>OX596254.1:4288693-4922495 GCA_951394255.1 Polyploca ridens | reverse complement strand
AAGTTTTTTCCCTAATTACCGTCGGGCTACTTGAGGGTGACAGATAAAATCTTCGCCTCGCTTTTGTCGTATCTCTCTCGGTCTATTTGTTTCTCGTTATCAAGATTGCATTGCGTAAAGGATTCCTTTGTTAGTTACGTAACTTCAAGCCAATTAACCACTGCGAATTGTTGAATTATTATTTTGTTTATTGCTAGTTTGCATGACTTTAAATTTATGGTACAGTGACGACAATTTAATGTTTGTTTTAGTAGAAATTACTCAATTCATAACAGCATCTACTTCCCTGAAATATCATATATTTGTTACTTTAAATAATGACAGCTCTGTTCTTATTTCACACAGAGAATATTGTTGCTTTATTATTTTTAGTTATAATTAAAATAAAAGACTGTCAATACATTTCAACATTTTTATTATTTACTACATTGAATTTCCAATTTCTATACTTTCCATTTGTAATATTGCTAAAAGTACCTAATTGATAATATAAACACGCTATGTAAATTTTTAGTGCCTAAGGGAAAATACTTTAAGACGACTTAATGAGATTCCATGTAAAGACGTCAGCCATCTAAGCCTTCAATATGTCCGCAGTAGCAGCAGAAATAAAATACACCATCCAGTAAGAAATCGAGTAAAAAAACTAACTCTTTATTTTTGCATTTCTGTTTAAAGTTTGTTTGGAACTCAATATTTGTATGTAACCGAGGAGAGCGTTGGTGTATGCGATACATAGTTCTTATACTTTTGCAGATACGAGTACCTGTACCTTATGCCACTGTTCATAAATAATTTTTGTTTCCTTATCGACCAAAAGTTTTTCTTCACGTTTTGTTTTGGTCCCATAATAAAATTTGATCAGCACGACAAACCCAATTTAGGTTCCAAAGACATGACATGTATCGAAAATATGATCCTAAAAGCAGATTACAATTTAAAGATTGTACTTGTTCCTTGTGGGTTGAAAAGCTCGGAGCACTGATGTTATGCAAGCGATTTTTTATGTTGGTAAACAAGCATACGGCCCGCCTGATGGTAAGCGGTTACCGTAGCCAATTAACGCTTGCAACACACGAGGCAGCACTCACGCGTTACCGACCTCTCCCCGATGAGATCTGGCGACCCAATATAAAGTTATTTGGCTGCGGTATTCTGTAAGAGGGAGGTACTTCCCCAGTCGATCTGATATTTGAGAGAATAATGCTCTACCTTTATGATGATATGTCTGTTATTCTATTTTTAGCTCCCCCCTAACCAATGTCCTATAATAGAACCTGTTAATAACCGAATATTCAATCCAGTGGTTTAAAATCCAGTTAATTAAATACTACATTGAAACGAATTTAACGAATTTAAAATCTGAGCTATATTAGCTCTAGATTCCACAGCAATCTGTCATAGTCGCAGAACTTAAATTAGAATTTTAATCATACGCTATTAAAAGCCTCCAGGCATATTAAACCTGTCACAGTATTCTAATTTCGTTTAAGATTCGTTGCGGCAATCGCACGGCGACCTTAAGTTAAGATCACCTTCTGACTTAAGAGACTCACACTTACTGTGCTCTCTAAGCCTGATAAAATAATAACAGATTGCGCTCGCGCAGTGTGTAATTAAGAATCTTTATGTTGCCCACCAACTGTGTGAAGTGGTAATGAAAACAATTAAATGTTGTGTGTGGGTGCGTTGTTAATTTATAACCGAGAGGAAATTAAATGAAGTCTTAAGAAAGTCAAAAATACCTACTGCAGTGAGCTAAGTTGCTATGCAGAATTTATCATAAAAAACTATGTATTTGTAAATATCATTAAAAACAGCGTAGATATATTATGCGTGACAGTTAAAGATATTTTAACTGACTGTTTAAATAAGGGAAGTATGTAATGTATTCAAAGATTAAACAAATAAATGTCTTGTTGACAAAATAAATAACGCAAATCAAAATATTTCCATCACCTTGCTACAATATGTTCCAAATTGTAAACGGATGTAATTTGCGTATATAAAAGGCACTTAATATACAGCCGTTACGAGGTATTTCCGAGATGGTATCTCGATCCATCTGAAATTAATATTAGTCAGGACAATTTGCGGTTATTATTTCTGAGAACTTGCAAGACATCAAGCTTATTACCGGGCAAAAAGTTGACGATCTAGTTAAGGAGGATGTAAAAGTGACTCATATTTTACTATACCTATCATAAAGGTATGATGAATCAAGACAATATTTAAATTTTACAATACTGTAGAGATTAATATATAAAAATATCGTCACTCCAGAAAATTTTGAAGCAAATTTACAAACTTGACGAAGTTGACGTTGTAAATAATTAAAAAACACTTTTAATAAAAAACTGATAAAATTTGTTGCATTATAATAAAACATTTTAAAAAAGTAACTAAAGGCGTTTTTCAAAGAGAAGGCATATAATGCGTCAAGTAAAAGCGACCAATATCCTATCAAAATTATCACATATTGAGTTATAAATAAATAAATAAATATCCTGGGACATTCCTCACACAAGGTCATCTGATCCCAAACTAAGCAGAGCTTGTACTATGGAAACCAGATAACTGATATAATACATATACTACTTTTTGTTTGTAAATACATACTTAATATACATAATTACACCCAGACTCAGGACATACAGACATGCACACAAATACATGTCCTGTGTGGGAATCGAACTCACGACCTGCGGCGCGTAAGGTGAACCTTAACCAACTGCGCCAACTGGCCTGTTATATCAAAAGTAAAGCCACATTACAAAACATTCCTTTAAAGCCAACACCACGTAAATCACAACTAGCTAAGCTAACAATACTTAAACACAGTTCGACTAGGTCGCTATGCGATAACTGTCGTACAAGCCCTTATTCGAGTCGTAACAGACAATGCCATAAATCCTGGATTGTGCTGGCGGAAGACATTTTTGAAAATATCTGATGCTTTGTAATTCCCCGACCGTGTGGGATGCATGTAAACATCGCAGTATAAATTATACTAACTAACTTATAGATGCAATTATATACGTTGTCGTCTGCGTGTAGGGATGATAATTGCGTGTAAGATTAAAATGGTGCTCAGTAAGATGTGTCGTATATTTTTGTAATGATTACAGGTACAAATGTTGAGAAACTAAACATTGGCGGTTTATTGTTTATGCGTTTTAATAAAATGCAAAATTATATAAATTTGAAAGTTATATGGAGTAGCAATAACAATTAACGAAATAATTCCATTATTCAGAGAAAGAACATTGATAAGTAGATACTTTAAAACAGTTATATGAAGCATATAAACATATTCAACGTTAACGTAAATGTTAAATACAGCCAAATTTTGATAAATGAATACATCATTAATTGTAACCGTACGTCTTTACATACAAATAGTCAATATCCATCCATTAAGTTCGAGCTATCTTCAATCTCCTGTCAATACATTACGGGACAACAAAGGGACTAATCCATAAATTGCAGAACTACACATTCTATTGACAAAGACAATTCTAGACGATGTAGATAGTACTACTGGTGGTACTGAGACCATTGCAAGTGCATGTGTGAATAAACAGAGTTAATTATGGCAAAATGTGGAATATTTGATTTTATTTACAGCAAATATGTACAAAATACAATCTATATATAGAAAATTTCCTCAAGCCTGCCGCTGCTTCCGATTAACGGCAGGGTTCCCAGAAGGCTGGCAGCGTTTCCTCTTTGGATAGCCAAGCTGACGCGTTGGCGGAAAAAGCTCCCCGCCCGCTGGTCTACCTCCGGTGACTGATTATTGATTGATTTTTATTAAACTCGGCCCAAATCCTTTCTGACCAAAATCTGAGTGTGGTAAGTGAAAGTTGTAAAAGGTATAAGTTAACGAACTCCATTAGCTCTGAACTGGCTCTCAACTGCAGCTGCCAAAACTTACCAATAGGTTCGCGACAAATTTACATTCAATGCGATCCTATGATCAACAGTCAAGTCAGTCAGGAGCCTTTCTCAAACCACTCAAGATTCTAAATAATTTTCATGAAGTAGTACTCTCATTATAATCACGGTGAATTTACGATTGGTTTCCACTATGTACCTCAATTAGACTACCTCTTTATTAAGTAATGAACGGTGCTCGTAATACAGGAGATTACTATTGAGCGGAAATTGAAAATTTTATAAGCGTTTCGACATAGATACTGAACATCAAAATGATTCGCTCAGCGCTATTTTTAGTGTCATTATAAAATTAAAATATATCGTACCTATAAATAATATAAAATAATGGTATTTTATAATTTGGCACCTTTGGGTCATATTTTGGGAAACTGTAAAATATTGTGAACATTTCATATTTCTTTAGAAGAGATTATTTACAATAACACCTCAATAATTTCTAGCTAGTCTCAAAACCGTTATTATAGTGAATTAACATAGTTCGTTAACAAAAGTAATCATTCTTCCAAAAGTAAGTCACAAAGACCCATTACGTAAAATGCCAACACAATTCAATAACACGACGTTGAAAATTACCTACGGATAAAACAATATTGCACAGATTTCATTACATTAATGTCGATCAGGAAATTTAAATGCATCCAAACGAAATAACTCGATTAACAATTGTCAAAAGAAAATGTAATAAATAAAACAAACTGTACATTATGAAATGTGAAGCGATGATCAAATAAAAAGCTCGTTTATTACCAACCGGCCTCAGCGGAGAATTATTTGATGTGATTAATTAAAAGCTATAATTAATGAAAGAGCAATATCATATGCAAGGTGCGCCGCGGCAATAACATGTGAAAATTAACGCGCCGTAAAACACGGTGGATGTATTCCATATAGGTTACGTGTCGCAGGAATTTAATTGCAAAATTGAAATATCAATTACTTCGTACGAATTCACACCTCCCACAATATAAAAATAAATAATACAATAAAAATAAATTGATATTGGAAATACAAAAATACAACACAGCCCTATATAACATGTAGCTAACCATTCCATTTAAAATAAATAAACAAACTAAAATATATTATAAAATGGGTTTGTGATGAAACTTGATACATTATAATATTCCAATAAGATTTAGTACAAATATTATTTAATATAAATTTACTTGAACCTATTCCACTCACGAATTAAAAGATGATACATTAAAGACAGTAAAGTAAATCAACGTTCGTTTAAACACAAATAAAACAGGCTTCTCTGATACTCTCCAACTCTAAGGACGGTACTTCGATGAACTTGTAACTCAATCTAACTCCTAAAAGATTCGGAAGCTGATTAGAAAGACTCCGGGCAATGCAAACATTAAACGTAATATGAAAGGAAGCAACAAGTTACCTAATACAAATGTTGCCCTTTGTTATTGCGAATTTTAACATTCTGCATGAAAACTTCGTTACGTACTTTTGGGTGGGATTACTTATTCATTGAAGATGGATTTATTTCTAAGTAGTGGATCAAAACTTTTGAAATTAGATTTTGTAGATTTCTTTTTGAATATCGTACTAAGTTTATATTTAAAGTATCTGACGGTTTGACCTAATTACTTTCAGACTGATGTCAATACCTCATCATTGCTACCAAAATATATTCAACTTTACACATAGACATATTATATGTTTATGACTTTACATATTTTGATTTTCATTTTTCTTTGTCATGAATTCGAAATCAATTTTGGTAGTATTTATTTCAAGTTAATTCACTCAATAGCTTGCGCTTTTATAATTCATTAATTTATGCAATACTCGAAATTTGGTAACGTCATTTCCTTCAAAGATATCGATAACAGAGCTATAAAATTTATTACCAAATACAGTTTAATGATAATTGATATCCTTGTCAATCATAGTTAGAATTTTATCAACAATTAGTTCAGTCTTATCTATTTGCGATCGAATTTCTGTGACCGTTTCAAAGGTATCTCTTTGTCAATCGGTTTAGTTACGCAAGCGTATTTTGCTCTGAGACATATTTTTTATTAGAGCAGTATTGCAACATGGTTCACATTTCACTTTATATATTCATGCAAGATATTTCGTATGGGATTACGTTCGTGACATTTCATTGCATTACTTAGTACATTAGCATAAATAGTTTTGGGGCGCGTATTGAAATGTTGTTCTGAAGGTGACCATCAATTTGATCTATTTAGATAATATAATGTGCATCATAGTTATCTGTAATAATAATAGAAAATTGAATCTGATGGAGGATTAAAAGTTGTAAAAAAATTATATTATTGAAATAATATTAAGAATATTTTTGATGATTTTAATCTGACATCAATAGGCAGATGGAGTAATTGAATAGACTTTTTATAATATTCACTTGAATATAAAGAAGATATCTATCCAGACTAACTACTTATTATTCAAAATGGTGCCATAAAATAAAGAGATTCAAGAATTAACTTGAAACAAAAGGTTACTTCAAAAGCTATTTACAGATTAAAGTTAAGCGCAACGAGGAGCTGTATACTATAAAAGTAGTTATATGAGTTTGTTCACAAAGTTTAATTAAAAAGAATAAGCTGTGAGCAAAATATTAATTCCATAAGAATACCAATAAAAGCAAAATGTTATGCAAAACGTTCATAACTTTAATGCGCATTACGTGGAAGTTTTCATTGATTGCTTTAACTAACTTGTGCTTGCTAAGTTTTAAATGGGGTTATATGAATTTGTCTGGCGGTAGTCATGAATTGTGCAAGTCTGCGTTGAACTAAGTTGACACATTATAGTTGTAGCTTTATAGCGTCACTTAAAAGATTGCGGTCTCAAGATAAACTGTTTATGAAATAATGATATTATTGTAGGACCGTGTGATCAGTAAGACCGTGATTTTGTTAATATTTTTAATTCTTAGAAGCCCTTAGTAATAAGTAATCCAGAATCATACCTTTATACAGTCGGTGTTAATGTGCCAACATGAGTATTTGAGGGTGGGTTGTTCAAAACATTGGTTGTTAATCAGTATTTAACATTTGTAAATGAATCCATTGTTGTTTAAAAAAATATGAAGGAGATAAAAGAAATGTCATGAAACAAAGCTTATATTTATGTTAACATGGTTAACGCCACCTTCAAAAATGACTCTCATACCAAAGGAGTTGTTATATATGTATATAGAAAGGTCTTTCTTTACCTACCGTTGAAATTCGAGTCTATAATAATATAATTTCCCGCACGAAATAAAACAAAACCATTAGTTATTCTGAGACACAGGTTTCACCATAAACAAAACTTTTCTAACGGCTGCAATCAAAAAACATTCACATGGTGTTATCTTAAGTCTTTATGCTCGGACCGAACCTGTTTCACGACCGAGATCAACAATAGCTGCGGGCTGTCCACCTCTTTATTGCCACTTACACCTGGAAACAATTTATAAGATGCTAGCGATGATTTTCATTCATTTTTCATCATTATCAAGTCTTCTAGACTTGCCAATTTCTGAACATTTTGTTCCAGATTCCAGCTGGATTTGGAAAGCTCTAGACTTTATCCCCCTTATTACAAAATGACGTTTAAACTACGTTTAGTAAAATCATGGTTTGTAATAAGCGGTATCAGTTTACCACTTTCGACCTAATTATATAACTGTCAGCGTTAACTTAGTGGTATAGGAAACCAAGGGCATATCATTCCTTTCTCTGTTCCTATCCTTTTTTCCCTATGAATATCTAAACATTTACTGGATAAATACTACGATTTTTTTCGTCTTTTAATTTGTTAAAGTTCTATTTCATTATTGCAAATTGGACTCGCTCAATTTTTTTAACTTGCATCCTTACATCACTCAGGCCAGAACCATTTGGTAGTACCTTTATGTCCTCACAAATGTCTTAGGCTTTGTAACATTGCCGCATGTCATAAAGACCGAATATATCCGTGAGACAAAGCCGCAGGCGACACGTATCATCATAGTAGTTGGTTTTTTGAAATTGTGGGAAAATAAAAACATTATCCTCTTAACTAATTATTATGTGTCTGACTCAGGTGATGATTTAATTTAGATTCATCAGAATCAGTTACCTAATTTTATGAATTTAGAGGGTGGTTGATCGCAACAAAACAAAATTAAGATAGTGAGTGACAAAATTAAAGGTTAAAACAAAAAATACATAACCAAATTTGCCGAGTGAGTTCTTTATTTAATTTTGTTATGATTACTAAATAAATAAATGAATAAAAACACAAAGAAAAAGAAAAGTTACATAAGCTGCAAATCAAAGAAAATGTAGGACTCCCACACTGAATCGTGCTCTCCGTCCAAGGGCGGATCAAATATCATACAAGACATCTGCGGAAATTGCACTTTCTGGATCTCGCAAAGGTCTTAGAATTCCGGGTTTATCTTACTTTAGCTAAGTAAAATAGCATTTTGTTATTGTATTTTACTTTAAAACTGTCTTTTGTTCCTCTATGCTTGTACTTTTCTGGCGATCTTATATTTCTTCACCGAAGAAGTTAATAATACTTTATTACTTTAGCGAATCAAAATTGTCTACGTAATTACCTAATTTCAAACAAAATGTATCATATAAGTATGATTTTAAATCTTTATAACAACTGGACATCAAACTTTTACTTTCAATTTCTGCAACAGATTATCTTTTATTACAGGGCACCGCATAATTTCGCCGCATAACTGCTTATTGCAACTTGATGAGGACAAAATTATTAGTTGCTTTGTACGAAAGTAATTTTGTATAGCAATTACGGGCTCGCTTTCAATAGAATGATGTGTAAAGAGTCAGAAGTCAGTGCAATACAAAGATATGTCTGATTGTATCTCGATAGAATTAATTATCGGTTCTCATTAAGTGTTTAAGCAACGATGGGAACTTATTTTTAGGTCAATGATGTTCGTAAACATTCTGGCTACTTAATTTACTTTGTGTCAGCTATTGAAATGTCGAGTAAAATTAATTAGTTATTATTTTAATTATATTTGAAGTCGATGTTGAAACTAATATTATTTGTTACTCGAGGGTTATTATTCATAGTGGCGAGACAAGGTCAGTTTTAATTTAAAATGCGCTTTTGTACTTTTCAATTTAAATGTGAAATAGTTGAAAAAAATCCTAAATACTTATTTGGTTTGTTCAACTTAAACTGTACTTTTCAATTTAAATATTCAACTTAAACTGTAATTTTCAACTTAAAATGTACTTTTCAATTTAAATGTGAAATAGTTGAAAAAATACTTATTTGGTTTACCTATATGATCTTTTGATATAAAATTTGATGAATTCGAGATATAGTGAACCGACACAATAGCAACTCGATCCAGCTCGACTAGAGGGACTCGTGTACATAAAACAAATCACCATCTGCTCACAAACGTCCAAATTCCTTACACATTACAAACTGACCGTGTCTGTCAAAAGTTTCAGATTCCTGTATTGAAAACTGTTATGAACAAAGAACGGCATCTGCCTCGTCTCAGCCTCCGGCGTACTCTCTCGGTAATCATCTGACATTTTGAAAAACGTAATTGGCCCCTAATGAGGGCCTTAGGCGAGCCCCAGTTTGCGCAACGACTATGTCACTTGTGGTTAAAAAATTGTAAATACATACGGTGCAGATGGTCGCAAGGTTAATATTATTGTTCAATTATAGGATAAAGTGTATGGAATTATGTTTTAAACTTCGGGCCTTTATGTCTGACTTTCATTATGTGTTCTTAAATATTGTTTTAAGAACTGATGCAATTTGGGTAATTGTCGACAGGTTGACTATATCTGTCAACTATAATCGTAAATATACTCTAGTTTATCTAGATGCATCTGCTAAGCCATAAAGCAATACTAACATATAATCGTTTAAAATTACTAATAATACGGAACGCTAATTGTGAGGTCTAAAACCAGATGTGCCGTTATTTAATATTGCAGATGCACTGCTGAGAAGTGTTTCTCTAGCCAGCCTTAACATATTCATATTTGTTTGTGTTTATCATAACACCTCCTTGGTTTACTGCTTATAAAGGATACACCACTATACTATAGTAGTAGTATTTATCGTACAACTAGCTACCCGGGCGCGACTACGTTTGCGTAGTGTCCTAACCCTATACCCTACCCTACTCTGCGCAACTCTGTTATTTTTTTTCGTAAGAACCTTCTACAGAGTATTAGAAAACTTAAAAAAAAAGATGGAAGAAAACGGTAATTTCGTTCTCAAATTATGGCGTGACCAAGAGAAATACCTATAGGGATTTATTTTTATACTAGTTGCGCCCCGCGTACTCGAGGGACATCCTGTGCCCTACACTACCCTACCGTAAAGTTTTCTTAAATTTTCTAATTCTATTCGCAACTTACTTAATTTTTTTTCCATAAGTAATGCGGAGAAGGTCTCCAGAGTATTAGTAAACTAAAAAAAGGATGTATGAAATTGGTAAAGTCGTTCTCAAGTTATGACGTGACCAAGGATTAATTTTTATATATATAGATAGATAGATTTAATGTAGGTACTAGTAAACTAGTGCTTAAAATACTTTCATTCAAAATGGTATGCATATTTTGTCAGTTGGGGAATAATAAAAGCATTGTACTTATGTATTCCTGGTATTATTGTGAAACTTTTTAAAGGTGCTTGACGTTATATCCATTACACATTTCGTACAAAATTATGTAGTCGTAGTGAACTTGGTACCCAGATTCGTATGGTGTGAGTTTACACACAACTCCCTCGTTGTTCCTCCCGGATAACGTGTTTCCAGACACATACAATATGGGCTTATTCAAGGTCCGAGTGAGTCCGAGTCTTATGGGCACTCGCGGTCCACTCTAGACTACACCTTCGCTTACCATCAGGCGGGATTGCGGCCATTGCAAGCGCATGCCCATCAAATATAAAAAAAATACCTTTCACACCGACAAAGACAGCGATCAGAGTACTGTACTACTTCTTACAACTTAGATCTATGGTTATCGTTTTATTGTGCGTGACACACACAGCGTGGCACCGAACTCAGGCGTATTAATTTTGTGACTTTATTTGCTCTTCGGAAGATAAACAATTGATATTTTAGTGTAATTGTGAAAATGCGCGGTTGATTCGGAACGAATAGTTTCTTTGGAAGTAGAATGGTTTACTGGTAGGTAATAATTTGATGCTCAATGAGAAAAATAAAAAACTGATAGTTTTAGCTCAGAGTATATAAATACAATATACAAGTTTTAGTCATGCTAATGTAATGTATACAACATGATAAAGTGGATCTTGTTGAAACTACTGTATTCGTACGTATCACTCTAGATCAGTATTTTTCAATATGTGGGTCGCGACCCCTAGGGGGTCACGAAAACTTAGTCCGGGGGTCGCCGGCAGAAGGAAAAAGGCAAGGTAGACTTCGCGCAAGCGGGCGTCCAATTTATCTCTTACTTAGTTGCAAACCTCTCGCGGCTTCTTGCAGACCTAAAAAAGATATCAAAATAAAGAAAATCATTATCGTAGTATTTTAATTTATAAATTCTTTGTCTGTCTGGCAAGGGGGTCGCCAGAATTTTACAAACCTGTAAGGGCGTTGCGAAATCAATAAGATTGAAAAACACTGCTCTCGATGATGGGCTAAAATGGGGTCCAGACATTTGTTATTTGGTGAATAGACTTCATTCTGCAGTTGTGCAGTAGTAAATATTCGTTCTCTCACTAAAGAATCTACGCCCAGATTACTTTTTTTTCACAGCCGGTAATGCAGACATCAATCAATAAGTCCGAAAGATTCTCTTAAAGATAATTAGAAATCCATTAATATAATGAAAGTGTCATCACAGTATTAATATGAAAATTTCATTAATGTTCGGATAATATATTAAATAACTTTCCTAAGAACAGTGATCCTCATAGTTTGAACACTAAATAAGCACAACATTGTTGTATAACTCACAAAGTAATTAACTCTTTCAAGGGGCAATATATCAATTTCTATAGTGAAATACCCAAAATAATCCAAGAGCTATCTAAAAAGATTCTAAAATAGAAAATTCTAAGATGACAAGAACCAATTTCATTTAATCTAATTTGTGAATGATAAATACTTATAAGGACCTACTACATACTTAATACTTTTGATTGATTGTAAAGTCATTAGAGAAACAGAAAACTGTCTTGCCGAGGGTCTTGCCGAAAATTTCTCAGTCGAATCTGTGCGGTGACAGTGGTAGAGTCAATTGTGACGTTCATAACGGGGCCTAAATTGAATAAATCTATATTATTATCATGATTTCGATAACTTCAATACTTTTCCGACGTGGGCGTAATGTTGCTATAACCATGAGCTCTATTTGCCCAGATTTATTTTGCGCAGCAGTAAATACATCCCTTTGGACTTTAATATACTACAACTTAACACCCATGGGAAAGCGGTTCAAAAAATACCCTGTCCAAGGTCCAAACATTAGTTTGTATTTTACTCCCCAAAACAAACTTCCGACATTGTGCATTTTTATGTAATCGCTAACATTAAATTAACCATTTTTTATTATCTATACGTGCAATAGTGTTTGAGAAAATGCCTGTGACCAATAAAATAAAATAAAATAAAAAAGCCTTTTATTTCTTGCTTAGAATTAGGTACTAGATACAATCATACAATTTATTTATTTCAAACAAATATTTGTGTAAATTTTTTCTTAAAAATAATTTTTTTAGTCATGCATATTATCATAATTATTAACAATTCACACATAAAAACAAAACATAGGTACACTTACAATTTATATATTATTTCCTGTGACTAATACTGAGTCTTTATTCCGAAAACAAATCGTTCATAAAGTACCTACATTATTATATAGGACATTTAAACCTACGTTTATTACATTAAAATAGACCTAGAATCTTCTAGAAACGATTTCTGCTTTACTTAACGCAATAAGTGTCCGATACAATTTAAACTTGAGCAATCTTTAGTAATAACTATTCCACTTTATAGTGATCTACCCACGTTCAGCAAAATCAAATAAACGCTGGAATTTAAGGCTAACTTTACATGTTAATTGTACAAGAGTTTATTGTTATGGAGGTTTTGATTAGGAAATGGATAGAGATTGCGATAAAATTTTACAATACGTAGTTTGTTTGTATATTGTTTTTGTATTCTATGGAATTAAGGCAGTGACTTAAAGTTATTTCATGGCATATTGTAGTTTTCCGGCATAACCTGGCCGCTCCCCCCCAGGGCGGTCGGGTATCCTATGAGGATTTCCCCACGCTAATAAAAAAAAAAAAAAAAAAAAAAAAAAAGGTGTTGCCAACTGGTATTTTTATAGTGTAGATAGGCAACCTGTTAATCATTTGGGCATACTTACTTCATTAGTCAGTTCAGTGTGTACGGAGATGAGTGCGGCCCTATTGTTTGTGTAATATGTATACTATCTGTCAAATGTGTATTTTAATATAGAACTAATGTCGAATTTAAGTCATTTAATTTTTTATAAATCTTTGTGGTTTGTCAAGAATTTTACTAATCCCTATACAATATGATTTTTTGTTTGATAATAAAAAAGTACGAGTAGAATCTCTCTTTTCAAAATTTAGTTGTAATTCTTTTTTTTTTTTATATGTAAATAGAAAGGCTCAAGATTCTGCAAAGCTTTACAGTGGATAAGCTTTTTCCATTATTCGAATATTCAATACTAAGGTAGTTAACAATAAAATAGTTTAAATCAGTATTTTTCAATCTGTGGGTCGCGACCTCTAGGGTCACGAAACCTTAGTCGGGGGGTCGCCGGCAGAAGGGAAAAGGCAAGGTAGATTTCGCGCAAGCGGGCGTCTAACTTACCTCTTACTTAGTTGCAAACCTCTTGCGGCTTCTTGCAGGCTAATATTAGACTAGGAGGGCACGACAGAAATGGTAACGATAAGGTAAATGGATGAAATCGGGTTCATCGGATAGAGGATACTTCTCTGATGCCAAATAAGTCGGTCTGCCTGCGCCAATTGGTTGCGTTATCTAGATATGGCGCCTGAAAAACTGTTTATCGTGACCAAAAAAAAACGATAAGGTAAATGGCTGAGCTCGACGTAGAAAGTAAGTACTAGTTGTACTGATGTCAATTTAAAAAAAACTGACCAAATATTCGGTTGCGTTATCTAGATATGGCGGCTGAAAAACTGTTTATCGTGACCGAAAAAAAATGATAAGGTAAATGGCTGAGCTCAATGAATCATGGAAGTATTAGTGCATACTAGCTTAGTAATAAAAAAACTGACAAAAATTTTGGTTGCGTTTCGTAGTTATAAGCGATATACGTAATAATTATCAACATGGATAAATTTAGTGTTTTACGGTTTTGCGGAATTTACATTGTCAAAAATATGAAAATGTTATTAGTGCCACCCCCCTCCCTTTATATCCCCCGCTACCCCGCCTGCACTGAGTGGCATTCACGAGTCAACAGACATAGTATAAGATTATAACATTGTTGTGAAAGATATTTTGTCAGAATTAATGTACCAGATTAGTGAAAATAGTGTAAAAATGAAAAAGTTGTGTTGTTTAATGAGAACTCTTTAAAAAATCATCATCATCATCATCAGCCTATCCCACTGCTGACCCTCCATTCACAAATGAGGGTAAAAGGGACTGGGCAATACTTCACCACGCATGCTCCACTGCGAATTGGTGGAGGTAGGCTAGTGGTCAACCTACTGGTGGAATTTTTCAAGCCGCCTAGAAGGCATCGTACTAGCTTAACGACTATCATAATTATGTGATAACTGTGACCAACGGCTTGACGTGCCTTCCGAAGCACAGAAACGCTCGATTTGAAATACCACTAGGCCCATCTAGGTACCAACCACGATGGTGGTAGCCGATCGATTAAGAACGGCTAATCATGCAATACCACGAGCGCATTAAAAAAAGTGTTACAAATTCGAGGTAATCGTATCTGAAGTACGCAAACATATAATTACCAAATAACTTAGATTTTTTTTATACCACTAAGGTGGCAAACAAGCATACGGCCCGTCTGATGGTAACCAGTTACCGTAGCCTATGGACGCTTGCACCATCAGATTGTCATTGTAGTTATCATTTATCATGTTATAAAAAGTTTACAGCAGTTAAAAGTACGTCCACTTAATTTCATAAATTTACTAAGAAAAACGCAGTACCAGATACACATAATTGATTACCAGATACACAGTTGAAGTAATTCTACTTAGAGTGCCTAATATACCAAGCACGCCTTAATATTTATATTATATAATATTCTTGATAAAAACAAAGATTATCAAGATGCACTAATAGAATTATATGACGATGAGCCATTGAAAAACAAAACATGAGAAAGAATTGAACAATTTGTTTTGTGACATGGATTATGATCCTGTGTCCCCTAGATGGGGCAGAGGGCGTCCACAGAAACTCTGAAAACTCTGAAGATTTACCGATCTTCTTCGCTTCGTCAAGCACAGTACGTCACCAGGTTTCTGGGACGGCCACGCTTTCGTTTCCCCTGCGGATTCCAGTCCATTGCCTGCTTGGGTATATGGTCGGGGTCCCTTCGGAGAGTGTGGCCAATCCAGTTCCATTTGCGACGCTTGATCTGTTGGTCGATCGGTGTTTCGTGGCAGCGTTCTCGGAGCTCTACGTTCTAGATTTTCTCGGGCCAGTGGATAACGAGAATTTGGCGAAGGCATCGGTTGACAAAAACCTGGAGCTACTGCGAGTTGGCCTTGGTTACCTTCCATGTTTCGCACCCGTACAGAAGAAGTACAGACTTCACATTGGATCCGAATATCTTGAGCTTAACTCTGGGTCAGCTTCCGAGACTGCCATAATTCAAAATTCAAAATTCAAAATCATTTATTCAAATAGACCTTCGCAGGCACTTATGAAAAGTCTGACTCTAATACTCTAATACCGGTTCGGAAGGTTGCATTTGCTGAGAAGAGCCGGCAATAAACTCAGCAATTACTCTTTTCAAAACAAGCTTAGATTCATTACATAATATTTACATTCTAATCGCACTGACAACAATTGCGTGCCCCGGCGCGGCGGCAAAACTACAAAGTAGACTGAATCTATATTTAATAAGTAAATAAATAAATGGCAAACTTAAGCAGACCAACCCCCACAAGCAGCACCTGTTCACAAGTATGACGCGTGTGGCAGCCATCGCCCTCCTCGCCATATTGGAGGGAAGTGAGCGACCCGTCACACGACGCCATAAGGGGCGCAAATTCGCGAAAGTTGCTCGGGCCTTGGCAATCTGATTGTTTGCGACATGTATGGCTGCAAAACTATGTCAGTTCAGTCAACGAAGATCGCCATAAGGTGCTTTAAAAAAAAAACAAACCTAATAAAGAAAATGAGAAATTTTACAAAAGTCTTATGAATTTCGATGCTTCTTCAATGCCACCTTCAAAAGTAGAATTGAATCAGCATATTACGCGCAAGATATGTATCGAACATATGGAGCAATGCCTGTTGATAAACTTCCATTAGTCTTTCACCAGTCAATAAATTAAAGTAAATTGTTGATTCTATAATAATTGTAAAACTATCGACACGTTACAATAAAAATCTAAATTCATAAATATAATGGTCCGAATACAATTTTTGCAACTAACTTTAATGTCTTAAATAACTAACTAATATATTGATTTCAAAATTCCAAACAGCAGTTATTTTTTGCGTACGGTAGATAGAAAATAATTTTTGGCGTGTTGCCGCCAACAACATCACTATAGGTTCATGCCTACCAGACAATTAAGCATTTATTTCATATAATACTCAAACTATAAAAAAAGATTAATATAACCGCTCACTGCTGGCGGGGCGGCGGGAGGTATAAAGGGAGGGCGCCCCCCTCCCTCACTGATATCATTTTCATATTTTTGACAACGCAAATTCCGAGAAAACCGTAAAACACTCAAATTATCCATAGTGATAACTGTTACGTATATCGCTTATAACTACGAAACGCAACCAAAATTTTTGTCAGTTTTTTTATTACTAAGCTAGTATGCACTAATACTTCCATGATTCATCGAGCTGGCATCGAGATGGCAAATGGCAGATGGCGCTGCTGTCACGGTAAACATAAGCTCCAAGTGAAATTAATATTAAAAAATATCTAAAGTGTTTATACGTGTACGAAAGTGTGTTTAATGTGAAGAACTAGTGTCAATTATTGAGCACTAACGTTATCTCAAGTGAAAGTAATCGGGAACAGTTAAAAAAACTTGATCAAAACAGTATAAGTAAGAATGTTGTGCTCGGATTAAAAAAAACATTTTTACTAGTGCTTAATACTTATAAATCTACAAACAGTGATTTATGTTCAAAAAATAAGTGATAAATTGTGATCAATCATTGTTGTTTGGAAAAAATCTTTAACATTATATGTATGTGACGGTTGACAAAAAAAAAAAAATATTAGCACTACCTGAAACATCAGACAATAATAAAATAAAAACGGACGTATATGATCGAAAATTTCGTCAACTCTGATATCTGAAGTTTGGCTCAGCGTCCTAACAGCCAGTAGCGTGGGGCAAGAGGTCGAGTGTTCAAATCCTGATCCCGACATTATTGTGGAAATAAAATTTATATTTTATTACAAGGGTGAATGATGTCTACAGTTAGAGATAAAAAACTCAATTCCTTGGGCAGACGAAAAATCTGTATAGATTGTGCAACAACGATTAGATCAAAAGATTATGTATCATGTTTGATTTGTGAACAATTCTACGATCTGACATGCGCCAAAATATCACTTAAAAACTTTCAATCAATGACAATAAACAGTAAGCGAGACTGGAAGTGTCGGAAATGTACACCTGCGAAAACACATAAATTACACATAAATACGAGTACACCTCAAAATGAAAAAAGTCTTAAAGCGAAAGAAATAATAACACCTATAGAAGATGAACGCCACATTAGTAATATCAATGCAAATGTTGGAATTCGACGAATGAGTACTGATTTTCCTCGGACAGCTTCACTCTCGGATGATAATGACTCTTCTCCTTTATCAATCAACAGTACCAGAAGAAGCCTACCTGATCTGTCGACTAGAGACACTGATGAATTACACGATCTCAAACAAGCGTATAACGTTTTAAAGTTAAAACTCCAAAGTGCTGACACAGAAATAGAAAACTTGCTTCTTGAAAAAGTTCAACTTGAAAAAACTTTATTAGAACAGAACTCAAGAATAGATAAACTAATGAGAATATGCTCATTAAGTAGTGCTAAAAAAGGAAAGTCACAAAAGTCAAAGATTGAGCAACATGAAAGTAGTAAAATTAATAATATTACTCTCGTAAGCGATAAAGCAGTACAGTGTGAATTCAATGTGGACAAACAAGACGTCGGCGGCAACGATGCAATTCCAGATACTTTTCAAAGAGAGGATGTAAATAAAACTAAAAAAGCAAAGATAATGTTAAGTGGCAATTTATGTTTCCCAAGAAGAATACTGATTTTTGGAACACAGCAATGTATCGGATTATCTTCAGCCCTTCTTAATTCAAGAACCGGAAACCGCGAGAGCTATAAGGTGTTGGGGTCTATAAAACCTTATGCTACTACTAAGACTATTCTCGATGAATGTTGTCAAGAAAATATTAGAGATACTGATGTAGTTATTATTTGTGTCGGTGAGAATGATAATAATCCTCAGAAGTTTGTATCAATTTTAGTTTCCACATTTCAAAAATTATACAAATGTACATGTATTGTGTTAAACGTATTAAACAATGCATTCTTAAATACACATTTGCTTAATAAGAAAATTCGAAATTGTTGTAAAAATTTAAAAAACTGTCATTACCTTGAAAACTCCAATTCATACCAATGTTTACTTTATGATACATGTAAAAAAATTAACTCGATTATGGATTATATTGAATATGAACGTAAATACTTGAATGTTAGCGAATTAAAAAAATTGATAAATAGAAAAGGGTCACACAACTCAAGCTTAAAAAAAATTTACTATCAACCGAAACGCGGTACCATTCCTTACTATTTTTTTAAGAAACAAGATGAGCCATATCAAAATCAAAACCAAGAAACAGGGACAAAAATTGATGTAAAACTGCCAAAAAGGGGCACCATTCCATTTTATTTCTCAGCATCGAAAGATTATTATGACTCATTTTTTCGTAACTAATAAAAAATCACAACCATGTTTTAGGATTCTCCATCAAAATATTGCCAGCGTCATACCAAAATTAGAACTATTAGAAATGAATATAGCTGAAATGAAAGAACAGAAAACAGTGCCAGATGTAATATGTCTATCTGAAACATTCCTGGAATCTGGCTACCAAAATAAAGTAAAAATGCATGATTATAAGCTGGCCGCTAGCTACTGTCGATACAGTAAGAGGGGTGGCGTATGTATTTTAGTAAAGAAGAGTTTGTGTTATAAGGAACTGAAATATGTTGCTGAAAAGTCAGTAGAAAGAATCTTTGAGTGTTGTGCAGTGGAATTTTTACCCTATAATCTGATTATTATTTGCGTGTATAGAACGCCAAGTTCAGATCCTTATATTTTTTTAAGCAAACTTGAGTACTTGCTATACGTTATATATAAAAAATGCAAAACAAATAGAAAAATTGTCTTAACGGGAGATTTCAATATAAATATACTGCGACCTAATCAAATTACTGAACGGTTCACGGATTTAGCTAAAAGTTTCAATCTAAAAATTCATATTAGGGAACCTACTAGAAAAGATTCATGTATAGATAATATATTAAGTAATTTAAATAAAGCTACGGCATCTATCCTACCGTTACATTTATCAGATCATGATACTGCTCAAATGTTATGCTATCCTGTAACGAAAAAATACGAAAAGCCATCGTCTTTTATTATGTATAAACGTGATTATTGCGAAGAAAATATTCTTAAGTTTCAAAACTGCATGTCGAATCTGTATTTTACAGATATCTACGAGGAAAATGAACCAGACGCAGCTTTTAGTAAATTTCATGGTGAAATATCGCTGTTTTATAGATTGTGTTTCCCAATAATAAAAATTAAAGTTGCAAATTATAATAATTCCCCAAAATGGATGACCAGTGGTTTAAGACAAAGCTGTAAGATGAAGCGTAAACTACGAGTTGATTACTATAAATATAAAACCCGAGTAACTAAAGATAAATGCCGTCTTTATACAAAAATATTAAAAAAATGTATTTATAGCGCTAAGAGAATTAGTAATTCAAAATTTATCGCTAGCAGTAAAAATATTTGCAAAGCCTCCTGGAAGGTTATAAAGGGTGAAACGCAAGATTCTAATACTGAAAATTGTATAGATAGTTTGAAAATTAATAATGAGCATATTACTGACCCATTACGTATATCATCGACATTTAATAATTTTTTCATTGAATTGACAAATATTAATTGTAATAATAAATGCAACCATACAAAATCTAAATTTAATAATTCTTGTAATTCTATGTTTTTATTGCCAATGTCAGAGGATGAAGTTATTAAACAAATATCATTATTAAAAGATACGTCTTCAGAAGGGTATGATGAAATATGTACTAAAGTGTTAAAGTCGTGCAAGTATCATTTGGCACCTATTTTAACGTACCTGATAAATCAGTCTTTTGAACATGGATTTTTCCCTAGTGCCTTAAAATTGTCAACTGTAAAACCTTTATACAAAAAAGGCGATAAAAGTGATCCAGCTAATTACCGTCCTATAACTTTAATACCCATACTTTCGAAGGTATACGAGAAGTGCATGTATAAAAGATTGATAGATTATTGTGCAAAGTATAATATAATTAAACCGGAACAACACGGTTTTCAAAAGGGCAAATCTACCACACTCGCTATTTTTACACTGCTGGATCAAGTTCTCAATAACGTGGATAGGAAAACGTTGACTAGCGTCTTATTTTTCGATATGACCAAAGCATTTGACTTTGTGGTACATGATATCCTATTGAGTAAGCTTGAAGTTCTTGGCATACGAGGTCCTGCTCTAAAATGGCTCACATCATATTTAGAAAATAGGCAACAATGCGTTGTCATAAACAAACTCAATGAGGAGAATACGCTTATGTCGTATCATTCTGATTATAGACATAATAAACTAGGAGTCCCACAGGGAAGTGTTTTAGGCCCCTTTTTATTCTTGATGTATATTAACGATATCCCTGAAGTAACACGACATAAATGTATTCTGTTTGCGGATGATATTTCAATAATTATAGAGGATAGGTCAAATAACGAAATTGTACATCACGAAAGGGATATCAATAATACAATTCAATCTATTGTTAACTGGCTTCATATAAACAACTTGAAAGTAAATCTTACCAAAACTAATTACGTTCATTTTAATAATCAGCAAAATAGAACTCCTTGTAATTTAAAAATATGTTATAAAAATGAAATAATAGAGAGCACTGAAAACGTCAAATTTCTGGGCTTAATAGTGGATAAAAATTTTACCTGGCAATTACAAATAGAAAAGGTCTGTGATAAAGTTAATCGGTTTGTTTACGCTCTCAGAAGATTGACAGATGTGTGTAACCAAAAAACAGCCTTAGTAGCGTATCACGCGTATGTTGTATCTGTTTTAAGGTATGGTTTACTGCTCTGGGGTAATAGTTCTAATGCGAATAAAGCCTTTATTTCACAAAAGAAATGTATAAGAGCAATGTGTGGTGCGGCTCCGTATGAATCATGCAGACCCTTATTTAAAAAACTAGAGTTATTATCACTGACATGCTTATATATATTCGAGGTCTGTATCTTTGTTAAGAAGCATACATATTTTTTTAAGAAAGCTAGTGACATTTACTCTCGTAGCACCCGAAACCCTGATAGGTTGGTCTTTGTTCATATTCCAAGGACTGCTTTATACAGCAAAAATTGTGGTGCCATGTGTGTTCAAATATTTAATAATATTCCTAAAGATATAGCTCGAGAGGTGACTTTTCAAAGATTTAAATGTAAATTATATAAATGGCTGAGTGACAACTGTTTCTATTCGATAAGAGAATACATGGATTTTTGTAAATAAATAAATAATTACATATAATTTGAAAGTTAATACAGACATACAATTATTGGAAAATATGTACATTGATTGACATTACTAATGATAATTAATTGTTTTGATCGTGTAATTTATATTAATTTTTTTTTTTTATGACATTGTATACTTATTATTATTTTTTGGATTTTGGATTTTTATTCTATTTTTGCATACTTATAATTTTGGTGACATGTGTAAGCTCTAATGTTTTTAATTGAAGACCCTGTAATACCATGTGTTTTTGCAAAATAAATGATTTGATTTGATTGATTTGAGCTCAGCCATTTACCTTATCATTTTTTTTCGGTCACGATAAACAGTTTTTCAGCCGCCATATCTAGATAACGCAACCGAATATTTGGTCAGTTTTTTTTAAATTGACATCAGTACAACTAGTAATTACTTTCTACGTCGAGTTCAGCCATTTACCTTATCGTTTTTTTTTGGTCACGATAAACAGTTTTTCAGGCGCCATATCTAGACAACGCAACCACTTGGTGTAGGCAGACCGACTTATATGGCATCAGGGAGGTATCCTCTATCCGATGAACCAGTGTTCACCCATTTACCTTATCGTTACCATTTTTGTCGTCACCTCCTAGTATATATGTAAAGGTTACAAAATAAAGAAAATCATTATGGTAGTCTTTTAATTTAAAAATTCTTTGTTTGTCTGACAAGGGGGTCGCCAGAATTTTTCAACCTGTAGGTAAGGGGGTCGCGAAATCAATAAGATTGAAAAACACTGGTTTAAATCATTCAAATAACCATTTAAATAAATTTTTTTTTTTTTTATACCACTTAGGTGGCAAACAAGCATACGGCCCGCCTGATGGTAAGCAGTTACCGTAGCCTATGGACGCTTGCAACACCAGGGGCATCACTTGCGCGTTGCCGACCCTGAAGAAATCTCTTCACACCCTTTTTGAAGAACCCCATGCTGTACTCCATTGGGAAAACCACGGCGGGGAGCTCATTCCACAATCTGACCGTCCGCGGAAGAAAGCTCCTTTGAGCCCGCACATTTACTTAAAATGAATTTCAAAGAAATTGTTCTCTAACATTTCTTCATAACGCGCTATCCCTTTGTTGTGACTCAATGACTTCCTTTACACAGTCACCAAAAAGACAACTCCAAAACATCAACATTGATTTTTATAACCGTATACATTATGTTGTGACAATCAATTACTCACTGGGTTTGACGTTTCCAAACTACATTAGTATCAATCAACGTCGAATTAATTAGATCAGATACACCCACCTACGTGTATCCAAACTATACAATCTCCCGATATGAACAACGCTTCCAGTTATACAAATATGGATTATTACAATAATGTAGTTTAATACCAGTAGATAATACAGTGAAATATTTATATATCGTGAAAATAGAATTCGTTGAAATACTTAAAGTTTTAGTATTGAAAAGGCAACATAAATTACCATTTTTTTTTATTGGTCCCGCCATTATCACGAGAAGTATTATTGCAATAAATAGCATTCCACAAAATTATGAATGTTACAGTATTACCCAACTGATATGGCATGCATGAATCTTCGTTCGCACAGAAAATAATGTATGGCCCCGAAGATTAACGAAAGAATGCTTAAAACTTACAAGCAACCTTAGAACACTACTATAAGGTTCATAATACACTACAGCTGTTAGTTCCGTCTGACTCGCAAGTCACGCCCCTCCACACGGCGTGCGCTAACATGGCCGCAGCTGCCGATCAATAGCGTTTCCCGCACTTTGAAAATGTATCTTCTGCGTAGGTACATCGGTAAGCCATATTAATTGGGTCCTACTGTACGCTAATTTATCAATGTGCCATACTTCTATTTTTATGATATAATTGAATTAACTTACATTGCCTCCTTAGAAAAGGTCGTAAATCACGGTAAATCTCGTTTAATCATACAATCCAAAGGAATGATTTTCAGAATAGGTCGTTCCGTCAGAGTCCTTAATTACCCAATGCAGGGGAGTAAATCAATCGCATTAATAAACCCAACTAATATTGAGCTCAAACGACCAAAAATAACCAACTACAATGCGAAATTCAATAACAGGTCCTTTCAACCGTTTCTTATTCGCTCATGCACTTTATGCTTTTTGACGTAAGCTTAGTGTGGATATTTAAAAAATTTATGTTTGTTTTGAATGTTTTGTAAAATATGTCTAAACAAGAAGACAATGGCCCTGATTCTGTTGTTCACAACTAAACTAATTTTAATCTCACTATGTCTCTTTCTAACAAAGGACATAAGAAAAGAATGTTTGTATGAGATGTGACTAAAATTAGTTTGGTGCGATTTACGACAGAATCGGCACCAATTACAACATAATTTTGAAAAGGTCATGATGATCTCTGGTACAAAAATGATCCCTGTAATACTGCGGGTTATAATGAAAAACTTTAACTATTTCACTTGCGCTTTGTAATTTTAGTTTGTTGATTCAAAGGGTTTAATGTAACTAATACACAATCAATATAGATTAAATCATTCAGTATAATCCCGTCAATGCTATTCCCATACGAACGTTTCCTCGGAAAGTACGCAATTTTTATGGTGCAAAGAACAATAGCAGTATTTTGAAGAATTAACCCGTGGATTAATTAACATATCCACGGAGCGTATCTAATTACCTCCCCTTTTTAATTAAAATCTTTAAACCTCTGTACGCTTTATTTGCTTCCGTCCAGAGGGTTACAGCCTTTTTATGGATTTTTGCTTTGATCGAAACCCTTTTAGCTACGGGTTCGTTAAGGTTGAATATAAGCTGCTAATTAGCTAAGTTACTTTAAGATTGGATTATTTATTTACTGTGTCTAAACTAATACTCAAAATATCTGATTGTGAAGTGATTGCTTGGCCATTGAAGTATCTTTTGGTGAGTGCTTAAACCAAATCCAAACATTATTTTGTTTGGAATATAAATTATTTGTTTTTTCAAGGAAATCATAAACTCTACGCAAAACCTTATATAATCTTGCGGTTTATTGCTGAAAGAGTTTAAATATTTATTTTGCCTTCTAATTAATTTGATTAGTCATTTTATTAATTCAAAGTAGCCTCTCTCTTATTGTGTCACGAAACCGCAGATTACATTCGTAATCCGTTTGACCCTGATATGATTCTTAAAATTTGTCACCAATGATAGTATTTTCCTCATTTAAATTAGTCATCAATATTTTGAGGCTGGCAGCAACTAAGGACGTTAATCACGCGAGGCACAGGATTTACCCTGTGGCCGCTGATCTGCGGGAATCGATGGAAAAATTTTGGACTTACCACTTACCCACGATACGGATACGTTTGCACTGCACTGACACCGCTGTTAATATGTAGTATAATGTTGTGAAATTGTGTTACTGTATGTTTAACTGTGTGTAGGTGGTTTGGCGATATATTTGTCATTAATTTAAATATAATTAAAAGGCGCGGGATAATTTAATAGCGGGACAGGCTCAAGAACGAAGCGAAAGAGAGAGAAAAAAACAACAAAAGAATCTTCATAAAAAAAGTTTGAATTATAAATTCGTTCCAATTAAAAATAAAATTAAACAGCCAGCGCCATCTATTAAAAACTGCTTGCATGGCGCGAGTAGTATAAAAGATCGGGTTTGAAAGTCGACTCTGGTAAGCACCGGACATTAGGTAGAAGATGAATACCATAGAGTTAGAATATTAATGTAGCGACTGTACTAGAGTATGGTCCGTGAGCAACGGTACGGTCCAAATGCCTTGAAACGAAGTGAGCGTACGAAGTTTGAATTACTAAAATAGATGTTATTAATGACACTTTTTCGTTTTTTATCGATACTTTTACCGAGAACAAATGACAAGGAATCCATATCGATATTTTGTATGATTGTAAATCAACTGTGTACGATATATCTGTGAATGCATCTATATGCAGTTTTTCGATCACCAAATGTCACCTGTCAGATAAAGACTTCAGAATTTTAGCTAATCAACGTTTGATAATACGCTACTTTCCTGAAAAAAACTAATTAGTCCGTCATTTACTTTATCAAAAAATATAAGACACGTATTTTTTCTTTTGACAATTAAACAAAAAAATACGAGGATATCGTGTGTTGAAATTCCGCGTGACACCACGGTGTGGTACACATTTTAGTAACAAGTGACGTCACGAGTCAATTGTTAATGATTTGGTAAAGCAAAAAATACGTGTCCAATATTTTTTGATAATCTAACTGACGGACTAATTAGAATTATTCTATTTTTACCCAGGCAACATCCCTATTTTATTATGAATAAGGGGGCTTTGATATAAAAAACGTGAAAATTTTACAAGTCGAAACTTTTTGTTTAAAATTTTGTTATGTTTCAAACATTTCAAAATTTTAAGCACTATTTGTAATATCTAATTAGAAAATTAAACAAAAATTCATCGCATACTTAACATATTCATAGACTTAGATCTAGCTAAAGAAACAAGCTACAGGAGCGTAGGCGTCGGTACATCGTCACGCGATATTTCACCAATAGCATGTTCTCATTATAATATCCGAGGCATTAGTTAGGTAGCAGATAGAGAAAGATACCGGCGTATCGGATATCAGATGTAAACGGCGGTGGGACAGGTTAACAACCTACAGCAGCATTCCGCTTTGCTGGTTTAATGATGGTGATTTATATAGAAATGTCAATGCTAGTGTGTTTGAATTATTTTCGTGTGACAAGACGTGTACTTTTGTAATTGTACTGAAATTTTAATTTAGGTTGATACACCTGTAATTTAGTTATATTAAGCTATATTTTTATTGAATATAAATGGCATAGACATGATTAACTGGACCAATGTCCAGTCACGGTTTAATGTACCTAGATATTTTCTTACTTACCACTATTTCGGGATTTGGACCAGATTCATCGTAATTTGCAAAAAAAATGAATTATATCATCTGTCCATCGCATGGAGTATTGCATACTCTTCACGCTGTTAGACACCACTTATCTTTTAATTATCTTTAGGGGGTAATATCAACTCTATACATAATCATTATTTCCAAAGGTCCCATACAGATAATATAGAATTGGAGCGCTGTTTACTGGCTATTAAATGTGAATGCGATTCAATTCCACAGTCGTGTTCAGACGGTAACGAAGTGTGTGCGATGTAGAACTACAGTTCTAATGAAGTATGGTGACTTGCCGATATTAAGATGAGTTCGTAACGTGGTCTATTCATTATTGACCACCTACGAAACACTATGTTTAGATAGCCAAGATCAAAGATTAGGAACTTTGTGGAAATTGTGAAGGTTTTTTTACATGGGTGAAGGTTAATAAATATCCTGGGACATTCTTTTTACGATCATTAAATATATCTTTGAATTAATCATCAACATTACCTCACTTATCCACACCTTCATCTAACTTAAGATATTACATAATATTGCACGAATTCAGCTTAAACGATTAAACAACTAAGATATTAGTTTTGCATAATACAAACAACTTACACTAAGTTATTCTAAGACAGTTTCAAGTTATATCATTTGGTTCAGACTCAGGTGGTTGCGTTGCAAAATGTCCTGCCCCTTCTAATTCGTACAACAAATGCAGCTGTTATAGTTAACTGGCGTTGAACTGAATTATTATCTACTTGCTCCAGGCCATAATGTGGGCCAACGTATAATATACAGAACTGACCACTTTCTAAAGATTAAGTGTCGTGTGCGACAAAGTTTGTCTATGTTAAATTGAGCTTTCAATATTTTATTGTAGGTTTCATTCTATATTTGAACTTTGGCCCATCACGCTCTACTGAATCTACGTCAATCACGTCAAATACTCGTGTATCTACTGGTTTAAGAGCTCCAGTATCATTACTTAGATTGGTACGTTTGTGTCCTATAATATTATTCCCAGACGATTTACTATCAATATCATCTTTCAGTTTTTTGTTAGTTGAATAGACTTTCCACGATATCGTTACTAGAACCTAACAATGATCTACAAGATCATCATCTGATGTCACTACCAATAATAAGTTCATTTAATCATTTAAGACTATCACTTACTCTTCCTGTGTCTCAATCATTTAATGCAATCATATTCTACCTGTTCAAAGAGCTATTGCACTGTCTGAACGTAAATCTTTTCTAACTTATACCGGTGCATACTTGCCTTGGTTATCTAGTTCAGTAATGACAACAAACTTTGTTATCGACGATTATTGTTGCTCAATATAATGTGATGTGATTTGCATACCAACGTCTATGATTCAACTATTGCTCTACATATCGAATATGCAAAATTAGACAAATTATTATATTTTAAAGTAATTTAAAGTAATCTATTGTGTGTGATCAATATCATAGTCTTCCCGTTGGTTCTCGCGAGAGACGCGCGTCCTATTATAACAATTGATGTCATATATTTTTAACCGCGAGCCAAGCGATTAAGAGCTGAATAATGAATCAATTATTGGAATATGTAGCCTGTACCTACATATATTGTAAGAATCCTTCCTATCCTAACAATAACTGTTATAAATGCGAAAGTAAGTTTGTTTGTTTGTTACGCCTCACGTCTCTACTACTTAACGGATCATCATGAAATTTGGCATGGAGATAGCCTATGGTATGATTTTTTTATCACGGGAACGCGGGTGAAACCGCGAGGGACATCTAGTATAATATAAAGTAGAAAAACAAAAAGATTTGATAGACATTTTTTACAAAAAAAAAATTCGACCACGTCGGTAGACTTATAAACACGATGTGGTCTTTTCACTTAATAAGTTGACTTGGTAATCTATTCCAAATACAATTTTGCAACCGCGTCAAAAATATAAGGTAGTGTTTTTTATACGGAAGAATATTCGCCGTCCATGCAAACTCGAGTTTAATTTCTTTTTCCAACGGACTTTATCGAATTCAGTAGGCGAGAGTGAAAATGAAACAATTATGCAAATGGGCAACAAAATAAAACTCATTTTATTAATAATCAAATAACGGGAGTTTGCATTTGAAAATGAAATAAAATTTCGTAAATGGTGGCATTAATTGTCGGGGTGGGGAAGTGTGGGTGATGGTCCCCAGCCTCCCCCATCTGGCTTCTATCAAACAGAAGTTATCTCAAAGGGGAGAAGTTTTAATAAAATTCCGGATGCCTCAGGCAGTTAGATACAGAGATATTCTTATATGCGATCTCTTCTAGGTATAAAAGTGACAAGTTAGCTGGAAGAATCTTTTGGTTGAATGGATGTCTTTGTAGGAGTCCGATATTCTTAGTTCCATATTTCCAGTGATTTGTTATCATAAAACTGATTTGAACATTCCAGGGACGGTTCAAAAGCTTTATAGAAATCTGTCGGAAGTAGCAAATATTGTTTTTATCTTACAACTTTACTGATTTATCATAAAAAGGCAATTCAATAGGTTAACAGATCTCATATCACTTTTAACGGTAGACAACATTTGTAAAAGTGAAATGGTAAAATAGATCGTGTGTTGAGTGAAATATTAAATATTTTGTCACTTAGAATTAAATGTAATACACAAATAATCATTAATCAAAATTATCAAAACCAGTCAATTATATCTTTGCTCAGCGAGCAAAATTATTCGCTTGATAATTTGTCTGTAACGAAAATTAATTACCAATCTTACTTATAAGCAATCTATACTAATTAATATTTCGTTATTTACTGATCTGAAATTTACAGGGTGATGTTTATCGCAATATTGGGAGTTCAAAGCGGCCATAAGAAATTTCGTTAGACTCAATTAAAACGTTAGTAGGGCTAAGTAAATATTTCAGTGTTACTTTGGCGGCTATTTATGGCCCTTCTAAGGCTTAATTAAGTCATCTTTGATGTTCAATCTGTTACGGGAAACTCGGTAATTGCGTCTGTGCGTAAGCAAAGTTTTTTGCTTACTTTCCAGCTAAATACACATTATATTTTTTGAGATGCCTATACTACGTTTGAATTACCAAAATGAAAATCCATAGGACTTGGCTCATTTAATTGGCTAATTTATTATAACAGATACAGGTTCTTTTAATGAGGCATATTGATGCATTAGAGAGGTTAATTTTTTTTTATGGTGAAATAAATGTAGGTCAAATTATTTTTAATGATTTCAGAATATTACTCCTATTCAAACAAAGGCGGTCGGTTTTAATCCCAAGAGTATCTTAAATGTAGCTGCTTACACAGCAAAACAGTTCACTCGGTTGGCGTGTCGACCTCGGTCCCGCACCGGACAGTCTTGGTCGGTTAGGGCACGGGTGAATACGCGCAACATTAAATAATTCTTTTGTCTTATAATAACGTGTAACGTGTTAGCACTATAGTATTGAAAATATAAACTGTTCAGTATATCAGAGTTTTAGTAATTCCCAATATATAATTCCTGGTATATGAGTCTAAACTCGATATACCTAAAATTAAACAAGGGTGAAAAGGGGTGAAAAAGTGTGTATGGTTTTTTGTACATGGTAAGATAGTAATTAAGACTTTGTAGGGGCTTTTATTTCGTTGGGGTGAACTAAGAAAGGATTTTCTCAAATTTGACACCTAGTTTGATAAAATAGCGGGTGGCGTGTGAAACTACGAGGCAGATAGCTAGTATATTATTATATGAGAAGTGATTGCTAAAGCTTTGGCGTAGCGTTTCTCGCGCCCACCCATGCATCGCGTCCGAGGTCCACAGTCGCGGGCAAAAACGGACAATAAAATGATTCCAGGTTAGATGAAGCATATTTCAAGGAATTCCCACCTAAAATTGAGTTTACATAAGAGCGGGACACAATAAAAGCGTAAATTAGGGAGAAAATGATGAAAATTATATGGAACCCCTACGCTGCCCGTGTTTTACACGGACTCGGCTGGTTTGTATTGTACAATATTGAGAAATCTATATCAAGGAATCTATAACATGGGAAGTTTCACCCGTACGTTGTTGATATACCGAAAATACGGACACAGCGTTTTTCATCCTCATTTATAATGCGGACAGCAAGGGAGTGGAACTTGCTTCCCTGTGTTTCCTGACTCATACAATCTAGAGACTTTCAAGGTCAGAGTGATTACGTTCCTCCTGGGTAAGCGTGTTCCATCTTAGGCTACGTCTTCGTCCCTTATGGGCGGGTCAGTGGCCAAACGAAAGCCCATTTTAATAAAAAAAAATGGTATTATAATGTGGTATCTGCCTCGGGCCTAGGCTGCCACACTGAAATTCAAAATTTGTTCCCAAATACCTATCGTTGTATTTCTGCAGATGTACTTCCTTTCTAGCTAGTTCTCTTCTTCAAGCTTTATATACCATCTTCGACATCTCATTGGTGATAATGCAACGATATCTATCTTTATTAAAAAAAAATATAACATAACCCCTTACAAATTAACATTCCATAACACAACCTCTCATCTAAATTGTTTAATACAAATATGCGCATCTAATCTCATTAAACACTCGGACATAATCCTCACTCCATAACGATTAGTCTTGGCAATTTTGCTCCCCTAGCATGGAGCTACTAATCCGCGACCGCACAAAAACTTAATTAACCAAAATATATGTGGGAGTGTATAAACAAACAGCCTCCGCGAAGTCACTCCCTACTCCCCCGGGACTTTATACGGTGATACTATTTCGTGTAATGACTCCAAAATGAGGCTACACCTCCCGCAATATACGGCGTGTACTTGCGTTATTTATTTTAACTGGAAGTGTCCTATTCCTACGTAATTAGTGTGTTCTATGCGTAAAATATATACAGGGTGTATTTCGCATGGTAACGCAAACTTCGCGAAAAGGCTACACCTAATGCCACTAATCAAATTGTGAAAGTCATTCACCTCGCTAATGATCGGTTATAGAAATTGTCATTTTCGAGCGCGCAATGTATTGTGAACACTGCGATTTAAACGCGCGATAACGTAGTGCCTACGTAGTATGTCACTGACTGCAGGCGAATATCGCCATAAGACACCGTTTCTAGTTTTATTTACATTGCTACTTTTAGTGAAAGTAATGAATTAATAACTTATTTATTTTAAATCTCTTTGGGTTAGGTAAGAATAACGATTATGAACAGTCTAAAGTAAAAAAAACTCAATTTTTTTTTTTAAATTTGGGTAAAACCGACGAAAAATTCCAACATGGGGGGGTCCAGAATCATGTCCTGGACCCATGGTATCCGTTTGTGCGGCGATGTCCCTTACACGCTGTATATCATGAGCCGTAAATGCGCCCAAATAAAATCAATGACATGGAAAGTATTGAAAAGATTTATAAATTCCATGTATTTTACACTTTTTGCTTTTAATGAATTACTAAAAAAATTGTATTAGAGCTACTACCTGTCCTTAGCAATGACGATAATAAACACGATGTTCAATCCTAAAAGAAAATGCTGACCTCTTTTCTTTAGAATAGATGCGACCTAAATGTTACAGTAGTACCCAATTAATATGGCTTACCGATCGATCCTGCGCAAAGGTATATTTTCAAAGCGCGGGAAACGCTATTGGTCGGCAGCTGCCGCCATGTAAGCGCGCGCTGTGCGGAGGGGCGTGACTTGCGAGTGAGACGGAACTAACAGCTTCAGTGTATTATGAACCTTATGGTAGTGATCTAAGGTTGATTGTAAGTTTTAAGCATTCTTTCATTAATCTTCGGGCCATACTTTCTTTTCTGTGCGAACGAAGATTCACGACGCGCCATATAAGTTGGGTAATACTGTACACAGTTTTCTGCTTTAATTTCATTACTTATATTTTCATGAAGGTTGTTCTTTTTCAAATATTTTGGTTCTTCCATTAGCTGTAGGCCAATGTTTCTTTATTCACGGCATCTCCTTAATTCATACGCGTCACGTATCCACGGGGGGCGTTGAGGCATTCTCGTGAATCGAGTAACGCGAACAAAATGAACGCACGTATTAAAGTATCATTGCCATATTATATTAAACAATATATTTTATTAACAAATCGTAGTCTTATTGCTCGAACTATTACTAAATAATTCACTAGATATATGGAGCGTTGAATGTAAATAAAATAAAAACTTAAAACATACGGTTATGTTGTGGAAGAAATTGTTGGTTAAGAAGTTTTTTATCAGGTATATCTAACGGTAGACTGGCAAATTAAGGCACCGTTCCCACATCGAGTGGTCTAAAGTTCTGCGTTCCACGTTCACTGTAATCTATCGCACGCAGCGATCGCGGCTGTCAAGGAGAACGCTCATAGAACTCTGATCGCAGGCTGAATTCTAGACCGCTCACTGTGGGATCGGCGCCTAAGGTAACGTTAGACGAACTAGTTAGCTTTCAACCCCTCATCAATATCAAAGTCAAATTCATTTTTTTTCAATTTACACCCTAGTACGGCACTTATGAAGGTTGAAGGTACTGAAGTTACCACCAGTTCGTAAGTCGGCCTTCAACTGAGAAGAACAGGCAAGATTCTAAGCATGGTTACATCAAAGAAATCTTAGACAATCTGACTATTTTGGCTATTTTTAACAAAACATTTTTAACTACACTTGTGGCTGGCCTTTTATTTACCGGAAATTGGAATTATAGTTCTATACGAATTGTACCAGATGAAGTTGATATCAATAAATAAAATAAGTTTTTCTGACTCCAAATTTATATTATTACATTAACACAGTTTTACAAGAATTTAATAGGCAACGCGACAGGGCCGTGGGATGTAAGCGACTGACGAGCTCCGGCTATATTCGTTACGCGATACTCAATTTGCTTAGTTGCATTTTGAGCTCGCCATGACGCCACATCACACCCCCTCTTATTTGATTTTTTTTGCCAAAAGTAAAAAAAATTAAATAAAAATTAATACACACAAGTAAAATAAAAAATTAACAATTATGTTTCCGACTGTACCTAGCCATGCTTACAAGTCGCTCAATTCATAATATGAATGCTGATAAGTGCATGGTATCAGGTATCATTGTTACTCTACTGCGTACCTATACAATGACAACCATACGTGACGAGTACATTGCATTACATTTCATTATTTCACATTTAATATTTCAAAACTATAATAAAAATATCATGAAGGAAAAAATAACATGTGTCTCTCTTTTGGGACATTAAGTACATATTTACCTTTATACTTATATTTCACTTATAATTATACTTCACTGCAATTCACTTAGGTAAACACCATAAACAAAAAATAAAAAATAATTTACACTTTTCGTTCACACATAACCTGCTGCTGGTGCAGCGACTGAAGCGTTGGCGGGCTGACCACCGGCCGACGCTATTTTATTTACTTCTTTTCTAAGCCATCCACGTAGGTGGCTTACATAGCCACTCCGGATTGCGTAGCATAAAAACAAGGCTAAAATCACAACTATTGCAATTAGTATAATGCCGAAGTAATTTAATTTACTCTCGAGCTGTTGCTGTCCTTCTACAACTGAAGCTTGAGCTGAGGCTATAATTTCCTTGTTATGATAGTTTCCCATCTCAACAGACGATTTTACAATAAAACTATTTACTGTATAAATGTATTGCAGTGAAGCTTCTTAAGACTAATGTTTCTCTTAAATTATTTCCACAATATATCAATCGTTGATTGACCTACTAATTATTTGTCTAGGTGAGCAAAAAACGCACCGGTTGCCTAACTATGCGACCACTGCGCGTAGTTTTAGTGATAGGCGGTAGCGAGTTTTGCTCCACTGACCTAACATCTACATTTTTATCTGAATTTGTGCTGTCGTTATTACAAGCATTATCATCGTTTACGTAATATGCGGGTTTAAGTCTATCTATACTGACGTTTGATTGACGATCTCTAATTTTGATAAGAAAATATTTTTGTGACCTATTAAGGACTTGGTATGGGCCGCTATATGTAGGTGTTAGTGGCTTCCGTACCATATCATTTCTTAAAAACACAAATGGACAAGTGTACAAATCTTTATGAACAAAAATTTTCCTCGAATCGCTAGTCGCTCGCGACTGTGGTCTTAGGCTATTCAATATTTTTCTTAACTGCTCTACATAAGTATGTTGATCACTTACCTTTGTATTTACGTCGTATGCGTAAAAATCGCCAGGCAGACGCAACGTGTGTCCTAAAACTAATTCTGCCGTGCTTACATTATTGTCACTTTTGCTAGCTGCGCGAAGTCCTAACATGACTGTCGGTAGCTCATCAACCCATGACCTATTATCTAACAAACGAGCTTTTATTGCTACTTTCATAGAACGATGCAATCTCTCAACCATCCCATTTGCCTGTGGATGATACGCGGTAGTGCGAATTTTTTGTATACCTAATATTTTCATTAAACTACTGAATAGATCGCTCTCAAACTGTCTACCCTGGTCGCTTGTTAATCTGCTAGGGCAACCAAATCTGCAAATCCAACCTTCGTATATCGCTTTGGCTACTGTTTCTGCCGTAATATCTGTTGTTGGTATAGCTTCCGGCCATCGCGTATATCGATCTATTATCGTCACGCAATATCGATAACCTTCCTTAGATGTAGGTAAAGGGCCGACAATATCTACATGAATGTGCTCGAACCTGTCCGCTTGTGGAAAGCTACCTAGGTCCGACACTGTGTGTCGTTGTACCTTTACTTTTTGACACTGTAAACATGACCTTGCCCATATAGATATGTCCCTATTCATACCAGGCCAAAAATATCGTTTCGAAACCATTTTTCTCGTGGCTCTAATTCCTGGATGACTAATGTTGTGAACTGTATCAAAAGCTAATTTTCGGAATGCCAAAGGTAGGTATGGTCTTACATTATCCCCTGAAATATCGCAATAAATATCCCTATTACACAACGGCGAATGTAGCTTCTTTAGTGATACATTACCTACAGTTTGTGCTAACATGTGTGAAACTTGACTATCTTTTTCCTGCGCCTGCGCTACTTCATCGTAATTGATAACGCTTGGACAAACAATAGACTCAACTACTCGTGGTAATGCGTCAGCAACGGGGTTCTCGTTACCGCTTACGTGTTGTATATCGCTTGTGAACTCGCTGATATACAATAACTGACGCGTCCGTCTTGGTGTTTCGCGATCCGTACCTACTTTAGAAAATGCGAATGTAAGAGGTTTATGATCCGTCATAATCGTCAACTGTCGTCCCTCTATCATATTACGAAAGTGAATAATCGATAAATAAATAGCTAAAAGTTCTCGGTCATAAGTACTGTACTTTTGCTGAGCTTCTGAAAGTTTTTTGGAATAATAACCTAACGGCTTCCACTCGTTATTAATTCTTTGCTGTAAAACAGCTCCGACACATTTATCTGATGCGTCGCACATAATCGTTAACGGACCTTCTGATTCTGGATGCGTTAATGTTACGGCGTTTTTCAAACTATTTTTGCATTGCTCAAAAGCGTCTATAGCCTTACTATCCCAATCGATCCTAGTCTTATCTTTTTTCTTAGCACCATGTAAAAATTTATTAAGTTCCGCTTGAATTTCTGCGGCGTGTGCTATATGTAACCTATAAAAATTTGTCATGCCTAGAAATCGTCGAAGTTGCTCAACGGTTTCCGGCCTTGGGTAGTTCTGAATTGCGTCAACTTTCGATGCTAATGGCTTAATGCCCTCTGTAGAAACTTCGTATCCTAAAAATTGTATCTGTGATTGACCGAATTCACATTTAGACAAATTAATAGTAATTCCAAACTGTTCAAACCTTTTAAAAACCTGTTTTAAATGCTCTTTATGCAGAATTTCGTCATCACTAGCCAGGATGACGTCATCGATGTAGCAAAACAAATATGAATTTTTGTTATTGCTGTCGCCATGATTTCCTAAATAATCTAATCCTTGTAACACCGAGTTGTTCATGAACCTTTGAAACGTCTGAGCGGCGTTTCGTAGGCCAAACGTCATCCTAGGGAATTCAAATAAACCAAACGGGGTTATGATTGCCGTTTTCTCTATATCCTGCTGACTTACGCTAACATTATGGTAGGCTCTATTAATGTCTAAACGAGAAAAAATTGTCTTGCCTGCTAATCCATAAGTAAAGTCCTGCAGTCTTGGGATCGGGTACCTGTCTGGCTTCGTGATCGCGTTGAGTGCACGATAGTCACCACAGGGTCTGATCTGTCCGTCTTTCTTAGGAACAACATGCAAAGGACTGGCCCAAGGACTCTTTGAAGGCCTGCAAATACCTAATTCTTGCATTAATCTAAACTCCTCTTTCACTAACTTATATCTCTGTGGAGGTAAAGGTCTAGCACGAGCGAAAACGGGAGGACCTGTAGTCTCAATGTGATGTAAAGTATTGTGACTTGATGGTTCTCTGTAAGAAATCGGTTTAGTAATTTCTGAAAATTCCTCCAATAATTCTCGATATGGATTATCATTTTGTATACTTGTCAACGAAGGTTCATCATACCTAATAATAGATCCTTTCCTATATAAATTGGTGAGACCGTCAATCAATTTTTTGTTATGCAAATCAACAATTAACTGATGAGTTTTAAGAAAATCAGCTCCTATAATGGGCTGTTTGACATCACAAATTATAAAAGTCCACTTATAATTCCTACGCAAGCCTAAATTAAGTTCAAGGTTCACTACCCCATAGGTTTTAATCATAGTGTTATTCGCTGCGAAAAGCTTATAACTACACTCACTCTTATGTTTATGAATATTAACTTTACTCACGGGAATGACGGATACGTTGGCACCTGTGTCCACTAGATACGTAATGCCACTTGTAAAGTCCTTTACACACAATCGGTGGTTTCCAGCGGTAAGATCATCCACCGTCGCTGATAGTACCGCTCCTAGTTTTCCTTATGCTTTTGCATGCTGGACCAATTGCATGGTGTCTCGCACGCCTTAGCATTCTCCTTGTAACGATAGTGAAATCGGCATAACCATTCAGGACTGGTTGTAGCTCGTCGTGGTGCCGACTTGCTCCTGGACCTGTATCTGTGTTGTGACCAACGCCTGTCTCCTCGTCCAAAACTCCTGCCACGTGACCGTATTGAATTAACCTCACTACGTAGCTGCTGAACTTCCATGGTTAATGAACGCATGCAGCTCACCATGTCCGTATTGTCATTCGTTGATGTCGAAGTACTTGCTGCTGAAACGGAAGCGATCTCGCCACTTCCCAGATTTTCCAAAATCTTGTCTGCTATTGCTGCAAGATTTTCCAATTTAGTATCTCCGCTCACCGTCAAAACTGCCCTTACACTTGGTGGTAAGCGGTTTATCCACAGTTTTTTTAATGGATCGTCGGTGATGCCGCAGTTCTTCGCCAAATCCGCCAACCTACGCAAAAGTTGTGATGGTTTTTGCGTACCTAGGTCCATGTCACTCACAAGTTTCTGGAACTGCTTTTCCGCGCTTTCCTCATATACCATCATTAATCGCTCCTTCAAAGCTATATATTTCCCAGCTGAAGGTGGAGACTGTAACAGATCGCTGACTTGTCTCAGCGCTTCCTTAGTTAATTTTGCTATTACCATATCAAATTTTGTGTTGTCACTCTGCTTTTGCGGTGCCATTATGGATTCAAACTGGGCGAACCATAATCTTGGCATATCTGACCAAAATTCCGGTACCCTCATTTGAACCGTGACCATTGCTACCTGTGAAACTCCTTCTGTCACGCTGCACGTTGATTTTTCCGGGTCGGCGCTGCCCGTGCCGAGCATACCAGCCGCACCAGGAACAGTCATTTTTCCGGGCACTGTAGTCATCTTTGCACAATATTGCCACTATTATATTACGCGTTTAAGTCCTGCCCTGCCGGTTCCGTGAGTCGCTTACTACGCTGTAATTACATATTATATCACAAGGTTACTGTTCGTCGGTGGTTACCACTTTAACTACACTGTGGCTGGCCTTTTATTTACCGGAAATTGGAATTATAGTTCTATACGAATTGTACCAGATGAAGTTGATATCAATAAATAAAATAAGTTTTTCTGACTCCAAATTTATATTATTACATTAACACAGTTTTACAAGAATTTAATAGGCAACGCGACAGGGCCGTGGGATGTAAGCGACTGACGAGCTCCGGCTATATTCGTTACGCGATACTCAATTTGCTTAGTTGCATTTTGAGCTCGCCATGACGCCACACATTATATAAAGGTACATACTTCTTTAATTTTACAAAATAAAATACACAAGCATAAAAACGCATTAACAACAAAATAACCAACAAACAAAATAAATAATATGTTTCATAAAACCTCATGTAACAATTTCAGGTTGAATTTTAAACAACTCTTGTTTGAAATATCAATAAATATTGATCGCTGCAGGTATAATGCGAAACGGAAAACTTAGGATAACTAATATTTAATGTTGATGAAATAAGGTATAGTTTAATAATAGTAAATAATAATATAAACTGAACAAATTATGAGCCAAAGAGGATACTTTTAAGTCGAGATAAATAAATTTATATCCTGGGACATTCCTCACACACGGTCATCTGATTCCAAACTAAGCAGAGCTGGTACTATGGTAACCAGATAACTGATGTAATACATATACTACTTTTTGTTTGTAAATACATACTTAATATACGTAATACACCCAGACTCTGGACATACAGACATGTTCATGCACACAAATGCATGTCCTGTGTGGGAATCGAACCCACGACCTGCGGCGCGTAAGGTGGTTAACCAACTGTGCCAACCGGCCCGTCAAATACAAGATACAAGCATACAGCCCTCCTGATGGTAAGCGGTTACCGTAGCCTGGTGTTGCATCACAAGCGATACTTACAACACCTGGGGCATCACTCACGCGTTCCCGAATTTCCCCCCGCCCAGGGAGCTCTGGTAACCTTACTCACACGCAGGAATACAACATTGTTATTTGGCTGGCGATATTATGTAAGGCTGTAAAGCAATCTACCACCGCGTTATAGTTTTGTCACAATGTTTTCCTTCGATAAAGGCTCAGGTTTATTGAACGATTGGAACCCACGACCCTTTCCAAGACGTTCAAAATCTCTACCACTGAGTATCATCGCCTTAAAAATACACAGATTCACATTTATTATTTAATAATCTTAACTTATACGAAAGTTTGTCTCGAAATACCGAAATTTAACACAGACTGTAACTTACTCACCGCATAACTCATACGAAACAATCAAAGGAAACAATATATTATTTCTCTATAATTTAATTCACCATTTAACTCGCTCAGTGCTGCCCTCTGCACGCCGAACACGCACGCACATTCCTAATATCCCTCTTATATGAATATTTGTCTCAATGAAAAAGGAATTATGAGTCAAATTCAACCCCCCACCCCCACTTTTATGGGTCACGGGAATATTTATATTCTACATACACATGAGGAATTTTTCATATAAGCGGAAAATTGTTGTATTATTTTAAAATATAGGGGAGTTTATCGTCTCTTATGATATATGGACTCATCTCTATTTCAACGAGAAAATGTATTTTTAGTGATGTTTATGCGAGATTAAATTGAAATATTTATTTAGGTTCTGATCAAATATTTGTTGGCTTTTATATTGCTCATACTGTATTAGTATGAATCTTTATTGTTACTTTTTATACCGTTTAGATCTCAATAATTGTATGTTTATTTTTTTAGAGTGGTAGAGCGTTGAGTTTATTGCTCAAAGAGAAGCTGGACTGGGGAAGTACCTCCATCTTACAGAATACCGCAGGAAAATAACTTTATGTTGTATTCTTGCGCGTGAGTAAGATCGCCAGAGCTCATTGGGGAGGGGGGAAGGCTGGTAACGCGTGAGTTTTACCCCTGATTTTTCAAGCGTCCATATAGCAGTAACCGCTTACCATCACGCGGGCCGTACGCTTGTTTACCGATTACGTCGTATAAAAAAGTACAAAGCATGATTATAAAGGGGATAGAACCTTTGTGGCATAGCTGGCCGCCGCCATTTTGATTTTTTTTCAATGTCGCGGCGCACGTTGTAAGTGGTATATTTGGGTAGAGGACACTTATACAAACAAAAAATGTTAATCAATATGGTGGCCTAAAGTGTCACGTTTCCGAGATATTTGGAGGTAAAGATCGCCATATGATAATTATGACAATCATTAAAAATGAACTTATTACGTATTTATATGCATTCGATTGTATTCAAATAATAGTTTCCAGGTTGATTTATCAATTTTTTAGAATAGAGTTACACTAGGAGCACGAAAAACAATATTTTTAATTACTTACCTCCTAAACAGCATCGTAATATTCGCTATGAACCACAATGTTGTCAAAGTAGCTCGGATCGTGACTTGTTTTCCATCTTGTCATTATTATACAAACAAAAATGACAATACTTGTCCTAAAATCTATGTTACCAAGTTAATTGGAACTAAAGATTGCTAAGTAATGTTCCCTAGGCGCCAAAATTAAAATAGCGACGTAAATAAATAAAAAAACCCGGTCCCGCGGCCGGCCCGACCTAATAAAACTTCCACCTAAATTAAAGTCCTGTCTTCGTGGAAGACTGCTCACGTGCACACAATGGCACTGGTGTCTTCTAACCAAGTTACCAGCATATGGGCTTCCCGAGGGACTATGCAAATGGGTCGCTAATTTTCTGTCCAGCAGATGCATAAGAGCTGAGAGATATAAATGCTGGCGTTCCGCAAGAGTCTGTACTGTCCCCAACACTGTTCCTGCTGCATATCAATGAAATGCTGTCTATTGACGGCATTAATTGTACACTCATTGCAAATATTCCTCGTTTCGTGGTGGATGACCGCGAACGGCTTGTGTCTGAAATCGAGAGCACACTAACAAGTGTCTCCGATTACGGTCGACTAAACCTAGTCCATTTCAACCCCACTAAAACCCAAGTCTGCGCGTTCACCGCTAAGAAAACCCCATTTGCTGTGGCTTCACAATTCCAGAACATGGACATCAGTGAAAGCATCGGAATCCTCGGCATCGGCATTTCTAACGACGTCAATAGTCCGTCTAGAAGACAAGGTTAAGCTAGCACCCAAAAAACTCGAAGTGCATAACAGAGCGAAGCAGTACTTCACATCGGGGCAAAGGCTGCAACTTTACAAGTCACAAGTCCGGCCTTACATGGAGTACTGCTCTTACCTGGATACCAGTTTGGGCCTTTAGACTCTGTTCAGCGACGTGCCATTAGCAGCTCAATCTAAGGAGAGACTTTGCCTCCTTATGTGTGTTCTACCGCTTGTACAACGGACAGTGTTCTGTAGAATTGTTTAACCTGATGCCCACGGCTACCTTCTACCATCGCTAGTCGCAAGTCTCGCCATTGACGGGGAGTCCATCCTCACATATTGGAACCAAAATAGTTTCTAACTATGCGGTCTCAAAGGAGCTTTTTTCGCATACAATCAGGCGGGCCGTATGTATGTTTGCTACCTAAGTAGTTTTAAAAAACCTTTTATTTAAAGGTTTAAGGTCACGGCTTGTTTCTATTATGTGTCTTAATATATTTTTAAAACCGTGATGCAATATTATTTGACCACTATTGCTTAAAAACAAGAACATAAATTGTACTTAATCAACTTTAAACTCACTTCATTCGTCAACTTCATTCGTTTCATATTATATATACATCGATATTCCAATATCTCGGTAACATGATATTTTAACACAAGTATTGTCATTTACGCGACATCGTGACCAACGTGTCTATACTCCACATGAGCTAGGCATCACGCAGCGTTTATCGGCCGTAGTACAGTCGCACATACTGCAGTACTTTGGGCATGTTTCTAGGCGGGATAACGACTCCATTGAACGGCTGGTCATACAAGAAAAAGTAGAGGGAACCAGATCACGCGGCAGGTCACCTATGCGCTGGTCTGACCAAGTAAAATCTGCAGTGAGGAACCGCGTATCTGACTGCACCAGGCAGTCTGCCAACAGAGAGAGATGGCGGGAAATCGTGCGGAGAGCCGTGTCCGCCTCTATCACCGATGTGGACGCCTCAAAACGTGACCACAACCGCTCTGCCAAGAGCGAAACGACAGAGAAGAAGATTGTCATTTTTGGTTAATAACGGCGACATGGAAAACAAGTTAACCACTACGATCCGAGCTATTTGACAACATTGTGTTTCATTGCGAATATTGCGATGCGGTTTAGTAGGTAACCAATTAATGAATATTGTTTTTTCGTGCTCTTTGTTTTGCTATATTCTAATAAAAAGTTAAATCAACCTGGGAACTATTATTTGAATACAATCTAATGCATATAAACACGTAATAAGTTCATTTTTAATGATTGTCGTAATTCTCATATGGCGATCTTTACCTCCAAATATCTCGGAAACGTGACACTTTAGGTCACCATATTGCTTAATAATTTTTGTTTGTATAAGTGTCCTCTACCCAAATATATCACTTACACCGTGCGCCGCGACATTGAAAAAAAATTAAAATGGCGGCGGGTGGCTATGCCAGCTCCCATACAAAAATGTTCGGACCCCTTTATATAACCTAGAACCATAAACAAACAAACTATAATCAGACCGATAGTTCCGGAGACCAACGTGTTACATACAAACATTCAAATTTTTCAGCTCTATAATATTAGCATGATGAAAGAGTAATGAGGGCGGTATATTAAGTACTGAAAGATACTCTGCCAATCACTTTAAGGACCTGGGGTGATGATAGCTGAATAGCAGTGGCTCGAACCTTACGAAGAACTTGGGATTTCGGGGAAGGAACGTCGTGAGGATACCACATCACGACGTTAGGGTATTCTGTGTACCCATCATCATCATCATCATCATCAGCCTATAATGTCCCACTGCTGAGCACAGGCCTCCTTTCACAAATGAAGGTGAAAGGGAATGGGCAATACTCCACCACGCGTGCCCACTGCGGATCGGTGGAGGTAGGCTAGTGGTCAACCTACTGTTGGAATTTTTCAAGCCGCCTAGGAGGCATCCAACTAGCTTAACGACTATCACCATTAAGTGATAACCGGGACCAACGGCTTAACGTGCCTTCCGAAGCACGGAAACGCTCGATTTGAAATACCACTAGGCGGTCACCCATCCAGGTACCGACCACGACAGGCGTAGCTTAACTTTGCCGATCGATTAAGAACGGCTAATCATGCTACACCACGAGCGCTTCTGTGTACCCACCTGACTGGATCTCGAGTTGAAGATCTGTCTTGAGGATGTATAAAATTGGGTTTACATTAACTTTATGATATTGTAGTGCGAATATGTATGTTATACTACTAAGGTAGCAAACAAGCATAAGGCCTGTCTGATGGAAAGCGGTTACCGTAGCATATGGACGCTTGCAACACCAGTAGTAACACCCACGCGTAGCCGCAACCTGCAATCTCTTCACACCCTTCTTGAAGAACCACAAGCTGTTCTCCCTTTGGAGTACCAAATACACTTAGCCAGTTTTAATAAGGATTATGTTTTCATATAGATATAATCTTAGAGTCACGATATGAAACCTTGTGTTGCCGGTTCCAACCTTCCAAACTACGTTAGCCTTGCTCATAGCCATCCCATACCGTCGAGGATGTCCCCCTCTACTAATAAATGGGACTAATTAATCCAGAGTGGCATCTGTCATGTTAAAGAATAGTCGGGCCACCCCCGGGCCTCGCTTGCAGCACAAGTTACTGACGCCAAGTAATTGCTTTTGTTAAATCAACAGCCCTGCTACGGGGCTGGGTGGAAGGTCGAAGTAGAATGGAATTTGTGTTTAAAATTGTATGACATTTTTATAGCTAAGAAATTAGTTTATGACATCGAGTGAGATAACTGATTTATTTGTAGGATATTATAGGATTTTAATGTATTTCCTTCGCGGTAGTGTCTGATATCAATTATCTTCCTCACTATTCACTCTATAAAGCGATGATAAACCCAAAGAAAAAAAATATTTTAATTCAAATTGACAAAATTAAAAAAATACTTTCATAGATTTCAACCCATTGACACGCAGATGGGACGCGTGACCTATAACTATAAAAAAAAGAAATACAATTCCAAGAAAATTTCCTAATGATATTCAAGTGATTGATCGAAATGAAAAATAAAAAACAATTATTTATTATAAGTATTTAATAACAGATAACATTATTTTAAACTGATCCTCTACTCTGTTAACTGATCAATTTGTGGAACACATCGTCTTACTAATGAATTGTCAGTTTGTCACTGAACTACCGTGCCAAATTGCCAAGCAGAGCGATTGCACACAGTAATAATTTATTCGATATTCTTCGTGCAATAAATCCCGAGGAAGTAACATTTATCTCGTGTCAATCTCTATTAAATTGAAACGTGTGTATTTAGTTCTGTTTTAAACGGTTATAATAAAAAAATAGAGGGATGGTAAACTGACTATTGGGTTATATGGTACAACTAGGCCAGCTTTAGTCTTATTTTACCTGTTTTATTTGAATACCTCTTTCCTAATGTTATTATAAGGAACCGTAGTGAAAAATCAAGGTTCTCTTACCGTCAGGTGGAATGTCAACCATCTGTCATAAAAGTATATCAAAAAACCTTCAGAATATAGTGTTTTTTATGTTTAAAATTATAGTCTAAATTAGTACGTGCAAAAAATTTATAAAACAATAACGTTTTGCAATCACTATTGTTACTACTTCTCTACTTCCCATACTACACAGCAACCACGATAGGTCCTTGAAAATATTACATTTGAACAAAACCACAAGAAATAATGAGCTACATGTTGTACAACCAAACATAAGTTATATTACCCATTAGCAGTAAAAATGTTACGAAACAACGTAATTTAATAGAAACAATGGACGCAACTGTCGAAAGAACAACAACATAGTTTACCGAGATCTCGTAATCATAACATACATAACGGCATCACAAAACTCTCCCGAGCTCTGATTTGCGATGCAAATTACCGAGTATGAACGAAATAACTTCCTGGCTGATGACTTGGCTCGCGCAAATGCCTATAATGACTAATATTTCACTTTTATGTCGCTCGAAGGCTGCTCTAAAAAGAACCTAATTATCCTCGTGGAAAGTTGCGAGCACTCTCGAGCAACGGCTGTGATTACACGATCATAAAACCTGACTTGAAATTACTATGTTTTTTGTTAAATATTTTTTGAATAATCGATACCTTTCAGACGATTATGGCTATCGATGAAATTGTCGACTCACAATTGAATGGGACAGCGTAAGTGAAATGAATTTTCGATTCGAAAATCTATTGTTACTTTTGAAGAATAACCGATTATTATCATAGTCAGGCGTAAATCAGAATTCTTCATCGTAATTGCGTAAGATTCTCTTGGGTTATTCGTATTACGTAACTGACAACCGTTATTGCACGTTTGATGGAACTTCAATTACGGATTGTAACTGTCAATCGAGAGACAATACGGTTCATTATAATAATTGCGTAAAAAGAACACCATAAATGAATCAGTTTGCTATGCGTTAGTCACATTGTGAAAGTTTGGAATTATTGCAATTTACTAATTAAAAGTAAAAATTAAACAGAATTTTCTTTCCAAGAATTAATTAACGTTATTACCTACCTTGCTTTTGCTAATTTCTCGGTTGACATACTTAAGTATTAAAACTACAGTTACAAGTAATAAGTTTATGTTAGCTAGAAGAATAAAATTTCTACTAAATAGGAATTAAGTTGCGAGATATGAAATAACTCAGCCCGCTTTAAAGCCAATATGGCGAAAACCGGCTAAAATTCACAACGCAACCCATTTAAAATCACTTTATTGCTCAAAACCTCGCCAGATAGAGACAATAAATTATGGAGTAAACGGTGCGCATGACTACCCGTAAATTTTGACTTTCCACAGTATCTGAGTACCACAATTCGTCCGCGGGCGAAGCGTGGCCCATAGATTAATGCTTATTCAGAATTATCAAAAGAATACTTTGTTTTTTGCTCACGAGTTCGCAGTATCTTTTGCACGTTCAATGCATCTTAGTTTGACGTTAAGTATTCTTCGATTTATTGACAGGGTTATGAAGTATGATACTGAATCATTTAGCAGTCGCGTGTGCGTACCGGCCAACGTTAGACGCGTCGATCTATTGTTTGATCCCGGACCGTTCTAGCCGCTTACTTCGCACGACCGTGCATTTAGTTTGTTTACTATGTATACTGTCGGTTATTTAATCAATGGATTGTGACAAGGATTGCAATAATACGCAAGTTGAGGTTAATTTGGAGAATGTGGTTATAACGAGCGAATATATTGAGAGTGAGATGACAAGTAGTAGTCCTGAGATTCAGACGAGTAGTAATATGGAAAATTGTGATGATAAAGGGTCGGAAAGACCCTCTAAAAGAAACAGGGAGATAGATCAGGAAGAAATATGGTCTACGGTTATGCGAAAGGCAAAAAGATTTGGGAGGTCAAGTAATTCTAATGGCTTAGATAGAATTCCGGAGGATAAAATAGAAGTGAGCATTACTTGTACAGAAAAATTGCCTAAACAGTTTGGATTGGCAAAAATGCTCAAATCGGAAAATATTCAGAATGTGATGAAGGTCAAGTTTATAAATTCCTATAAGGTTTTGATCCAATTGAACGACGAAGACAGTGCAGAGTCATTAATTCAGTCTGAGAAATTCAACAGTAATGGTTTTAAATGTCAGAAAACGTTAGAAATTAATCAATCTTACGGAGTTATAAAAGATATAGACTTAAACTTGACTGATGCAGAAATCTTACAAGATATTAGTTGTGGTACAACGATTCTGGCGGCTAAAAGATTAAAACGCAGGAATACTAGTGATGGGCACTGGGAGGTGAGTGAATCTGTGCGAATTTGCTTCAAAGGGTCGTCTTTACCAACGTATGTATACATATATGACACGAGAGTTAAGGTCACCCCTTATTCATTTCCGGTAACACAGTGTTCCCGATGTTGGCGATTTGGTCATAATGTTAAAATGTGCCCTTCTAATAAAACTATTTGTCCTAAGTGTACAAAAAACCATGCCAACTGTGAGACAACGAAGTTTCAATGTAATAATTGCTCTGGACAGCATATGTCAATGGCGAGGGTTTGCCCTATTTATATCAAGGAAAAAAGAATTAGAGAACTAATGGCCGAATTTAATTGCTCTTATAAAAGGGCACTTACCATATATGTTCCGCCATCACCCATCCCTTTACATATCTCGCAAGATCCGCCATTACCTACTTTACTAGTATCGTCTCATGAATTGATACAAAATGTAGTTGTTCCTGAGATCAATGTTACCCCCACATATGCAGAGACTACGCAGCAAACTCAGGAAAAACCAAAGACAAAATCCAAAACAGGGAAACGATCTAGTATGGAAAAAAAATCCCATAAAAATAAAGAAGATGAGGCTTTTGAATGTATGTCAGATGTCAGTGAAAATGATAATAGAACAGCCGAAGAACAACCGAAGGAGCGGGACAGTAAAACAGAACATAAAGAAGAATTTTCATGGAAACTTCTGTTCAAGAAATTAAAAGAGAAAATATTCGGAGATGAAAATAGCACATGGGAAGAAAAAATAAAAGGTTGTATAAGTATATTTTTTGAAGGGGTATTGACATTTATATTGCAGTATATAGGAGACTTGCCTTGTTGTAATATTATAAAACATTTATGGACCGCAACACCTCACACATCACCCTAAACGTGCTTCAATGGAATGCGCAGAGTATCCGACCTAAGAGTGCCGAGTTTGAAACCCTTTTAAATCAAGAAAAAATACACATTGCCTTCATAAGCGAGACTTGGCTAGACCCAGACAGTGATTATCGTATAAGGGGCTACAACATTTTTAGATCTGATCGCGATGATGGCTTTGGAGGTGTGGCTATTTTAACACATCGGTCAATTAAAGCGCAACAATGCACAGTTCAACTTACAAATATAAGGATGGAGATAGTACATGTCAAAATTTCAAACTGTGACCACTTAGAACATATATTTTCCATATATTGCCCACCATCTGTAAGTACGTCTATAAATGATTGGGATGAAATGCTTACTATAGTTAACCGAAAAGCCCTTATTGCTGGAGATTTTAATGGTCACCACACGAACTGGTCCTCCAAAATAGATGCTAGAGGTCGACAACTATTTGATTCAATTTTAGATAATGATTTTGTTTCGTTAAACGATGGCACACATACGAGAGTCAAATTGGTAAATGACATAGTCCAAAAATCCTCCCCTGACTTATCACTAGCTTCTGTGGATATAGCTTTAAAATTGGAATGGATGGTCTTAAATGAAAATCTAGGAAGCGACCACTTAATGATTAAGATTAAAACTAATATTTTTGTGTCAAATGCTCTTAAGAAGAAACGTAATTTTAGGAAAGCGGACTGGCAAAAATATAGAACATATTTAGAGAGAGAATTTTTGGATTTTACATTACCAGAAGATCACCAGTTGGCATATAACAATTTTATATATGCAATAAATAAGGCAGCTAGTGAATCTATCCCATCTATTAAAATTTGTGAGAACCCTCTCCGTCAACAAAAATTTTTTCCCAGGCCGTATTGGAATCAGAACATCTCAAAGGCTGTAGCTGAAAGACGTAGGGCGCTTGCAGCATTTCGAAAAAATTCAACACCAAATAATTTGGAAACCCTGCAAAATAAAATCAGCGTTACACAGAAAATGATTCGTGATGGGAAGTCTAAATCATGGCAACATTTTTGTGATAGTGTCGATGGCGTGACTTCTTCAAGTGAAATGTGGGCTAAAATGAAATGGCTCAAGGGCTATAAGTCTCCAAGAAGTAGTATTAACCGAGAGGAAGGAGAATCTTTGTTATGCAGCTTAACGCCGGATCATGTGTCACCAGCTGGCCCTATATTTGCTTCTAGGAACCGACTCTTGTCATCTCCGGTTTCGATACAGGAACTTACAAACTCTATCAAGCGGACAGATACAGCACCAGGCGTGGATGAAATATCATACTCTATGATTAATAATCTTCCAGATATAGGTAAAAGCATATTAGTATCCTTATTTAACAGGTTCTTATCCTCAAGTTTTGTTCCGAGTCAATGGCAAGATATAAAGATCGTTCCTGTCCCGAAGCCGGGTGCAGGTAGGAGTGTTTCGGTTACGAGTAAAAGGCCTATTGCATTAATGTCTTGTCCGTGCAAGATATTCCATTCAATTATCACTCGTAGACTAGAATGGTACTTCGAAAGAAACAACTGTTTCTCAAATGAAACAGTGGGGTTTAGGAGATCGCGTTCTTGTATGGATAACCTGACTAGATTGGTATCACGAATACAAAATGGTTTTACTGAAGGGCTGTTTACCATAGGATGCTTTATTGACATCGACAGTGCATACAACAATGTAAATGTGATTAGTCTTTTGAGCACTCTGGATAGTCTTGGGGTGGGGGACATCATATGTAACTATCTCTGGGAGTTTTTACACTACCGACGCTTATCTATTGAAGTAAACAATAATCAATTTCTGGTTCGGATCGCGGGTATTGGTATAGCACAGGGTGACCCCTTATCCCCATTGCTATTTAACGTAGCTACTATTAATATTTGCAAGAATCTAAGTCATGTATTTGTATCGCAATATGCAGATGACTTTGTTATATATGTTAGTGGTAGGAATGTTGCTGATTCAGTTGCTGATGTCCAGGATGCTCTTTGTGAACTAAATACGATGGTAGAACAGATAGGTTTAAGTATATCTCATAGAAAAACTAAAATATGTGTATTTACAAGGGGTTATACTAGGAATTTAAATAGGTACAATGTAACGTTAAAAATAAACAATAGAAATATTCAACAAGTGGACTCTGTAAAATATTTGGGTATGTGGCTGGATAGAAGTTTAAAATGGGGTAGACATATTAACGAAATTCGAGAGAAAACACTTAAATTCCTTAACATCTTTAAAGTTCTTGCAGGCTCTCGATGGGGTATTCACCCTAAGCATCTCAGGCGACTTTATATATCTATTATTAGAAGTAGAATAGATTATGGTAGCTTTTTGTATGACGTTAGCGTAAAAAGTCATTTATACAAACTGGTTATAGTACAAAATCAGGCCATGAGAGTGGTGGGGGGATTTATAAAAACTACACCAATCCATGTCATGGAAAGCGAGCTATGCCTTCAACCCTTACACATACGTAGAAGATATCTTGCTTCAAAATTTTGGCTCAGATCTAGATCCACAGATAATAATATCACTATTCAAGTTTTAGAAGAATTAAAACAGTTTTGTCAAAATGATTATTGGACCAGGAAAAAACTGCCTTTACTTGTTGAAGTTCATCATCAATACTGTAATATTCCTATTCGTTCAGACTCGATATTAAAAATGTACTCTCTTAATACATGGATTACTAATTATGATGTATCTAAAAATATTATTGTATTAGTTGACGGCATAGAATCGGCAAAGAGACAAGTTAGTATCGCAGACTTACGGAATATGAGCAATGAATATCTAAATACTAAATATGGTTCATGTTATAAGCTTTACACGGATGGATCGAAGGATGATGATGGATGTGGAGCTGCATTCTTTGACCCGCAGATAGATTTATGCGTGAAGTTTAATATACGTGCTTATATTTCTATAATGCACTGTGAACTTATCGCAATTGCGGAAGCGCTCTCATACGCGGAATCTTTAGACACCAATAAATGTATTATTTTATCAGATTCTAAAAGTGGCCTATTACATTTGGCTCGGTTAACCTCTAGTTTTAGAGGACATCCGATAGCCTACAGCATCATCGATTCCCTGTGTAGGCTTCGTGAATCAAATAAGGAGGTGATTATACAGTGGATACCCTCTCATGTCGGCATCATGGGTAACGAGGAAGCTGACCAAGCAGCGAGGCAAGCAACAACTAATGGTATTCCATATAGTTGTCTACCGCTTCACAACGAAATATTAAGTAAAGTAAAGATAAATTGTAGACATATTTGGCAGGAGTATTTTGATGAACGTTCACGTTTTAAAGGTATATGGTATAAGAGTATCCAATGTCAACTTCCTCGTTACCCATGGTTTGACAATCTGGATTTAAAAAGAAGGTATGTAGTACTATTAATGAGGCTTCGCTCCGGGCACATCCCATCCAACAAGTTCAAATTTCTGATGGGAATAGCTGATTCCCCGAACTGCTCGGAGTGCGATATTATAGAAGACGTTTATCATGTGTTGATGGAGTGTGTCCGTAACGAAGCCCAGCGACAGGAGATGGACTTCTTATGCAATCATAATGTAGGAATTTGTAATGGTATCTTGGCTTCCCCGTTGTCTGAGGAGGCCAAGATAATGATTAAGTTGTATATTCAAGTGTTGTGAGTTTTAGGAATCTACATATGTTCCAACCAACTACGTAATTATGTTGATTATTGTTTTTTTACCAATTTTTTCTGTTATATTTTTGTGTTAAGACTTACGGGGGTGACATAGTCACTGTGTGACAAAACTCCTTTTCAAAATAAATAAGATTAAAAAAAAAAAAAAAAAAGAATCATTTAGGTTAATATAGTTTTCAGGGAAATAATTCTACAGGTGGAGATAGAATCCGTGTTTTGACGTTTTCTTTCATTATAAAATAATAAATAGTTTCCTCCCGCGGTTGTCCTCGCGTTACTTATATTTGTCTTCATTAATTACATTTTATATCATTTAATTAAGTATATTTTATATCTATTTTATTTATTTATATCTAAACCATTAAAGGTTGTTTGTGCGTGATTTAGTCACAAGCACCCAAAAATCTAAATATTCTAAATTTCACATTCTTAAAATGAGTATGAACATTTTTATTAAACTAATGCACATATGAACTTAACTGATTCCAAGCCTGGTTAATAGTAAAAATAAACGTGTCTGTAGCAAAACAAAATAAATCTCGTTTCATAAATTATACTATTAGCATTTTTGTACATTTTATTCAGATTTACGACGTATTTATATCGTTAATGTTGATTAACGATGCGAAATAAGCCAGTAAATATTTTTTAGACTGTGCAGTATTCAATATAAAATAATTACTATTTTAGAATTTTTAACATGAGTCGTGAAAATGTTATTGAAGCCTTATGAATTTTCAACAGCATTCATGTTTTACAATGTTATTTATCAAAAAGATTTATGTTAGTGGGTAATTTAAAGTCCACAAATCGGGTTATTCTTTCATAGTTTTAAATTCAGGAGTTTTTGACCTCCACAAAATAGGAATTCGTCATACATTATGCTTAGATAATATAAAACAAAGTCTCCCCGCTCGCATCTGCCTGCCTAAACGCGATAACCTCAAAAACGACTGAACGGATTTTCATACGGTTTTCACCAAAAGATGGAGTGATTCATTAAGGTTTTGTGTAAGTTGGCTGAAATATGACGATGATTGTTGAAGATGTGGGAATAAATTTTGCCGAGCAGATATACTTATTCTCTGCTACCCGTGCGAAGCCGGAGCGGGTCGTGTGGTTGTAATTATGAATATGTTTTATATTTTATTTTCTTATTACAAGGTTCATAAGGTTGGTAGTTATAGTAATTGCTGAAATTCATTCATTATTTACTGGACGTTTATGGTTTCGATAAAATATAATCGGTTCTTACATTATAATCGAAAATCAATTTCATCTTTATACCAAAATCACTTGTTCTTAAATTTTTTCCACATTTAATATTGTACACGCAACATTATGCCAATATTGATACGGCGAATCAATATTCCCACCATCATTGGCTCAGTAACCTTTTTCACAGCTAAGGCTTAAGTCTGCAAACATGCTTACCGATCTCTTTGTATTTTATCCCCTAGCCAGGAATAAACGATAATGTATTCTACATCTTTATTCATAGAGTCGATATAAGCTTGTATATTTTTAATCAAAAAATCGAATATTGTTAAGCCAACATAAAGCAACTCCGCGAACAGAGAGTTATCGGATCCACGATATTTCGAACGCCTTTCGAACTGAAATTAAGGCAGCATTACGTCGACTGACCTGTCAGTTTAATCAAACTTTCGACAGATTTTTTTGTGTAGGTTCTTAGGAAGAGTAAACAGGTGGAGTTATGATCAATTTATTGAAAGGACCTTCTTACCTTTGCTTAATTAGTTGCCTCGCAGTTCCTGCACTTCTATTTTTTGTTCTAATCGAGTTATAGTTAAGCCGCATGCCCTATCCTCGAGCTATTTATTTATTTAAACTTTAGGTAAAAAATTATGATGTGCCCGAATTGTAACAGTTGAAACACCCCGGAAGGTGTTTTGGTAATTATTATTAGCTCTTATAGACTCTAGAATAAAATAAATACATTATCTCTAAAATCGCGGGGCTGAAACTAGTTTTCAGTAAATGGCTTATTTTTTTTATTATAATTTATTTAAAAATTCTGGGGTAACTAGTATTATAACTAAGCTTCCCCCAGATACAAACTTTTTAAATTCAACGTAGGTCCCCATCCATCCAATTAGACGCAACTTCAAGTGTAGAAAACTCAAAAAGAACAATAGGACCTTCGATATCACACGTTAAAATTCACCAAAAGGGTGGAGCTTCTATTACAGAGAAGCGGTAAGTATAAGCTGGCACGGCGAGTTGAATATTGTTTTTTAGATTTTAGGTTTTTTGCTTGATAAATATTTGTGAGTAATTTAATTACTAACTTTGTAACATTGAGCCTTTGTAACATAAATGTTGATAGGTATGTATATTTTATTTTATTTGGTTTTCCATAGTAATCTTAGCTAAGGGAAATTTTTAATATCTACCCTTTATATCCCGTAAGCAATAACTTGTTTTATGCTTATCCATCCATTAAGGTTTATGTTAAAATAAAGTTCTAAAATTAATTAAATCTGACGAAATTTGAAAAATAATAAAAATTGAAGTCGTCGGGTAAGTAATTCAACTTCCCACCTTCTCTCTTATAATGCCCCGCTCGCACTTCCGCGCAACTTAAAGCCGGATACAAAAGCACGAACTTGTAGCCTTTGCTTGAAATACAGCACCAATTAAAATTGACACCTCAAAGCCTCTGTTCAGTTAGCAACTCGCACGAAACCGTAACATCCGATTGGTTCTCACGTATGGACTCTGTTCATTTGTTTTATTTAGTGTTATATAAAAAGTTGAGGTCACTTTTTGGATTGGTATGTTTGGATGTTTAAATGTTTGTTCTTAAATGACGCATCAACGACTGAACGGATTTGTATCTTTACGATCTATCATCAATATGATATGTATTAATATTTATACTTTTTATCACAGGAAACTAATATATCCTTCGGGAACGTGGGTGTGAAACACTAGAGATATTTGAAAAAAATATTAGTTTCATCCAATGTAACGGAAAATATGAATTAACAAAGGAAGTTGTCGAATGAAAAGAGAACAATAAAACGTATGAAGCCAGATGCGTCTAAACGGAAGCCTGCGGGGTAGCACCCTGCATAAAGAACTCACAGTCAAAGGCTTTGCATTCAGTTTATTGTTTCCACAGTCAGGGCCGAATTATCCATAAGGCAGTGGCCCAGGGGCTCCGCATCGGATAGGGGCCCCACGCACTGAGATAAAAACATTGATAGGAAGAATGTATTTTAGGCAGTTAGAAAACGGTAAAAAGGCCCCTTGCTTGTACTCGAATGGTAATTAGTAATGGTAAGAAAAGGGGCCCAAGTCTGCTATTACAATATCAGTGGTGACATTTACAGAATTGACAGTTTTCTATTTCAACAGAATGTAAGGCCTGTAATGGGATAGTATAAGAATGACTGAATGAATGAAATAGCAGACTTGGCCCCCTGATTAATTCTTACTTACCTGCCCAATATACCTAACAATAATATGTAATCAAACTAAACTTATTTTTATTTCTTAATATAATTAGGGTTGTCGCTAGTGATACCTACCTGGTGTAACCTGGTGTAACGCTATGGTAACTATCTGCTTACTACATGCAGGATGAATGCTTGTTTGCACCTTAGTGTTATAAAAATAAAGACTATGTTAAGACATAAAATATTCCACCAGGTTTACAACAAGAACAGTATTTTCTAAATGGAGTAAGAAAACTGAATGAGGTATGAACGAAAAGTTGCTCCTATGCAAATGGGCATAAAAATCAAAATAGGTACTAAAAGGCACCAAAGTGTAAAAGTAGGATGTCTTGTATATTTATATGGAAAACTACGTGAACACATTACCTCCCCTCTTGGGGTGGTTTGGCGTGTTATAAAGAACGCTTTCATGCAAAGTGGATTTGTGAAAGTTTTCGCTTGAAATAATATTTGAATTCGTAATTTTGACGTCAACCTGCACATAAAGCAAGATGAATAGTGTCTGACTTTGAATAATATAACGTAACTATAGGATTTAATATGGGAGGCACGTCAAGTCTACTCAAAAAAATTTACTACACATATTTTAAATATTGTACACACTTTCAGTACCTTGCATAATACATTATTATCTCTGGAAACACGACCAGATCGTCAATATGAATCTCTTCAACGGCTACAAAGGGATTGCCAACAAAGCCTTTGTAGGCAACGGTCAAGTTTTATTCTAGTACGTGAGTAGGTCTTTGTTTTCAAATGGAAACATGCAGCTTTAGTTTAGGCTATAGTAGTCCCTTATAAAGATAAAATAAGATATGAATATACTCTTATAAGAAGATGAACAACAATGTGGGTCATACCACATTATATTTTTCTAAACATCTCAAGGACTATCGTAACAAATTGCAAAGAAGCTATCCCATAGATCCCGTGGGGTCAACGTCCCTTCCCATAACTCGCCCTAAGGGCGCCACCCATTTCCCTAATATATGCGTCATATGATAAAAGTGCAAACATGTATGAATTTTTATGTATACCTACCCTCTGATGTAGCACCCTACTGAGAGACTCGGTGCTAAGAAGCAGCAATATTCTTGCGCCAAATTTTCTGTCACTAAGTATTATATTGTGTTTTATTCTATAGCATACACTCAAGCTAGATGATGACAAAAATATTTGGGCAATAATAGGTATATACAGTATTACCCAACTGATATGGCGCGTCGAGAATCTTCGTTCGCACAGAAAAGAAAGTATGGCCCCGAAGATTAACGAAAGAATGCTTAAAACTTACAATCAACCTTAGATCACTACTATAAGGTTCATAATACACTGCATCTGTTAGTTCCGTCTCACTCGCAAGTCACGCCGCCCCGCACGGCGCGCGCTAACATGGCGGCAGCTGCCGACCAATAACGTTTCCCGCGCTTTGAAAATGTATCTTCTGCGCAGGTACATCGATAAGCCATATTAGTTGGGTACTACTGTATCTACATACATATAAAAGGAAAACTGAGTGACTGACTGCACGTACAGATTAAACTGCAAGGTCTAAAACATACAGATTTTAGAACGCAGGCATATTAACTTGTATTAATTTTTGAAATTATGTACCTTTCCGCCCCACAGTTTTTCACGACATAGCCTCTTTTACCCCCGTTCCCGCCTGCGTTCTAAAATCTGTATTTCTAGAACGCAGGCATAGACCCATGTAGATACATGGGTTCCGACAGCTGCACTTGAGAGCCAGTTCCTTCTAGGCTTTGTATGCTCAACACCTTCGGCCACATCATCACTTACCATGATGAGATTGCGGTCAAATACAGGCCAATAGACAGTAAAGAAAAAAGAGTTCATGCGCATTTTCTAATCATCCTCTAAATTAAAATAATTATATTGCCCTAAATATAACTTTTAAGACCAGAAAGTTATGGTCCCATACGGAAGAAAGTGTTGGTCCCATACGGAAGAAAGTGTTGGTCCCATGTCTCATGACACTGCCTTATAATCTAAGGAACGGTAAAAATGTGTCGCATTCAAGATATTGTCGAACGCGGGAAAAATATGATATTACGAAATGGTTGAATTTTATGGGCATTTTAACGGCATATAATGTTTTATTTAACTTTCATATCAGTTTAAGGATATTTTGCAGACGCTTCCTTCAGTTTGAATGTTGCAAAGCCTATATGAAATTTTAGCCGTCGCCGTCGCCGTCTTTTTATATTTTTTGTTTCATAGAAAAACCGGCCAAGTGCGAGTCGGACTCGCATACGGAGGGTTCCGTGTAATATTAACTAACTCTGCTATGAAAAAAAACGCCAAAAATATTGAATGAAAGGTAAATTGACGATTTATGACGTATTAAAAAAAACCTACTTACTAGATCTCGTTCAAACCAATTTTCGGTGGAAGTTTGCATTGTAATGTACATCATATATTCTTTTTTATTTTTATCATCCTCTTATTTTAGAAGTTACAGGTTACAGTTACTACATACATTTTACCACATTGGAAGTGTCTCTCGCGCAAACTATTAAGTTTAGAAAAAAATGATATTAGGAACCTCAATATCATTTTTGAAGACCTATCGATAGATACTCCACACATATAGATTTGATGAAAAAAGAATTTGTGAGTTTCAGTAGCCAATTTTCTAGTTATTGGAATTGGAAGTTTATAATCATTATATTCAGTCCAAGGATGTTCACTACTGAACACAGAATCTCCAACTCCAACATTGATTTCCGAACTGTCTTGACCAGTTTGCAAGCAGCAAGCCCAGCAACTCTTCAACGTCTCCAGTTAACCTGGTAGGATCCGATCCAAAATTATAAGGTAAATTGTAAGGTAAGTATAACTAGTTTTGAAATAAATAGGCTAACATTCAAGTCCACCCATCAATTTCAAAGAAACTAAAAGCCATACAAGCGCAACGGAAATATAACTACTTACATACAACTTATTCAAATCGTTTCAAACGCGACCTAATACAAAATTAAATAGGCAATTTGCTTGCAAACTATCCAATAAAGAAACCAATCAGCATTATTTCTACTAATAACCAATCGGGACCAATGTCCCGATAATAATAGATTCTCCTTATCCATTTTAGACGCAGAAGTAATTTGAATTGTTGGGTATAAATGGTCTAATTGAATATAATTGAATCTTACTATCGTTCAAACTCGAGCCTTAATAACCTAGTTGTGTTTTTTTGCTAGTTTCGATACAACGTATCGTCCAATAGTAATTTTAGTAACATGATCTCATTTCTTTTAAAAAAAAAGTAGTAAAATACAAATCTAATCTTCAAGTAAATAAAAAGTTTTTATAAATTAAACAAAGTATGTATCAGAAAAAATTTCAAGTAGGAGTAGGACTCATTTCCTAAGAGGGTTCAGTTCAGTCCCATTACACGTGTTTTATTTTTCCACCGCTTGCGTAGTATGAAATTAAGCGCAAATATAATATTTTTCTCGAAATATGTAAAGCCCCACGGGGTTGGAAATTAATGATTTATACATTTCTTCAGCCAAAAGACCATCATAAATTTCACCGAATTTTTTTTATGATCAGGGGACATTCAGTTCAATATCTTTTGAACTGTAATTTTCAAGTATTCAATATTATTTTTTAATATGAGAACATTAACCCGTTTCCGAGGCTCAGGCCTAAGGCCTTAACACACAGAAAAATAGACAAACAGAAATAGATAAAATCTGTCTCTACGCATAACAAAATTACTCTATAAAGTGCCGTTTTTCCATTAAGACGTACGATACCCTAAAAAACATTCAATTTATACGGGTATTCTTTGTAAAGCAAATAGGTAACTGTTTATTAATAGAAATACGGTGCTACTTAATTAAATAAATCGCATAGTTTAGTTAAAGCATGGACTAAACAACTTTGAAAAGTATCAGTCAAACCTATTTCAGAACCTCGAAAATATAAAAAACTTGAACAGACAAGCATTACAAAATCGTTTTGCTTACCAATGGTAGGCTTTTTTAGTACCAAACTAGATCATTTCGTAAGCTAATTTTACCTGTGATAGCTTCCATAGATACGGGAGGGTCTGTTGTGCAAAGCTTTGAGGTCTTTGCTTCATTATTAGTAAAGATATAAGAGTCTTAATTTTAACCGATAACGGTCCATAAATTATAGGAATCGGCCTGAAATCATTTCACCTATGACCCAACACTAATACAACAAGGTCATAATCGTTTTCGTAACCAATATTATCTATACTAATTACTAATATAATAATAATAATAATATTAAAAAGCTGAAGAGTTTGTTTGTTTGAACGTGCTAATCCCAGGAACTACTGGTTCGATTTGAAACATTCTTTCTGTGTTGGATAGTCCATTTATCGAGGAAGGCTACTTTTTATCCCGGGAAAACAAAAGATCCTCGGGAACGCGGGTGAAACCGCAGGGCGGCAGCTAGTCTATTATAAAGTTGAAATTGATTTTGTTTTTTTCGCCTTGAAACCTCAAAGGGACAACCAGTCGTGATGCAATTAATACACAGATAGCCTATGGGAGGAAATATATATAGAATTTCATCCTGGGAACGCGGGAAAAACGCGAAACGCACGATACACAAAATCTAAAATGTAAAACAGTTAAGTAACCAAAAATATCATACATAAACAGCGGTGTATACAAACCTCCAACAAACAAACATAATTTACCCTCTAGTATTGAGACTTCTTGTTTAGTACCAACCCTACTCAGTTGCCTAACCGTGTTCAATTAAACTGTGGGTGAGATAATCGCCGTCACGTACGAAAGTCCCGCAGAAGGTATCAGGATGTATCTTGTCACATCTGGTATTGACCTCTAGTTCTAATTGGTGCTCCTACATTCATAGACAGTGTTGGGTCATAGGTGAAATGATTTCAGGCCGATTCCTATAATTTATGGACCGTTATCGGTTAAAATTAAGACTCTTATATCTTTACTAATAATGAAGCAAAGACCTCAAAGCTTTGCACAACAGACCCTCCCGTATGGAAGCTATCACAGGTAAAATTAGCTTACGAAATGATCTAGTTTGGTGATAAAAAAGCCTACCATTGGTAAGCAAAACGATTTTGTAATGCTTGTCTGTTCAAGTTTTTTATAATTTTCGAGGTTCTGAAATAGGTTTGACTGATACTTTTCAAAGTTGTTTAGTCCATGCTTTAACTAAACTATGCTCAAAGGATTTATTTAGTATTATATTTCTTTAATACAAAAGAATCACCAATTTTGTATGTTAGGTTAATTAATAGGTACAGGTATTTAACATGCTAAGTAACCCTTTCCAATTACTACTCGAATTCTTATGGTGTCGAAAACACATTGTGTGTTCCAAATAAAATAAATAACCTGTCACATCAAAATGGCATAGACAACACACAAGATGCGCGATTGTACACTCGATAATAAAATAATTTGACTCCAACGACTTGGAACAACCACCAGCACAAGACCTCTTTACCTTCCAATATTCCTACTCATCGTGGTTCAAAGAAGATAACCCTTTCACCTAACCACAGGTCATTATTACCTGGTCGTTCAGTTATGACGAGCAATCGCCATACGAGAATACAATATGTACGTGGCTTTTTTTAATTACTTTCCGTCAATATGACGCACAATCATTAATCAATAACTCAAAGAGATTGATGAATGGGCCTGTAAAATCAATTCGGTGGTGATGATGTTTTGTTGCTTAATTTGACACTAAACATATTCAAAGGTTAGAGTGGTGTCTCATAAACTGCTAAACGACTTGTAATTGTTTTTCAACTTTCAGCTTGGGGCATTTCAATAAACTTTTAAATGGGATAATGTGACGTTCCATCAGTCGAAACAATCCGAGCTTATCAACAGTCAAATCTCGATGGTCAGTCTGAATGGCCAATGGCACAATGAAGCCCTAAATAACGTCTGTGGATGTCGGTGCGGCGCCTCAGACGACGGCCACGGCCGCGCCGTCGTATTCGCGAGGACTGACGGACAATGCCAGCGTCCTGACTGCCCTGCCACCGGCATTCATTCAACCGAGCGTGCACCGGGTAGAAGCGACCGCATCCGTATTTACGGGTTATTGGAGTGAGAAAATATAAAGCTTTGTATGGGGAATTGAAATTTTACTCTATTAAAATATCTTTATACATATTATATATGTTAGTATTTTTGTAACGTATGCGTTCATAAACCTTTGAATCAATTACGATGAAACTCTGGTTATGTATTTGTGTCAGACCAGGAAAGGTTTCTGGCACAGAAGTAAGTATTGTTGCAAAACACACGCATTAGCTAGTAAAATAATTAATTCAGATCAAGTTTTAAAGGTATCATTATTCTTTGCCACCAATAACATAGATGATAACGGATGTACTACATCAATTACATTTAATCTGCCAACAGAACTATCAGGTACTAAAGGCGACAGCCACCCAACTTGGAAAAGACTAATCGACAATAATACATTTGCATAGAGCAACTGGATGGCGCAGTAGGCAAAGTGCGCTTAACAAGAAAATGTCAAGCAACAAAGCAACTGCGGCCTGAGTGCCTGACACCTCTGAGACGCGCGCCGTGATTGCGCCGCGCTGTCTCGACACTCTGAGATATTAGACTTGCTGTGTTGGTGCAGTTGGTTGCTACCCCTGAATAAGATTTAGATCTAGAAGAGTCTAGACCTGTCTGGTACCAAGAAAATATAATGCTTCAAGAAACAGTTCTCAACATGTAATGGTGTCAGACGCCTGAGGTTTTATTTCTAACCCTAAAATAAACTTGAGTTTTCTATAAAGGGAATAATCCGCTTTCCAGGTTATTTTAAGATGAGAAATCTGTTGCCATGCACTGATTCAGGCAACTTTACTTGAATCATATTTTTTTTGTTTAATTCACGAAACTGTACCTATATATACCAATAATGATATTATACATAAATAACATATGCACTTACTATATATAAGATGTGATACAGCTTTTAAAAATAAAGTTAATAAATTATAACTTAATTATAGAAAATATTTGAATCTTTTTATAATTTTATATCTACGTTCAAAAGTTTTGAGTCCGAGATTGTCTCCCATCTCCTTCTAGCAGGTTATTAATGTAGTTTTAAAATGTGCACTTCTAAATGACTTTATCCAAGTTTAAACCGCGTTTAAGCTTGTCTTTGTGCTACTGACGGGACTATTTAACTCAATTCATGAGGAATAACACTGAATGGTTATGAAAAGAAATTGTCTGACTGCGGTGTGTAAAAAGTTTGAGTACGGTTTTCAAGTGACCAGTAGAACTGTTATCTTTATCTTCATGCATGTTGAGGTTTGTGAAACAGTAGTGTCTGATAACACAATTGAGATATCAGACTCCACTGTTTTACAAACCACATTAATTGTTGAGTTTGGTGCTGACTTTTACCATTATGTTAGTTTCGTTTCAAAGTCTTGCTGAGTTTCTTGCCGGAGTCTTCTCAGTTTAAGTGTATTTCGAACCGGTGGTAAATTCAACTGTATGTAACAAATTAACGTTCATAAGTGCCTTATTAGGGCCTAAACTGAATAAATGACTTTTTGATTTGGATTTCGTAATGTATTTTTGTTTGCTTCTGGATATTCCATCAACTTTTGGTTTGCTCTATCTGTTCAAATATAATGTTAGTTTATTAAATCGACTAATAAATTTGATGGTTTCGAAGTCTAAGCCATTCTAATTTAGGCTCTAGTAGGGCACTTATAAAGGTCAAAGCTACTGAAGTTACCAGCGGTTAGATTGTTTAGTAACTACCCTTCAAGTTTTTATACATTTGAATAATCTATCGCCGGTCATTTTTTTACGACTTAGTCGGCAAACAAGCTCGTCTGGTGGTAAGCGGTTACGGTACCCATAAGGTAGCTTCTGATACTACAGGTGTTGCATCACAAGTGACATCTGGACACCAGGGGCATCCATCACACGCAAAACACTTTGAGCAAATAAATGCTACATTCTACCTCTCTTAGAATTATATGTATAATAGAACTCCATATATATAATATTATAAATGCGAAAGTGAGTTTGATTGTTTGTTACGCCTTCACGCCTCAACTACTCAACAGATCAAATTTGGCATGCAGATAGACTATGGTATGGAGAAGGACATAGGCCAACATAGGAAACCTCAGGAGACAGCTAGTTTAACAATAATAATGAAACCACATTAGGCGCTATTTGTTGCCACAATCTGGCATCTTGTGAATGTTCATTACAATTCCATGCTAATATTATAAATATAATCTATGGTAGAAATAACTCTGTCTGCTTCTGTGTTAACGTTTCACGCTCGTCTGACGATGAAAGGCAGGCAGATGACGCTCTTTTTACTCCTGAAACGTGGTTGAAACCACGGGAGACAGTATATTATATACTTACTAAAATTGATTAAACAAATATATATTCGTGTTTATCCTTAAACCATCTAAAAGTTCCCTGCCTTATTAAGTCAATGGCCTTAAGTCAAAGCACTCTAACACAAAAATAATGATCGTTGAAAAATCGTACGCTAAACATACTCCGTAACTTTTCCCTTCCCTTAAGCAAAATTTATGTGCAAATATTTTGAAAGTCTATACATTAGTTAATGAATGCAGCTCTTGGCTATGTGTACGCAGCGTCTTGTGATCCTTATTCTGGGAAACTCGAGAACTTTTTGAATGAACTTGGTGTAAATCGAGTAGCACTTTTTAGTACAAATTAGCTCATATTTTGTTAGTGAAATTTTATTATATTAGGTAATGTCTTGTTTTGTAGCTATTTACATTTGAAGTAGAGGTACAGTAGTACCCAACTAATGTGGCTTACCGATGTACCTGCGCAGAAGATACATTTTCAAAGCGCGGGAAACGCTATTGGTCGGCACCTGCCGCCATGTTAGCGCGCGCCGTACGGAGGGCATGACTTGCGAGTGAGACGGAACTAACAGTTGCAGTGTATTATGAACCTTATAGTAGTGATCTAAGGTTGATTGTAAGTTTTAAGCATTCTTTCGTTAATCTTCGGGGCCACACTTTCTTTTCTGTGCGAACGAAGATTCACGACGCGCCATATCAGTTGGGTACTACTGTAAGTAAGGACAGCGGAGGCTTAGTAATCCCGTTGGTCTCTTTTGGGTATGGAACCTAAAATGCATTGTTTTATAGGTAATTGGGTGTTACTTATCGCTACTTTCGAATTTCAGTAAAATACATGTATTTTTGATATTATTTTGTGTATAAAATTACTAATTGAACCTGACAAACATTTCAGTAATTCGATACATTTAAAAAGAAACAAAAAAAATTACATAACCTCAGCGTATCTCTATCATACTGTAGTTCACTTCTATATAACAGAATAAGCCTGCAGTTATAATGGATGGCAGCGAGACAGTCACTTGACGCACCCCTGCAATACCATTATAGAGCCTTCTGACTATCACCCTCTGAATAATGATAATTCGTTTACACGCTTTTCTTATAATAAACGATGATGAATTTTTCACTAAATAACAAACAAACATCTTTATATATTTACATAAGAAACTAACTTTCAGCTCGCGATTTTGTCCGCAGTCTCTGGAAACCGTTTTTGGGGATACGATAGCTCCTATATATTATCCTCGGACATGATCCGTATGATCCTCAATGTGCCAAGTTTAACAAACATCCATACCAATATTCGCACCAACATTTGAAACCAATGAAATACCTTCAGAAATCATAGAATAAGCCTTTATAGAACTCCTGCTTTTATAGCAGTAATATCATTATCATCAGCTCATTATAAATGCCCACTGCTGCTGCAAGAGCATTCCCAAAAGGGATAATATAAGTTATAGTTTACAAGTGTACTTATTACATTGACAATATTATCATGTATGCGATGACTATTCAGTGAAAGTGACTTTGAATTCCATGGCATTCAGCCTTGGTGAAGGTCATATGTGTTTCCTACAATGAGTTTGAGACTGAAAGACTAATAGTTAAAAACATAACCCTCCTTCCGGGTCAGTCGAGTAAAAAAACCGGTTTCTTCACAACATTATTACGTTACGCAGCCTTTTATTTTATCAAAAGAAGAAACAAACAAATACTAAGCTTAAAATAAAAAAATAACATATACCTAGCACAAGGTTATATAATGCTAATTACAATGGCCTATTTTATAACGTTGTAAAAAGCTAAAATATATCATCCGTAAATGGTACGGTTAACCGTAAGTCTTGTTTACGTTTCCCTTTGACCGGGCACGGCCGTTATTCTTCTTCAAGTTAATCTGGATTACAAAAAACATGTCTTGACGCTTATAAAACGATTCAGACGAGCGTTTCTTTCGCAGCGGTTGAGTATAAAAGCTAGATCTGAGCATTAGGATTATTTTTATTGTGTCGTTACCTTGTTAGAGGATTTAATATAAATGTATTTAGGGAAGGTTTACGATAAAAATGTCTTTTAAATTATATATGTTTAGGAACTATTTTTTTATCCCATTTGTAAATATGTTCATCACTAAACAATCTTTTTAGTATTGTTAAAAAAATATTTCAATTTTAATATAATATTCTTTGAACAGACAATCTCGAGTTCGATTCTCGTATCTTCTAAATTTTCGCATCCGTAATCTGCTGAAAAACATACTTTTTCTTCGCCAAATGTCTAATGTCGAAAGTGCGAAAATCTCTTATTATCGGGAAATATTGATTTAAATTTTAGTCGATTTTAATACGTAACTTAACAACAAAACGAAGGCTTTGACGAAGGTCCGAAGCTCGCCGTTTTGTTCGCACCTTGTCATCAAAATTGATCGAGACCTCCGGAGACCAGCGGGCGGGGAGCTTTTTCCGCCAACGCGTCAGCTTGGCTATCCAAAGAGGAAACACTGCCAGCCTTCTGGGAACCCTGCCGTTAATCGGAAGCAGCGGCAGGCTTGAGGAAATTTTCTATATATAGATTGTATTTTGTACATATTTGTTGTAAATTAAAATATTTTAGAGAACAACAAAACGCTGGTTTGCAAGTAATCGCCCAGTTGCTTGATGGTCGGAATTCTTCGTTGCACTACTAAACAAGCATTTCTGCACAATCCAGGTCACCACTGAAAGCAATAAAATGTAATTTGTAATCAGTAAAAAATCTGCAATTTTATTCTCTATTGTATTTTCCTTCAGTGACACAAAGTTTTTCGTTTTCAATTTTCCTGACGAGCTAGCTGGCGAAAATGTTTGTAAATATTGCATTCAACATTTTTACTTTTGTGAATAATTATTGTATTATGAAAATAATAATTATTATTGTCTGAACTAAAGGAATTCCCTTAATTCAGACTAAAAACTAAATATTTATACTTCTTTGAGCTAAGTATGAGGGCAATGTGAAATCGTTCTAGGTACTAAATAACAAGGAAGGACATACATAGGAAGATTGTAGTTAAACGCAAGCCAATTCATAGAAAATAAATAGGACAGTTGTAACAAGTAGGAAATGTTTGCTGGTAATATTAATTCCGTAAAATTATTCTTATATTATTCAAAAAATTCAAAAATCAAAATCATTTATTCAAATAGACCTTCGCAGGCACTTATGAAAAGTCTGACTCTAATACTCTAATACCGGTTCGGAAGGTTGCATTTGCTGAGAAGAGCCGGCAATAAACTCAGCAATTACTCTTTTCAAAACAAGCTTAGATTCATTACATAATATTTACATTCTAATCGCACTGACAACAATTGCGTGCCCCGGCGCGGCGGCAAAACTACAAAGTAGACTGAATCTATATTTAATAAGTAAATAAATAAATGGCAAACTTAAGCAGACCAACCCCCACAAGCAGCACCTGTTCACAAGTATGACGCGTGTGGCAGCCATTGCCCTCCTCGCCATATTGGAGGGAAGTGAGCGACCCGTCACACGACGCCGCCGCAAGCTAAGGCCTTAAAGTGAGCATGACTTACTTAAGTCTGCTTTAGAAATAAAAAATAAACTAAAGGGAAACTACTAAACACGCAATTTGTTATCACTGTGACTATTGACAATTATCTTCTACACATCTCAATAAAAACGTACATTTTGAATAAAACCCAATGACTACCTGCTAAATTGAATTAAATAGAAAAAAAGTTGTCGTCTTGAACAACTTTACTTTAACGTCATCTTTACTCGAGGTAAGTATGTAGTAGCTTATTAACATGCAATGCTTGTTAAAAAATTCCCGAACAGTTTAATATGAAATAATAAATTTTTATTATGCCGTAAAATTTTATAGGCAAATATACAGAGACATTTTATTTCATTAACTTCTTTGTATTTTAGGTTAATGGTACTTGAGATTTTTGGTCAATCGAATACAAATCCAAGGTCTATAGGAGGTCTCACGGATACACCCATGTGGAGGAACAGTACTTTTTAATTATTTTTTTTAATGAGACCAACTGCATTAGTAGGCTTTTGAAAAATTCCCTGCCTGAACCGGGGATCAAACTATCAAAATGTAAAAAAAAATAATGGATTTTTAAGATAACGATTAAAAAAAATATATTTTGAAGTAGCATAGAATCTAAAAAAGACGGTATTTTAAATTCAAATGATCATGTTTCCGTAATTCCTTACAATTTATTATAGTCAGAAAAGAAACAACAATATGCATAGATACATTCTATATATATGTTTTTTTTTTAATTAAATGTCTAGATTTAAAAAGGAATATACCAAGACTTTATAAAATTCAAATTAAAACGTTACTAGGAATTAACTAAAATATTAGGGGGAAAAGTTGTTAATCACTCCGTGGTTTAAATTCGGAGCTGATCCCATAATGTATTATAAAAAAGTTGCTTTATACTAAAATAAAGAAAGAAAAATCTTTATGTTATGCCCTTGTTAGTTCAAAAGCAATGACCCAAACGATACTCTTATTACGATTTGATTATAATCACACATTTTTTACATCGTCATAATGTCAGTTATTCGACGAAAATAAAAACTCCTACGTAAAAACGTCACAACAAACCATTAGTTTAATGTACAGACTAACAAAATTACGATAACATGCGTTAAAGTGGTAAGGATTGATGAACTGATACAAAATATTTCAAATTTACCATATATTTATGAAAATTATAAAAATAGGTACACATACAGATTAACTACATAAAAGTAGTTAATTTTGAGCAATATAAATATGACTCCTTTTACTTGACCCGAAAAAGGAGGAGGTTGTTTATTTGACCCGTAGGTATGTTCTTTTTTTATATACGTGAATTGGAAGGGCGAGAATCTCTATATTCTAATAAGGATAATATCTCGAGAAGATCTGCGACGAACGAAATGTCATCAGCAGGGCTATTTTAAAACGCTCGGAAACGGATTCAAAAACTACCGAGGCGATATTCCGCAATTGCTCTTTTAATTTCCGAATTGGAATATTTTTGACGTTTCCTTACGGAATTATCAATTCGATTCGTCAAAAACTTTTCGAAATTTAAAATAGCAATTGCTGAAATTCGCCTCGGTTTTTTTTAATCCGTTTCCGATATCGATTCCGAAGTTTTAAAATAGCCCTGCAGGTCTTGCTTCTGCTAGTCACTCATTCAACACCAGAAAAAAGAGCTTGTACGGTACGCTTGTACTTACGCTTAGTAGCTGCAATCTATACTTCCACTCCTGTATGACAAGTTTGCTTGTGTTCTGTGCCTTTCCACCTAGCGTGGTGCCGGCCGTTGGCCTAGGCTGGTGCCTCCTTGCACCAAAACTAGACACTTTAACACACCAAACCCTAAAATGTACAAAAGGACACATGAAAAAAAAAACACGATACTTAAATCGTGCGGTTGACAATGGAGAATTTATACGTCATTTTTATTTGACATCAATAGTGTGCAATACATTTAGCACGTTATTTAAAGTATGCACTAGCATGCTTAGACGACGTTATCGGTTGAACTGGCGTGGTACTAGTGATATTCTCTGAATGTTTTCAGGTGTTTTCTATTTCAGAATATAAGACAGAGACACGCGATGGGGTAGTTGCCCTGCTTTTTTAAAGTACTATAAGCATGTAAAGGTTGTTTGTTTGCTTAGGGCTTAATGGTAGGATAGGTTTGTGATTAATTCTGATTAATTGCTTGGATATTCATCGCCTGCAGGGGTTATGCTAATGTGCTCTACTTATAATCAATTACAGGGTGGATACATCTAGATGTCTTCTTTTTGAAACTAAAATTCTGACAAAATATTTTTTTTGGCGATTTCTGGCTTTGTTTTATGCGAGTTGAATATACTGATCATCATTATCATCATCATCATCAGCCTATAATGTCCCACTGCTGAGCACAGGCCTCCTTTCACAAATGAAGGTGAAAGGGAATGGGCAATACTCCACCATGCGTGCCCACTGCGGATCGGTGAAGGTAGGCTAGTGGTCAACCTACTGTTGGAATTTTTCAAGCCGCCTAGGAGGCATCCAACTACCTTAACGACTATCACAATTAAGGTGGCCCTCTGTGGCCGGCGCAACTTCAACGCAAGCATAGTCTAAAAGCTTGTTTTTTCATCCAACGTAATGTTTGACTGCGAAAAAAGAGAGACAGCATCAGAGCCGTCGGTTATCAGTTGGTATATTCCGCTGATCACTCGCGGCCGCTTCGCTAGGTCGTCATTCATGATTTCGAATTCATAAAACTTGCTCCAGGCGTGTACTTATTGTGAAAAAATCTTACAAGTTTGTGAAAAAAAAGTTAGTTATTTAGAATCTCCAATACATTTGCAAGCCTGGTATCTAAATGTTTTCTTTATTTTTACAATTTATAGGTACATTAGATATGGCCAAAGTTCAGGCAAAAACGCTGTTTTTCGGAGGCTTTGACTGCATTTGTTTCACACTTTTTTTAAATTACGCCTAGATACACGGCTAGATATAGTGCACAAGATACTAATTTGTTCAAAACATCTAACAAAAAATGTTTAACAACGCCATAATAAGTACAGGGGTTTTGAATAAAAAGTATCACGAATTGAGTCCTCTTAAGTGATAACCGGGACCAATGACTTTACGTATACTGATACATTAAAAAAAGTTCGGGTCTCAGAGTCAGATTCAAAAATTATAAATGTCGATAAGGTAGCATAATTTCCGCATTAACCCCCCATCTTACTAGCACCGCATTTATATTTTCCCTTACATCACGCGTGTAATCGCATCACTGCAAATAATGCGTTAGCCTTTCACATTCTGACGGAACTAATGACGATGAAAAATAAGCCAAGCTTAGCTGATGCAGCCAAGCTCGGCTTAATAGAGAAGGGTGCGTTACTGATATATTGCGCGTCATATTTCCGACATTATTACCGTATGAAGCATAAATATAGTGACTTTTCATTTTGTGAAAAACAATTTTCTTTTGTTGTTGCATGTTTATTAGGGGTTGATACACCTTTGGACAATAGTCTATCAATTTAAATGTTAGTTTGTTTGGTATTGATTGTTCCTAAAGGTTTGTTGCACGAAATAAGTTTATCTGAGAAAACAAATTTCGCACGTTTTTTTTTGTATGTAAAGTATAAATTCGTCCGTACATCCCACCTACACTCCTTTGATTTTAAACGATCTGAAAAAAAATACGACTCGCACTTGTCTAGTTTTTATAACCTTCCTATAACTTCAATCTGGCTCAACTCTTCACTCATATAAAGCTATGACAATATACGTGTATAATTATAATATTAACCCACGCTGTTTTCAAAAGTGTAAATTATCATAGTCGACAACGCGTGTAAAATTAATGCTCATATTTATAGAGCGCCGGTTCACGCATGAGTGTTTATTTATACTTTATACTCAATTAAATATTTTATATTTTAAGCTCACTTCCGAGGCAGAACTCACGGCCTGTCCGATCGAGTTTACTTCGTGAAACGTAAAACACGCTACGCTATGTTCCGAGTTCGGACAAAAGCTGACTACTTACTGACTTAGCACGCGACGCGACTTGGTTTCTTACTGTTGCTCTGAAAAATGTATTGACTTTTTTACTTCATGATAAAGTAATAAATTGAAGCAAGTAGCCAAGAAATTGGTGCCAAAGTATATCGCGAAAATAATTTGTAATGAAAATAATATCTTTATATAAAATGGTTCAGTGCTATGATTTTATTCTATACAACCTATTGTAGTACTTATCAATAACAATCTTTATGTAGAAAATTTCCTCAAGTCTGTCGCTGCTTCCGATTGACGGTAGATTCCCAGTAGGTTGGCAGCGCTTCCTCTTTGGATAGCCAAGATTAATTAACAGCTGTGTCGTAATATTCGGCCGAGCACGTTGACGAGATCTCCGCAGCGGCAGAAAAGAGGCTGATTGGCCCTGGAACAAGAAGTATACTTGTTTAGGCCAAAATACCTATAATAATATCTATAGTAAAACCTACTCATATTGAGTATCAATGACGAGCCTCTACTTCCCGATTCCTCTCCTTTTCCCACCTCATATGTGTAAGCGAGAAAGGAGCTTCGGGAATATTCTACATACTTCGGCGACGCATCACAAAACGTAAGGCGCGCGCCCCGCAACGCCGCAAAAGGCAGTACGAAATATGCCACAGACCGGGAAGCATTGATAGTACGAGATCCGCTACCGAACGGGAAGCAGTGCAGTGAACTTTATAATTGGTGAATTGATATGAAAATTAATAGTGCGCATCTTTGTGGATTGCCATAGGAGTTCCTGGTAAGTCCTTACCTTTATCCTAGGAGCCTCCTCGTTTTCCATATTGATATTTGTACGCAAAAACCCACCATTTTTTCTGGTACGCCTTCGAGCGGATTCATTTTGAGTCAGCCATTACAGCAATTTAATTTCATATCAAATCACGTATAATTTCCCGCTTTCTATAGGTTTTATGCCTCTAAATAGGTATATACCTCATAATACGCAAGTCTTATACCTCATAAATAGGTTTTAGACTATATAAATACGATATTTCGTACTCCCGCCATTTTTACCACGCCAATCGTGATAAAAAGTAGTTAGGTATTCAATACCGCCGCCGCTTCTCCATATTTTTAGGACTTAGATTTTATAGGTACCGATTCGTATCTTATTATACGAAATCATATGGTGTACTAATAACCGCAATACGTACTTACTATTTGTACTATTACTACGCATATAATTGCATTCTATGAGCCTTGTCTGTCGACTTGAAATAAACTTTCATACCTATATAGGTAGGTGCCTAAACTGTTGGATATACCTACCTACTTACCTACGTCATTTTACTTTAATTAGGTAATTTTGCAATTTATTATTACGCAATCTTTCACAATGGAAGCTATTGAAACTAAAATTAAAATATTGGAAGCTAAAAATGAAGCTATTTTTGAACAATTATCGTTCTTATATGATTCTTCTAAGAATGTTTCCACATCCGCGAGTGCAGACCTTCGTTCCTCAGAGACATTCATGGCGGACACTGAAATTATTAGTACAATTCGTCATGAATTTAGTGCCAATTTAGATACAATTAACGCGTTAAATATGCAACTTGATCCAGAATATAAGATTGATTATAAAAAAATGATTTCATTTGATACAGTGTACACCCGAATAGAAAGGGTTCGTTCTCTTATCGTCAGTAAGACAAATATTACGTCGAATGTGTCCGCGCAGAATACTATTCCGTCCCAATATAAAGGTCGTATCAAACTACCACCAATTCAAATTCCGTCATTTGATGGAAAAATAGAAAATTGGCCCGTCTTCTTTGAATCTTTTAAATCTAATATACATTCAAATCCTGATCTTTCGAATTCTCAAAGAGTACAATATCTTGTAGGTAAATTAACAGGAAATGCTTTAAAAATCACGGCAGGTATTATACCGTCCGGTGATAATTATAATTCTATTTGGGACAGCTTAGTTCAAAAATATCAAGATAAAAGAGCATTAGGCTCACACTACATGTCTAATTTATTCAATATTAAACCCGCATTAAATAATTCCGCGTCTTTAAATACGTTCATTGAAACTTTCCACGCTTCTGTATCTGCTTTGGAACAGTTAGGTATTGAAGATATGAAAGATTTTATCTTACTTTCTTTAGCTTTAAAGAAGTTAGATCCCGCAACCGCTATTTCCTTTGAAATGTTTATGAGGAATAAAGAAATTCCTTCTTATAAGGATTTTGTTGATTTTATTAAATCGCAAGTAAAAATATTAGACCGCACTTCTACGCCAATTGCTGGCTCCGCGCGAACCGCCCCAGTCGGTAGCAACCTTAATAATCCGCCCGCTTTTCGTTCTCAACCGCGTAATTCACACACAGTCCACCATGCTTTCCTTGCACGCGATAATAATAATAAGAGCACTTGCTTATTTTGTAATAAATCTGATCACTATCAGATTTTTAATTGTTCCTCTTTTAAAGCACTTAATACTAAAGATCGTTTAGATTTTGTTAAATCTAAAAAAGGCTGTGTAAACTGCCTCAGCCTTACGCATACTGCTTCTCAGTGTAAGTCGTCGTATAGTTGTAAAACTTGTAATAAACACCATCATTCTCTTTTGCATTTGGATAGCAATTCGCAATCGCAACAAATAGTTTCTGACTCGCGTCCCTCTCACTCGGCGCGTCTTGATAATAGCGATAACCGCATCGCGCAGCTTTGCGCGCAGCCGTCCGCCGCCGCCCGCGCCGCGCCGCGACCGCTCCCATGCGCAGCCTCGCCCGCGCATTCGACCGCGTCTCCTTCTAACGCTACGGACGCTCCTCAACCGGTGTCGCTATGCACCCGAGCGCGAGTTGATAAGAATAATGATAACGAACGCGATTCTTTTAATAAATTAAATCCTTCCCATACTACTGTACTTTTATCAACCGCTCAAGTTTATGCGTCTAATAAGGACAATAAATATATTTCAGTTAGATGTTTAATAGATAACGCGTCTCAAAACAACATAATTACAACTGCCTGTTGTAAACAACTAAATTTAAATATAATACCGCTTAGCAATTCTTTTATAAAGGGTGTAGGATCCACTTCGCGTCCTATTCACGGCTACGTTCAACTTAAAATAACCGCGAAAAATAAAAAATATTTTTATAATATTACCGCTCTTGTCGTTGATTGCATTACTGACAGGTTACCGACTGAATATGTTGAGACTTCTATAGTACAACATTTAGGTAACTTACCGCTCGCTGACCCTCTGTGGCACATCCCCGGAGAGGTCGAAGTAGTTCTCGGGGCACAATTGTTCCCATTTTTATTATTAGGTCAAAAAATTATTGCACCTCCCGCTCCTTCTGCCCTTGAAACCGTGTTCGGTTATATTCTTATGGGCGACGTTCCCGCTAACTCTAATATTAATAAAAATGCATCCACTTATTTTAATACCGCGACTTTTTTCATTTCTGGTCCCAATGACCTTACTATTTCTTTAGATGATTCCCTACTTAAGTTTTGGGAGCTCGAAGAAATTCCCGCGCAAAAATTTATGAGCTCGGCCGAAAAGGAGTGTGAACAGCTGTTCTCTCGTAACTTCTCACGGGACTCCGCAGGCAGATATTGCACCGCGTTACCTTTTCGTGAGGATCCTGACGTGTTAGGTGATTCCCGTTCCGTTGCTCACCGCCGTTTACTTGCTTTGGAGCGTACCAAGCTACGCGATCCACAGCTACGCGCTAGTTATAATGAGGTTATACAGGAGTACTTAGATAAAAAATACTTATCTGAAATATTGCCTTCCGATTCTGACGACCATGATAAAGGGTACTTCATACCACACCATCCCGTCGTACGGCAAGACAAAGAAACAACAAAAGTTCGTATAGTACTCGATGCTAGTGCTAAATGTCACAATGGCATATCACTAAACGATATTTTACATACGGGACCCAATTTACAATCTGACTTGTTTATTGTATTACTGAACTTCCGCTTATTTCCCATTGCTATTACAGCAGATATAAAACAAATGTACCTACAAATTGCTGTTATTGATGAGCATAGAAAATATCAAAAAATATTATTCCGCTTTGATCCCAATGATCCGATCCGCGTATTTCAATTTAACCGAGTTGCATTCGGTCTTAAGTCCAGTCCGTTTTTAGCCATGCGCACTGTGCGCCAATTATGCTCGGATGAGAAAAACCTATTCCCTCGCGCTGCTGAAGTAGCTTCGCGTGAACTATATATGGATGACTTAGCCACTTCCATTCCTTCTTTAGAAGAAGCTAAAGTCTTATCTCAAGAGCTCATCTCTCTTTTTAAAGCTGGTGGTTTTGATCTCACCAAATGGGCAAGTAACTCACAGGAGTTGCTGGTCTCTGTGCCGCAATCCAATCGGGCTGCTATAGATTTTTCAGACAATGATAACCTCAAAATTCTAGGCCTCAAATGGATTCCTGCAGATGATAGCTTCACTTTTACTACATCTGATTTACACGACAAGTGCACCAAAAGATTCATACTGTCAACAATTGCCCGCTTGTGGGATGTACTCGGATTTGCTGCCCCAGTGGTATTGTTTGCCAAATTATTAATTAAAGATTTATGGAATCTTCATATTGATTGGGATGAAACACCCCCAGACTCTATCGTTTCTCTCTTTAATAAATTCAAAGAGCAATTGCCTCTTCTTTCTACATTAAAAATACCGCGTCATTTAGCCGTTTCTATGGGCTGCAAAACAAATATTGTTGGTTTTGCTGATGCCAGTCTTAAAGCATATGGCTGCGTCATATATTTACATGTGACCGATCCTGATGGTAACATACACGTACGGTTGGTGTGTGCGAAATCAAAGGTTGCACCTGTAAAGGTAGTTTCGCTTGCTCGTTTAGAGTTATGCGCCGCTGTTCTTCTGTCAAAACTTATTAAATTAATTAATGAGACTTATAGTGCTCGAACCGCTATTGATAATATATTCGCATTCTCCGATTCTAAAATTACTCTGTCATGGATACATTCATCTCCACATAGATGGAATGTTTTCGTTAGTAACCGCATTGCTAAATGTCAAGAAAATCTTGACCCAAAACATTTCTACCACGTTAGTGGTATAGAAAATCCTAGCGACTGTCTCTCTAGAGGTATTTTACCTGAGCAGCTAGTGTCACATCACTTATGGTGGCACGGCCCGAAATGGTTAAAAGATCCAGTTTCAGAATGGCCTATCACTCCATTTAGTCCCGAATGCTGTGAGGACCTACCTGAATTTAATAGTAAAACGCTTGTTACTTGTACCGCGTCCGCTTCTGTTGAGCCTAATTTAATTTACGAGCTTGCTCTAAAATACTGATCATGGAATAAAATATTACGCATAATAGTATACATACTTAGATTTTCCCGCATTCTTTCTCGTGATCAAGGTCACAGCCGCATCACAGCTTCTGAGCTAAATAAAGCTGAAGTCTATTTAATACGCTCTGTACAACAAGTTCATTTTCAAAATTTATTTAATAATATTCAAAACGTTAAAGTATCTTCCCCGCTTAAAAAACTTGACCTCTTTATAGATCAAGATAAAATTATTAGAATTGGAGGTAGACTTTCAAATGCAAATCTTCCGTATGAAGCTCAGCATCCCGCTCTTTTACCTAAACATGACCACGTTACTCATCTTATTATAGACTATTTTCACCGTGCTCATTGCCATACTGGTGCCAATCTTCTGAGCTCACTGTTGCGCCAGAAATATTGGATACTGTCCGCTAGAAGTGTCATTAGACACAGAGTACATTCATGTAACTTTTGTTTTAAAAATTCCCCTTCATTTCTCAGCCCAAAAATGGCTGATTTACCCTCTTGCCGCGTTCAGGAGACCAAAGCGTTTGTGCATACGGGCGTTGACTATGCTGGACCCATTAAAGTAACATTATGTAGACGCAGAGGTCAAAAGAGCCAAAAGGCATATATTTGTTTGTTTATATGCTTAGTAACCAAAGCTGTACACATCGAATTGGCAACTGATGTGTCATCAGATACTTTTATTTCCGCTTTTAAGCGATTCATTTCCCGTCGAGGACCTGTTTCTTTTCTTTACTCCGATAACGGAACTAACTTTGTCGGAGCTAAAGCTCAATTACAAGAACTACTTACCGATCAGTACCGCATTGAATGGAAAATGATTCCACCCCGCGCCCCACATTTCGGAGGATTGTGGGAATCTAATATAAAATCGATTAAAACTCATTTATACCGTGTTATCGGTTCGCAGCTCCTCACATATGAAGAGCTCCTCACTGTTCTTACCCAAATTGAAACAGTCTTAAATTCTAGACCGCTTTGCATTTTATCTGAGGATCCCTACCCGGAGCCTCTTACTCCCGCTCACTTTATAATGGCTTCACCATTGACTTCATTGCCGCTTCAGAATGTGTCCGAGGAAACCATATCTTTACGTTGTCGGAAACAATTATTAGATCAGATGGTGTGTAGCTATTGGAAAAGATGGCGTATAGAATATTTACATAATCTTCAAGTTAGACAGAAATGGCTCATTGATAAAGATAACATTAAGATTGGTACTGTGGTTCTTATACATCAAGATGATATTCCCCCTTTACGTTGGCCGTTGGGCATAATATCACAAGTTTATCCTGGCAAGGATGGAAATATCCGCGTCGCTTTGGTAAAAACTTCAAATGGATCATTCAAAAGACCCATTGTCAAGTTATGTCCATTACCCTCACAATAAAAATTAATCATACCGCATCTTATATTCAGTACTTTAGTAATTATTATAATCTGTAATTAGTTCTTATAATTAATTATTTTTTCTTTCTTTTGAGAACACTACGTATTCTCAAGGCGGCGGAGGATGTTTAGGCCAAAATACCTATAATAATATCTATAGTAAAACCTACTCATATTGAGTATCAATGACGAGCCTCTACTTCCCGATTCCTCTCCTTTTCCCACCTCATATGTGTAAGCGAGAAAGGAGCTTCGGGAATATTCTACATACTTCGGCGACGCATCACAAAACGTAAGGCGCGCGCCCCGCAACGCCGCAAAAGGCAGTACGAAATATGCCACAGACCGGGAAGCATTGATAGTACGAGATCCGCTACCGAACGGGAAGCAGTGCAGTGAACTTTATAATTGGTGAATTGATATGAAAATTAATAGTGCGCATCTTTGTGGATTGCCATAGGAGTTCCTGGTAAGTCCTTACCTTTATCCTAGGAGCCTCCTCGTTTTCCATATTGATATTTGTACGCAAAAACCCACCAATACTTGTCCTGGAACCAAGAATAAGACAAATACACAGACTTATGTCACACGGTCTAAAATTATCCCGATATATGTGGATGGAATCCAACTACCTGATTCACTTTTTGAGACACTAACATGCGTGCGCAGTCTGTTATTTTTTTATTATTATTAGAATAAGATTAAATGGCGCTAAATGATCACATTTATTTAAACTATCTACAAACAGTTGATGAATCAATTCGTCACATTTTCTTCCATAATACAATAGTTTAATTCACTCAGATGCAAGGCTAGACAATGGTAAAACTAGAAACAAAATAAAAATGTCGCGAGAAGTGCACTTACAAGTTGGAAGCATTATCAGCATTTGTTCTCACAATTTCGATCTTCACTCACATCAGATAAGTGCCCTGTTGCATTATTCTTTTCTTATATGGCGATATGGTTACTATTTCAATGTCATGAATCGAAATACTTTTATTTTTTCAATTTTAATCTCGGTTGAATTTAATACTATTTGTAGCTCAAACATTCTTGTTGCCAATAAATCATAAACAGATTTTTTTAATAAGCATCATGATAGCCACTCGCTCTCAATCATCAATTCCATTATGGTGTTTATCCTAGAATGAATGGATATTATTATTGAATGACTTTTCATAAATATATTTTACATGTATAATATCAAAAGTGATAATTTAATAAGGTATGAATTTAGAAAGAAACTTGACAGTTCTAGAATAAGACATTCTCAATCTAAGTTTCTAGCGAATTTGCAGATTTTGCTACTGGCAATCTGATAAGAAATTGCTAAGTTGTCTACACGAAACAGTTTTTGTCTTAGATCTAGATCAAGATTTTATTCTTGATGTACTGAAAATCTACTGATAACCAACAGTTTTGAAACAAAAGAAAAAATATTTGGACAAAAACGCAACATCCATTTGAAAGTTTACGAGTCGTGATAAACATTTTGATCGTCAATATAGTTTCGAACTTTTGATTAATCTATACAGGTCGTTGTTTTGGTCAGCGACGAGCGACTCAGGGTCGATAATACGAATGATACTGGTGCTAAAAAAAATATAAAAAAATACTTTATTTTGCTTAATAATAAAAATAAAAAAAATAAAATTTTGAAAATCATGTATTAAGCTAAAATGTAGACATAATACTCAACGGGAGTACGAGAGAGTAAAGGGGTGGGGCACTGGCGGCTTGCGCCTAGCTCTAGTCTGTGCACGAGCCTAGTAACCATACTTTGCGGTAATTTTATTTCAAATTGAATAAGGTATATCTCAACATATTTCCAGTATTTAATGGAATTAAGTCCATTTTTGGGGAATATATATTTTGTACTACCGCTCCTGGGTCGCTTGTCGCCGACCAAAACAACACCCTGTATAAAACAACATGACACCCTTAGTAGATGCCAAAAACACTAATAGTATATGAGATGATGGACCGAATAAACGCCCTAATGTCGTACTTAATGAATACGCTACAGCATATAATCTACAAAGAAATGTCCATATATTGCCCGGACCATGCCCAAATGTTTTGGACGCGACGAAAGCGTAGGAATTAATGATCCTAATAAAATAAATGTGCGACATTCGTTTACACGTCCCTGTGTTTATGTCTCATTTAAAGACGACGTATACTTTTACAGTTGCCTCGTAAAACGTCCCATGTGGCGCGCTTTATCAAGCGGGACTTTAAGAAGGCCGTACTTACATTGTTTGGTAATGATTTGGAATAGTCACAAAGTGAATTCAGAGTGCTAGTTCTAGCTGCGACTCAAATAAATTGGTATAATTAATTTGTACATATTAGTTAGAAATGCTGGCGATTATCGCAGATTAAACAATAAAGGAACTTCATGTTACAAATTGGTTTCTTTATGCAAACTTTAGGAGGATGTGTACTAGTAGGCCTGTATTTGACCACAATCTCAACATGATGAGTAATTATGATGTGACATTCGTAAGCCTAAAAGGGAACAGCTTTATTAAGGTGCTGGGCTGGTATTTTCAACTTGAGGGTGGTGGAGCCAACTATGCTATTCTTTTACTAATATGACTTTATTATTTATATTTAACTATTATTTAATATCTATATCATTTCGATCGTTTTAACGCTCTCAATATTTCACTGACTATCTTATTAGTTAAAATACGAAAACTGTCAGCAGTCACATAAATAACGTTAAAAAATTTAAAAGCCGTCACAATATATTCTCTAGGTTGTAAAACAAAAAGGAAATCGTATCTCCAAATGATTTATGATATACAATTAGCGCGATTTAAGAGAATCACGTTCCCATTAATGAGCAAAATCATCCATTACTATCGTCGTAAATATTTCCTCAGAACATTGCGGCACACAACGATAAAATGTAGTAACAGAAAAAACAAAAGCAACGCTTTACTATTTATTTGTTGATGAAGAAAAATCTCTATTTCAAGTCATGTGAGATGCTCATGAGATATAAATGTGTCTTAAATTGGTAATAACATTTCTAGGATGACTAAAATTATGTAGTGTAGAGAATGGACATGTAGAGAGTGTAACAAATTTTATAATTATCTATCATTTATTGAATTTTATGTTTACATTCTAGAATTTCACAATACCTAAGTAACAAATTAAGAACTGGTATCTATAGGTGAGTAATGATCAATTTAATATCAATAAAGGAAATAAAAATTAGAGAAAAAATAATCATAGTGTGTATAAATAATTGAATAAATCAAAATGATAACGTTTCTTAATCTTTCAAACGGACCGGAATCGGAAACTAATGGTACTTATTCTGCCCCCTAATACCTTTTACAGTGATGAGTCGTAAGGGAGAGCATAATATCAAGTCTGTCGCTGTTATTGACATTATTTTTGATGTTACTGTCACGAACATTCCTGAGAATGACTCTAAACGGATTAATGACGTCATAATGCCTAATGACGCGAAATTTGGAGAGTTTGAGATGAAACTTTCATTTTCTAAATTACGATGACTAACAGAAGAATTCACAATGCAAAAATTATAATATTAAGTAGAACTTATATGATAAAGAATAATTTATATTAATTGCGAGTGATATTATATTTGAAAATTGTATTAATTTGTCATTTAAAACTATGCTTTTTGTAATATTTAAAATAGATCATACGATACGGTTTGGCAACGTTTCTGATTTGGCACATTTCTTTTTTTATTGAGAATATTTAAAGTTAAGTATTTTACATGATGGTATCTCCTAGTAAGTTATCGATGTCTAAGAATAACCATTTATCAGAGCTTAACGACACGTACATATCACAAATCAAGCTAATGATATGAAACAAGAATCGTTACATGAAATATTATGCCCAAACGTGGTGGTAATAAAAGATCTTGAATTATGCAATGAACCATTACTAAAGGCGCAACTTAGCATTGAAAACAATGAACTAAACACACACTAAATAGCGTATCGTGTGAAACCTGGTGCAAAATGTTGGTTTATCGAGCGATCTAATCGGATTCATGCCGTGCACCGCATTGATATTGCACGATGTTCACTGTAACTCGCGAAATTGCAAAATCGTCTATTGTTTTCATACGATTTTGTTGTGTGATAATATTGAGGGCTGTACTTATTGTGTGTGCACGCAGGAAGTGCAGCCTTACAGGTTCTCGTATGTTAGGCATATGTCCTTGTTTACATCTTCCAACTAACTTCCACGGAATTTTACCCGTAAAACCATGCAATAATAGATCTTATAACATTTCATTGTTTTGGGATTGCTTGGAGACATTTAGCTATACACTTATTTCTAGTTAGCTTAGTGGTGGGTTTTTGCGTTAAAATATCAATATGGAAAACGAGGAGCCTCCCAGGATAAAGGTAAGGACTTACCAGGAACTCCTATGGCAATCCAATGATTATGCGCACTATTATTTCTTCATATCAATTCACCACCCACAAAGTTCACATGCGTTTCGATCTGTAGCGTATTTCGTACTGAATCTTGCGGGTTTGCGAGACGCGCGCGTTACGTTTACTCACACACACGCGTTCAGCGATGCGTCACCGAAGTATGTAGAAGATTCCCGAAGTTCTTTTCTCGCTCACACATATGATGTGGGAAAAGGAGAGGAATCGGGAAGCAGAGGCTCGTCATTGATACTCAATATGAGTAGGTTTCTACTATAAATATTATTATAGGTATTTTGGCCTAAACATCCTCCGCCGCCTTGAGAATACGTAGTGTTCTCAAAAGAAAGAAAAAATAATTAATTATAAGAACTAATTACAGATTATAATAATTACTAAAGTACTGAATATAAGATGCGGTATGATTAATTTTTATTGTGAGGGTAATGGACATAACTTGACAATGGGTCTTTTGAATGATCCATTTGAAGTTTTTACTAAAGCGACGCGGATATTTCCATCCTTGCCAGGATAAACTTGTGATATTATGCCCAACGGCCAACGTAAAGGGGGAATATCATCTTGATGTATAAGAACCACAGTACCAATCTTAATGTTATTTTTATCAATGAGCCATTTCTGTCTAACTTGAAGATTATGTAAATATTCTATACGCCATCTTTTCCAATAGCTACACACCATCTGATCTAATAATTGTTTCCGACAACGTAAAGATATGGTTTCCTCGGACACATTCTGAAGCGGCAATGAAGTCAATGGTGAAGCCATTATAAAGTGAGCGGGAGTAAGAGGCTCCGGGTAGGGATCCTCAGATAAAATGCAAAGCGGTCTAGAATTTAAGACTGTTTCAATTTGGGTAAGAACAGTGAGGAGCTCTTCATATGTGAGGAGCTGCGAACCGATAACACGGTATAAATGAGTTTTAATCGATTTTATATTAGATTCCCACAATCCTCCGAAATGTGGGGCGCGGGGTGGAATCATTTTCCATTCAATGCGGTACTGATCGGTAAGTAGTTCTTGTAATTGAGCTTTAGCTCCGACAAAGTTAGTTCCGTTATCGGAGTAAAGAAAAGAAACAGGTCCTCGACGGGAAATGAATCGCTTAAAAGCGGAAATAAAAGTATCTGATGACACATCAGTTGCCAATTCGATGTGTACAGCTTTGGTTACTAAGCATATAAACAAACAAATATATGCCTTTTGGCTCTTTTGACCTCTGCGTCTACATAATGTTACTTTAATGGGTCCAGCATAGTCAACGCCCGTATGCACAAACGCTTTGGTCTCCTGAACGCGGCAAGAGGGTAAATCAGCCATTTTTGGGCTGAGAAATGAAGGGGAATTTTTAAAACAAAAGTTACATGAATGTACTCTGTGTCTAATGACACTTCTAGCGGACAGTATCCAATATTTCTGGCGCAACAGTGAGCTCAGAAGATTGGCACCAGTATGGCAATGAGCACGGTGAAAATAGTCTATAATAAGATGAGTAACGTGGTCATGTTTAGGTAAAAGAGCGGGATGCTGAGCTTCATACGGAAGATTTGCATTTGAAAGTCTACCTCCAATTCTAATAATTTTATCTTGATCTATAAAGAGGTCAAGTTTTTTAAGAGGGGAAGATAATTTAACTTTTTGAATATTATTAAATAAATTTTGAAAATGAACTTGTTGTACAGAGCGTATTAAATATACTTCAGCTTTATTTAGCTCAGAAGCTGTGATGCGGCTGTGACCTTGATCACGAGAAATTATGCGAGAAAATCTAAGTATGTATACTATTATGCGTAATATTTTATTCCATGATGAGTATTTCAGAGCAAGCTCGTAAATTAAATTAGGCTCAACAGAAGCGGACGCGGTACAAGTAACAAGCGTTTTACTATTAAATTCAGGTAGGTCCTCACAGCATTCGGGACTAAATGTAGTGATAGGCCATTCTGAAACTGGATCTTTTAACCATTTCGGGCCGTGCCACCATAAGTGATGTGACACTAGCTGCTCAGGTAAAATACCTCTAGAGAGACAGTCGCTAGGATTTTCTATACCACTAACGTGGTAGAAATGTTTTGGGTCAAGATTTTCTTGACATTTAGCAATGCGGTTACTAACGAAAACATTCCATCTATGTGGAGATGAATGTATCCATGACAGAGTAATTTTAGAATCGGAGAATGCGAATATATTATCAATAGCGGTTCGAGCACTATAAGTCTCATTAATTAATTTAATAAGTTTTGACAGAAGAACAGCGGCGCATAACTCTAAACGAGCAAGCGAAACTACCTTTACAGGTGCAACCTTTGATTTCGCACACACCAACCGTACGTGTATGTTACCATCAGGATCGGTCACATGTAAATATATGACGCAGCCATATGCTTTAAGACTGGCATCAGCAAAACCAACAATATTTGTTTTACAGCCCATAGAAACGGCTAAATGACGCGGTATTTTTAATGTAGAAAGAAGAGGCAATTGCTCTTTGAATTTATTAAAGAGAGAAACGATAGAGTCTGGGGGTGTTTCATCCCAATCAATATGAAGATTCCATAAATCTTTAATTAATAATTTGGCAAACAATACCACTGGGGCAGCAAATCCGAGTACATCCCACAAGCGGGCAATTGTTGACAGTATGAATCTTTTGGTGCACTTGTCGTGTAAATCAGATGTAGTAAAAGTGAAGCTATCATCTGCAGGAATCCATTTGAGGCCTAGAATTTTGAGGTTATCATTGTCTGAAAAATCTATAGCAGCCCGATTGGATTGCGGCACAGAGACAAGCAAATCCTTTGAGTTACTCGCCCATTTGGTGAGATCAAAACCACCAGCTTTAAAAAGAGAGATGAGCTCTTGAGATAAGACTTTAGCTTCTTCTAAAGAAGGAATGGAAGTGGCTAAGTCATCCATATATAGTTCACGCGAAGCTACTTCAGCAGCGCGAGGGAATAGGTTTTTCTCATCCGAGCATAACTGGCGCACAGTGCGCATGGCTAAAAACGGACTGGACTTAAGACCGAATGCAACTCGGTTAAATTGAAATACGCGGATCGGATCATTGGGATCAAAGCGGAATAATATTTTTTGATATTTTCTATGCTCATTAATAACAGCAATTTGTAGGTACATTTGTTTTATATCTGCTGTAATAGCAATGGGAAATAAGCGGAAGTTCAGTAATACAATAAACAAGTCAGATTGTAAATTGGGTCCCGTATGTAAAATATCGTTTAGTGATATGCCATTGTGACATTTAGCACTATATATATAGCATCGAGTACTATACGAACTTTTGTTGTTTCTTTGTCTTGCCGTACGACGGGATGGTGTGGTATGAAGTACCCTTTATCATGGTCGTCAGAATCGGAAGGCAATATTTCAGATAAGTATTTTTTATCTAAGTACTCCTGTATAACCTCATTATAACTAGCGCGTAGCTGTGGATCGCGTAGCTTGGTACGCTCCAAAGCAAGTAAACGGCGGTGAGCAACGGAACGGGAATCACCTAACACGTCAGGATCTTCACGAAAAGGTAACGCGGTGCAATATCTGCCTGCGGAGTCCCGTGAGAAGTTACGAGAGAACAGCTGTTCACACTCCTTTTCGGCCGAGCTCATAAATTTTTGCGCGGGAATTTCTTCGAGCTCCCAAAACTTAAGTAGGGAATCATCTAAAGAAATAGTAAGGTCATTGGGACCAGAAATGAAAAAAGTCGCGGTATTAAAATAAGTGGATGCATTTTTATTAATATTAGAGTTAGCGGGAACGTCACCCATAAGAATATAACCGAACACGGTTTCAAGGGCAGAAGGAGCGGGAGGTGCAATAATTTTTTGACCTAACAATAAAAATGGGAACAATTGTGCCCCGAGAACTACTTCGACCTCTCCGGGGATGTGCCACAGAGGGTCAGCGAGCGGTAAGTTACCTAAATGTTGCACTATAGAAGTCTCAACATATTCAGTCGGTAACCTGTCAGTAATGCAATCAACGACAAGAGCGGTAATATTATAAAAATATTTTTTATTTTTCGCGGTTATTTTAAATTGAACGTAGCCGTGAATAGGACGCGAAGTGGATCCTACACCCTTTATAAAAGAATTGCTAAGCGGTATTATATATAAATTTAGTTGTTTACAACAGGCAGTTGTAATTATGTTGTTTTGAGACGCGTTATCTATTAAACATCTAACTGAAATATATTTATTGTCCTTATTAGACGCATAAACTTGAGCGGTTGATAAAAGTACAGTAGTATGGGAAGGATTTAATTTATTAAAAGAATCGCGTTCGTTATCATTATTCTTATCAACTCGCGCTCGGGTGCATAGCGACACCGGTTGCGGAGCGTCCGTAGCGTTAGAAGGAGACGCGGTCGGATGCGCGGGCGAGGCTGCGCACGGGAGCGGTCGCGGCGCGGCGCTGGCGGCGGCGGACGTCTGCGCGCAAAGCTGCGCGTCCTGCGCGTGTGGAGACGGCGCGATGCGGTTATCGCACTTATCAAGACGCGCCGAGTGAGAGGGACGCGAGTCGGAAACTATTTGTTGCGATTGTGAATTACTATCCAAATGCAAAAGAGAATGATGGTGTTTATTACAAGTTTTACAACTATACGACGACTTACACTGAGAAGCAGTATGCGTAAGGCTGAGGCAGTTTACACAGCCTTTTTTAGATTTAACAAAATCTAAACGATCTTTAGTATTAAGTGCTTTAAAAGAGGAACAATTAAAAATCTGATAGTGATCAGATTTATTACAAAATAAGCAAGTGCTTTTATTATTATTATCGCGTGCAAGGAAAGCATGGTGGACTGTATGTGAATTACGCGGTTGAGACCGAGAAGCGGGCGGATTATTAAGGTTGCTACCGACTGGGGCGGTTCGCGCGGAGCCAGCAATTGGCGTAGAAGTGCGGTCTAATATTTTTACTTGCGATTTAATAAAATCAACAAAATCCTTATAAGAAGGAATTTCTTTATTCCTCATAAACATTTCAAAGGAATTAGCGGTTGCGGGATCTAACTTCTTTAAAGCTAAAGAAAGTAAGATAAAATCTTTCATATCTTCAATACCTAACTGTTCCAAAGCAGATACAGAAGCGTGGAAAGTTTCAATGAACGTATTTAAAGACGCGGAATTATTTAATTCGGGTTTAATATTGAATAAATTAGACATGTAGTGTGAGCCTAATGCTCTTTTATCTTGATATTTTTGAACTAAGCTGTCCCAAATAGAATTATAATTATCACCGGACGGTATAATACCTACCGTGATTTTTAAAGCATTTCCTGTTAATTTACCTACAAGATATTGTACTCTTTGAGAATTCGAAAGATCAGGATTTGAATGTATATTAGATTTAAAAGATTCAAAGAAGACGGGCCAATTTTCTATTTTTCCATCAAATGACGGAATTTGAATTGGTGGTAGTTTGATACGACCTTTATATTGGGACGGAATAGTATTCTGCGCGGACACATTCGACGTAGTATTTGTCTTACTGACGATAAGAGAACGAACCCTTTCTATTCGGGTGTACACTGTATCAAAGGAAATCATTTTTTTATAATCAATCTTATATTCTGGATCAAGTTGCATATTTAACGCGTTAATTGTATCTAAATTGGCACTAAATTCATGACGAATTGTACTAATAATTTCAGTGTCCGCCATGAATGTCTCTGAGGAACGAAGGTCTGCACTCGCGGACGTGGAAATATTCTTAGAAGAATCATATAAGAACGATAATTGTTCAAAAATAGCTTCATTTTTAGCTTCCAATATTTTAATTTTAGTTTCAATAGCTTCCATTGTGAAAGATTGCGTAATAATAAATTGCAAAATTACCTAATTAAAGTAAAATGTTGTAGGTAAGTAGGTATATCCAACAGTTTAGGCACCTACCTATAGGTATGAAAGTTTATTTCAAGTCGACAGACAAGGCTCATAGAATGCAATTATATGCGTAGTAATAGTACAAATAGTAAGTACGTATTGCGGTTATTAGTACACCATATGATTTCGTATAATAAGATACGAATCGGTACCTATAAAATCTAAGTCCTAAAAATATGGAGGAGCGGCGGCGGTATTGAATACCTAACTACTTTTTATCACGATTGGCGTGGTAAAAATGGCGGGAGTACGAAATATCGTATTTATATAGTCTAAAACCTATTTATGAGGTATAAGACTTGCGTATTATGAGGTATATACCTATTTAGAGGCATAAAACCTATAGAAAGCGGGAAATTATACGTGATTTGATATGAAATTAAATTGCTGTAATGGCTGACTCAAAATGAATCCGCTCGAAGGCGTACCAGAAAAAATGGTGGGTTTTTGCGTTAAAATATCAATATGGAAAAAGAGGAGCCTCCCAGGATAAAGGTAAGGACTTACCAGGAACTCCTATGGCAATCCAATGATTATGCGCACTATCATATTCTTCATATCAATTCACCACCCACAAAGTTCACATGCGTTTCGATCTGTAGCGTATTTCGTACTGAATCTTGCGGGTTTGCGAGACGCGCGCGTTACGTTTACTCACACACACGCGTTCAGCGATGCGTCACCGAAGTATGTAGAAGATTCCCGAAGTTCTTTTCTCGCTCACACATATGATGTGGGAAAAGGAGAGGAATCGGGAAGCAGAGGCTCATCATTGATACTCAATATGAGTAGGTTTCTACTATAAATATTATTATAGGTATTTTGGCCTAAACACTTAGCTTAGTAAGGGTTTGATCACAATCTTAATCTTATTTAAGATATCTATTTATAATATAGGTATATTCAATTCAATAAAGGTCCTGAATAACTTGGATTCGGCAGCGCCCAGGAACACTTTCCTGATTGTCAGGCATACCACTGCGTTAAGTAATTTACTACGAGTAAATTATCAACATAGAAGACTCTATCATTCCGATTTATTTTAACTCTATGTTTTATGAACTTCTAGTACTTATTTACATACTGAATACTTCAAAATAATGTATACAAATCTTATGTCCAACAAAACAATGCAACTTAAGTAACTCAGTCGACAAATAAACACTCATAATGACACACCATTAACACTTACCGATGCATGTTTGCCGAGGGGACCAAGTTCTATGACAAACTAAATTATATTTTCGAGACATATGGGGCTCGAAACTGATGAACATTTTGTTTGGTAGCACTGGTAAGTGTAATATAGCTAAGCTAATGTTAGGAAGATTGACTCGTCAGTAAGGTGACTTAGCGGGAAGTGTTTGGAAGAAACAGTGGCAGTATAAGATTAAGTTCTGGAAAGTGTTGGAGAGGGCTTCCACTGTTGGAAGTGGAATTTAGGCTGTTATAGATGATGATTAATGAATTTTACTGTCTGTTAGCTGTCCCCACCCCAGCGGTTTCACTCGCAATTTTCGCTCGCTGAGGGTTCTGATCTTCCTTGGACGTATATTTCTTGGTTTGTTATAAGCCATAATAACCGCTGTAAAAAAAGAGTTAAACAAAGTTATAACTTTGTTTAATTCTTTTTATATGCCAAAGTCGGTAAACATGCTTACGGCCCGCCTGATGGTAAGCGATTTCCGTAGCCATATCCATATCCACGCGTGACCGACCCTTCCCCCTTCCCCAATCGGTACTGGCAACATTACTCACGCGCAAGAATACAACATAAAGTTATTTGGCTGCGGTATTCTGTAAGGTGGAGGTACGTCCCCAGTCAAGCTGCTCTTTTAGCAAATAAACGCTACGCTCTACCTCTGTTAAAAATAAAATACAAATATGAATATGGGCACGTCTTACGAATATTTAAAAAAAAATACGATTTCACATTCTGAGTAACTGTGTGTCAAAAGTTATTAGTTCCCTATAGCAAACATACATTTTGCGATTGACAAACGTTAATATTTGAACATCCCGTTCTTATTATAAAGAGCTAAAGTCGAAAATCCAATGTTAAGAATATTTACCAATAGAACTTAAACAGAGAGTGGTATACACACGTGTTGTTACCATTAATGAGATAATTCCTCTCGGGATACGTTAGAAAATGGAATAAACATGGCGACCGAATTGCAAATGTACTCAATTTGTGTTACAAAGGTTACCTTTAACTACTTTCTTACATGATGTTGGAGCAAATGTTTGTTTAAGAGAACGTCAAATTTGCAAGATTAATATAAAGAAATGTAAACTATTTTCATCGATTTTAATCTCGATTTAAAGAATTATCATAATCGGCATTTTACAAAAAAGGTTTAGTAGGTTACATTTTCTATATAGGGTGACTGGTAATTAGTAAACGATACTTAGACATATGATTGTACTCATGATAACAAACAACTTTCCCAAAGAATCTTTTTTTTTAATTTACATGAGCCCACAATATTTAGTACCTAATAAGAATACACCACCAGCTTTTATTTAATTTAGTTATTATCACCTATTTGTTTCTTTGGAAAATCATGTGTCTATGTAGGTATCGTTTACTAATTACCAGTCACCCTATATAGAGATTGTAATTTGTACATATTTGTTGTAAATAAAATTTTTAACAAAAACGGTTTACTTAATTGAATAACTTTTCTACGGTCTATAAAATAAATCATTGCTTTATATTCTCAAATCGTAGCAGAATTTCTGCAGGAATCTTTATAGAACCATTGATTAAAAATTCTTAACTGCAATAGAGCAAAGAAAACTGTGACCACTTGCAAACTCCAACTTACAAAAGTAACATTCTTTTATTTTAAGATCAGAAAGTGCAACTACAACAACAATAAAATGTGATCACATTACAAAGTGGAAAGAACAATTAAAAATAGCAAAGAAATAACGATGATGTTACGCCAGTGTACCGAGATAGCCGTGTTTGTTGGCAAACAAAAAGATATCAAAGACTTTTGTTTGTCTCAAACAAATAGACAATTCTGACGTGAGAACAAGTGGGTCACCGGAAGACACATTATGCTTCAAGCAAGTTTATAGCGTTTGTATTTACATTACTTAATGATGAAGAAGAGAAATCATAAATAGTTTGTAGATTATTGTACTATTAGTACTATTGTACTATTGATTCAAAAAATACGCATCGATTGGACCCAATTATATTTTTGTGCCTTTTGCGGTCGAGGCCATGGGACCGTGGGGGTCCGAAGCTCGCCGTTTTGCTCGCACCTTGTCATCAAAATTGATCGAGACCTCCGGAGACCAGCGGGCGGGGAGCTTTTTCCGCCAACGCGTCAGCTTGGCTATCCAAAGAGGAAACGCTGCCAGCCTTCTGGGAACCCTGCCGTTAATCGGAAGTAGCGGCAGGCTTGAGGAAATTTTCTATATATAGATTGTATTTTGTACATAATTTATTGTAAATTTATTAGTACCTATATTACATTACTTATAGAGTGGATAATGTTGCATGAAGGTCCATGCTGAATAACTTTTACATCTAGCACCTACTCTGAGATAATGAAAATGCAACTTTCCCAACCGGTATTAAAGCCTGACTCTGACTGACAAACAGCGCACAGACGAAACCTTATATAAGATTTTTGTAAAATCCCCTAAAGGGATATGTTTGTTTAAGATACAGACTACGTGCGAGAGCTATCACGCCATGATGTATAAAATTCATGTATTCTTCATTACCATACCATTTGCATATTTTCCAATTAAATGGGATAAAAAAGTTTAGTATGTTTAAATAAAACAAATGGTCCAATAAGTGGTTAAAAATCGACAGTAATTTAAGGAAAACAAAAAAAAACTTTCTCCATAATAAACTTGTCTTTATGCCGAACCTCAGTCCTCCATGCGCGCAATATGCAAAGGGTAAAAAGATTTCCCTTCACGTATTTATATTATAGATTATTTTATTGATTGTGATAGCACGATATAATCATATATTTTCTCGTAATCCACGGAATTCCAATTTAATATTAAAATTGCCGTAACGATAACGATATATGTTTTAATGGAATTAAATGACTACGAAAACGTCAAGGTATTATCTGCCTACCCCATTTCTTTTTCAACTTCCTTAAGTAATCGTAAAATTCATTTTTTCCAAACACGTTTTTCTTCACTTGAAAAATATAATAAAATCGTTGTTACTAAATTTGAATAATGTATTCGCCCGAATGCTATCGTATTTCACACTTCCATTAGTACCACCCCCGTTTTCGTCTACTTTCTATTTGCTCAGTGAAATAGAACGCCCTTATCACGTGTCAGCAAGGTTTATATTTGTTTGACATTTGTGCTGAAATATGTCAGGGTTGTATCAAATTATCAGTTAGGTGTTTTGAGTATGCTATTAGGTAGTATACTGTTCCCTAATGCAGTTTATACGTGGTTAGGGGCTGATCAGGGTTGTATGAAGTTAATCATATTTGTCATAATATCTTTAGTGAAAGCGATATTGAAATAAGCGTAAATAAATAATACTGCCTGGTTATCTGGCAGCATATTTTGACATATTGATTTATCAATGCAGAATTATAATTATCATAAATAATATTTTAGGCACATTATGTATGCATTGTGTATTGCATAATGTATGTTTTTTTATATACGACTAAGTCGGTAAACAAGCATAATTTTTCTTTGAACTGATAAACCCTGTGAGTTTACACACAATGTGAGTATTTCTAATATCAAGCCAAGAGTTTTGACAAAAGGCTGACACAATCCATTATTGTACAACTAAGAAACTTCGGAAAATAGTCACAAAAAGTTCAGTGAGTTGTTCGACAATGTGACATCACAATTAATTGTGTACCCTTTTCATATTCCTCTTCGGAATAAATGGTGCGATGCGAGAAAACTTCTTATTTCCAGTGTCGTGGAAATATATTGCAGTGCAATATTTGTAAGGAATCATATTGATATATTATTTTCTTTAGCAAACGGTAAAATTTACTGACTCAGTAAATTTTCGAGACTCTTATAAGACTACTTGTAGACTAGCACCCTTACTCATAAACGCTATTTAAAGTTAAATCAGTTATTTAAAAAAATCTTCACTCATAAACGGTATTTATCCTTATTCACTGCTTAAAAACGTTATTTAAAGAGCTGTCAAATTAAACAACCTACGATCCTTGTTTAACGGGCTAAATAGCAAAATGGCCGATAAACAGCTGCTGCTTGATTGCTGTAAAATATTTTTCATTGATATCCGAAAATAAGCTGGATATATGATGTTAGATTATATAGAAACACCATAAATTATATAAATTACTTAAACTTGTACCTCGATGACCGAGCTTTGCTCGTTTTTTTTACTTGGTAAATCATATTTTATTAGTTTTTCTCACAAAAGTACTTGAAAAAAAAAGCGAAAAATATATCATCTGGACTCGAACAGGGTCTTTTGGTTTCGGGACGGCCCGATTTCCCACCTGGCTATGATAACCATGTAAATGGTGGCGAAATTTACCTTCGTATTCTAATGACATTGAAGCAGTTTTTCATTGCCTGAAAACACGGATAAAACGACGTTTTCTAAAAATGAAACCTAGCTAGATTGATTTATCGCCCCCGAAACCCATTGGAGCTGTTTCCGAGATTCAGATCATATACAATATAATATTATCATAAAACACATAATAAAACTTTTCAAATTGTTGCTTTTTTAAAACCTCCATAACTGTCAAATTTATGGTCTTGATGTTGGTGTCGCCATATATAACATTATTTTTGCTCTTTAAATCCTTCAATAACTAAATCATGATTAAAATGCGTTTATGAGTAAAGAAAAGTTAAACACTGAATAACATTTTAAATATATACGGCCTTACTCATAAACGCTATTTAAAGTTAAGTCATACTTAAAACAGTTATTTAAAAAAATCTTCACTCATAAACGGTATTTATCCCTATTCACTGCTTAAAAACGTTATTTAAAGAGCTGTCAAATTAAACAACCTACGACCCTTGTTTAACGGGCTAAATAGCAAAATGGCCGCCAAATAAACAGCTGTTGCTTGATTGCTGTAAAATATTTTTCATTGATTTCCGAAATTAAGCTGGATATATGATGTTAGATATAGAAACACCATAAATTACTTAAACTTGTACCTCGATGACCGAGCTTTGCTCGTTTTTTTTTGGTAAATCATATTAGTATTTCACACAGAAGAACTCAAAAGCAAAAAAAAATATCATCTGGACTCGAACAGGGTCTTCTGGTTTCGGGACCACCCGATTTGGCTATGATAACCTTGTAAATGGTGGCAAAATTTACATTCGTATTCTAATGATATTGTTCAACCTTATTCCACCATCCCCATTTTTACACCGAACCACAAGACGCCGGGAAAATTTTCAGCCGTACGTTGTTGACATACCGAATATATCGGACACAGCGTTTTGCATCCTCATTTATAATGCGGACAGCAAGGGAGTGGAACTTGCTTCCGGCGTCTGTGTTTCCTGACGCTTAAAATCTAGGTACTTTCAAGGCCAGAGTGAATAGGTTTCTTTTGGGTAAGCGTGTTTCATCTTAGGCTTCGTCATCGCCCCTTATGGGCGGGTCAGTGGCCAAACGCAAGCCCATTTAATAAAAAAAAAAGCAGTTTTTCATTGCCTGAAAACACGGATAAAACGACGTTTTCTAAAAATGAAACCTAGCTAGATCGATTTATCGCCCCCCGAAACCCATTGGAGCTGTTTCCGAGTTTCAGATCATATACAATATAATATTATCATAAAACACATAATAATACTTTTCAAATTGTTGTTTTTTCTTTTTTTTAAAACCTCCATAACTGTCAAATTTATGGTCTTGACGTTGGTGTCGCCATATATAATATTATTTTTGCTCTTTAAATCCTTCAATAACTAAATCATGATTAAAATGCGTTTATGAGTAAAGAAAAGTTAAACACTGAATAACATTTTAAATAGTATTTAGCTATATACTATTTAATCCGTTATTTAAGAGATTTTTATGAGTAAGACCGTAAGTATTTAGCTATATACTATTTAATCCGTTATTTAAGAGATTTTTATGAGTAAGACCGTAGATGTTGAAAATGCAAGGCAATATGTGCTTATTTGATAAATTTACACTTTACCGTTTATATTCAAACTGTTAATTGATATAAATTATATTTAGACTGGTACCTTTTCAGTCACTTTTGTGAAAATATTTAGTGTAAAATTACCATTTAAGCAGCAGTGTTTTTCGATGACTGTATCATCCAAAGATGATAAAAAAACATAATGTCGTAAGTTTTTCTTTTTTTTTTATACGACAAAGTCGGTAAACAAGCACACGGCCCGCCTTATGGTAAGCGGTTACATTAGCCATATGGACGGTTGCAACACACGGGGCATAGGTACTAAAGGTCATCGCTCAACGCAGCACCACAGATTACTATAACCATACGCCTCAACTCAATCCAACCACTAGCTGCCAGCGCGCGCCGCCTGCGAGGTGGCAGCACGCGGGCAGCGCGGCGCCGGTGAAATTGGTGGCGCGGCTTTGGCAAGATACCACTTGCTTGTCGTTAGCAGGACTAGTTGCTTGTAGCTAAAATTTACTTTAACGCATACGATTTAAAGGCCTCACTTGCATGGCAAAGTAAATGCCGAGGCGTAGCCGTGCTGATATAGTGAACGATGAATTTATCGCGTTATCGACCCTCCCCCTCCCCAATGATACATACTGAAAATCACGCGCAGGAACACAGCATAAAGTTATTTAGCTGCGGTAGTCCGTAAGGTGGAGGTACTTCCACAGTCGAGCTTTTCTTTGAGCAAATAAACGCTGTGCTCTACCTCTCTTAATACTTCAAACTGAATATATCCATAACTTGTAAGATATTATAGTCAAACATTTATATTGTAATTCCAAATACATGGTCAACCTATACCGACACAGTGTCACAAACAGCAAACACAGTGCAGCACAGTCAATCTAATTGGTAACCACTGGGGCGGTAGGGTACAACGTTTGCATAAGCCGGGTGTTTGCCCGGCTTTATTTTTGCACGTACTCAATTTCTCGCCCCACTGGGTGTCTCGGAGAATAGATATTAATTTACATGAATAAATAAAATTTGCATTAAGAGCGTCCGAGCCGACGACGGTGTCATGGCAAAGAAAACCGTTTCTTGAGCACGCTGGGTTTTCTTTTGGGTTATATTCTTGATGCACACGTAAGATCGTACTACGTAGGTTACATTTACTAAAATGTATTAATATGTGATATTAACGATTGAATTTGTAATGTATATTTCTTGCTTTTTAATTATATTGTTTTTTTTTTAATATAGAGATTTCTTACGTTTTGAAGTTTATTGAATATAATTAAGTTCTATTATCGAAATCTTAAACTAATAGATGATTTACCTAGAGCTTTATTAGTTTTTACATAATTCTACTAAAGAAGAATGTTATAGAAGTATAATAATGAATGTATAATAAAAAAATCTTATTAAATATTTCATATTGTAGCAACAGTTTGCATGCGTGTCATTTTTATTAGATACATACCGTGCAATATAATTTAATTGCGTATCGAGTGCTATTTCTAGGAATTGCACCGAGTGTGCTAGTGAATTTCGTGCACTCCAGAATCTTGTAACAACGTTGTTATTTCAAAACACCCTATTTTATTTTTTTATCTTACTTTGCTCCTGCTTCGTTACATTAAGGGTGCTATGGTAATGTGTTTTATTAAAGCAAATTTTATTATATTATTTCGAATGCTAATGAGTTCTTCCCTATTTTAAATGAAGAATCCTTGTTATGTTTTTTTTTTTAATACTTTTAATTCAGGGCTCTGTAGTTATATACCAACATTTTACTTTTATATCAATTTTTTTACCTATCATTAATTTGTCCCCAAAAAAAAGTGTTAGGTTATAGGGAAACTGTTACGTAAGGATTTTTTTACTATATTATTTCGATATCGTTTGAACAACTAGGTCACGATCGATCACATCCTTAATCTACGTCTACATTAAGTTTCAAAAGAACCAATCACATTAGCTTGAAAACGGTCCCGAAGAAAAAACGTTTTTATAGTTTTTTGGCACACCAAACGACCGACGAAAGATGAAGGAAATCGTGAAAATGCGATCTCGGGAACTTTTGTGCTTTTACTTTTTGCCAACTTCAATAGTTTGACGTCTTTATTTTGTTTTTTAACCCTCATGTCACGCCAAACATCCTGTTTAGGTATGGTGTGACAGAATGTATAAGCTTCTTGGTGTGACCTTATATTTTGATGAGGAAAAGTTTTCTTACCAACTTTTTTTGCGTTATGCAGGTTAGAAGATTAGATACTCATTATGTGATAAGTACAGTACATTCGTACATTATAATTTAAAAATATTCTGAGATTTTTTTAAATAAAAATAAATCCGAATGTTTCAAGAAAATCAATTTTACCGAATCGGTAAACAAATTCTGAGTAGCTTTACAGGAATATTCTAAATCCAGTCATGTATGTACTAATAAACAGGCAGTAAGAAAATTGCCTATAAAATTATAAGAATAAACGTAATCTGTGAGTAGTGAAAGCTAACCCTTCAAATGGAATTACTCGACCAAAGAAGAAATAAAATAAATTTCGTTTAACAGATGAAAAACACATTTTATACTCACGCACGGGTGCCATTGTAGGTTTGGTACAAGTTACAAGATTTCAGCAGTATTCTTTATGCTAACAATAAATAGGTACTGCTGAAATCTTGGTGACTTACTTAAATATATGGATCTGTATTTTCTATGATAGTATTATTTCAATTCCAAGTTTTGAAAAAAAAAGCTCTAAGCAGGACAGCCTCTGGCTTCAAACCTTGTGGAAGTAAAATACAAGAGGTTCAAAAATTATATGGGAAACACATACTTAGCTTCGTAGCTAAGTATCGCTTACATTTTGGACCTTTCCTCTGCAGAATCGAAGGGTTTCAATTTGTCATAAAATTTATCGTCGAGCCTCCGCCACTCGTTTGGAGAGATTGGAAAAATTGTTTCCAACTATTCCTTTATTAGATGTCCGGTGACCCTAGCGCTTCTATTTTGATATACGGAAGACATAGGATTGATGAGAAATGTCTATGATTTTGATTATTTACAGTATTTCAGATAACTACCACAGACGATTTATCTTACCCTAAAAACTTGTTATGTTCATGTGTGTACCCATTTGGTAATTCTAAAATCAACCTACAAGTGACCCAATATGCTAGATTCCTGAAAAATTCAATTCATTCGACATTTAGGTATATACGTTATCAAAAAATATTAGATACGTATTATTTCTTTTGTCAATTAAACAAAAAAATACGAACACACCATGCGTTGAAGTTCCGCGTGAAGTCACGTTGTGGTACACTTTTTACTCAAAAGTGATTTCATGAGGCCCCACTCCCGAACTTTGACGCGCTTTATCTTTGTAAATTTTCAATGATTTTGTAAAGCAAAAAATACGTGTCCAATATTTTTTAAACAATAGTATAAGTACTGACAGAGTAATCAGATATTTTTTTACCCAGGAAACTTCCCTATTAGACAGTTATAGTCTTAGACGCTTAAGTGACCCCAGATTAATTTAAAATTAAAATTAATATCTATCCTTTCTAAGCATATAATAAAACTGTAGAATCAGCGTGTCTATGCATTAAATATATTTGCCAAACTGATCGGGGGTAATGTAGGAAGTAGGTAATGTAGAGAAAAGAACGCAAAGGCCCTTTTTTGTTTTTTTATTTATTTTTCTGTATCGGAAACTAAATTTAAATGAAATTTTCACAGGTTAACCTTAGCTTGAAATAAGCTTTCGTCGAACTAAATTGACTTATGGGAATAAAAAGATATGTCAATTTATTTAACTATTTATTATGTTAAACTAACAAATTATTAATTAAATTTGTTCTTTTGTTTTTATGTAGAAGTGAATAAACGATTTTTTTATTATTAAAAGGCTAACATGAGACCTCATAGAAGCTGGAGGGAATCCGCGGGCGGAAAGCAAGCTATAATAAAAACTAGCTAAAACATATATCTAAATAATAAACCAGATTTTCTTGTAAATATCGTATTTTCCACATGAAATAAACATTAAGCTTATCCTTTTGTATTCGGATAAATACGGTTATAAAACTCCATACTAAGAAACGAAACACACAGAAAGACAAGGATCTTTAATACATTTTACCATAATCCAAATAACAAGTAGCCTATCTCGTGGAAATCCTCAGTCTACGAAATATTTCACGGTTTACAACGGCTATAAAACTGACCAAGGTCTGAACCGAATGAGGGAAGGAAGCCTGCAGATGGAAGATATCGGATCCTCACCGTATAAGGTAATCTCTTACGGGTACGAATTGGCCTTCAAAATGGCACTTTCTTGAAATAATGGAGATTGATTTTCGAACTTAGCTATTTGTTGGTCTGATAATGTTTGGTTACAGAATTTTCATCTAGTAGTTACCTATTATATTATACATTCATATTTTCCATGTTCTTTTGATGCTTTTCTGAACTCGTTATACAAATAATTTTCAATTTATTTCGTTCATTGAAGCCTTCAAAAAACTGTACGAGTTAAAATGACTTAATATTTTTTTCCAATTTGTATGATTTATGAGTACAAATTAAAAGGCATCAAGACTTAAAAGAGAACAACATCAGGTGAAAGCTGGTAACACTTTTGCCATTGACACTTTCAGGATGTTTCAACACTTAAAGTTCTCAAAAGGTAGGTAGGTAGGCTCAATTAGACCGTAATTTTATTACATATAAAACGAAAAATAAAACATTTTTGAAAAGGTCAAACTTCTAAAGGATTTGCGACCCATTTATCTGAGTCGAGTTTTCTTTACAAGGTTTCAGGTTTCTTGTATCCGTGATAGATCGCTTGCCTTACGTCGAATGTTCAATAAGCTTGAATAATTTGCACAAAAAATACCTAAATAAGCGCCCCATAAAGCCTTAGAACAAAGAAAGCCGATCCAATTTCGTTCAAAGGTTTTTAATTAAAAAAAAGAGTAGGTATTTCGTTATCAACCGAGATAAGGTTTGTTTACACTAGTCCGCAGATACTAGTTGAATGTTATCGTTTTTTTTTATTAATTTTATTCACGTCACTGTCACGGCTTATGAAAATTTTATACAGAGTGTTGTTTTGGTCGGCGACAAGCGACCCAGGAGCGGTAGTACAAAATATATATTCCTCAAAAATGGACTTAATTCCATTAAATACTGTAAATATGATGAGAAATACCTTATTCAATTTGAAATAAAATTACCGCAAAGTATGGTTACTAGGCACGTGCACAGACTAGAGCTAGGCACAAGCCGCCATCGCCCCACCCCTTTACTCCCTCGTACTCCCGTTGAGTATTATGTCTACACTTTAGCTTATTACATGATTTTCAAAATTTTAATTTTTTTATTTTTATTAATAAAAAAAAAAGAAGTTTTTTTTTATATTTTTTTTTGCACCAGTATCATTTGTATCATCGACCCTGAGTCGCTCGTCGCTGCCCAAAACAACGACCTGTATAATGTACTTCCAATATCTGTGCTGTTTGAATATTGTTCTCTATGATTGTTTTATTTTTGTTATTTATTGATTTACTTCAAAAAGTATTTTTTGTGTTTTAGGTAGGTACATAATTATGTCTAATGAACCGTGTAACGGCATTCCAAAATGACATTAGAATTAATTTATTGCTACGTTATTTATAAGTATCAGTATAAGCACAACCAATATGGGTTCATAAAAATATATTTTTATATTATCCGTTAACGTAACAAAAACAAACAGATATCAAGAAATGGATACGCCACAATACAATATGTTAATGCATTTGCAAATGAAATGTAACATTGAGCCCAAATAATAGGAGCAGCTAGAAAATAACCAGGTTTTCAACCTCGTATTTTCCGTATTAAGTATTTTGTTGAAAGCCCTTTCCTTGTCCGACCCCTCTTTGTACCAGATCCGATATCATCCCTTCAAAATTATGAAAGTGTATAAACATTTTCACGCCCCTCGCGACTCGCCCCCTTATTTCCACATTTCCTGCCTGTAACTTATTATTATCAAATCAAGCTATAGATACCTGGTTTGATAACATTGCATGTCTGGTCTCCCCTTCGAGTTAATGGAAAAATAAGACCGAAATCGAGATTCTAAATCATTGTTTTACGATACTATAATTTTGTTTTGGGAAGGGACTGTTGTTTTGTGCGGAGGTTGCGCTTCTATTTATGTTTATTTATGATATTTAAATTGATATAGATACCGATTTATCCATCAAATTATGTATTTGGTAAAAGAAAATAATATAAATGATTCATTTCATTATCAGATCTCATTTTTGGACAAAACACAAACTGCTCATTAGAAAGCTTCATTCTATTTAATCATAACACCTAAATTATAGGCAACAATATCACCAAGAAAAGCTGTTCTTTGTATCAAATATAATTAAAAGTAAACAATTTTAATTAATTCACTGCCACCTACACTAATGTCTACACTCTAATTGGAAACCAAAAGACGCGACAAGTCGAGCGCAAACACCGACTCGACTATTTAACGAAAACTGCCGAATAACCGCAGCTTGGAATTAATTAACTAAGAAGCAAAACATTGAATCCACAAGAACAACGTACAAATTATGTCGTCGGCGGTACTATTAAAACTCATTTAGTGTACGTGATAACAAAGAACGGAGGCGGATACGAATCGATTTGCATAATCCATGCATCAAATTCCGTTAATTTTCTTTTAATGCACGCCACGCCGCGCCGGCTGCACTGTATGCAAACAGTCTCTCGTTAATCTTGTATACGCTTACATGCTATTCTAGGTTTAACGAGTGCTTTGCTACTGAAATATCACTCAGTTTTTGCTTGGAAATCTTTTCTGATTTTACTATTTTATTTTTTGCGAGCACATTTCAGACAAAAATATTTGACTTCTTTTATGCATTTCCATCTACAACAAATATTAGTGTGCACAATTTATTCCAATTTGTTTTTTTTTATTCTACTTAGGTAGCAAACAAGCATATGGCCCGCCTGATGGTAAGCGGCTACCGCAGCCTATAGACGCTTGCAATACCAGGGGTGTTACTCACGCGTTGCCGACCCAAAAATATCTATAAAAAATATCCATGTGAAGAATGTAATATTCTAATTTATGTTTTCATTGATACCTTTGCCATCAGCTTCAGATTATATTTAGATACATCTATTAGGTTATGCATATGAGTTACTTTAAATAGTCGGAAATTCCTTAAACCTTTCATACTATCCAACAACTACCTAACTTCTACATCTAAGTCTCAGCACCCAAACTTTTCACTTCAGCCAACCAATCGGTCGATCAAAGAACAATAGAAGACAAAGCGAGTACAGAAGTTACCGTTCCAGTACACAACGTAAGTTCAAGCAAACAAAGCTGTTGGAAACCTACGCTGGATGTTAATATTCATTACAGTTTGCCTCTAGGGAGCTCAGGGTGGCTCAGGCTCAGACAAATCGACGGCGTTGTTGTGATCTCGTCAGACTTGGTACTAAGGATTGACTAATGAGTGATTATAATGTTTTTATTTAAATATGAATTACTATGCTGTACCTACTACTGTCTTATAATAAATTCATGTTAAAAAAACATTTGTTACTATCCTATTCCTGGAAGCGCTATACAAGGAGGCTTCTTTTCATAAGCATAATTTTGAAACCTGTTTGGGTTTATCATTCCATGCCATAGAATAGATAGTGGGTGCTTCATATTTTTTTATTTCCTATCCGAAAGTAGCTAAAATATATATATATAATGTTTTTTTTTAAATGAAATAGTTTTTATGGTAAAAAAATGCTTATTCATTCAAGCATTGAAGGTCTTCAGGTTGTAAGAGTAAGAAAACAGATATATCGGAGTTCCACACCTTTACTAAACGCATAACAAAAGAGGACTTAAACGTTAGTGTACTCGGATATTCGAATATACCGGTGGAAATTTTCCAACAAACAGTGATTTTATTTAAATTTTAAGGCATATGGGTCAGTTTTTCTTGTTAAAAAACCAGACAAATATTTCGTATACAGCAGACTAAAATTTTCGCCAAGCAAAAAAATGTATAAATGACAAAACTAAATAAGGTTTTATTAAGGGGACATGTGGCAATATGCAATAGTATTTTCTAAATGTTACCCACTGATAACTTCCGAACTAGAGCACGAAAATATCAAATCTAGAAATTTGAGGTATCCAATTATTGAATGGCACACACAGTTAGGTACAGTTCTGAATTAATATTCATTACCGCCAGTCTTGGATAAACCTTCGACGTCGGCGCGAGGTAAGCTTGGTGCGTCTCGACGGAGCTTCCCTGTGTTGCGCAGGGGAATCTAGTAACTGACAGTAGTATTTTTAGTTAGTAGTTGCTAGTTTTTGACGTCTATTTGATAACTTTTAATTGTTAGTATTATTAATATTTACAGCAAATTATGTCTAGTAGCTAAAACATTATCCAAATAAATATCTTGATGACGATATGAAATGTATTATTTTTCAAATAATTTTTTTTTAGGATTTTATATTACCAGGATTTATTGGCTTATATGTAAGCGATTTGATACGATGTCATCAAAAATCAAACAAAACATCCTACTTCAATAAAATTACTCAGTAGACTTCCGTTTCTTGTTATGACTACAATCCAATCAATATTATCATTATATTTATAACAAAAAGTAAACAAACATGAAACAAATCTCTTGTAACACAGATACGGTGGAGTATAAAGCCACTTATTTCAATTCCGACATATCTATCCTTTTAGTTGGTAGATCATCAATCGTCGTTGGCATGACGGCGGTTACGAGTGCTCTTCACATTTCCGTCAAAGATAAATTACTGTCGAGCTACTCTCGAGCCCAATCGAGATCGGATAGGGATCGTATATCTCCTTATATCTCATACTCACTCACTGTGTTTTGAGTGTATTAGGTCAGATTTATATTTATCGACACACATCATTTTTGCTTGATTAGAGATTACCTTTTGTCGCATGTTTTCCTTATCGTTGTTTGTTATATCAGGTTTATCTCTTGATTTTCATTATTTTATACATTATTATCTAGAAATTAATATTATTTATACTATGCTTTGATAATACTTTTACACAAAAATACTAATTTAGAATTGAGCATGCTTACCAAAGATACAAAAGCAAATTACATAATGATTTAATTCAATCACAAAAAAATCATGAACTAGAAAAATCATAGCAAAAATTCCAATAAGGCGTGTAGAATAAAATAATTTTTAATTCCAAACTTCAAGACAAGACATTCCCGCGCTACTTAAATATTTATGTTGTCACATACCCGGTTTTACGGCACATCATTCAAGATGAACACTCAGCAGTTGTAATAACATGATATGGGGACGTATAATTTGAAATCTCTTTTTGCTCGGGCTTATCTTCACGTTCGTTGGCCACAGGATTCGCTTTGGCGAATATTATTTTAATTTCCTTGTTATTATACAATGTGGGCATTTAGCTTACATTATATTTATTTGGTTTTTTTACTTTATATTTTTGTGTGTATAATGAATAAGATAGTCTGATAAACGAGTCTAGAACAGCATAGTCGATATTCAATAAATGTCAATAACAATAATAGATTTTCATGTCATAATTTTTTACCTGGTACCTAAATTATTTACCAACAGTCATCGGATTTTAGGGCTTGAGTTAAGAAACTAAATCACTGATATACAATGTATTACCTACTTTTGATATAGCACTCAGAACACTTAGTTTTTTTCTGGGTGGGAATCGAATCCACAAGCTGTACATAAACACAGGTCTTTATTAACTTTATTTGTAAAATATAGCGATAAAACCACATTTATAAAAGGGATCCTAACCGTTTATTTGCGCATACTGTACTTTACATTTACAAAATACACCCCATTATGCAAAACCCATAAAACTTCAATGGTATGATATTCAGTGCGATCCAATTACGGCTATAGAGTTCGGGCGGTCTGAAAAGAATTTTCTGTGCAAAATAAAATAAAAAAGAGAGGGTAGCAGTGTAGGAGGGTAGGAGTAGGGAAGCGCGTGACGTCACGAGCCGTTGCAACAGAACCTAATAGGAAACGCGATCGTTGTCTTTAATCGAATCTGTGTGGACTAGGATGACACGGAGCTGGAGCTGCGAAAATTTAGAATAGGTTATTTTTGTTTAGATGAGGGATTTAACTGAATTGGTAGACTTGTGGAAAAAATCTGTATAAAATTTATTGATTTGCAAAAACTAAAATTTGCTTAAATTTATTGATTTTAGGGTCGGCAACGCTCGAGTTATACCCCTGGTGTTGCAAGCGTCCATAGGCTACGGTAATTGCTTACCATCAGGCGGGCTGTATGCTTGTTTGCCATCTCAGTGGTATATAAAAAAAATATATGTCATACAAAAATTATGACTCTTTTATGACTCTGCAAAATATATCATCGAGCTATATACGAGTAAAAGCTTTTTTTCGTATGTTCTTATACTATTTTACTATACTAAAGTAGCCTAGCCTACGTAGATATGCTACAGTATTCGTAGCTGTGCTACAGATTCGTAACTTCACAGCAGACCAATAGAAGCTAGCTGGAAACAAAGTTGCGCTCTATTTAAATTAAATCACCAGGCTGCCAATGTTTGTTTTTAGATCCTTTGTTTAAAATAACACCTATTCATTCAATGTTACATGTTTGCTACGGTTCTGAAAAAGGCATACCCGATCATTTTAATCGAATATCCATTGATATATCTTGAGGCACATGTATCCAGCGGCTCCTACTTTCTAACAATTATTTCAGGGTGATGTTCCATGCTCACCTCTCGTTAAACTTTTTCCCTTTACGTTATCAGCTCTTGAATCCATATTTTCCTATAATCCATATTAATAAAGCTTATGTCACGTTATAATATCCGATGATCAAAAATAAGACATAGCTGATATAGATATTAGACCTAAAAATATTACCTTTATATTAGAAAATGATCCTGAATTTAAAAATACTACGAGAATTTAGAATGCTAAAGTTAAATATGCAAAAGTGCAAAAACTAGAGTTTGTACCTTTCACATTTTCACTGTATCTATCATATTCTCCCACATAATCAAGTATCACCCACAAAACTAATTCCTGACACTTTACTCAGCCAGCATGAGCTTATTGTTTGTTCTAATTCACGAGATGTAGCGAAAATATAAAACAAAGAGAATATTCGACAAGTTTTATATATATGGTGACGATGAAAAACTAAGACGCAATTCACAATTATTGCAAAAAATGAATCATCAATATAAAACGTCAATCAATTTAAACCCACTGAAAATAATATGTTGAGTTATCATAATCTCATACCGAATAATAACAATGTAAAGTAATATCTTATTACAATTTTAATTTCGTTTAATTTTTTTATACTTATAAAATCATCATTATAAAATGTAAAGTTGAAAATAAAGTAGTAAAAAAAATAGATTTTATAGTAACCTGGTCATAAGTGGCTACCGTTCGGTTATGAACAATAGAAAAAACTAGGAGAATCCTACCAACTATAATATTATAAATGTGAATGATATGATGATGTGATTTGTTACTCTTTCACGCAAAAACTACTGAACGGATTTGGATGAAGATTAACACATAGAATAATGTTATCTCAGAAAAACATACGATCCTTAGGGAATGCGGTCCAATACCTATGTTGAAAACTTTTAGAAACCCTAGAAAACACCTGGCTTTCCGGTGCACCTTCCAGAAAACACCCCTAGGTGGCCACAGATTTTCAATGAGGGTGGTAGGCAGCCAGGCGATTACCTACTACATAGTACCCTACCGACATGAAAACCGTATGTCATTAAGTTTTACTCTAAGCAAAGGACGTGAAGATTTATTTTAGTTCTAACCTTCTAACTTGTACCACAACCATAATGAGATTTCCCGTCGCCACCACTGTTATCCCTGCATTTGATACACCTGCTATAAGCCACCATAAAACTGTAATAACACTAATGGCATTCGCATGTCTTTATTTATATAGCATCTCGTAAATGTGTCGTAATTTATTAAGGCGTGCTGCATTGTTTTAATTTTAATGTTGAATTTATAATATAAAGTTCGTTGAACTGGCTAGCGAGTCGATACGCTAAGTAACTTAGTAAAAATTTCAAATATAGCAGCGAATGGTTTGGTCTAAATATTGTAAAACTGTTTTGTTTCATTAATAAAGTATTTAGGTACTGCATGTTATTGTTAAATGTCCCAGGATAACATAATTATAATGTGTTATAATTAAACCCATGTAGTATGATCGTCGATAAATCTGTTTATCAATTAAATAATGTCAGTGATTTAGTTTTTAAATAAAGATAAAGGAAAAGGTAACATAATATGGTGCGTCCATGCTACGCCGATCGAGCACGAGTGCGCTATTCGCAAAGTGTGGATGGATTTGCGAGCATCGAAGGAGAGTTCGGATCGCGCTCCGCCCGAATGTCAGTTTTTTCAAGAACACAAGGATTCGCATCGCGCTCGTTGTAGGCTCGTTGTAGGCTCGTTGTAACGTCCACACTTGACATCGCGAGCAATGAACGAATTCTGTTCGTTCGTGGCTCGGCTCGTGCTCAGTTTACGCAGCAGTAGCATGGGCGAACCATAATATTAATAAAGGAATAGAAATGATTTTTCTATAAAAACCTAAATTTCTACAGCTTATAAATTCCGATCGCTTGCAAAAAAAGATTTCTAATCGGAATCTAAAATTATTCTCTATCTTTTTTTATATTCTAGGAAAAAATTACTATTTTTTTTTTGTAAAATACACATAAATTCCCGTAAATTAAAAAACCAACAATAAATTGTAGCTTACGGTAACAAGGCTTTAACACCCCTAACAACCTATGAATCTCCATTAGTTTTTAATAGAGCCGCAAAACCATGCTATTACAACCCCATATGTAACCAGTTTACTTGACCCGTGTATCAAATCCCTGTAGACTATTTACTCCTATATTTATAACCTTTGTAAGGCTGGGGCAGGTCTTTTAATACTTGTCAGTGTTAGCTAAGATCCTTCCAGAAGATTCGAATATTCCTGAAGATATATCAGAGTAGGTTGCCTTAACTTGCATTATATGGGGTAGTAAGAAAGCACCTATTAGGGAAAATTGGACAGAGGCACTTAATTTGATACTAAACGATTTGATTACGACTTAAAAAATGACTAAAATAGGTGTAAATTTCATTACTTCAATGGTCAATAAATAAGTATTTCATTGAATTTATAGTAATCCAAAATAATATGTATTTTATTAAGTTGAATGGGCTTGAATTTGGCCTTCGACTCACCTCATGAGGAGTTATGACGAGGCCGAGGATGTAGCACGCTTACCCAGAAAATGCCTATTCACTCTGGCGTTGAAGACATCTAGGTTAAAGGTGTCGGAGAACACAGATTCCAGAGGAGATTTCCACTCCTTTGCTGTTCGCATAAGGAACGAAGAAACGAAGCGTTGTGTCAGCACACAAGCGGGAGGTCGACAACGTGTGGGTGGAAATACTTTCAGCGTCTTGTGATTCGATGGAGAATGGGGATGAAGGAATTAAATTGAACAGTTCTGTAGTGTCAAAATATATTCTATAGAAGACCTATAAACACGAAACCATACGTCGATGCTCAAGGATTGTTAGTTTCGCCTCATGTTCATAAAACCAACAACTCAAAAATATTATGTGAATAATTCCTTATATTTATGTGCTTACACTTTCGGCTTAACATCATCACTTACCATGATGTAGTAAGATGAGATTGTTGTCAAACACAGCCCTATCATAGCACAAAATCAAAAATATACTACACGCAGACGAAGCAGTTCAGTGTAGAGTAGGGCAGAATATTTTGTAACGTATGGACAGTATGACAACTGCTCTGCCCTGAACTTCCGTATGCTGCCTTGCGCTATCCTGTGCTGCTCTGCACAGCCTTGTGCTGCCCTACGCTGGCCTGTATTGTGCAGAACTGCTTCCAGCTGACAGATCATAAATCACCTGTAATTGCATTGAAAAATAAATTCCTTGTATTATGTTAAGGTGAATGATAGTCGATCACCAGAATTGAGCAATCTGCCAACTCAATAGCTTCTTGCCTAAGCAAATTACCTGCCAATAAACTATTCACTATTGCAATTCAAATTCTCATAACACTTTATTGGTATTCATAGGGTTCTGAAGCATCATAAACTACAGTTCAATATGCGAGAGCTAGTAAGCACCGCTAGTACCTTGCCCGAATCCTTTGTGCCTTCAGATTGCGTTATTTAGGCAACCATTGACATGTAAATCCCTCTAGGCTATTAAATTTGCATTCTAATTAAAACAAGACACCGGTATTGGCTTACTTCGTAAGCACTCACCTGAGTTTTTGAGTGTTACTCCCAAGAGTTTCAAGTTAATTTTGGAACAGTTGCTGTTTAAATTCAAATGTTAGTCCCGAAGAAAATCAGCCTCTTTTTTCATGACATTAGATTCAGCCCCATCAGTTGTTGATACGATGTTACTGGGTACTTACTTCTAGCCCTGAAAAAATATCGGATTGGAAAATATCATCCATTATACATACAATAGTGGTATTTCAAATCGAGCGTTTCCGTGCTTCGGAAGGCACGTACAAGTAGTACCCAATTAATATGGCTTACCGATGTACCTGCGCAGAAGATACATTTTCAAAGCGCGAGAAACGCTATTGGTCGGCAGCTGCCGTCATGTTAGCGCGCGCCATGCGGAGGGGCGTGACTTGCGAGTGAGACGGAACTAACAGCTGCAGTATATTATGAACCTTATAATAGTGTTCTAAGGTTGATTGTAAGTTTTAAGCATTCTTACGTTAATCTTCGGGCCCATACTTTCTTTTCTGTGCGAACGAAGATTCACGACGCGCCATATAAGTTGGGTAATACTGTAAAGCCGTTGGTCGCGGTTATCACTTAATTGTGATAGTCACCTACTAGGCGGCTTGAAAAATTCCAACAGTAGGTTAACCACTAGCCTACCTCCACCGATCCGCAGTGGGCACGCGTGGTGGAGTATTGCCCATTCCCTTTCACCTTTATTTGTGCAAGGAGGCCTGTGCTCAGCAGTGGGACATTATAGGCTGATGATGATGATGATGATGATACATACAATGGTCCCTTCTTTTTAAGACAAGTGAGACTCTTCAAAGATAATTTGTAGGTGTGGAATATTGCTAGGTTCCTGTTCCCTACTTTGAATATTATTTTTGTATAGAGTGAAACGTGCTCACATATAAGTGCTAAGCCCTTACATATAATTTTATTCTCTCTGACCGTCTCCGTGGCCAGCCCTTACGCGTGATAATGCATTATTTATACGACCTAAGACAACCAAAACGATTGCAGATACTAACGAAAAATAAGGTACGGAGGCAGACTCTTCTTTTGTCTCAACGACAAAACGTGCTTCGGGAATAAATAACACAAATAAAAATCCCTATAAATATTGAACAGCAGTATACTTCACACTTAACAGAGAGCCCTTGTAACTGAGATATATTATGACACTGCTTTATGTCAGCGCAGGTTTTTTGGGTGGCGATGTTTTTTACGTATCTTTGTTTGTAAACGAATCGGAACAATGCCAAATTTTTTATTATTATTTTTGCTCCAAGTTTGGTGGCACGGCAAAAAGCTTCAGGGAGGCATAAGGTATAAAATGAAATGACAAAACATAGCATCGTATTTTTTCCTTAACTGATATCAGAAAACGATTGTGTGATTTTTTATGCAGCAACCATGTTGGGAATGTCAATGTTGATATTTCAGTTGTTGCTACCTCACCGATGGGAGCAATGTTATTTATTCCATACGGCAATAAAAAAACATGGATTTTTTATAGAAGTTTGATTTATCTAACATAGATTTTTGAAGTATAGACAAAATAACAGTAAGTAAATAAAAAAACATTTGAGGCAAAATTATCTACGTGAGTAAAATAAATTGTATGTGCCTTATTTCGTGAGTTTTATAGAGAACATAAAGTAAAAAGTTGCGTTATACATAGTGAAGTAGAATGGTGCTCACATTTCATGTGGATTTGTTTAGCTTTCGATCAATATTTCATCGTCACGGGCAGCCGGTCACCGCGTAACGCCACTGCTATGGAAAACTGGAACAAAGAAATATGTAGAATAAGTTTATTTTAAACTTTTTCATACTTTGTCGTGCATTATTTTTGATAATCAATACTATATAATATATTAATAATTATATAAATCTAAAGTATGTATTTTTAAACGTGCTAAACTCAGGAACTACCAGTCGCAAAACAAGCTTGTTCCGTTAGATAATCCATTTAGTATGGAAGGGAAGGTTGTAGTCGAAATTCAGCATGAATAAAACGGCAGGGCATTGCCAGTAATAATATAACGTAAATAAAGACCATCTTTGTGTGAAATCCTAAGTTACAAATATGGCAAAAAAAATATTTATAGTTACTGTGAAAACCCCTTAATATTAAATTGAAAATCAATTGTTTCGCCGAGGTTATCTTTCGCATTAGCAGCGCCTTGCTACATATTTATAGCTTGCATTTTGAAAATATTTAATTATATTTATTTAAAAAAGTGAAAAATGAACTCAGGTAGTCTCCATAGCTTTTCCAACATGAACATTGAATGGTGGAGTGAAGCGCATGAATAGTGAATGTATGAAGCAAAACTACTGGTGCAATAATATTTATAGAGCGTTAATATACAAATCAAAACGATGTTGTTGAATTGTCACTAGTTTCAGTTAGATTCATTTTTTTAATGTTTTGTTACAACCCACTTTTGTGTGTGTAGAGAGTTCTGCAGTTCATTTAACGCGTGAGCCATGGTCTTGCAAGCGTATATAGGTACTCTACTAATCTACTATCTACTAAAACATTTTCTTCGAAACTAAAATAAAATACTGTAACAAATGTATGAAGTAAATAATTCTTCGAAATTATAACTATGAAATAGAGCGGCCTGTTGCCGTAGAAATAATTTAATTGTATAAAATAAATTTGAAGTTCATTCTCTTCATGCATAGATTATGAATCAATTAACTAATATATTATTTGCTATGTATACACTATTTTATATTATACTTTCTATTCCGATTTAACATGCAAATTGCTAACCAGAAGAGCCTACTTAGAAACTATGTAGGTAATTGAACATTATATCTATTTGTGATAACATTCACACCAAATTAATTTAAGACTCGTGTACAAATATTCACACGTTTCCAACTCTACTATGAAGGTAATTGAGTTCAAATTTCATTACATCGGGTTTTAGGGATGGTAAAATAACATAGCCAGTATTATTGCCAATATTAGTGCAAAGTTTATACACGCGATTCGGCCGGTTGTACACAAAACATTCTCTAACTTTGCACAAACAAGTCTGATATGGTCGATTAAGCTTGTTTTAGCTTGTATCATATTACCCCTACGGCAAGATCCGCCTTATTATGGTTACGGAAGTGAATATATAAACTAAATACATAGTAAAGCTTAGTTTGTCTGCGGCAGTTTACTTATGAACGCTTTAAATAATGTGAGTAAGTTTTAAATATACAAATATAAAAGCCTTTTTGTGGTATTTTGAGATGCGTATCCGTTGGCACTGTCTGAATAGAACAAACTGAAACAAAAGCCTCACGTTTTAGGGCATATTTTAAGCCTTGAACTTCAATCTGGATTCTTCTTCAACTCGCAAATTATTTGAGCTACGATTGATTATAATATTATTACCTCACTCACACCTTTCTTTCGGTTCTGCTGTAGTCTCATGTACAATTTGCTAGGAAGCTTTATTATATATAGACTTTAAGAGCGAATCAATTCAATGACTCTACAAGTGATGTCCAAAGCTCTTGTTCTTTTACGAATGTTGCCGTTTCGGACTTTGTTCTTTTACGGTGTTGTGTATAGTAACTCCGAGAATAGACCGTTCCATTGCTGAATGATTATAAGTCACTTTTACAATACCATCTCAATTTAAAGTATTTTAAACGTGAAGATTGACCGTTGTTCAAAGCTTATCAGCAACTTTATTTTTAAATATAGGTCTAAGATTTCATGTAGCCTATCTTACGGAACTGTATTCTCTCAAATATATCCACATTCAAACAGTAGTAAAGCTAGTAGGACGAATAAACTTAAATCCTCTAAATTCGAGCTTGGTCCTCCGCATACCCACGAATTTACAAGTTACCCCTAATTTCTGATCTCGATACCGGGTTACCTACATATGGACCCGTGTTTTGTGAATTACTACTATAATCTGAGCCCGATTGCCTATTATCTCGCTACCCAGATTCTGGCAATTGGAGTTTTTGATCCTGTTATGGTCGTCCTTCCAAAGTTGTTAATTAAGACCTTGAATCAGATTCTCGGTTACCTTTGTTCTGTTCGTTACTTGGGTTTGTGTCAAGTATGTGAATATAATAATAATGAATAAAGATAGTGGTAGGTAAGTAGTATGTATGATCCATGCGATAGTGACAGGAAACAAAATTGGCATTTTTTATCATACATATAATCTGACTGATAAGCTTTTGAAAGAGATTAGAATAATTAGAGTACATTTACCTAAACTTCGAGGAAGTAACTTATAGTAATAGGCCTCTTTTTAACCAACTTCAAAAAAGGAGGAGGTTCTCAATTCGAATGTATTTTTTTTTAATGTTTGTTACCTCATGACTCCGTCATTTATTGACCGATTTGGAAAATTCTTTTTTTATTTGAAAGGGTACACTTCCCGTTTGGTCCCATTGTCATCAGATCAGGATTTGATTACTTCTTAGTGTACTTTGAAGTCGGTTTAAGTTTTTTGTAAAACAGTCCAATTATTATTAATCATAAACATGACCATTAAGTCCCGAGATTTAAAAAATTGCTAATTATATCGCACTAAATACATTCGTTACAAATTAGTTTCATTAGCCAACTTAATTTTATTTATCCTACTGAAAACAAAAACATTTGAATTTGACATAGCTTTAGTACGGATTCTTCAAATCAATAATGTGTGACTGTGTGTATATAAAGTTCAATAAATAATTCATCATTTTTAAATCCTGGCATTAAAACGTCATTATCATCATTCCGGGACTTTCGAGGAGGTATTGCCACTCTGTTTATCCCTCGAAATGTAGGTATACTCTATCTATTCCGGTCTCTACTGATTGGTCAAGGCAAATACAGGCCTTTATTTAAAATACTTCATTTCTGCTTACGAATAATATAAGTATTTAGCTTTCTTCCGCGGACGGTCAGATTGTGGAATGAGCTCCCCGCCGTGGTTTTCCCAATGGAGTACAGCATGGGGTTCTTCAAAAAGGGCGTGAAGAGATTTCTTCAGGGTCGGCAACGCGCAAGTGATGCCCCTGGTGTTGCAAGCGTCCATAGGCTACGGTAACTGCTTACCATCAGGCGGGCCGTATGCTTGTTTGCCACCGCAGTGGTATAAAAAAAAAAAAAAAAATGTAGACACTGATTTGATAAACCATTTCTCGACCATGGTTATTAATATGACGCTCGATTAAGCTTTCCATGAAATACATAAAATAAATGATAACACCACCGATATAATAATGTTATTGACTCTATAAAGCTATAGCTAACTAATAATAAAATAGGATGTGTAAACATGGATAGAATGTTTTAATTCTAAATAAAATACTAAAATTTATTTGGACAAACAGCATAGTTCAATTTATGTTCGGTCCGTGAGCTCGATTCACAGTACAATGCAATTTTATTACTACACTCGCAAAAACGTATAACAAACAAAACTATGTATTGGAATCGGATTTGTTTGCATCACTATTAGTTCAGATTATAATTGTGTAATAAAATGTATATCGCAGCGATACGAAATATAGATACCTGTTCATAATAAAATGCATTTTATTCAGGCGAAAAATGTACTTATATGGATATTGCTTCATTAAAACAAATGAAATAAATAAATTACTGTAATAAATCCTGTTTAAAATATTATTATAAGCAAGTCGCTAGCTGCCCATTAGTTACCATAAGACATAAGTCTCGGTGATTATTTTTTGATTTTTTTCATACATGGTTTGCAAACCGCTGAACTAAAACGCACTATCTGCGGTACCTACATGAGAGCCATGAAATTTTTGTGTGATCGTAAAAGTGACTTATTGACTCACAGAAATTATTCAAAGTGCATTATTTACTGGTCTTCTACTCAAATGACTGATGTATTATTTAAACAGCTATTTATATGCATATTAATAAAAACACTTAACTTAGGTGGTCATTATATTAAAACAAAACACTGCAGCATCCTTACAAGCCTGAAACTTGTAAAGTAAACACTGATACTCGGTTGAGGTGTTTCCCGAGATCTTTACCACAGTAAAAACGTAAGCAGTAAATAAATATCTTGGCCAAATTATTTTCAATACGGTCTGTGTCTCGGCAGCTGCTTTGAAAGCTAGTTTCTGTTAAGGTTTTGTGTGGTCATCATCTTCGGTCCCATCATCATGACTGTGGTGAGATTGGAATTGAATAAAAACCTGTTTACGTGAAACTTTACGCATTTATTGACGGTGTATGTCTGTATTATTTTATTTTAACATTTTTAAGAGAAACTTACAGCTATTTTTACAATAATAATACACATAGTTTAACATAAGCCAATTAAAAGTTTCTTCAAATATATAGATAAATTTTGAATAATGAAGATCTTGCTAAGGGCCGAATTGCCGAGTAAGAGTAGGTAATTCAAAAAACAAAGAGCATTTCAACAAACAAAACTAAAAGTCTAAATTCACAAAAACTAAGAATTAGGAAAAAATAAAATTTATACTTAGGAGCGAATATAATGTTAACACTTTTAAAAAACACAGTTATTTAAGATGAAAAAACAACCTTGAAAACGAATTATTAATATTAGTTAAACTATCGTTAAATATGTCAATGTCAGTCTTCACATCTAAGCTATTGTAAAAATTGCACACTCTGACTACATAAGAATTTTGACGATACTTGGTGGAGACTTTGGGAGCACACAAGACTGTATGTCCTGTGTCTGGGTGTAATTATGTATATTAAGTATGTATTTACAAACAAAAAGTAGTATATGTAATTATATCAGTTATCTGGTTTCCATAGTACAAGCTCTGCTTAGTTTGGGATCAGATGACCGTGTGTGAGGAATGTCCCAGGATATTTATTTATTTATTTATAACTAAAGTTCACTGAAAAGGTATTTTTTTATGTCAATGGTATTTATCTTCCGCTTTCGCAACATTATTTTTATGGATATTTTTAGAACATATGATTCAGAACGAAAAAAATCGTGACAATCCTCTATACGAATAATGCTTGAACAAATTCTAGGTCCAATTTTTTTCTTATACAACTAATTCGGTAAACAAACATACGGCCCGTCTGATGGTAAGCGGTTGCCGTAGCCATATGGACGCTTGCAACACAAGAAGCATCACTCACGCGATACCGACCATTCCGCCCCTCCCCTATGAGCTCTGGCGACCTTACTCACGCGCAGGAACACAATCTTACACAACATAAAGTTATTTGGCTGCGGTATTCTGTAAGGTGAGGTATTTCCCCAGTCAGCTCGACTCTTTGAGCGAATAAACGCTTTGTTCTACCTCTCACAAAATATTTAAAAGTTCATTGCTACTTCGGTTACTGCATATTCTATCCATCTATCATTCTAATTATATATTGTATAATGCACTCCAGTCCATTAGCATAATTAAACACAAACACTACCTTGCAGTGTCAACTCAAACATCTGCGGTATCGGTGAAAATTGCGTGCAAATAATATCAAACTGAAACCCAGTGCTTGCTTACGGTGCTTACTTGTGAATAAACTACGTTTCACGCTGTTAAAATGTTGCGGGTAATGTATTGGGCTTCTAAAATTGGGCACAGTTACTTCGCAATCAATACAAACTTGAATAGTCTGTGTGTTTCTGGTTCCATGTACGAACTGTATATTGATTTTATTTTTGTAATTAATTTTATGTTTGACGAACACAATTTTCAATGTTCATTTATGTTATTCGTACCAACTAAATACTTCGTAATCTTATAAGTATGATGTTTTTTTTCAATATTTATTTTTGAGTTTGAACTCTATATTTTAGGGTTCACAGTTTAAATGACAACATCGTAATAATTCAGCTTATTTCTCTATAGACTTGTGTTCGACTAACATGTTTTGTACGCATCGTACGGGAAGATTACCTTTACCCACATCATCATGTGACCAAAAACGGTTAGCATAGAACCAATAAGAAAGTTTTTAATCATTTTCTCTAATCTATTAGACTCTATCCCATTCTCCTAAGACAAGTTTCCGTAATATATTACAAATCCCTTGATCCAAAGGAGGACGTAAACAGGCTGTTGATGCATGATCCTCAAGCTGCAGTTTAGACTAAGAGTAAAGTTTCAAGTTTATATGGGTTAGCATAGTTAAGCTGTTTCACGTTATTAAACTTACACAACACAGGAATATGCTGAGTGCTTTGAAGATAGTGAGCTGCTTACACTGATATAGAGCATATAGCACAGTGATATATTTTAGAACTGTATATGAATTTGCTCTACAATTCTGACATAGATCTTTTGGATAAGTTTTCGCACCGCAACTTTTTCCCGGGCAAAAAAATATCCTATGTGTTAATCTATCTGCCTGCCAAATTTCATTATATCCAAATCCATTAATCCGTTGTTGGGTAATTCTCATTTTGAAAACCGAAAAGTCAGTGAGGTGATAAAAAAGTGGAATTCAGAATTACCTTTTGGCATGATTGAGTCACGAACATCCAAACAATCACATTTATAATACACTCGAGAGCAATGAATACGGGTCACTTAAAGAAACCTATAAATCTCGGAAACTAAGAATGCTAGCTTAATGAAATAAATTGTGTTTAATACAGAATTGCCCTTTGGCGTGATTGAGTCACAAAAATCCAAACAATCGAGATAAAATGAAATACTCACAAGAGATTTGATAAAGTCTTCTAACTCCAGTAGATACTAGGCAACAGATTTTCAATTTGAGGAAGGTGGTGTTACCGTGCCAAGGTTTCATTGCGGTTTCCTCGCCGAAATAGCTCAGCTTTGTCATGTAAGGGATAGTTATAATCAGCGTCATTTTAGCCACACGCGTTTACAATAATATAATGAAGAAGTAACTCCTGTTTGAAAATAAATCGGCAGAGTATGATATTAAGGAGTCCATCGAAGTTTTAATGAACGTTTGATCGTAAAGGAGTGTAAATAACTAACTTAAATATACAAAATGAATTTTAGATACTTAAAAGCCTTTGATGGTAAGTTAAATATTCACCAAAATTATATTTATGTGTATACTTGTATATGAACCCTTTAAGCCAATGACAGTTTTGATAATATTCAACTTCACAAATTCTTATTAATATGAAGAAACATACTTTTTACATTACACTTCGCCGAACTTACTGGGGAAAAAATATTATAGTATCTGTTTTCATTTTTACCTAACTAATCTACACTCTTATAATAAAGCTGAAGAGTTTGAACGCGGTGATCTCAGGAACTACCATTCAGTTTCTAAAAATATTTCACTTATAACAAGCTGTATTGTCCCCAAGTGCTATTTAGGCTTCACTTTTCATCCCGGGAAATCGGTTGAACCACGGGAGACAGACTATAATAAATGCGAAACTGAGTTTATCTGTTTGTATTCTTGATGCTTCAACGGCATAACCATTCTTGATAAAATTTTGTACGCAGTTAGATTTCAACCTGGAATAATATCATATAGGATACTACGATATAAGGGGAAGCTTGAAAGTAGCGCCAGTGACTGAAAATTTGAGACCGAACAAGTGGATGGACGGGAAGAAGAAGAACGAAAAGAGATGGATTGTATGAAAGATGATATGGGTAAGAAAGTTGTTAATGCTAGTATAAAGGATAGAAGAGGCTAATGCAAGAAGCATATATTGCGCTGACCCCAAATAATTGGGAACAGGGCAAGTGGATGATGATGATGATTTTTTATACCGGGAAATCATTCAAATCAATTCTTTTTGTTCCTCACGTCATCTAAAATTTGATGCAATATCATGAACTAAACTACTTGCGACCCAATTGAGTCGGTCACAAGACTTGATTTTTAGCGAAAGATCTACAAATCTAGTAAGTGTTTTCATAGCTCTTCTATAACAGTATAGTAGAATTACATATCATATTTTTTACGGTCAATGCCTGGTGAATAGAAATAATGCTACATCAACCCAAAAAAAGTGTCAATCTGATTTAAATATTTTCTAACTGTAACAAACTCTCTAATTTGTATTTAATTCTTCAATCCCCTTCTTTGTATTGTTTAATTCAAAACGAGCTCTTTTGTCTATTTCTTCTTGAGATATAAGAACTAATGACACTATATCGTAGAAAACCAAATGTTAATCGAAACATGTATAGAATAGAAGAACAGTGATGTTATATCGATTGGGATAGGTACATAGGAACATCACTAGTGTCCCACTGAGCCGATTCTGTTTAATCAACGCCCGTTCCCGGAATGGAACTATCGGAACTATTCGAAGTGATTGAAGCGAGAACTCGGGTTGACGAGCAATCTTCAACTAATATCCTTCGCGAGAACTCAATTACAATACGAGCGCCTTTAATTTCCTCAAGTTTGTATCCGTATTAAACAATGTGTGTTACTTGGTGTTCTCGAATGTGTGTCGAGTAAGTTTTAGTTGCGATGACATGTTGGTCAGTGATTACTTCTTATCAGAGTGGTCAGGCTACCTCTAAGTCTACTATCAAAATAAACTGTCATTAACCTACTGCCGGTGAGTTTCAGCAGTAGCTTATGTCTACTGCTTAAACTCAGCCTTCGCATCCTTACCACCATCTGCCACATCTTCATTAATGAGGTCGATATTATAGTCAAACCTGAGAACATAATACAGTAGCAGATTTTAATATTGAAAGTTAGACTTTTATTTTTTGCTATTTCCTATGTCACATTATTTTAATCCCTTTTTAAAATCAGCAATTCATCATTCCACTGATATAGACATATCATCATCAGTGTGTTTTCCATCCTGCTGACAAAAAAATTAATCAATTTTTTCACTGTGGATAGTCCTATGTTTGACCATAATCTCACCATGGTAAGTGATGATGAGGCCGAAGGTGGTAAGCACACAAAGCCTAAAAGGAACTAGTTCTCAAGTGCAGCTGTCGGAACACACCGATAGGGGCTTCGCGATAGATTTTCAACTTGAGGGTGGTAGCCAGACAGATAGGTACTACAAAGACCCCTACCACCATGCTATGGTTTCCTCACGATGTTTTCCTTCACTGAAAGCTCAAGCTCATTGTAGAATTCGGGCCCCGGACCTTCGTCTCGGTATTCAACGTCACTACCAGAAAGCTATCATCGCCTTAAAATTATATCAATGGTAATTATAGCTTTATAAAAGATGTTTTATTGTTTGTTTAAAGTACTGAACATTTGCAGTAGACTGGCTCTTTCTGAATTTGAAAAGCGTATACCTTAGATATTTTAGTCATAACATGGGCATAACCATATTCTATTCTAATAAAATCAAAGCAGAAACCAATTAGATTAGCAATGAAACAGTTCTGCTATCTAGATCAGCCGCATTCATTTGAATAGTTTCGGGTTCTAAATTACATCGCTTCGACTATTTTATAGGCGATTGTCGGTACCAACCAATGTGCTATGAAATAACTGGAAACTACCCACTGAGTAATTTTATATGAATAGAATATATTTGAATAAGATTCAATCTAATTTATTCGGTACTTGACATATATTTGGAAATTATTGAATTTGAGAAATGTAACCTATACAAACAATCGGATATATTTCGGAATTTTGAAAATCGAAACACCGATTGACTGTAATGCGAATGTAATGTTCAGGAGTTCGAATGTATGGTGTCGTGAAAACTCTAGTAGGTACTAATGTATTATATTGCGACATAGGTACGTTAGCTCGAAAGTATGCTTTTGCGAAAATCTCTAGATCGAATATTTTTAATTTCCACTTATGAAATATAAAATGCACAATAACAATCCCAAGTAGCAAACTAAATAAACGATAATTTAAATCCGGTAGCAGCGACACTAAGCCGGTCCACAATTTGAATAGAACATGCAATAGGCCGTTGTCGCCGACTTCAAATGGGAGTGTATCGGCATCGGGCCACAGGTGGCGATTAGAGAAGATCTCTGTTGCAGATAAAGTCACACGCAGCTTTTGCACTAACTATTTATGGAGGCGTATGTACACACTATAAGATAATACCGGATAGTACGTACAGCACCGAGAGATTGTAATCCTGTTATAATAACTGTTTGATATAAGGTTCAATAATGATTATCTTGTTCAAATTTGCTTTGATTGCCGTTAGATCACTAGATTTTAACTACCACACTACCTCATTAAAGGGTCGTTGCATTTTTATCAGCATATATTAAATACACCTTCCTATTTAATATATGCTGATAAAAATGCAACGACCCTTTAATGAGGTAGGATTCAACATATGAAATTATAAGGAAAAGTTTTTTTTTCTAACTTTTCTTTCTTTATGAATTACTGTCGAATTTCGACCAATTTTTGGGCCACAGTTAATTTATAAAACAATCGTGAATAATAATTACATACAGTCAATGCTATTCAAGGTGTAGTTATTGTAAAAGCCATAACAATATATTGCCTAGCTATAGGAACTTCTATTCTGGCAATTTTCCAACCCGCAACTCTTTTTACCATCATGCCCCTGATAGATCACTGCTTCAATGATTCCTAAGCGCTTAAAATTGCACGAGATAGGATAAAATTGCTATAATAATCATTAATTTTACCTGAAAGGACGATACGAACTATGTACAGGAATCGGCGCTTCTTCATTGGGGCGACACGACACGACATACCGTTACTGGTGGCGACATGTCGTTGGGCGACTCCGGCAGCTATGTTCTTCATTAGAACGACACGACACGACACGACGCGGTTATAATGAGAGGCACGGGGGTGCGGGCGGCGCGTCTACTCGCACGCCCACATGAAAGCTTGCATGTGTACACAACAAAAATGCATAAAGAGCCGCCACGGCACCAGTGGGAGACTTGTTGTCGACAACATGTCGCTGCCGGCAACGATATGTCGTTGCCGTGCAGGCCCAGTGAGACAGCTTGCAGTACAATCTCATAGAAATATGCATCCACTGATGTCGTGGACGGCTGCCGTTGCCGTGCGGTGTCGTATCGTGTCACCCAATGAAGAAACGCTCAATAGCAATAATGGTAATGCAGTAATTAAAATGTTATATGTTGCAAACTTAGCATGCACAAATGTATAGATAACTCTACAACCGGTAGAAAACTGAGCATCCGCAAAGATAACAACTGCCAATAACAGGAATTTCTCTCAAGACATATTCGCTAAGCGATTGTAGATAACAATAGAATAAACTTTGGCTAGAGGCGCAGAATAATGTGCATTTTAATTACACTTCCTTGCTTCTAAATTATGCAAGGAGCCGTGTCGTTATTCTTAATGGGATGGATAAAATCCTAAACGATTATTTTGCCATTGTAAATTTTAAGATGAAGATAAAGCAAACCATCGTAGCTTGCTTTAATGAACATTATATTTACTTTCCTAACCTTTGTTAGTTTTAATAATTATCCTTATTAATTTAATGGAATTACTTAGGTATATGTTATGTAAATACTACGTACAATATGAATTAGTATTTTTTTTAATATGTATAGGCCTGTTTGAGCACAAGTAAGCAAACAAAGTCTAGAACGAAGTAAGTACCTACAGCTGCCAGTATGTACAGTAGGTTACGAGATAGATTTTTAACTATTACATTAGCAATCACAAAAGTAATAAATGTGTCTACTTTTTGAAGTGTGAAATTTTATTCGAACAAAGTCATACAATTTTGGAAAGTATATAATAAATCTTTATTTCAACTTAAGTATTCAGACAGAAAGAGAGTAAAACAAAGGCAAACAATACAAACTTTGCTAACATCACTAAAACAAATCTTCAATGAAAACGTTGCTTAAACTTTCCAAAACCGTGAAACAAAAAGAAAGTAAGTTTAAAAACGACACCGATCCAAATAATCCGAGGAGATAATACGGGGTCGCGTTAGTGAAACGTCATCGGCAGTCACGGCACGTCCTGTGCCAGCCTGTGACATCCAGCCTCCAGATATAGAGAAAAAAATACACGAACAACTTTCACAAAAGTGGGCGAAGTCATTTATCAAGCTAGCGCTAAGAACTCTCGACAGCGAGAACTTTTGATACAGGATACGCTGCCACCAGACATTAATAATAAGGATATCATAGTACTCGAAGTGTTTTTAGAATGTCCTCAACGTGTTTTATCACTTAAGCTGCGAAACTTTCCTCTTTATGTTGGGTTTTTGCTCTCGATGTCGACCGCGACCTAGATAAGGTTTCAAGTTTTTTTTTTGTAGACGGTAGTTAATAAAGTATTTTGATTAGGGATGGGCAGGGAAAGAAAAAAATATGGGAAGAAAAGAAAAATACGGGAAAATACGGGAAAGAATGGAAAAATACGGGAATATTCCCGAACGGCGGGAAAATACTCAAATGGCTTTTTGTACCTAAAAAAAATTATTATTTGATGCTTTTGATTGTTATTTCAACCATACTCGTTGTTGTACGTACCTACATTACCTACGCGCGGACCCACGCGGACCTTGGAGGAATGTCACAGTTCCCCCGGGACCCGGGACGGGCTACGTAAGCGTCGTGCGTGTGCACGCGTGCTCGTTCTGCACGAGAGCCCATCCCCTCTACAGTGCAGATTACTGCAGATGACAACCATTGTGGCGTTTTGGGTACAAGCCCGGCATAACCTGGCCGCTCACTCTGAATGTGTGGATTCTCCCAACCCCAACGCCCTGCGGTTCGATAAAAACGCTACAGTATTCATTTTATAGCAACCTTTCGCTAATGAGTTAGTCTTATGACCTTGCCTTCACCAACTCCTCATTGCCGATAAGTCTATCATCGGTACTTGGCAGATCCATCCGATGGTGAAATGAGCAGTCCACCCACAACCGGACGTTGTTCTTTGCTGTTGCAGAAACTGCTCCGATGCATGGTGTGAAGTACCACTTAACTCTAAAGAGGATTCTTATACTTTTCTAGCAGTAGTTTCTGATTTTGACTGAATAGAACAGCCGAAATTAAAGAATTTTGGTTAATAAAGCCATACCCCAGTACCCCAGGAGATCACGATCACGTTGATCTCCAAGAACATATCCTGGAAAGTAGGAGTCAGAGAGAAAGGACTTTGCATGTACTAGAACTACCGCATATAGCCTTCCACCAAGGTACCGGGTTCACTTTTGATACTCAAGACCACATGAAGTTGCATCCCCAAAAGTTTTTCTCTTCGACCTGTAATTCAAAAATTATATTTACATCTTTGACCTCAATCCACTTCTCCAATAAATTCAATCGCTACAAACTCTTCTTCGCTGGTACTAGCATTCTGCGCTGTGGTTTAACACGTTATTTATCGTGACACGCGAGTTATCCAGTGGCAATCAATAAGGGTAGTGCTCACGTAGTCGTAACGAAAGCAAAGTCATAAACGGTTTTCCTAGCGTGGTAAGTTCGTGAAGAACCGAACTCGCTATGGTGGGCGTTAAAGTCTCCGAGGACAATCACCCGGTTATGGGGTACCGTTCCAGCACAGTGGCAGTCGCTTCTTGGACGCGTTCAAAGAAGCGAGTTGTCTCAGTGTCGCCACGATGAGACTTGTAGATGCACGCCAGTCCACCCGTATATACCTACTCACCGTAGTCCACGCGCAGCCAGAGAGTAGACAGGGTTCTGTCTTCTAGGTTATTCAGACGTCGACAACAGATGCCCTCCCGGATGAATACGCACACTAGATAAGATGATACGATGTATCGCTCGGGCAGGTTATCTGTATCTCTCTCAAGATGATGAAGGACGGCGTTGATATTACTGTGGACTGACTGACCCCTGATATTGCAAAATCGGGTCCCCTACTAGCCGGCGGGCGGCCAGCGGACAGACGACTCCCTGACCCCCATGTCAACCCAACACGCCACACAAATCAGAGATCGCCCAAATCGCTTCGCTAGACCCCACCATCATACATGCCGCACACTTCGGATGTAGGGGGGCTGGCTCTCGTGAACCCTATCGAAACAAAGGCAACTGCTTCCAGACAGATTTACTCACAAGGGTGATCTCTAGCCAGTCGGACGAGTATGTACTACCACCAAGCCGGGCGGCGTGGGAATTATGTGGGGCCGCCGCCTGTCCACCACAACCCCAAAACACCCCAAAACATCACTTTTTTCACAACAACGCAATCCTTCGTCACAAAATTAAAAAAAAAATGTTTATATGTGTATGACCCTAATAGAAATCTTGTTAAATGTTATTCGAACGATTTGGCAAAGGTCTCTCTCGCTATAAACGCAAAATCTACTAAATGTGAGCATTTGAGTATTTTCCCAGCCAATGGGAAAATTCCCGGGTTTATTCCCACCAAATTGGAAATTTACTCGAAGTTGGGTTTATTCCCGGGAAGAAACCCAACCGTAATTTTGATACGTTTTCTTACAGTTGTCTTCGTATTTATGTCTTTAAAACATGTGATCGTTTCATTGGTTAAATTGTTTAGGTACTTTACTTATTTATTTACAAATAAACATAAGTAGTATCTTTAACTTCATCCCCTATTTCCAGAACTTGTACCTATTCTATAAGTAACTAACTTCCAGTTAGACCCGTAAACGACTTTACGTGTCGAACAAGGAAATCAAATTATCAACTCCTACCAACTTTCCACCTCTTCCAGCCCGTACGCGATATCGGAATTTGCTGCCCGAAAACGATGTCCCTTCTCTATTTGAAAATTCTGTACGTTTCTTTAGACAAAAATATGTGTAGGGGCATGCGACGCCGAACAAGCTTTATTGGGTATCTTCACCAAAGTATGCGAGTTGGGAATTCAATAAGTGACAGCAAAAAGAATTAAGGGTGCGCGTGGCAACATGTCTGCACTTTGTTCCCGATTGTCACTTTGATGTTTCTTTTTGTATTTATTCTGACACTTTTATGTGCAACTGTTACAAATGGATCATGAAGTAAACTTAATAAACTAGAACACTAGAACTAGAACTTCTCTGGTTTTCATAAGTAACCTAGTAGATTCGATAATATATTCAACTACTTCCAACCTTTTAAACTCTTTTTTTTTGTATCGACAGAATATTCATGAAGGCCTGCATTAAACACTCGCTTCATTTCATTCTACCTATACTACATATACTATCCTAACTAATATCATAAATGCAAAAGTAAGTTTTTTTGTTACGCTTTCACGTCTCAAATACTGAACGGATCATCATGTTTGCCATGAAGATAGCCTATGGCATATGATATGGAGAAGGACAAAAGTTACTTTTTTATCCCGGGAACACGGGTGTAATAAATATATAATTATCCTGAGATTTTTCACGCACGGTTATCTAATCGCAAATTAAGCAGAGCTTGAAGACTGAATAACTGAACTGATATACCTACTACATAACTACTTTTTTGTTCGGAAATGCATAATTACATCGAGACTCAGGACATGCAGACATTTTCATGCATACAAATGCATGTCCAGGGAACTGAACCCACGACCTAAAGCAGACCAGGAGCCTACGCTCCTGCCTACTTACATACCACGCCAACTGACCCGTCAATTAATATAATTCCAATTATTGCGTTAAAATAAGTCTTCAATCGCACATCGTTAGTAAAAGAAGTCCATAGGAAATGTCTTTCATAAAATATTCAATAACTAGTTGGTCATTCGTGGAACGACACGGCTGTCCATCTATTATCATAATTTCTCAGACGTAGCGCAGGTTTCCTTTTTTAACCCGATGCAGTAGCTCGATTAAGAAAACATTACATAATTGTGCGAGAGCTGTCGGGCGCGCAAGTGGCGCCATGCGAGTGAACGTGTAACTATGTGGGGGAGTGAGGGTGCGGGGTCGGAGCTGTCAGAGGGGCGGCTATGAGCGCCACCACTCTCGGTGAACTGACGAACCGACCCGACCGATCGCCTCGTCAGTCGCCCACGAACCACTATGAGGATGGCACGCGGCCGCGTCGCCTCCCACACCAAACGTACGTGCGCCGCGACGTAAACATTGCCTAGTGAAGTGAAACAGATAATGTCTCTACATGACATTGACTCAGTTTAAGTGAATGTTTTCAGTGCCGTTTCGCTCAGATCGGTAAAGACAAATGTGTTTAAAAAAATGTTTCAATTGCTGACTCTTTTGTTTGTGACTTTTGGTGTTAATGCGGCCTATGCTCCTAAAGGCGTGGATATCTGCAACCGCTTGGCAAAAGGTGACGAAGGGTTGCTTTGCCGCGTACGGACGCTCGACGCTGATGAATCCAGTTTAGCATCTGCACCTTCCGAGAACACAAAACGACTAACGGTCGAGTGCAACCAGCTGCTTCTGTTCGAGAGTTATCTTGAAGCAAACTATTTTCAAAGATTTTCTACACTGTCGGAACTTATACTAGAGAACTGCAAGCTTCTACGAATACCTGGCAACGCGTTTGAAGGATTACGTGAACTGAAAAAGTTGTCTATTCGTTCTAAAAACTACGATTGGAGCCCGAATAAAAACTTAGAGCTTTCGCTCGGAACTTTCAACGGATTGCGAGAATTACAAATACTTGATTTGGGAAAAAATAATTTAAGAGCGATACCATCGGACGTTTTCTGTCCTCTGGATAATTTGCAAGAATTGAATTTAACTTACAATAAAATCAAGAGTGTGGACCGTCTTGGCTTTGGAAGAAACTGCGGTTCTGGGTTGCGAACTCTAGATTTAAGCTACAATGAACTTAAATCTTTAAGCGAGGAATCGGAAATTACAAGTTTGAAAAGGATTCAAGAGTTAAAACTTCAATATAATAAAATCTCTGATATATCGAGTGAAACGTTCAATGGGCTTATTTCCTTGAGAATACTTAATATTTCCTACAACAACCTCCAGTTCATACCCGAGGGCACATTCGCCAGCACGAAGGAGTTACGAGAAGTATATTTGAATAATAACCTACTATTTGAGTTAGCCAAAGGCGTGTTTCACCGATTAGAACAGCTGCTTGTCTTAGACTTATCGAATAATCAGCTATCTAGCGCTCACATTGACGGCGGTACATTTGTTGGCCTTATACGCTTAGTCATTCTGAATTTATCCAATAATGCCCTGACGAGGATAGACGGTAAGACGTTTAAAGATTTATTCTTCCTCCAGATATTAGATTTAAGGAACAACTCTATCGGATACGTTGAAGAGAACACGTTCCTGCCTTTGTACAATCTGCATACATTGAATCTTGCTGAAAACCGCTTACATACTATAGACGAGTTCCTATTCAATGGATTATTTGTATTAAGTAAATTAAATTTAAATAATAACTTATTGATTAATATAGATCCAAAGTCATTTAAAAATTGTTCTGATCTAAAAGAATTGGATTTGAGTTCAAATCAGCTGACAGAAGTTCCAACTGCAGTTTGGGAACTATCACTATTAAAAACACTGGATCTTGGAGAAAATCAAATATCAGATATCAAAAATGGATCTTTTAGGAATTTGGACCAATTAACTGGTTTGAGATTAATAGACAATCAAATAGGCAACTTGAGCACTGGAATGTTTTGGGATTTGCCAAACTTACAAGTCTTAAATTTGGCAAAAAATAAAATACAAGCTATCGAAAGAGGCAGTTTTGAAAGAAATAAGCAGTTAGAAGCAATAAGATTAGATGGGAATTTCGTATCGGACATCAATGGAGTGTTTTCAACGTTACTTAGTTTGTTATGGCTTAATTTATCCGAAAACCATTTGGTTTGGTTCGATTATGCTTTTATACCTAGTAATTTGAAATGGTTGGATGTTCATGGAAATTTTATTGAGCACCTCGGAAATTATTACAAACTCCAAGATGAGCTTCACATAAAAACATTAGACGTTAGTCATAACCGTATTATCGAAATATCGCCATTAGAAATCCCAAACAGTGTTGAATTATTGTTCATAAACAATAACCACATAAATAACATTCAAGTAAACACATTTATGGAGAAACGCAACCTCACAAGAGTTGATATTTACGCAAATGAGATATCTCATTTAGATATAAACAGCCTCCGGTTGTCCCCAGTTCCCTCAAACAAGTCGTTGCCTGAGTTCTACATCGGAGGAAATCCGTTTAACTGTGATTGCTCTATGGAATGGTTGCCTTTGATAAACAATATGACTGCGATGAGACAACACCCTAGAATAATGGATCTTGAGAATGTATTGTGTAAAATGACGCACACAAGAGGCGTCACTCACATACCGCTAAGTAATTTGAAGTCTACCGATTTCTTGTGTACTTACGAGACGCATTGTTTTACGTTATGCCGTTGTTGCGATTACGTAGCTTGTGATTGTCAAATGACGTGCCCAAGTAATTGTTCCTGTTATCATGACCCTACTTGGAATAAAAATGTGGTAGACTGTTCCAGTCAACGTGCTGTTGAAATACCGGATAAAATACCCATGGATGCAACCGAAGTCTACTTAGATGGGAATAACTTTAAAGAATTGCAAAATTATGCATTCATCGGGCGAAAAAATATGAGATCACTATATGTAAATTCGAGCGAAGTTGAAGACATCCAGAATAGAACATTTGCCGGCTTATCTTCTCTCGTTATTCTGCATCTTGGAAACAATAAACTGAAACATTTAAATGGATACGAGTTTGAACATCTGTCTCAGCTTAGCGAACTGTATTTGCAAGATAACTTTATCAGTCATATAGCCAACTCAACTTTCATAACATTGACATCATTGAAAATGTTACGATTAAACGGCAATAGATTAGTAGATTTTTCAGTTTGGATACTAACTTATAATAAAGATTTGAATGCGCTTGCTTTAGGTAATAATATGTGGTCATGTAAATGTAGATATTTACAGCGGTTCACATCATTCATATCTGACAATGTAAATAAAATCACTGATGTAACTGATATATGGTGTTGGAATACAGATAAAAAGTCCACACAAAAGAAAGAACTCAATTTGAACGGCACAATATGCAGTGACTATTACGCTGGAGATTCTGTTATAGATAACATGTTGGTCTCAAATTACATGCCTATGATGGTGACTACGCTCTCTGGATTCATGTTGATAATGCTAGTCATCCTTGTGATTTTCTTATTCAGAGACACGATTCGCATATGGCTTTATACAAGCTGTGGTATAAGATTATTTCCATTCACTGGAGCGTACGACGACACTGATAAATTATATGATGCTTATGTTTGCTACAGCCCAAAGGATGACGATTTTGTTATTCAAACGCTGGCCGCTGAGTTGGAAAATGGAAGCCCTTCATATCACCTTTGTTTACATTATAGAGATATACCACAGCATAACGTAGCTTATATGCAGTGTACATTACCTTTGCCTGAAGCCGCGGAAGCATCTAAACGCATTATTATAGTATTAACTAGAAACTTTATAGAGACAGAATGGTCGCGCTTTGAATTTCGGCAAGCGTTACATGAAATAGTTAAGTCCAGAATATATTCCTTACTAATAATACAAGAGAACTCAGTATTACCTGAAGCAGAGTGTGATCCAGACTTAAGACCGTATTTAAAAACGAGTTCTAGAATAAGATGGGGTCAAACTAAATTTTGGGAGAAATTACGTTATGCTATGCCTGATCAGAGATGCAAGAGTAAGACGTCTTACAGAAATAATATAAATTCCTATACAATGAGAAGTGGTATGCAGAATGGAACGATGAGATCTTTTTCGTTTACGGAGAAGATGAGAGGGACAGCTGACGGAGTTAGTACTACTCCGGAGTTTGTGGAAGGTCGTTCTCAGCAGCTGCAGACAGCGCAATATGAGCCGGATGGTAGGCCTCCATCAGATCATATATATTCTTCTATAGATTCAGATTACTCTTCGTTAGAATTAGGTGGAAATAACCCTAATCGAAGGCGAGATTTCAGACATTGGCCACCACCGCCGCCGTTAATCGACACGCATTCCTCAGGCCAGGCGTACCTAGTCTAGTCTACCAACTTCTCGTAAATACTATATTATAAATTCATTTAGTCAAAAAGCTTCATGTGAATATTGTACTAATCGCAACTCGCGCTTTACCAAATAATTAAGATTTTTAATCTATTTTTGTAATTTCTCGCCGTTACAAAGGGCGTTTCGTAATGTTGGTGTAAATACATTCTATAAGACTGCTGTAGAAATATTATTGTGAATTTGTGTATAAAGTGTAAATAAATGTCCATATAAGTCACGAGTATACTATTTATATACTTTAATAAAGCCATTGTGATAATTTTTGCATATATTTTTATTTTCATTTCAATACCACTCAATTTTATTATACAAAAACTTTTCATTAAATATTGTTTTAAACAATAAATTATTGATGGAAGTTAATTATTAATATTTTTTTCAATGTATTATTCGTTAACATATTTAAATTTAATCGATAACTATTAGATTAAACTGTATCTCGACATTCTCGACACAGGCATAGGTACAGCCAAGTTTAATTTTATAATCATTTCAAATATAAATAGTATCCATCCCTTCACTATAAGGATTATATTAACATAAACCGTTTCTACTTACAATATGACAAAAGCATAAAATGTACGTGATATGAATACTTTAATCGACTTCCATACAGGGCCGTATCATAACAAGGTACGAACTGAATTTTAAATAACATTTCCTTACATTATCTTCAAAGAGAAACCCACTTGCGAAATATCTTTATTCGTAAAAGCATAATCTGATCAATTAAAGCTCCATGTTTACCATAAAACTTGTTTGAATCATTGTTATGACATGCGAGTATCTGTCGTAACAGAAACTCTGTAAAGCCGCAAGAGTAGCTTTATTTCTTTGTACACTCTACATTGTGGCTAGTGATCTAATAGATGTTGACTTGTTGCATTTTATTATGGGCCCTGATTCTGTTGTTAACAACTAAACTAATTTTAATCTCAATATGTATCTTTCTATCAAAGTCAAAGTCAAAGCCATTTATTCAATTTAGGCCCCAGAAGGGCACTTATGAAGGTCATATTTACTGAAGTTACCACCGGTTCGCAACTCGGCCTTCAACTGAGAAGAATCCGGCAAGAAACTCAGCAAGGTTACATTTTTTATATATTTTTTGGACAATCTGACTATGTTTGGCTTTTTTTTCCAAATAATTAACAATAAAAAAGATATACCTAAGCATAGATACAGACGAAAAAAGAACAAGAAAATAAATAAAAAATAAATTTGGTTTTCAATATAAATTTAGTCGCCATCTATCGTGGTTACGCCTAAATACACGCAAAATAAGACGGCAAAGATTAATTTTACAACTTAAAATATTTTCTATCCTTTTTCAATAATATTCGTAAGAAAGAGATGAGATGTGACTAAAATTAGTTTAGTGCGATTTACAACAGAATCGGCATCATTGAATAGTTTTTGCCCTTCTTGCATTTAAAATAATAGCATCAACAGGATTCTATTTCATTATTTGACGATCAAAAGTAAAACAGCAAAGCTGTGATTTTACTTGCTACTCGAATATTTTTACTAAAGCTATATTTTAGAATGGTTTAAAAATAATCAAACTTGATATGCTTCCGTAAAAATAAACCAAAACAAATGTAAGTTAGGTTGAACAAACAATGTTTGTGTCAATAAATATGAATGCTGGTCTCGAGTCTGCAGACCGGTGCCGGAAAAATGGATTTTGTGGCTACCAAAGTATCGAGTAAGTATGACAAAGTAAGTATAAGAATTGTTGGGTTTTCTATGGCTAGAATTTGAAAACTCCCGCCTCATCACCGGGAGCCCGCTAAAATGGAAGTTTACGCGGACCGCCGCATCAACGTGTGGCGGTACTGTCGCCAAAACTGAGATATCACGCGTACGAGCTCCGTAATTATAAAAACCTGTTAAAACTAACAAATCAACTTCAAAAACTGTGCTATTCCACGCTAGAAGTGATAGTGCGTGATTGTGAACAATTCCCGTCCCGGGACACGCTGGGTTCCTGGATAAAACCGGTGAGTTTTCCTTAGGATTTCTAGCCATACTTTTTTTTTCAAGAATTCAAACTTTTTAAGCTATCGAAGCACACATTTTGGTCAATCGAGCCAGGATTTAACCAGTTACGAAATCAATACAACTAATTATCTATTAATTTACGTATTTATTGGTACAAATTCTCATTTTTACTTTGTAAAATTGCATTCATTGTCGGCGTAGGTATCAGAAAACTTAGTGCACTAATTTGCTTATATCTAGTAAACTAAACAAGTTAGAGCTCTGAAACCTATTCAGATCGTATTTTTTTGTGTCCATACTCCTAATTCAACGTGTATTTCATTTCCAAAAACATTATTTCAAGTAGTCATTTTTGCAAATTATTTACGTAAAATTAACCGGCGCCGCCCGTCCGCCATATTTATTTTGTGTTGTGTGATAATTTCCTTGTTGCAAAATGCCACCCAAGCATGATACCAAATCCGATGAGGAATACGAGAAGTTGGTTCAACCACATATAACCACAAAAGAAATGTGTTTTTTGAGATTACAGGCGTTGTATGAAGTTTCTAAAAATGTTTGTGATAAACCCGACTTATTAATTGAATTTAATGCCCGTATTCATGACCTGCCCGAATGGAGGGAAAAGTTCGAAAACAGTATTACTGCCATTACACTATTAAAAAAGAAATATAATTCCGAATATGTGCCGTCATATAAAGAACTCGAAAGTTTTGATTCTTTGTACTATTTTATTCGCGGTGTTTCAAGTAGTTTGAACTTAGACCGGCCTAATGTAACAATGAAAGGGGAGGCCAGCTGTGTAAAGCCTAGGTTACCTAAATTGGAACTTTTTCCTTTTAATAGTCAACTCGAAAACTGGCCCACCTTTCGTGATACATTTTCTAGTTTAATCCACAACAGTAATCAAATAGCTAATATTGAGAAGTTTTACTATTTACTCTCGGCGGTAAGTGGGTCTGCGTTAACTATTGTGAAGTCCATGCCTGTGACTTCGGATAACTATCCAATCGTATGGGGTGCGTTAGTGAAACGGTATGAAAATAAACGCGCATTAGCAACTACCTACCTCGATAAAATATTTAAATTCAAACCTTTAGTTAATGAGTCTGTCTCGGGACTTAATGAATTCTTACAGACATATCAAGAAAACATTAAAGCCCTGCAGATTTTAAACATCAAAGATTTATCGGGTTTCTTGTTGTTTTATGTCGCTTTGCGTAACCTTGACCCCGCGACTAGGCGTGAATTAGAAAAGGAGTTAGGGCAAAATGAGTTTCCTACCTACGACGATTTGATTACTTTTATTGAAAAACACGTACGCGTGCTCGAGATGTCTGAGTGTACTTCAAATTCCACTACTACAAGAAGTGTACCGTACACTCGGGGACAAAATAAGGCCAGTCAACCATTTTCATCAAAATCAAATAATTTGCAGCGACCGACTTTGTCGTCAGCTGTTCTCGATACAAACCAACCTGTAAAATCAACGAAGTCCATGGAGTGTTTGTATTGCAAAAAGATGCATTCTATTTATCGATGCACCGACTACATCGACCTGACTCCGACGCAGCGTCTCGATAGAATTAAGCAATTGAAGTTGTGCGAAAATTGTTTACGTGATCATTCTGTCGGCGACTGTCCATCGAAGGTACGTTGTACGGTCTGCAAAAGCAAGCATCATCACACACTACACATAGATTCTGTTGCGAACTCGAGTTCTAGTGTAGTAACATTAACGTGCTCAGCCAGTGCCACAGTCTTGCTCGGTACCGCGGTTATACACGTCGCAGATTGTTGGGGTCACTACCACACCGTACGTGCTTTAATTGATAGCGGGGCTATGACGAGTTACATAACTCAAGACTGTGCAAATCGACTAGGCTTGTCGCGACGTAAATGCAATTTTGAACCCATTGGTTTAGGGGGTAGTCCGGTAAAGGAGTTTGGGTTAACCACCTGTAATGTTAAGCCGCGACACTCAGCCGGACCCATCTTATCTACCGATGCAGTCATTGTCTCCACCATTGCGGGATATCTACCTACAGTAAATCTTTCGGATAAAGTGATAGGTGAGTTTCAACATTTGATGTTAGCTGATCCGACCTACTACAAACCCGCGCCTATTGACATATTGCTAGCAGGTGATCTGTTTCCCTACATCTATGATGGTGAAAAGATACTGCCGCGTGAACACGGGCTACCTGTTGCGATGAGTTCAGTATTTGGTTATGTCATATTGGGTCAGACTGAACTCCCTCGCCCATCTCACGGTGCTGCCACAACCGCTACTAGTACTAGTCGAGATGGTACTTTCTGTGCATTCACCATGAACCTCGATCAAGTGATGAACTCGTTTTGGGAAATTGAAAACATGCCTTCTGAGGTACCGCGCAACCCAGACGATGAACTCGCGGAGTTCTTATTTTCCAAACAGCATAGACGTGACTCAACGGGCAGATATGTGGTCAAATATCCTGTTAGATCATCGGTTGAGCTCGGCGACTCGAGTCAAATGGCAACTCGCCGACTGCTCAACTTAGAGTCTAAATTAGAAAGACAGCCTGAACTCAAAACTCAATATCATAAGTTCATGCGCGAATATGAGGACCTCGGGCATATGACTTGTCTTGGTGATGTCCAGAACGTGGATTCGAAGTACATCATCCCGCATTTCTGCATCATCAAACCAACAAGTACCACGACGTCTCATCGTGTGGTATTTGATGCTTCTGGCAAGACATCAAATAATATGTCACTCAATTCAATGGTGTTACCGGGGCCCAAGCTTCAAGCTGATATCAATGAACTTTTAATTAATTTTCGTCTTCACGAAATTTGCCTCTCTGCGGACATTTGCAAAATGTACCGGCAGATACTTGTTGACCAGGGTCAACGACCGTATCAACATATATTATGGCGTTACTCATTAGATCAACCGATTCAAGTATTCGCTTTGAATACGCTAACATACGGCGTAGCTAGTTGCCCGTATTTGGCTATAAAAGTGTTGCATACCTTAGCGGACGACGAAGCGGACAAATTTCCAAAAGCCGCTCAAATTCTGAAAACTGCTTTTTTCATGGACGATTTGATATGGTCTGTGGCGACTGTAGAAGAGGCAGTAGAGCTTCAGAAAGAGCTTATGAATTTGTTGAAAACTGGGGGCTTCGTACTCCGCAAGTGGTCGAGTAACTGTCCACAGGTGCTGGAACATCTGGACGAGGCTCATCGCGAAACGCCTGTTGCATTTGACGATGAAAAGAATTTTTCCATCAAAGTGCTTGGACTTCAGTGGTCGCCAGCCAGTGATGCATTTTCTTTTGCCACCACTCCGTCCAACCCTGTCGTTTCCAAGAGAACAGTCTTATCTCAAATAGGTCGACAGTTCGATCCACTAGGTTTTGTGGCTCCGTGCATATTCTATGCCAAATGTTTTATGCAGGAACTTTGGGCTCGTCAGCTAGACTGGGACCAAAGTCTACCATCAGCTCTTGAGTTGCAGTGGCAGGCATATGTCAAAGAACTCCCATTATTGTCACAAATAAAACATGATCGCCATGTAAAAGTTGAGCGCCATACCTTCTGTCAGATTCTAGGTTTTTGTGACGCCTCAACTCTTGGCTATGCTGCGGTCGTGTATTTACGTACTAAAAACGCGGATGGTGAGACTAAAGTTAGTCTAGTCATAGCAAAATCTAAGGTCGCGCCCTTAAAGACTGTCACCATCCCACGTCTAGAACTCATGGCTGCACATTTACTAGCAAAGCTTATCAAATACGTCCATTCCATATTACGTAATCGTCTCGAAATCAATGATACATTGTTGTTCACGGATTCTTCCGTCGTTCTAGCGTGGCTCAATACTCCTAGCTACACACTCAAAACATTTGTGTCCACTAGGGTGTCCAAAATTCATGACAGCGTACCTAGTCAATGCTGGTATCATGTCAGCGGTGTGTCAAATCCAGCTGACATTTGCTCTCGTGGTGCCTTACCATCGGTATTGCTAGCGACTCCAGAATGGTTCAACGGACCAGGTTGGCTTGACCTTGACCATTCACAGTGGCCGATTAAGACCATGGACGAATTCCGAGACTGCAATCCTCCTGAACTCAAGTGTCCTCCTAAGACAGTTTTTGTGTCAACTGAGACTGACACGTCCGAGTTACTTTACGAATTAACAGAGCGATATTCTAGCTATAATAAACTGCTCAACGTCGTAGCTCGATGCTATCAGTTCATCCGTCACTGCAGATTAGCTGCTCATGAACGAAGGTCTCTCACGGTATCTGACCTTAGGAAGGCGCATAATATTCTAGTAAAATCAGTTCAGAAACATCATTTTCCCGGTGATATAGTGTCGTTATCAAAAGACGGTAGCTGCAGTCACTCCTTGCGAAAGCTCAACCCCTTCATAGATTCCAACTATTTCCTCAGGGTGGGGGGTCGTCTTTCACAGTCGAACTTGACGTATGAAAAGAAGCATCCTCTGCTACTTCCTAAAAAGTGTAATTTCACTAATATACTTATAGATCATTATCATAAAGTCCATTTACACGTAGGTCCACGAACTCTTCAAAGCCTAATAACCCAAAAATATTGGATCATTTCAGCGCGTGGTGCCATTCGATCACGTACCATGAAATGTATCTCGTGCTTTAGGGTATCTCCTACAAGTAGACAGCCTATAATGGGTGAACTTCCTACATATCGCACTCAAGATATTCATGTCTTTCATACTGTAGGTGTTGACATAGGCGGACCTTTTCCTACCAAGGAGTCAACTCGTAGAAACGCTCACGTATCCAAATCTTATTTGTGCGTGTTTGTGTGTTGTGCCACACGAGCTGTACACTTAGAAGTCTTGTCTTCTTTGAGTACAGAGTGCTTTCTCGCATGTTTTGACCGTTTCACGGCAAGAAGGGGTCTGTGCCATTCTATCGTATCCGATAATGGCACCAATTTTGTCTCAGCCGGTAAACAGCTGATCGAGGTGACTAAATTCTTAAATTCTGATTTAAACAACATATCGAATGGCTTTGTATCTCGCGGTGTAATATGGAGACATAACCCACCGACAGGTAGTAACTTCGGTGGTCTTTACGAAGCCGTGGTCAAGTCTGCCAAATTGCACTTGAAACGCACCATTGGTACACGAGCTTTAACGTTTGAGGAACTAGGCACGCTCTTCGCTCGCGTCGAAGCGGTGCTTAATTCAAGACCACTGTGCGCTTTATCTAGTGATCCAAACGAGTTCGAGGTTCTTACTCCCTCTCATTTCCTCATAGGTAGGGAACTCTTATCGGTACCCGATTACAACATAACTGATTTGCCCAGTTCTAGACTGAACCGTTGGCAGTCCGTGCAACAAATGTCACAGCAATTTTGGAAACTTTGGAGACAAGATTACTTGCATACTTTACAACAACGTCAAAAGTGGTTAACCAATTGTCGTAGTCTCAATATCGGTGATCTGGTATTAATCAATACTGATGCTCCACCACTCAAGTGGTGTTTAGCAAGAATTACAAAATTACATTGTGGTCCGGACGGCGTGGTCCGTGTAATCGGTTTAAAAACCTCAAACGGAAATGAATTTACTCGTCCTGTTTCAAAAATCAGTCCTCTGCCGTTGGATCAGGACTCTGAATAGTTAAAAATAATTCCATACCAAACCAATAGTTATATGTAAATCCTTATCTACTTTATGTATAACTTTACTTTATTATATTCTTTATTATACAGTCCACTCATACTATTTATTATATTGCATTACCTATAATATACATACCTTAAGTTTTAACTAATTCAACTTTGTCATGGTATTGTAACTGGGAAATCCTTGCGGATTTCGGTGGGGGGAAATGTTGGGTTTTCTATGGCTAGAATTTGAAAACTCCCGCCTCATCACCGGGAGCCCGCTAAAATGGAAGTTTACGCGGACCGCCGCATCAACGTGTGGCGGTACTGTCGCCAAAACTGAGATATCACGCGTACGAGCTCCGTAATTATAAAAAACTGTTAAAACTAACAAATCAACTTCAAAAACTGTGCTATTCCACGCTAGAAGTGATAGTGCGTGATTGTGAACAATTCCCGTCCCGGGACACGCTGGGTTCCTGGATAAAACCGGTGAGTTTTCCTTAGGATTTCTAGCCATACTTTTTTTTTCAAGAATTCAAACTTTTTAAGCTATCGAAGCACACAAGAATAATTATCATTATTTATGATTCCTTATAGTTCCAGTTCTTTTAAATGACTATTTCACTATAATATTAATAATTAGAAATAGTCAATAAGGTACGTTTTCTATTTAGCTTTTACGTAGCAGTTTCATCAGAAACATATTCAGGTATACTTACGTAGTATCCTTCCTCTACTGGTTCTGTCGAATTTAGATAAAATTTGATACACAGATAAACGAAAAATGGTATCCCAAAAAAATATTAGATTCTTCAGGAAAGCGGGTAAGACCACGGGGCAAAAGCTAGTTATATGTTTGGGATAGCCTATGTGAAATCTGCTGATTCTGCTTTTCTATTCTTGTTTTTTTTGGCGACTATCAATTGTATTTTTTTAAATTAAAAACACTGTCTTGAAGAGAATGCGTCGTGCTCTTTCGCTGACTTCAAGACAGTGTCAGATTAGATTTATTTCATACTTTTTAGAGTATGGTATTTTAAGTCGTTTTTTTTATAACTTTTTATCGTAATTTTTAATTTTCTCATATGCACGAGAATTTGACCAAGGTTTTAAGATGTTTTCCCGTTGACACCACCACCGTAGCTCTTATAAATAAGCCAGCCAGCCATAATTTAGATTTAAATAAGGCTTGTACTGTTCCCTAAGTTAAAATTAATGTAAGCCAATAAAAAAAGAATGGTCACAATACGATTAATAGCTTCGGAGAAATTTGTGGATAAACATACATACAAACATGCATACACCTATATTTTTTTATATTTGTTTCGGAACCCTAATAGATTATCTACATACGTGTCGAATTGATAATCTCCTTTTTTTTGAAGTCGAAAATACAAATAATCTGTATTATTGAGTAGATTTATCAAATCAAAATTATTGCCAAGATAATATAAAAACATAAAGATGTATTTAATGTCTCGCCTCGTTATTTATTAATTCCCTCAATCAACACTGGATTAACACAAATGGATCTAATTGAGACGACTCCTGCTGCGTCAGACATACTTTATTAGGAGCAGACAATCTAATTTGCTTGTCTTAAATGCTAAATGTAGGTTGATCAAGGATATGACCTATTTTGTCAGCTATATTTGTTTACTTCACAAACTAAAGGACCCCCTGTAGTTTGTTAAGTGAAAATTAATAGTTTCGATACTTGATGTGGCAGCTTTAGGGTTGACATCTTTTGTCTCAATTACTACTGTGGACTTATTTTCAATAATTTACTGCCAGTCTCACATCTCTCATTAGATCTCAATTTAGACTTATATACATATTGTGATGATTAAGTTATTAAGCCTACGAATATTGTGTTGGTGTCAAATTAAGTCATTATATATTTTTCGAATTCATATTCCATTTCGATCCTAATGGAAAGGGTATCATTAGGTAAGTCTATTTTTGGATCAATTGTTAGGATAGGATCCATTATATCGACATTTCTGTATCTAACTTTGGTAATAAGCCTCTTTCTAAAGCCATTTCATTCTAAATTTGACTAGTCAATGATTCAGTACCTATCATATTGGTGGTCTCCTTAGTTGTAGCAGGTGTCCTCTTCAAGAGCCCAGTTAATTAATGGCTTTGACATTGACTTTTTTAGTCACCATTTTCAGTACTCTCCTCATCGAATTGTCATTCTCTGTCTAGGAATGTCCTCAATATCAAAAGTAGGTGGTAAATACCTATGTAGTTACAAATTATCTGCGTTGGAAAGTAGGCGTTTAATCAAAATTTCGAATTAAAATGGTAGGAGTATCAAATACAAAATTTATGATAATGTGATAGACACCAAGGTGTAGTAATGTAATTAACAAACCTACACAAGGCAATTGTTCCATCAATTACATTTCAATCCCACTTTATTCATACAATAAGATAAACTATTCGTTTATGAAAATTATTTACTCTTTCTTACTTTAGTTTTTTTATAAGCATAATATTAAGTAAAGTTAAAACACGTCATTTTTATTTCATCATATCAGCTTAAGGATGTCCACCGCTGACCATAGGCTTCTCCCATTAACTTCCATTTCAAACGGTTTTGGGTCGCTTGTCGTCGGTCCACCTTGTGGGAGGTCGTCCCGAACGGCGTTTTCCAGTACGTGGTCGCCACTCGAGAACCTCTCTTCCCCATCGGTTATCGGTTCGAGCGATGTGGCCTGCCCATTGCCACTTCAGCATATTCTCTACGAGCTATATCGGTAATTTTTGTTTTCCTACGAATGTCCTCATTTTGGACCCTGTCTTGTAGAGAAATTCCAAGCAAAGCTCGTTCCATAGCTCGCTGAGTGACTCTGAGCTTATGTATGCGACCACGACCATCACTCTGTCTCGTATGTCATCACTGGCAACAGGCACTGATTATAGACCTTTGTCTTCATCTTTATTTAGTGTAGGTTTAAGGCGATGATAGCTCAGTGGTAGAGACGTCGGATACCGAGACGAAGGTCCCGGGTTCGATTCCTACAATGAGCTTGAGCTTTCGGTGAAGGAAAACATCGTGAGGAAACCATAGCACTATGGTAGGGTACTTTGTAGTACCCACCTGGCTGGCTACCACCCTCAAGTTGAAAATCTGTCGCCAAGCACCTTTCGGTGTGTTCCGACAGCTGCAATTGAGAGCCAGTTCCTTCTAGGCTTTGTGTGCTTACCACCATCGGCCGCATCATCACTTACCATGGTGAGATTGCGGTCAAACACAGGCCTATAAACAGTAAAAAAAAAACAAAAAAAAAAGGTAACTTCGTCGATGATATGTTGAATGAATCCTAAAATGACCTTGAGCTTTTGTTGTAAGAACTGTGGGAGGATACTTCGTACTACCCACCTGGCTGGCTGACAAAGCCGATGGGCCTTAGGTTAGGTTTTATGTAATTATCACTTTCGGCTAATATATTTATGGTAAAATTCCTCAGTTCACCCAAATAAAAAGTAATATGTAATCTTATGGTTTAGCCAAACCATACTAAGTGAATTATTTAGAACAATACAAAGTGTAACTAGGGCTTGATTATGCAAGGTTCCGTATAATAAAATGAAAATTACCTCTAATCTAGTTGTGGCTCTGTAATTCAACTCAACTTTCTCTGTAACTCTACTACTGGATATGAATATTAAATAAAAAAATACAGTAGGTACTACGTATACTCAATTAATGCCGTATTGGCAAAAAAAATTTAAACATCACTTCACTGATAATACGCCATAATAGAGGCTTCGTAGCAATACATTCTCAATTAAAAAATACCCCTTGGCACACATTGGGTACAGTACCCTAAATAATAATGGTTCAAACGCATAGAGTTAGAATAGTATAGAGCGACTTTACGAGCCTTTCTAAATGCCTTGAAACGAAGTGCGCGTACATAGTTTGAATGACTAAAATACGTATAATAAATGCCAATTTCTCGTTTTTATCGATACTTTTACCAAGAACGAATGACAAGGAATCCATATCGATATTTTGTCTGACTGTAAATCAACTAGTGTACGATATATCTGTGAATGCATCTATATGGAAACTGCTTACACTTCGCGCAAGGTAACGTTGTTAACGCTATCACTCTATAATATTCTAACTCTATGTTCAAACGACTAGAAAAGTTTATTTTCATCAACGTTATCAAAAAGATTTATGACAGTGCCTGCTAAAATTCTCGTTTTTTGTTGTTCCAAACACTAGTAGCTCTTTCATAAAAGACAAAAAGTATTCTTAGGGCCATAAAACTGGCGAAATGTTATGAGTCATTGTTGACTCCCTATTGACATAAATACGGGAGAAGCAATAAAACGGTCTTAGCGAGACGTAAAGTAAATTCTACTAAGTACTTTCAGTACCTTTTGTTATATTTTTTTGTTACATAAAATATCACGCAAGTATTTGCCTGTCTTTGTTGTAAGATTTACTGCGTATTTATTTCGCTAAGACTTACACGCTTGGTACTGTGTTAAAGTGAACCATTATCTCGGGTATAAGGTTATGCAAATATTTTAACCACGACTAGATATAGGTACTTTTATACTGGGTAGGTTGAGGTGGCATCTTTTCAAAATCTGAACACTTTTTTTATTTTGATCGAGCAAGGTTGATCTTATGTGAGGAATTATTTTCCACATTTTCCGAGTTTGTGTTTATGGAGGTGCAAGGTGGATGACACCTCCATTTAATAGGGAAGATCTTCCGCCAGGCTGGGTCATCGTGCCTGGGGACCGCGGTCCAACTGTACATGTCGGACAGTTGTATATATGCAGATCGCCGAGAAATCTTCGCAAGCGCGATTCAGGATGTAGTGGGCATGTAAGCGCGATATATGCACGATGCAGGATAATGTGTCGGCACGCCATCTATCTATCGGCGTGTGAACTCCGTTATGTAGTGGTTCGCTACATGTTTTTTTGTGTAAGGCAACCTTACACAAAAATGTTCGGCATAAATAACTAAACACAGGTTTCGAAAATAATCTATGTCAAAGTGTCACCCTTTAAATATTAACATTTTATTAGCATGAGTAGCATTTTTTAGAACATTAACTATAATACATACATAGTTCATATTTAGTATCTCATAAAACTATATCATGATAATTACATGTGTTGAAAGACATATTGAGTAATTTTTTGAGCATTACCGTGAGATTATTTGTTTTGTTGAAAACTGTGTAATTGGCTGCTATTCAAAGTCATTAATCGTTTCACCATTAAAAGTAATGACACTACGACCTTTAACAAAAAAAAACATCAAGATAGCCATTACAAAAGTTTACTATAACATTACGATCAATCAAAATGAAAAGATCCTTGTTGAAACCTTGAACTATTAACCTATAAGAGCTTCAACAGTAGCTCATATTTATATAGAACAAAGAATAATGTTTTAAGCAAAATATTCTTCTTTCATTAATCTATTCTAATTACAACAGCATAATAAGCATCTTTTGTAAATATTTTTCATATTCTACTAATTAACATCTGGACATTCTTTTCTTAACTCGGCTATCTTAACAAGTTAAATTTTCAAGTATTATTCATATTTATTTATTTATTTATTACTAGCTTTAGCCCGCGACTTCGTCCGCGTAGAGCATTTCTTTTTTCTAGATAATCACTACATCTATATATATAAAATTCAAAGTCCTGACTGACTGACTGACTGATTGACTGATATATCAACGCACAGCCTAAACGGCTGGTCCTAGAGACATGAAATTTTCTATATATATAAAATTCAAAGTCCTGACTGACTGACTGACTGATTGACTGATATATCAACGCACAGCCTAAACGGCTGGTCCTAGAGACATGAAATTTGGAGAGTATATTCTTTGTGAAGAGTAGGTATCCACTAAGAAAGGATTTTTCGAAATTCCACCCCTAAAGGGGTAAAATAGGGGATGAAAGTTTGTATGAAAGTCCGTCAGTTTCGATGTTAGGATCTTCAAATTTTGTGTTTAGGCTGAAGATAAAAAAATAATTTACACGTGTCTCAGCGTTTTTAATAATTCTACCCTCGAAGGGATGAAAAGCAGGATGAAGTTGTGTATGGGAACTCACTGATTAATATCAACGCACAGCTTAAACCGTTGGTCTTAGAGACATGAAAGGAGGGTGTGTTCTTTGTGAAGTGTACGTATCAAATATAAAAGGGTTTTTCGAAATTCCACCCCTAAGAGGGTGAAACGGGGGTTGAATTTTCTGAGAAACATATTATTGCACACGTGAGTTCTTGGTTTTTTCATACGTTTTTATGATTGCACATTAATTATACTTTATTTTGTAAATAAAAAAAAAATTGAAAAAATAGCCAATATATTATAGTAATCTATATCTATAAAATTCAAAGTCCTGACTGACTGATTGACTGATATATCAACGCACAGCCTAAACCACTGGTCCTAGAGACATGAAATTTAGAGGGTATCTTCTTTGTGAAGAGTAGATATCCACTAAGAAAGGGTTTTTCGACATTCCACCGCTAAGGAGGTAAACAAACTTTCATCCCCCCTAAAGGTGTATTATTACCCCTTTAGGGGGATATACCCTTATTTTACCCCTAAAGGGGTATTTTACCCATTTAGGGGTAAAATAGGAATAGGATAGGTATGAAAGTCCATCAGTTTCGATGTTAGGATCTTCAAATTTTGTGTTTAGGCTGAAGATTAAAAATTAATTTACACGTGTCTCAGCGTTTTTATAATTCTACCCTCGAAGGTATGAAAAGCAGGATGAAGTTGTGTATGGGAACTCACTGATTGATATATCAACGCACAGCTTAAACCGTTGGTCTTAGAGACATGAAATTTGGAGGGTGTGTTGTTTGTGAAGTGTACGTATCAAATGTAAAAGAGTTTTTTGAAATTCCACCCTTAAAATAGGGGATGAAAGTTTGTATGAAAGTCCATCAGTTTTGAAGTTAGGATTATCAAATTTTGTGTTTAGGCTGAAGATTGCGGTCAAACACAGGCCTATAAACAGTAAAAAAAAGATTGAGAATTATTTTTTAAGTGTCACAGCGCTTTTGATAATTCACCCTCGAAGGGATGAATTATCAAAAGCGCTGTGCAGGATTAAATTTTGTATGAGAACTAACTGAATGATATATCAACGCACAGACTAAAGTGCTGGTCCTAGAGACATGAAATTTAGAGCGTGTGTTCTTTGTGAAGTGTAAGTATCCACTAAGAAAGGTCACGTGTATCACAGATTTTCACAAGAAAATAAAAACAAATGAGAGGAAGAGAGGGCACTTATAATGTTTGTTTTTGAAGAAAATATGTTATCTGTTTCCTATAGGCCACGCGGGCGAAGCCGCGGGCAGAAGCTAGTAATTATTATAAAATAAAATCCTCCGCCGCGTCTGTCTATCTGTCTGTTCACGATAAACTCAAAAACTACTGCACCGATTTTCATGCTGTTTTCACCAATGGATAGAGTGGTTCTCGAGGAAGGTTTTAGTATATAACTTGTCAAGTTTTTTTATACATTGGCTAAAATATAATGATATTTTTAGGAGGTTTCGAAAAAATAAGCCGTCTGGGAGCTTTCAACGAAACGCAAAAACTACTAAACGGATTTGGATGAAATTTGGAACACAAAAATAATGTATTTTGGTTTAAAATATGGGATAATTTTTATCCCGGTAAACCATACGATCCCTCGGGAATGCAGGTGAAACCGCGTGGGACAGCTAGTATAATATATAGAGCTTTGTTCATGGCGCTCGCCACTTAGTGTGATATTTAAAAAACAGTTCAGGTAGATTGCGAGGTCACACGTAAGCATGCTACATAAAACTGGCCGTGGGAGAAACAGTCCTACCACAAATCAACTCCATCATATTTCAGAGTTTGTCGCTGTGATTTATTAATAGTCATCGCGAAACAAACCTTGATTGGGAACTGCAATCTTTTAAATTGAAGGTGATTTGGGATTAATGGTATACGTGGCACGAAGACTGTTTCTCCTCTGGCAGTATCAGTTAATATTTTGATCTCAATAACATTGCGGTGGAGAGCTGCTACTTGTAGTCTAGTTCCCGCGACTTCGTCCGCTTGGAGTATTTCTTATTTCTAGATATGAATCATTGTAATAATATAAAGATTTGTTTCATGGCTATTGCCCGCCACTACATTTGTTATTTGACAAAAGTTCAGGTAGATTGAGAGCTCATACGTAAGCATGCCTCATACAACTGGCCGTGAGAGAAACAGTCCTGCCGCTAATCAACTCCATCATATTTCAGAGTTTGTCGCTTTGATTTATTAATAGTAATCACGAAACAAACCATCGCAACTCTCGCCATCGACGGAGAGTTCATCTTCACACATTGGAACCGAAATGGTGTCCTACTTTGCGGTTTCAAAGGAGTTTCCTATCGCGTACGCACAGGTTGTGGAATGAGCCTCCCACCGTGGTTTTCCCAAAGGAGTTTAGCATGGGGTTTTTCAAAAAGGGTGTAAAGAGATTTCCGCAGGGTCGGCAGCGCGCGAATAATACCCCTGTTGTTGATACGTGTTGTTGGTAAGCGGTCACCGTTGCCTATATATGGATATAGGCTACGATGACCGCTTACCATCAGGTTAGCCATATGCATGATTGCTAACTTAGTGTAGTTTACTTTGAAAATAAAGGAATTCCATACACAACTTTATGCCTTTTTCACCCCTTAAGGGGTGGAATTTGTGTTTAGGCTGACGATTGAAAATTAATTTATATGTGTCACAGCGTTCTTGATAATTCCAACCCTTCTTTTATTTTATCTTTGAAGATCTAAACTTCATAACTGACGGACTTTCATAAAAATTTTCATCCCCTATTTTACTCCCTTAGGGTTGTTATATCAAAAAATCCTTCGTTAGTGGATGCCTACTCTGTATAATGAAAATTTTGTGAATTTTACTGTGAAAATGAAGGACTTGCATACACAACTTCATCCCCCTTTTCTCCATTTGGGGGTGGCATTATTTCAAACGCTGGCACAACTATAAATTAATTTTCAATCACCAGCCTAAACATAAAAGTTGAAAATCCTAAATTCAAAACTGACGGACTTTCATAAAACTTTCATCCCCTATTTTACCACCCTAGGGGTGGAATTTCATGAAATCCTTTCTTAGTGGATGCCTACACTGTATGATACTAAATTTAGTGAAGTTCACTGTGGAATTAAAGGATTTGCATACGCAACTTCATCCCCCCTTTTCCCCCCTTCGGGGGTGGAATTGTCACAAACGCTGAGACACCTATACATTAATTTTTAATCGTTAGCTTAAGTACACAATTCGAACATCCTAACTTCAAAACTGACGGATTTGCATACAAACTTTCATCCCCTATTTTACCGTCTAAGGGGTGGAATTTCCAAAAATCCTTCCTTATTGGATGCCTACACTGTATAATAATACATTTAGTGAAGTTTACTGTTGATTTGAAGGACTTGCATTCACAACTTCATCCCCCGTTTCCCCCCTTTGGGGGTGGAATTATCACAATCGTTGAGATAACTATTCATTAATTTTCAATCGTCAGCTTAAACACAAAGTTTGAAGATCCTATCTTCAAAACTGACGGACTTGCATACAAACTTTCATCCCCTTTTTTATCCTCTTAAGGGTAGAATTTCCAAAAATCCTTCCTTAGTGGATGCCTACACTGTATAATAATACATTTAGTGAAGTTTACTGTTGATTTGGAGGACTTGCATTCACAACTTCATACCCCGTTTCTGCCCTTCAGGGGTGGAATTAACTCAAACGCTGTGATAACTATACATTAATTTTCAATCGTCAGCTTAAGTACAAATTTCGAACATCCTAACTTCAAAACTGACGGACTTGCATACAAACTTTCATCCCCTTTTTTACCCTCTTAGGGGTAGAATTTCCAAAAATCCTTCCTTAGCGGATGCCTACACTATATAATAATACATTTAGGGAAGTTTACTGTTGATTTGGAGGACTTGCATTCACAACTTCATACCCCGTTTCCTCCCTTCAGGGGTGGAATTAACTCAAACGCTGAGATAACTATACATTAATTTTCAATCGTCAGCTTAAGTACAAAATTCGAACATCCTAACTTCAAAACTGACGGACTTGCATACAAACTTTCATCCCCTATTTTACCGTCTTAGGGGTGGAATTTCCAAAAATCCTTCCTTAGTGGATGCCTACACTGTATAATAATACATTTAGTGAAGTTTACTGTTGATTTGGAGGACTTGCATTCACAACTTCATACCCCGTTTCCTCCCTTCAGGGGTGGAATTAACTCAAACGCTGAGATAACTATACATTAATTTTCAATCGTCAGTCTAAACACAAAATTTGAAGATCCTAACTTCAAAACTGACGGACTTGCATACAAACTGTCAGCCCCTATTTTACCCTCTTAGGGGTGGAATTTCCAAAAATCCTTCCTTAGTGGATGCCTCCACTGTATAAGGTATCTTTGTGCAAAATTTCAAATCTCTAGGTCCAGCGGTTTGGGCTGTGGGCTGATATATCAACAATCAGTTTATCATTTTATATATTAAGATTATCAATCATACATAATCCGAGCTCACACATATCTAATAAAATTTCTAATTCACTAGCTTATAGCCAATTACGCAAGTAATTTTTTTTAATGTATCAAATAAACTTAAGTTTTGACACTGTTTTTGAAATTAAATGTACTGTGCTCCTAATAAAGGTACCTACGCTATCTCCAGGTTAATATAATCTGTCGGAGTAATTACCTTCATAGGTATTTGATTATATGCGAATGAGGTGTCGTGTACAATTATCATTTAATTCTGCACGTACTTACTAAGGGTGATATTAAATTAATTAATTTTGACATTGGAGGCAGGTAATAGGTTAAATTTTATTGAAGGTGATTCTGGATACGGCTGGTTCTAATTGGATTTTGAAGGTTAGATACCTGATATTATTAGTTACTATGGTTTATAAAAGATATTAATTCGCAATATTTTTACCTATACGTATTTATTTATTTTAAATCCCCTATGTTTATATACATATTATATTCCGTGCACAGAGGTTGGTTGATAAGTCACCAAGGCTGTGGTTTGAGCTCCCATGCCGTGGTTTTCTCAAAGGAGTACAGCATGGGATTCTTCAAAAAGGGTTTAGCAGGGTTGGCAACGCGCGAGTGATACCCCTGGTGTTACAAGTTTCAAGCTTCCATATGCTACGGTAACTGTTCTGCTTATCATTAGGCCGGCCGTAAGCTTGTTTGCTTACTTTATTTGTATGAAACTAGTTCGGCTGCACAACATTAGAAAGACAAATAAATAATTAAAATTACATATATATTTTCTCTGGTAAACCGACAACCAAGGGCCCATATCAGCTATTACAATTGTGTTCCAATGAACTATCAGTGGTGTCAAAATTAGCACACTTTACAGTTTTGGTAGTCTACTAACAAAATAGTGTCATAATGGCGCCATAATAGCTTTCCGATGATTTTCCACTGAAACTACAATCGTGCCACAATGATCTTTTAGTTGTCAGTTTTGACAGTTTTTGTAGTAAAATTCTCTTCGTAATTATGAGACCATTATGAATTAGTAGACTGCGCACATCGGCTCAATGATAATGAAATTGCAATAGTATTGTGTCAGTATGACATTTTAAAAGACTTGGCCCCTTGTATACATCGATAGAACGTGATAAGACAAATAGGAGCAAATTGTGATACCTAATATCAACATACTGTGTCTATCTATGAGTAAGCACAACATCAAAATTTTACAGCCATCGATGTAGAAATCTTAATTAATTAAACAATTCAACCATAATCTCAAGAATATCTTAATCATATTCGCAAAACAGAAGACGATCAGTGGTGGTTTTCTCGCCACCGTACACTGATTGATTACTAAGCTAATGAAAATTTTGGAATGAGCAATTTAACTAAATGTCTTTACACTTACAATATGATATGATGATAATAGTTAATTGCCGCAACAACAAAGGGGTTCTGTGTTTGTAGTATTAATTTCACGTATGAGATACGATGTAATCATAACATGAATTTCAGTTACATGAGTCGTTAGAGATTATGTACGACTAAATGGGTATGATAATTTGGTATTACAAATATCAGTAATTGGTTGGGTAATATAACTATTAAATAAATATCCTGGGACATTCTTCAAACACGGTTATCTGCTCCCAAATTAGCTATATACTGCATTAGCCTATATTGGAAAATATATTAATACAAATTCTGTATTTTATTTTCTTTTAAGCTTAGGCAAAGAAAACTAACTAATGAGTACGTAAAGAAGGAACACTCACAGCCCCCCTTGAATTTATCGTCGCTCACCATTGTCACCCGCAACGTAATGGCGTAACAGTACTCCTGATGATATTGCGTCATCGACTAATGAACTCACCCTGCATGTGTCCTATTCTAAAGCTTAGGTATGAAGTGCCTAGGGAATGGCTCAGGTAAGTGTAAGAACTTGAAACTTAGAAAATAAGTTCAATTTGACATGTATGAGACGTAGGAAAGTCCAGTTTTGCTAATGTAGAAGTCGTACAGTCAGTAGCTTTATAATATCTGTGTCCTTACATAGAGTGGATAGGACTAGTCTGAAAGTCGTATGAAATACCTAATTTATCAAGAATCATTGAGCTTTGAGTTTTATCTAGTCTCAAGAGAAAATTCGTTACTATAAAATGTATGGCATAAGAATAAGCGATAGTATTTTAATGGCGGCTGCTTCACAGCTGTTTCAATGTTCTCTGACGGTTGAAACTGACACTATTATTACCCGGCGAAATTAAGTTAAACTAATATTTGGTTTTGCACGTTCAGAGCATACTGGGTTTCGATTTTAGTTGGTCTATCACCAAAATATAGTATTGCTGTCTCTACATTGGCAAAGGAAAATGCAAGTCTGAAGATTAAAATTATTTAGGAATTTTACATGGCATTTGGTAAACTCCACACTATAAAACACGCAATAATCCGAAAGATAATAATAAGATAATAGATATCACAGTTATGTCTCCCATCTTATATAAATATATAAGATGGGAGACATAACTGTGATAGCAATCATCTTTCGGATCATCTATAGACATCACTATTTTTTTGATTATTGGTAAACAGGGCAATGATAAATTATAGATACTTTTAATTAACTGTTAAGTCAAGAGAACTTTAATGCACGAATGAGCTTATTAGTGACTAGTACCTACTTCAATATTGTCGATAATTACAAGCATCTCACACAAAGCATTGTGTAACACTACCATCAGCTAACTTGAACTCGATAAGTTCAATATCTTCATTTTCACTTACGAAATTCCCATTTGATTTATTACGTGTCCATTCATTAGGTTGAATGCTAACGCTTTTAATAACGTAGCCTTTAATTACACAATGGGCAGACACTTCATTAAATTGTCACTCACTCGCTAGTCACTACGATGCGTCTTTTCGTAATAAACTCGAACGTGTTACGTAATACGTGACGTTTTGACGTGAATGTGACTTATTGACTTTTGAACGTGTGTTTCTGACATCATTAGACGTAATTGTATTATAAAATATCATAATTGGTATGCATATCGGTATATTAAAGGTTTTATTTTGCTGAGGATAGAGTTGCCTTCCAGTGATCTTTGTCTTTGTGAGAATTCATATATTATTATGAATGAACTTTATTTGGTCGGCTCGTGTTACACAAAATCTTTTGAGCAAACGTTTATAATAGATTATGTTGGAAATGAGTTAAAGGAAATTAGATCCAGCAATATTTATTGAATGAAGTACATATTTGTAAATGTAGTTTTCCTGCATCGGTGTTACAATTTTTGTATATAAAGCGCATCGTTGCCAATTTCGATACAAAATAAAATTTCTTTATTATAATCTAACGATCATAAAATACTTACTATTTATTAAAAATCATTCAACAAATTCTAACCTATTTACCACATACCTGACTAAGTGGGTCACGAGACTTTTACATAGTTCACCTCTGCCGCAGGCTCTCCAGGGTACTCACAAAGTGAGAGTATGTAGAGAGACAGAAAATAGTTGAAAAGAGCACTTGATCGGTATTCGCTGCGGTGCCGGTGGCCAGCTCGGCCCAGTTCGAATTTCAATTATCCACCTCTGCTATTTTGTTTATTTTGAAAAACGATACAAACTACTAAAGTGCCTTTGCTTGGTAGCAAATATATAATACAGGTACAATACAATCCTCTGTGATGCAGGTAAAGTATCAATTGCTTCAGTATTTTTCTTTTTATTATCTTTTCTCAATTCATAAAACAATATAATTTTAATCGCTGCTTTCGATAGTGAATTATCCAACTTAAGATTTTTGTTTAGGCCAAAATACCTATAATAATATTTATAGTAAAAACCTACTCATATTGAGTATCAATGACGAGCCTCTACTTCCCGATTCCTCTCCTTTTCCCACATCATATGTGAAAGCGAGAAAAGAGCTTCGGGAATCTTCGACATACTTCGGCGACGCATCGCCAACGCGTGTGTGCGAGTGAAACGAAACGCGCGCGCCCCGCAACATTCATTACGAAAAACGCTACAGACCGAGAAACATTGAACTTTGTGATTTGTGAACTGATATGAAAAGATAGTGCTTATCACTGTGCTGGATTACCATAGGAGTTCCTGGTAAGTCCTTACCTTTATCCTAGGAGGCTCCTCGTTTTCCATATTAATATTTTTACGCAAAAACCCATCATTTTTCTGGTCCTTCGAGCCGGATTCATTTTGAGTCAGCCATTACAGCAATTTAATTTCATATCAAATCACGTATAATTTCCCGCTTTCTATAGGTTTTATGCCTCTAAATAGGTATATACCTCATAATACGCAAGTCTTATACCTCATAAATAGGTTTTAGACTATATAAATACGATATTTCGTACTCCCGCCATTTTTACCACGCCAATCGTGATAAAAAGTAGTTAGGTATTCAATACCGCCGCCGCTCCTCCATATTTTTAGGACTTAGATTTTATAGGTACCGATTCGTATCTTATTATACGAAATCATATGGTGTACTAATAACCGCAATACGTACTTACTATTTGTACTATTACTACGCATATAATTGCATTCTATGAGCCTTGTCTGTCGACTTGAAATAAACTTTCATACCTATATTAGGTGCCTAAACTGTTGGATATACCTACTTACCTACAACATTTTACGTTAATTAGGTAATTTTGCAATTTATTATTACGCAATCTTTCACAATGGAAGCTATTGAAACTAAAATTAAAATATTGGAAGCTAAAAATGAAGCTATTTTTGAACAATTATCGTTCTTATATGATTCTTCTAAGAATGTTTCCACATCCGCGAGTGCAGACCTTCGTTCCTCAGAGACATTCATGGCGGACACTGAAATTATTAGTACAATTCGTCATGAATTTAGTGCCAATTTAGATACAATTAACGCGTTAAATATGCAACTTGATCCAGAATATAAGATTGATTATAAAAAAATGATTTCCTTTGATACAGTGTACACCCGAATAGAAAGGGTTCGTTCTCTTATCGTCAGTAAGACAAATACTACGTCGAATGTGTCTGCGCAGAATACTATTCCGTCCCAATATAAAGGTCGTATCAAACTACCACCAATTCAAATTCCGTCATTTGATGGAAAAATAGAAAATTGGCCCGTCTTCTTTGAATCTTTTAAATCTAATATACATTCAAATCCTGATCTTTCGAATTCTCAAAGAGTACAATATCTTGTAGGTAAATTAACAGGAAATGCTTTAAAAATCACGGCAGGTATTATACCGTCCGGTGATAATTATAATTCTATTTGGGACAGCTTAGTTCAAAAATATCAAGATAAAAGAGCATTAGGCTCACACTACATGTCCAATTTACTCAATATTAAACCCGCATTAAATAATTCCGCGTCTTTAAATACGTTCATTGAAACTTTCCACGCTTCTGTATCTGCTTTGGAACAGTTGGGTATTGAAGATATGAAAGATTTTATCTTACTTTCTTTAGCTTTAAAGAAGTTAGATCCCGCAACCGCTAATTCCTTTGAAATGTTTATGAGGAATAAAGAAATTCCTTCTTATAAGGATTTTGTTGATTTTATTAAATCGCAAGTAAAAATATTAGATCGCACTTCTACGCCAATTGCTGGCTCCGCGCGAACCGCCCCAGTCGGTAGCAACCTTAATAATCCGCCCGCTTCTCGGTCTCAACCGCGTAATTCAAACACAGTCCACCATGCTTTCCTTGCACGCAATAATAATAATAAAAGCACTTGCTTATTTTGTAATAAATCTGATCACTATCAGATTTTTAATTGTTCCTCTTTTAAAGCACTTAATACTAAAGATCGTTTAGATTTTGTTAAATCTAAAAGAGGCTGTGTAAACTGCCTCAGCCTTACGCATACTGCTTCTCAGTGTAAGTCGTCGTATAGTTGTAAAACTTGTAATAAACACCATCATTCTCTTTTGCATTTGGATAGCAATTCGCAATCGCAACAAATAGTTTCAGACTCGCGTCCCTCTCACTCGGCGCGTCTTGATAAGAGCGATAACCGCATCGCGCCGTCTCCACACGCGCAGGACGCGCAGCTTTGCGCGCAGCCGTCCGCCGCCGCCCGCGCCGCGCCGCGACCGCTCCCGTGCGCAGCCTCGCCCGCGCATCCGACCGCGTCTCCTTCTAACGCTACGGACGCTCCACAACCGGTGTCGCTATGCACCCGAGCGCGAGTTGATAAGAATAATGATAACGAACGCGATTCTTTTAATAAATTAAATCCTTCCCATACTACTGTACTTTTATCAACCGCTCAAGTTTATGCGTCTAATAAGGACAATAAATATATTTCAGTTAGATGTTTAATAGATAACGCGTCTCAAAACAACATAATTACAACTGCCTGTTGTAAACAACTAAATTTAAATATAATATAAAGGGTGTAGGATCCACTTCGCGTCCTATTCACGGCTACGTTCAACTTAAAATAACCGCGAAAAATAAAAAATATTTTTATAATATTACCGCTCTTGTCGTTGATTGCATTACTGACAGGTTACCGACTGAATATGTTGAGACTTCTATAGTGCAACATTTAGGTAACTTACCGCTCGCTGACCCTCTGTGGCACATCCCCGGAGAGGTCGAAGTAGTTCTCGGGGCACAATTGTTCCCATTTTTATTATTAGGTCAAAAAATTATTGCACCTCCCGCTCCTTCTGCCCTTGAAACCGTGTTCGGTTATATTCTTATGGGCGACGTTCCCGCTAACTCTAATATTAATAAAAATGCATCCACTTATTTTAATACCGCGACTTTTTTCATTTCTGGTCCCAATGACCTTACTATTTCTTTAGATGATTCCCTACTTAAGTTTTGGGAGCTCGAAGAAATTCCCGCGCAAAAATTTATGAGCTCGGCCGAAAAGGAGTGTGAACAGCTGTTCTCTCGTAACTTCTCACGGGACTCCGCAGGCAGATATTGCACCGCGTTACCTTTTCGTGAGGATCCTGACGTGTTAGGTGATTCCCGTTCCGTTGCTCACCGCCGTTTACTTGCTTTGGAGCGTACCAAGCTACGCGATCCACAGCTACGCGCTAGTTATAATGAGGTTATACAGGAGTACTTAGATAAAAAATACTTATCTGAAATATTGCCTTCCGATTCTGACGACCATGATAATGGGATATTTCATACCGCACCATCCCGTCGTACGGCAAGACAAAGAAACAACAAAAGTTCGTATAGTACTCGATGCTAGTGCTAAATGTCACAATGGCATATCACTAAATGATATTTTACATACGGGACCCAATTTACAATCTGACTTGTTTATTGTATTACTGAACTTCCGCTTATTTCCCATTGCTATTACAGCAGATATAAAACAAATGTACCTACAAATTGCTGTTATTGATGAGCATAGAAAATATCAAAAAATATTATTCCGCTTTGATCCCAATGATCCGATCCGCGTATTTCAATTTAACCGAGTTGCATTCGGTCTTAAGTCAAGTCCGTTTTTAGCCATGCGCACTGTGCGCCAGTTATGCTCGGATGAGAAAAACCTATTCCCTCGCGCTGCTGAAGTAGCTTCGCGTGAACTATATATGGATGACTTAGCCACTTCCATTCCTTCTTTAGAAGAAGCTAAAGTCTTATCTCAAGAGCTCATCTCTCTTTTTAAAGCTGGTGGTTTTGATCTCACCAAATGGGCGAGTAACTCAAAGGATTTGCTTGTCTCTGTGCCGCAATCCAATCGGGCTGCTATAGATTTTTCAGACAATGATAACCTCAAAATTCTAGGCCTCAAATGGATTCCTGCAGATGATAGCTTCACTTTTACTACATCTGATTTACACGACAAGTGCACCAAAAGATTCATACTGTCAACAATTGCCCGCTTGTGGGATGTACTCGGATTTGCTGCCCCAGTGGTATTGTTTGCCAAATTATTAATTAAAGATTTATGGAATCTTCATATTGATTGGGATGAAACACCCCCAGACTCTATCGTTTCTCTCTTTAATAAATTCAAAGAGCAATTGCCTCTTCTTTCTACATTAAAAATACCGCGTCATTTAGCCGTTTCTATGGGCTGCAAAACAAATATTGTTGGATTTGCTGATGCCAGTCTTAAAGCATATGGCTGCGTCATATATTTACATGTGACCGATCCTGATGGTAACATACACGTACGGTTGGTGTGTGCGAAATCAAAGGTTGCACCTGTAAAGGTAGTTTCGCTTGCTCGTTTAGAGTTATGCGCCGCTGTTCTTCTGTCAAAACTTATTAAATTAATTAATGAGACTTATAGTGCTCGAACCGCTATTGATAATATATTCGCATTCTCCGATTCTAAAATTACTCTGTCATGGATACATTCATCTCCACATAGATGGAATGTTTTCGTTAGTAACCGCATTGCTAAATGTCAAGAAAATCTTGACCCAAAACATTTCTACCACGTTAATGGTATAGAAAATCCTAGCGACTGTCTCTCTAGAGGTATTTTACCTGAGCAGCTAGTGTCACATCACTTATGGTGGCACGGCCCGAAATGGTTAAAAGATCCAGTTTCAGAATGGCCTATCACTCCATTTAGTCCCGAATACTGTGAGGATCTACCTGAATTTAATAGTAAAACGCTTGTTACTTGTACCGCGTCCGCTTCTGTTGAGCCTAATTTAATTTACGAGCTTGCTCTGAAAAACTCATCATGGAATAAAATATTACGTATAATAGTATACATACTTAGATTTTCTCGCATAATTTCTCGTGATCAAGGTCACAGCCGCATCACAGCTTCTGAGCTAAATAAAGCTGAAGTATATTTAATACGCTCTGTACAACAAGTTCATTTTCAAAATTTATTTAATAATATTCAAAAAGTTAAATTATCTTCCCCGCTTAAAAAACTTGACCTCTTTATAAAATCAAGATAAAATTATTAGAATTGGAGGTAGACTTTCAAATGCAAATCTTCCGTATGAAGCTCAGCATCCCGCTCTTTTACCTAAACATGACCACGTTACTCATCTTATTATAGACTATTTTCACCGTGCTCATTGCCATACTGGTGCCAATCTTCTGAGCTCACTGTTGCGCCAGAAATATTGGATACTGTCCGCTAGAAGTGTCATTAGACACAGAGTACATTCATGTAACTTTTGTTTTAAAAATTCCCCTTCATTTCTCAGCCCAAAAATGGCTGATTTACCCTCTTGCCGCGTTCAGGAGACCAAAGCGTTTGTGCATACGGGCGTTGACTATGCTGGACCCATTAAAGTAACATTATGTAGACGCAGAGGTCAAAAGAGCCAAAAGGCATATATTTGTTTGTTTATATGCTTAGTAACCAAAGCTGTACACATCGAATTGGCAACTGATGTGTCATCAGATACTTTTATTTCCGCTTTTAAGCGATTCATTTCCCGTCGAGGACCTGTTTCTTTTCTTTACTCCGATAACGGAACTAACTTTGTCGGAGCTAAAGCTCAATTACAAGAACTACTTACCGATCAGTACCGCATTGAATGGAAAATGATTCCACCCCGCGCCCCACATTTCGGAGGATTGTGGGAATCTAATATAAAATCGATTAAAACTCATTTATACCGTGTTATCGGTTCGCAGCTCCTCACATATGAAGAGCTCCTCACTGTTCTTACCCAAATTGAAACAGTCTTAAATTCTAGACCGCTTTGCATTTTATCTGAGGATCCCTACCCGGAGCCTCTTACTCCCGCTCACTTTATATTGGCTTCACCATTGACTTCATTGCCGCTTCAGAATGTGTCCGAGGAAACCATATCTTTACGTTGTCGGAAACAATTATTAGATCAGATGGTGTGTAGCTATTGGGAAAGATGGCGTATAGAATATTTACATAATCTTCAAGTTAGACAAAATGGCTCATTGATAAAGATAACATTAAGATTGGTACTGTGGTTCTTATACACCAAGATGATATTCCCCCTTTACGTTGGCCGTTGGGCATAATATCACAAGTTTATCCTGGCAAGGATGGAAATATCCGCGTTGCTTTAGTAAAAACTTCAAATGGATCATTCAAAAGACCCATTGTCAAGTTATGTCCATTACCCTCACAATAAAAATTAATCATACCGCATCTTATATTCAGTACTTTAGTAATTATTATAATCTGTAATTAGTTCTTATAATTAATTATTTTTTTTCTTTCTTTTGAGAACACTACGTATTCTCAAGGCGGCGGAGGATGTTTAGGCCAAAATACCTATAATAATATTTATAGTAAAAACCTACTCATATTGAGTATCAATGACGAGCCTCTACTTCCCGATTCCTCTCCTTTTCCCACATCATATGTGAAAGCGAGAAAAGAGCTTCGGGAATCTTCTACATACTTCGGCGACGCATCGCCAAACGCGTGTGTGCGAGTGAAACGAAACGCGCGCGCCCCGCAACATTCAGTACGAAAAACGCTACAGACCGAGAAACATTGAACTTTGTGATTTGTGAACTGATATGAAAAGATAGTGCTTATCACTGTGCTGGATTACCATAGGAGTTCCTGGTAAGTCCTTACCTTTATCCTAGGAGGCTCCTCGTTTTCCATATTAATATTTTTACGCAAAAACCCATCAATTTTTTTTGCATCATATAGTTAATGTAATTTCATCTTCAAATTTAGCATGAACAGTGTCAAGTCTAATTATATGAGACAATATAGTAATAAGTAAAAGTATTATAATCTTACGGAGACTGTTATAGTTTCTCATACAATGGGACACAAAGTGACAACTGCACTACGAGACTGTTCCACGCTCGATTGTCAAACTTGTTTATATAGCTTTGAACACACTTGGAATAACAACCCTTTGTTGACAGTCTTCTTTTCTGCCTGCCCGTGACAAACTCAAAGGATTTGCTGTGAGCCATGACCACTTGAAATGAGAACATCTGTTATATTAAATTAAATGTCTTCCGTTGACGACTAAAAATAGGTTCATAATGTTATCCGACGTGTGAAGGTGGCTTCGTGATAAAATGCAAATGTGAAAATGTACTTTTGAAGATGATGATGCTGAATTGGACTCTGGATATAGCGAGTGAAGATACAAAGTTACATTGTGTGCATTGAGATTGACGTAAAATATTGGAAGTTACATATAGTAGCAAACAATGTAACTAGATTGATTACCTTACGTTTTATATGTAAGGAATACAAATATGTAACCGAATGTGAATTAAAATTCAATTGAATAAAGTCTATTAATAATGCTTTTGGTTTACACTGACCATTATTACAAGCATTGAATACAATGTCATTTTACGACAACACGCTCTAAAACAGGCAATAAGCGGGAAATGGAACCTCCTTTTTCGTATCATGGCAAACCAAACGAAATTTTGCACAATGAAAATTAGATGGTGAAATAATGTAACTACTTAAGGTGTTCAGCAAACCGTGAATGGAAATAATAGGTGCTCTCAAGCAAAGGAGAGCGCGAACGATATTATAGTAATTAAGAGCAAACTACCAGAAAATTTTGTCGCATAACAATATTTTTGCGACAACAATAACGTAAATAAAGACGCTTATTCACGACGGAAAGACATTGTACTATTAAACGTATAAAACTGTTCATTAAATTTGAAATTTATGCTTTCGCGGCCTGTATTAATTACGCTATAAATTTTCCTTTAATGCTAAATTGGTGAAAAATTCAATACGAGAGAAAAATGACAAGGTATTTATTTGTAATCAAAGTTAAAAGTATAATAATAATCACATTCATTTATTTCTCGAAAGTAAACATTCCGACCACGGGTAAATTTAACAGGTGTGTTTAAATAATAACTCACTCTTAAAATTATAACAGCATGTCGCGTCGGGGTGTCCACACTTCGTTATTTATTACCGTCTTCCTTCCAGGTATGTCACCTTACCCGGCGAAAGTCTCAATTCAAACAAAGGCCGTTGGCGATGGGTAAATAAAAAAGCCATCTCTACATCTCATTCCACGATATGACCCATTTTTACGCCATAAAATTATTCTCATCCACCATAATTTCGGCCGTAAAGCTTATCATTGTCTAATATTTGGAGTTTTTATTACCGAGTTTGCCTTGCTTTGGTTGCTTGGTGTATTAATTTAGAAACGTCTTCACAGAAATGTTACGTCGTGGTGACGGATGCGGTGATTACAAAGGAAAATTAATGATTGTCTTTAAGCTCGAGCAAGACCGAAGATGACGAGAGATTTACTCATTGTTTGCAGTTAATCTTTATTCAGATTTTTGTTTTTGTCTGTGAATATTCTTAGTTTGTAAGAAAAAATATAAATTCATGAATTTTTCAATTTATAACGCTGAAATATTGTATCACGACTCATGTCATGAAAACAATTCACAGTCGCTGATAAAATACACGATTTACAATATTCGTGTATCCGTTCCTATTGTATTGTTTATGGGAAAATATACACAGAGAGTGGTTTCAGCCGGCGAAAATTTGTGTGTTGTACCGTAACATACTCGTACAAATTTTCACCCGCATCGAAACGCGCAGGCTTAGATTAGAGTAAAATTATACTTAAATAGCGAATTAATACATTTTCATGACATTTTTTTTTAAACATCGAGCCTAATTGTTAGAACCTCTGACTTATCATGTATTTAATACAGTTATTACCTAAATGGAAAGCACCATTCAAATAGACTTAATTACGTCTGTTTCGCACTAATTGCATTCAAATTAACGATTCCGTTTATTCAACTATAAAGTCATTATAAAAACAAAACAAAATGTTATCGTGTGGAAAATCGCTCAATCTAAAAATGCCTAATCTAGGACGGACTTGGACCATGTAATTTAATACTTTCTACAAAGTTAAATGCTGCATTCACAGAAATAATTACACGCCTTGTGCTTATCTGACGGCCATTTTGACAGCTCAATATTCATCTGGCAAAACATTCGGTAACTGGGAGCAAGAACAAAAGCTACTCTAAAAAAAAGTTAAGTCGACCTGTCAGTAAAAATAACAAGTCGCTATTATTTTCCCAAACATGCATATTTTGTCCGCTGTTTAATGTAAATTAATTCATACAAAATATTTTGATTTCATGTTAACGAGTAGTTGAAGTCAGATTCCACCGGTTCGGTTCTCGTTAAAGCTGAATATAAACGTGTATTATCATAATAATATTATTTATTGTGAAACCCCTTTATTATTTTATGGTGATGTACGAATAGCTTAATTTCCAAGTTCACTGGCTATTGGTTAAGAATGTGGTACCTATATTTATTATTAGCTACTGGCTATTGCATTGTTACATTTGCTGAGAAGAGCCGGCAATAAACTTAGCAATTACTCTTTTCAAAACGAGCTTTCTTTACATATTTACATTCTGATCTCACTGAAAACAATTGCGTGTCAATCATTGTCACTATCTTTCTTTTAGACTGAAATATATTCATAGAAATAATAATCTTAGTGTCTTAGATAAGTTATCAAATGCGAACTGGGATATTTATCATCTGAGAGTTTACAATTATGTCAATAATAATATACCTTCGATATTTCAGGTCTGTCGGCCATTCGACCCGCTCCACGTCCTTCTGGGTGAATAAAAAACTGAATTTAAAATGTCACACACAGTTATGCAGAAATGGTACAAAAGTAACGAGTACCATGTTTGATTGACAGGCGGGCTTGTTAAAAGTTTTGCTAATTCCTTGCTGCAGAGCTGGTCTGAACAAGTGTCTGAATGTGATTATGGAAAAAATAAGACCAAATTTTAAATAAAATATGGTTTGAATAAGATGCGTTTTTGAGATATTGAAATCAAATGGTTTTGGTATGTAAAGTATTCAAAGGAAATAAATACCTACCTCACAAAAATTTTAAATTATAGACTGCTAATTTTAATAACGAAATTCCATCACAATTTTCATAAACTGGCTTTACTAAAACTTAAAGAGAGATCTCTCTCAATCCCATTTTCGATTGCTATCATTTCGTAAAATTGTTTTACTATATGAAAACGATTGAGTCCAAGAATTTTAATGAATAAAGCTGATTGATTTATTTAAAAATCAATTCTACAGAAATGACTTTCGTTAAAACATATAGCGCCGAATTCAGTAATGTATTAAGAATTTTCTTTTGATTAGAACTTGACGTTTCTTACGTCGATTCGAACGACGTTTTGAAATTGAAATGGTTTAAATTAAAATTTGTATTTTTTTCAACTCTAACAATATAAGTAATAAATTAAATTGACTTAACACATATTTTCCTAAAGAAAATGGTAGGCAGGCGGTTTTAGTCGTCACAAAATAACTGACGCGTCACAGGTTGTGGATTCGATTCTTATCCAGTACAAATATTTGTGTGTACATGAACAGAACATGTCTATTTATTCTGAGTTCGTGTGTAAATATCTATTTAAATAGGTAACCAAGTAATATATCATATCCAAATCACCATGTGTGATTTTTTTTCCAGGATATTTATTATTTACTCATTTAGAACTTACACAATATAAAATCTTACCTATATTAAAACTAAGCTGATAATGATATTACTACTCTGCTATAAAAGCAACCATAAATTGTCAAAACAATTATTCCTACATTCCTAAATCTACCTCCTACAAGACAAATCCAAAGATCTCAACAATTAAACCTTTAACACCTTAAGACTCTCTCAAATCCATCATCTGAACTAGTTATTAGCACCAAGAACCACTCAGTGAAGTTCTCAGTCGAATGTAAACAGAAACTATATGCCCAAGGTCCTACCAAGGATAAGTTTGGACGGATATCGATCCATTAGGCGGGAGCCGGCATCAATCACACCGTGCAAACATTGGCCCCATTATATTGGACAAACATGCCACCCTCGACTTCTGGACTTTGTATGTTTCTTATAAACTTGTTTGGTGTGATTGTTTGACGTTTCTTTTCAAATATTACGTACGGTTGTATGCGAGTTATTTTTTATGGTGATGGGTTTTCGGTTAGAAATAAAAATTGACTTACTACTATCTATACCGGTTTTGTGTCCCTCGACAAAAACACGCATCCTCGAGCTTTTGGAATTGAATAGAATTTTCAAAAACTTTCCAAACCATCCTTGTTTAGAAAATTCAGATTAATGTAAAGCTATTATGGGATATATTATTGGTAGTGCTTAAATACGTTAAAATATCATAGTTGTAAAAAACTTAATACCAATACTTGATATACATTTTAATTACTTAGGTATTTACAATAGCAAGCTACAACTGAATTGCGTCTGGAATTTAAGATGAATCTTTCAATATCAATACGAATGAATGATTCATATTTCTAGCTAATAATCCAACTTTAAAATGTAAAAGATTTTCATAAAAATAAAGTTACTTTGCAAGTTATTACAATGCAACCTACGTTCAAGATAATACAAGCAAAACAATCGAACGCACGAGTGCTCCGATAATATTATTTTATATTTTACGCGCGTTATTCTATTGTTTTCAATAAAGTACTATTGAAAAGCGATGAATCTACTGAAAGATAGTACATACCTAATATTATTTAATTTGACTGGAAATTTAAATTAAAATAAAATAGTATGATAAAAATAGGTAAGTTTTATAACAAGAGATAATGGAAATATATTTTAAACTAATCAACTATATTTAAAAAGCTGGGAATTTATAACCGTATTTCATAAAAAATCCGACAATATTCAAAACTCCAGCCATAACAATTTTCACCCGATAAAGCCAATTCCCCTAATTATCAATTGTGTCTACAGTTATTAGCAAAGTTCTCGCCAACCCTTTTGTTAAACATCTGCGTATTCCAAAATTACGTCATTATCAACATGAATGAACTCATAGCCTTATAGGAACCAGTTATCGAGTGATAGCAACAATGCCTACGCAGTCAGGCGATATGGCGATGGTAATGGAGACGTCTGTATGGTCATAATGACCGTTGCAAGTTTTATCTTTAATCTAGGGCAGTTTCTTATTGTATACACGGAGAGTGCTCTTGGATAGCTCTTGTATAGCAAATGATACAGCAGGGATATAGAGTACTAACGTGGCTTTTTTGAGCACAATTTTTGTAGGTTGTCCCAAAAATGAGTTCTTCTGGTAATTTCTAGCTTGGTTGTCAATCTGCTTAAAACAAATTAGGTAATTTTAGTGTTACTTATTTTTCTTTGTAGTGTACCATAAAAAATTAAGAGTCAAACATAGCAACAGTGCATTGATCTTAAACGGACCGAGCGTTGGACCGCATCCGGCGAATAATTAAAACTTTAACAAGAACCAGTGAAATGTGGAAGAAAGAAATAAATTTTCTACCCGAACGCACACTTTCGTTTTTATCCTCCAAGCTTGTGATTTATTCTCCAAACTTATTTGCCGTTGTGTAAACTTCCTCATCTACAAAATTAAACGTTATACCTTTAACCTTAGCAGCCACTTTATGTTATTCCCTAATGTATTCAAAGAAAAATCTTTGTTGCCATACTTCAGTATTGAAAGTTCTGTTTTTGCCATGTGCGAGTAATCCGTCTCATCTAGCTCAATTTCGCCTCATTTGAAAAACTTTCGAGATCCAATTCACTGCTTTTATGTTAAATCCGTTCTTCTCAGATTGATTAGGCTTTTTTCTAGAAACAAAGCCTCATTTAATAAAATGAGTTTAGAAGTTAAACAGGTTTTTATCCTCTGGTGAATTTACCCGGACAAATAATATATAGGCGAGATTAAAATCCAGAGGAAATTACTAAGGAATTACGCTGGCTGGCCTTAGACGGCTTAGTCAAAGTGAAGTCGAGATTCAAATAGAAATAGAAATCCTTTGATCTACAAAATATCACTGGGAAGCGATATTGATGAATCGTGAAATGCCACTGCACCGTTTAATATGCGGTTGCTCATTTGTATGATTTTATTTTTAGGACAATTTGCAAATTATGTCTTGCGCTACGCATATTAAAATAAAATCATCAATAACATATAATTAATATTTACCTCTTCACTTTAAATTTAAAACGGACTATGAAATCACTTCTAGGTAAACCATACCTTAAGATGAAAGGATGGCTGCAAGAAATTTGAGATATAGGTATTTAACAAATCTATTGCTGTCGCGCTGTTGCTGGGATATAAATGTATGAGGGACGATAAAGACAACTGCAGCTTGGATCGATTATACCTATTTAAAATAGACGAAATCGCTATTTCGTAATCCCCAGTTTCCTCCTCCAATACTGGATCGTTTCTTTTTTAAAGAATAGTAATAAGAAGGGCTTTGGCTATGTCTGTCGGTTTTCCTTTTATTTTTTATATTCGTCAAAGAACAATGTCAAGATTTGACCTGTCAAAACACTGATAAAAAATAAGCGTGTCTAGTTATGTGATATATCTCAAAAAATTGCTAATTTTGAGCTGATTTCAAAACACTAATTAGATTTTTAATTAGAAGTCTAGAAAAAATTAAAATGATTTTTGAAAAATATCTAATTTTGGCAATATTTTCTTAAAAAGAACGCATCCATATTGAACTCATTCATAGAGTAAACTATTTACGTTCCATTTCCGATAAATGGACGCTGTCTCTATTTAATAATAATGCTTTAATTTATTTTTAATGCCTATTCTTGGATGCTTTCTTTTCCTTCAACCCATATTTATTCATTTAAAGACATTTTTGCAACTGTGGGTATTTATTTTTTTATAAACATCTGATGATAAAAAAAAGCATGTTAAAAAATATAGAGAGAATTCGAGAGCGAAACGGAACGTGGCAGGAACATGATATTTTTTTTTATGGCTGTCAAAACATATTTGAAATTACTTGGAAACACAGATTACTATATCTTTAAACTATTCTTGGAAATTACAGTCAGTTTGCCAGTGAACTGTACGATTTTTAAGTTTTGTGATTATTTTGACCACCTTTGTATACCCCACGGACCCTGTACCCTGCACTTACGATTACTTTGTCTACTGTTACGCGGACACTTATATTGTACTTCTCGATTTGGATTTGTTTTGTGTTGTGTTCGTTAGTGAAAAACGAAAAGATCAGCACCATGAACACGAGACCTCTGACGAAGCGTTTGTGGATACAAGAATCGTTTCGCTTATCAGCAACTGGATATCTCCAGTCATAGTAAGTATAATTAGCAAAGTATAGTTATAGAAATGAGTAATAAGAAGCTGCTCTATGTGGAGCATTCTTTAAAAAAGGTTTTTTGTTTTTCAGATAATAGCTGAAGACTATATCTGTGAAGCTTGCTTCTTTCAATCTAGGCAAGCTGTCAATGCTGCGATTCATGGAGACGATGATCGATGTGCAGGCCCAGCTTTTCGAGTCCGCATGGATGTGTGACTTGTTTGTGGACGATCATTGGTTAATCGCCAAAGTGATCTTATTTTGAAAAACCCATCAATTGTCATACAGAAAATGATTGAAATAATTGAAAGCGAAATAGCACCTCGTCAGGTAGATATCTAACTGCTATTCTATTTAGGCAATTTGCTAATAAGATATACTATAACACCTATTTAATATATAATGTGCTTTTTACAGATATCACCGTCTGATCAATTATGCCATGCCTGCTGGTTAAAAACAAAAAGAGATGCTACACGCAGGCAAACTCTAGATGAGAGAAGAGCTTTGGAGCATACTATTGAAGATTCTGCAAAGGCTGGTAATCCTGATGATGTTGCACCTGTTCCGGACACTGTTGATAATCAACCAGGGACTCCAGATTTAGAGCCTCAAGTACGGAATCGGCTAGGGACTCCAGTACTCCCAATGAATATAGCTTTGCCAAATTATAAACAAGCTCCAAATACGGCATCACATTGTGTTTTCACTGGGTGTGAACATATAAAAAACCTCCACACAGTATCTGATTGTTTAAGGGTAACATTAATACATAACAATAAGTATTACATTCCTAAACTTGCTCTTGTCTGTTTGAGTCATTTACAGAACAATAACTGGGATTCCCTATATCATACTGAAAACAGTATGTCCACTTTCACAATTGATCAAATAGAGCATGTTTTCTCTTTTATGAATACCTTCAAGCCTTTTAGTAGCATAAGTTCTACTTACTACTAAGGTTTTTATCCTTATTAAGGGACTTTCCCGGGGGAGTATTATGTATATATTTTAATACAAAATGATATAAATGGCAGGGAAGGCAATATTGAATATTGTTGCAGCTGTATTGTAGGATGTCGCACAGTTGGTTGCTGTCTGCAAGCCATGACCTTAGTGTGGTATCATGGATGGGCTAGATATCAGGACAACATTGTACCTCCAGCTGCATTCTTGGATGCTGTAGTGGTCAGAGAAGACTTGGAATAAAATATAATAAAACATTCCGCTATTTTATTTTTCCTATCCTGACTTATTTTCAACATTAAGTATAATAAAATACAAAGATATAATTACTATTCTTGTTTTATGCTATAAAGGTTACAGTGGGACACGCTGCAGAAAACTGTAAACTCTGAAATACTTTCAGATATCTCCATTTCAACAGATTGGTAGAATGAACAAATAAGATCATGTTTAAATACAATCATAGTTTCACCTATTTAATATTTCTAGGATATATATAGGATAGCTTAAAAATATATTAGTGTAGTATGGCCCTAAGCCTAATGTCGTGTAAGCGACACTTTTTCATACTTAACCTCAAAATAATATTTTAATAATAACTTCATTCCCTGACTTCCAATTAAAAAACTGATAAAATTATCGTTTTTAGTGGTTAATAGTGGTAATAATGCAATGCTAATGGTCAGTAGACGCCGCCGAAAAAAAAAAATTTGACAGGTCAACGCATGTATGGGGAATGGGCATCGTTCTTTGTTTGCTGGACGTCTGAAAAGGGCAGTAAAAATGGACAGTTTTTGTGATTTTAGAAGGCTCCTAATTATTATAATAATGAATTTATAGAGAAAAACACATCCGAGGGACATACAATGGTACCTACAGATTGTATGTTAAAATAATCATAGCTCTAGTGTCATTATCCAGAGAAGAAACTGAGGATTACGTTTGTATGGAACAAACGCCACCAGCGTTTCCTCTAAGTTTTTAAGAGAGATGGAGCATAGCACGTTTATTCGCTCAAAGAGCAGCAGACTGGAGAAATACCTCCACTTTACAGAATACCGCAGCCAAATAATTTTGTTGTATTCCTGCGCGTGAGTAAAGTAGCCAGAGTTCGTTGCGGAGGAGGGGAGGGTCGGTAACGCGTGAATGATGCCTCGTGTGTTGCAAGCGGCCATATTTCTACGGTAACCGCTTAACATCAGGCCGTATGCTTGTTTACCGACTTTGTCGTATGAAAACAGTTATACTTACGCTTACAAGACATGTAATACAGGCTATGCCTATATTTAATTTTTTATTTCACTTGTTATGAGACTTATACTCTTACTTCGCTCACTTCCCTCCAATATAGCGAGGAGGGCGATGGCTGCCACACGCGTCATACTTGTGAACAGGTGCTACTTGTGGGGGTTGGTCTGCTTATGTTTGCCATTTATTTATTTACTTATTAAATATAGATTCAGTCTACTTTGTAGTTTTGCCGCCGCGCCGGGGCAAGCAATTGTTGTCAGTGCGATTAGAATGTAAATATTATGTAATGAATCTAAGCTTGTTTTGAAAAGAGTAATTGCTGAGTTTATTGCCGGCTCTTCTCAGCAAATGCAACCTTCCGAACCGGTATTAGAGTATTAGAGTCAGACTTTTCATAAGTGCCTGCGAAGGTCTATTTGAATAAATGATTTTGAATTTTGAATACATCCGTTTTATGATTTCATCTCCTCAATATGCTCATGGAGATTTATTTATTGAACAAGGTATAGCATCCCCTTATTTACAAAAGAAACTTAATATTGGCTTCTTTATTTACATTCAGTTGATAGCACTATTCTATTTATAATAAAATCTTCTTGAATTGAATACCAAGAGCATAATAATCCTTATTCATTTGGAAATAAGCATTAAATTGGATAAGCAAGTTATTTTTACAGCAGCAGTTTTACTTTGTGTGCAGTAGCATTTATATTACGTAACATTTCATTTCTTAGATTTATGAATGAACAGAATAATGGCTGTTGTGAGGGTAAAAATATAATGTAGGTTATTTAACTATATATTTTTTGTTTTCATACCACTGTTAATACCATTAGGCTAGCTAGGGCATTGGGGGAAAATGCAAACGTAATGGTAAAATTAGCAAAGCACTATTTATTGTAGTGTTAGTACTTATATTTTGAGTTAGGAGGTGCAAGGTGGACACCTCCACTTAAAAGGGAAGATTTTCCGCCAAGCTGAGTCATCGTGTTTGGGGACCGCGGTCCAACTGTACATGTCGGACAGTTTTACAGATCGCCGAGAAAACTTCGTAAGCGCGGTACAGGGTATTGTGTGTATCTATCGGCATGTGAACTTCTTTATGTAGGTGGTCGCTACAGGTTTTTATAGTTTTTTTTTAAACGATGATGTTGGTTAACAAGCGTACGGCCCGCCTAATGGTAAGCAGTTACCGTAGCTATATGGACGCTTGCAATACACGCGGCAACACATCCCCCCTCCCTAATAAGCTCTGGCTACCTTACTTACGCGCAGGAATACACCATAAAGTTTTTCTCCGGTTGATAGCTTGCTCGTGGACTTGTCCGTATAAGGGTGATAAGGCATGTATTTGAGCCGTTACAGTCTATTTTTTCCCAGGTCCCTCGCGAAGAAAATCTCTTCGTTTCAATAAATAAAAAGAAACAAATTTATTTAGCTGCGGTAGGTATTTTTTAAGGTGGAGCCTAGGTCTCTTGCGTGATTTATCTTATATTTTTTTCAGAAATGTACTAGTTTTAAAACGTTTGCCTTGAGATAGCGTAGTAATTAAGTAACTATATAATATTCAGCTAAATTCTTCAGAAATATTTAAAAGATTCCATGCTCCAACTAAAGTGAACGCAACATAAAAGCAAAACACCTAAAACGCAAAGGTGTATTCACACAACACAGGGCAGGATTACGGCGAGTCGGTCAGTATCGAATTACCACCATAATTGGTCGTACCTTCAGCGTTCAACGTATGGCTAATGCAACAATTTACGCATCAGCTAATCTGCAAATTGGTGCAGCTTTGTCGGCTGGAGGCTGGCCGTATCGTCGGCCCAGTCTGTCTGCAGCCGGCTTTAGGCCGGGACTGGTGTGTGATGATCGGACGAGCGGATCTGAAATGTAATTAAAAAACACAGATTAAAAAAAGTTTTTTACACTTTTCAAATGCTCGCTTTTTCTGCTGGATAACTAATAAAAATAATCATTCTTCAATCTTTTATTAAAACATTTCGTTATTATAATAAAGTACAAACCTACTTTATGTGAATCCAATTATACTATTTAAAAAAATGCCTAGTTTCTATATTCTTTTTGGGAGCTTAGTGCCTACTTTATAAAATTGTTTAATTTTTGTTACAGCTCTAAAAATAATTATAGATACTAAGTGAAGGTAGATTCTTCACTTCAAACGAATATTTTTTTCTATGTTGTAAATTACATTATATTATAGAGTTTAGTTCAAAACTAAACAAAATAGGTTAACTTGAAAATATTATGTAATAGAACGGTAAAAACATGAGAAATGGTACTTCTATGGAAATTTAAACCGTATATGACGATGGTAACACTTAAAACTCGCTAAACGCTCCACTCATGCCTACGCTCACACCCTGCTCTGCCTGTGACGGGGCAGCACGGCGCGGCGGCGGTTTCATTTGGTCCAGTTCTGTTGGTAATTAATTTGACGCCATGTCTGCTAACTGTATCTACATACATATCAACCTTTTTTGCCAAATACTAGGCATTCATCAGGAATGTTTGCGTCTTTTTTTATTTTTGCATAATACTTACTAGTATCCTTGTTTGTCTGTTACGCTTTCACATAACTACTTGTTATCCCGGGTGTTTATAAAGCCTTTCTCATATTTTTTTACATTTTGGTATTTTTTTTACTATAATTATAATATTAAAGACGTTATACATTTCCGAATCATACAACCAGAATATGAAATACTTTGTTTAAAAAAAATCTCATGCATACGTTAAGGAGAAAAGGCGACCACGAGCGTTCGCGGTTTCGCTTGTAAAGCCCAACCACGCGATGAAATGAAAATTTAATAATATTCTGGGTTACTTTGAGACCTAAAATAATATCAAGATTTTTTCATCGCATATTCTCTTATATTTTTTTAATAATTAGCTTAGGTTTGGATTAGGGATAATGGGAAAAATAAAATGTAAAATTTTATAAAATAGCTCATTATGCTGAGGCTGTCACATAATTTTATTATTTTTTTGGTGTGCCGAAAGGGTTACTGCTATTGCTTTTTAACAAAATATTATTTTTGCTAATAACTTACCTTCGTCGTACCAAAGTTTATTATTTTAGGAGTAATCCCATCATGTTTATAACCTACGTCTGTGAGATTAACGTCACGAACTGTTTAATATAACGTGCCTCTAACACTCAAACCCTCCTCAAGTTGGGCAACAAATCTTTGTTGCACTCAATTAAAATACGTTTAAGATCCCAAACGCACCTGGCCGCGATAAACATCCAAACTATTGTGAAACACGAGAATTTCGAACCTCAATTTTGACAACAAAAAGGCTATAATCGATTCTGGGTGCACAAAGGGTGTATTATATTTGACAATTCGACTGTACAAATGCTGTTTGCGGTAGAGATTATTTCGGATGAAATGAATTGAGGCAAAACAGGATCGGGAATATGTTGGTCGGTAATTGAAAAATGAACAGCCTAGAGAGGTTTTTTAAATTTTTTTTCTTGGAATCGACGGGTTCGAGTGTCGCGAGCTGTGTGACGGGAAATCAATTTGATTTCAATGTTCTTTAACCATATTTCAAAAGAAGGTTACCTATTGTTTTCTTTGACATGTTGTAACGCGTCATGTATTATTAAAGTGTATGTTAACATAGGGCCGTTTTCTCACCATATTTTTTCTAGTAGTTTTCAATATTACCTATTTCAATAAAGAAAAAGTTGTAACAATAACATAAAATTTCTTACATCTTTGTATCACATATAAAAAACATAACCCTCTATTATTGTGGTTTATTGATTAATTGACCAAACCTTAACGATTTAGAAACAGGAAACGTATGTTCATAGAAAAAAGCCACCCGCGGGCATCCGTCATTACCTTCGTTGTTCTTCGCTTAAAAAAGGGTTCAGTACAAAATAATGATTAATTATTATAATTTAGTCCATGTCATCGGACCTCCACATGGCGTGAGGCCCTCCCAACAGTTTAATCTAAGGCCAGGTGTCGTTTATCTGATTGTATACCGCAGAAGGGGTTTAATGGAAGTGACGATAATGGTAGCATGTCTTTACAAACATTTTTGGGGATGTGAACATAAAAATGACTTGACAGTTAATTAACTAATGCATTAAGAAACAATATGAATATCGCAATTGACTTGTTATGTCTTGAAATTTACGCTACAACTTTAGCAACCCCAATTTTACCGATAACCAGTTGTTTTACCAATGAAGCGTCAACGTAAAAAGCTTGCAATCTAAACCTACACGCTGACAATGGAACGTGGATGCTACACAAAGCGCAAACATACATCAAACAACAAAAACATTGCTCTCGACGGTCGTACGGACGAGCGAACACTATCATTTACGCAACGATTTGTCATCGAGATTTGGGGGCGAGGGGGGATGGTTTTGAACGTGGAAGCAACTAGAGGTTCTCATTTGTTTAATACCAGATTTATTTAATCAATTAACTTTGGATTTCATAATGAGGCAAAATATTTATGGACAGAGACCGATCTCTAAGTTATATTTTCTTATATTTTTAGTAAAGTTGTACCTAAATTTAACAAAAGAAATTTCGCTTCGATAAAAGTAAAAAACAGATAAAAGTCAATAGCATTCAACTTATGTTGGATTTATGGACACTACATTAAAAATCCAGTAGCTAGATTTTTTTAAACATAATCTTTTGTGATATATGTGAGATACGTTGAAGAGTCTTGGTTTGCACTTTCCTAAATGTTTCCTTTTTGCGAGTTGATAGCGAGATCGCCAATATCATAGTAGCAACCCCGGAAACTGGATTAACGGTTGTCAACTTGATGAACGACGTGCGTAAGTTACACGACAATGGTATGTGGGCATCCGTCCCATTTGTCCCAGCTATGTGTCCGATACGCTTCACGACCATTAATTAATTATGAATCGCTTTTGAGTTTTAAAATATGGTTCTTTTTTGAGCGGGTCGCGTAAAGGGATCCCTACAGCGGGGGGTATTCTCAAAGCTGCGTTGGGGATCTTGTTTGTGGTATTGTTTTCAAATTGGTGTTTTAATTCTCAGTTGTTCTTCTTTTGTTTAGTTTTGAGCAGTTGCGATTCGGTTCGCCTGTATATCTGTACGCGTGCCTTTAGACTCAGTTTTGAGTTTGGAAATAATGAGGTAGTTAAAATCCATTATTATCATCGAGAATCATTTGGATTAATCAATTAAAACTTACTAGTGATAAAACAGACTATTATGATAGTGTTCTGGATTATAAACAAAGTACTCAAACTATTTTCTGACAGCATTCAAAGTCATTTACAGTCTTTGCCAAAGTTATTACAATTCTAATAGTATCAACCAAAACAAATGTTCATTTAGAGTGTTCAGTGCAACCGCACTTAACATTTCAATGTATTGCGTTAGTTTAGAGTTTACTACCCTTATATCAATGTAACTACCCTAAGCTAACATACGGGGATGTTCTTAAGCGTTGACTGTAGGCGCGCCCTCAAAGATTTATTGTTTAATCACAAGCACTCCGCCGCCTGTATTGCGTCGGTAAATTGTGGCATGCTTCGAATGGATGTAGAAATTTAAACTGGAAGTATCAGGAGTAGATGAGGAAAAATGTCGTGACGATTTCATGTTTGAGTTCAAATCTAAGGAATATCAGAAAATTCAGAAGATTCGTGGGGTAGATCCGTGGGTATGGATTTACAGGGGCATTGCCACTTGCCAGTGAACTCAACGGGCAAGGGGCAAGATACCAGAGGAATTAATATTCTGTATTTGACCTTCTCGGTCACTTTTATATTTATCAATCAGTACAGAATTTTTCAATATTGTAAGTTATCTATATCTCATTAATTAATATTCAGGTAATTTAGCTATACCTGGCTTTCTAAATGAGAAACGAGTTATAATATTTTCAGAAAAATTGTATATTAACAATTTAATCATTAATTACCGACTGAATCATATTACTTGAAGTATGCTGCTAGCACACGTAAAAAAATATAAATATTTACCTTCACTATTTTGATAATTTGTATTCAAACTAATCGCTAGCAGTGTGTGGCCTACTTAGAATATTTTTTAAATTTGATCTTCACTGTGATAACATTGTTGAAACCCCAAGGAAGACACCTTCCAAATACCATACGAATAAAAAATAAGAATTATCAAATAACATTCTAGGACCGAATTCTTCGAGTTCTCGTCACAATAATCCTATTACTCTGACACATGTCATAGGTTGAGGACAGATGTCTGGAAATGATGCGACTTATAATAATCGCCTTTATTTGTGTAGTCATGGCTTACTTCATTTACATTCGTATATTACGAGTATCAAGGGATATCATGTATGAGCCATGTGGGTATATAAAGTACGGTAAATGGTAATTTGCTACATAATTTACTTTGTATGTAGACGATGTCAAAAGATGTTGTGCTTAGGGAAAATATTCTTACATATGCCATAAGAAATTAATTTTGTAATAGGTAACAAACCAGTTGGTAAATGATAGAGCAGCGTGACATACATATTGATGGATGTGGTAGTTAGCAGTGTAAATAATCAAATAGCAATTTTTGAACTCTTTTTGATAGTCGTATCATTATTTGTTTGGAATATGATATTTTTATTCCGGGGTTCTAAACATATTACAAAAGCCACAGGCACCAAAGATTAAATTGTAATGCTTTTATTGTTAGTACAAATCGTGCCGTGATTCTTTGCTTGTGAAATGGGCGTGTGTTCGTAAAATTGCACACCATGGGAACCCACTATTTCATATGGCAACGATCTATTGAGAAAATGACGTATCTAGACGAAATAGAGTAAATATTTATGTATTTGGGTTTTTTTTCTACTGAAACATTTAAATTAATCTTTAGCTAATATTCGAGATTATTCAAAAACTGCATCTCATTCTGGTTCAAATGAATAAAATACCTTGTTCAAATTAATAAAATCCAAAAGCATAGAATAATAAGTGGTACCTATCACAAAGTAATTATAACAGAATACGTACATTACTGATAGTCGTAAATATAAAAGTTGTTACACGCTCCACTATTTTTATTCTACAAATGCGAAGACAAAATGGCATATTACACACCGGATCCGGAGCAAAATCGCGTTTAAATAGTAAAAGAAAACGAACTTACAGTAGCGTCACAAAAGACATAAAAACTTATTGCACAGGACGGTACTGAGGCAGTTGCAATCGTTGCCTTTTTACAGCCTTCTTAGAACAACTCAATGGGATCTCCCTAGCGAGACAATTGTAGCTGGTAGAATACTCCATTTGAAAGATTTGGAAGTGTGCCACTTTTGTCACAATTGTTTATCCAGTGTCCTAGAGTAAAACAGTAGCAAATTGCATTGTCAGTATATAAAGACGTATCCATGTTTTTGTAACTGCTTCACAGGACGTCTGGTCTAATGACCCAAAAATCGACCCATGACGATTTCAATTTTGTTTCTTGTTACGCTCTTTTGTTATAAGATTGATGGACCTTTTAAATGTAAGCATTCTTGTTGTTCTTTACAAATGTGACTAATTCAACTATTGTGTTTCAGTCGATTTGCTTGTTAGTTAAGTTGTGTTTGTGAAGGAAATTGATTACAATTTAAAAATAAGTATGGTATAGTTAGTTTATGGATCTCATAATGGTAATAATTTTCAAGGTTATAAATTGTTATGTAGTGATAAAGCCACAGGATTTCTTCAAAAAACAATTAGGCGACCACTATAATTAAGACTTTAAACGGGCATATGTCGGAAAAAGTACGACATAAATAAACGTAACATCTCAATGAAAGGAGTTCGAGTAACGTATTAACATAAACATTGGTTCGATCTCTCTCCGTACAACTCTCCGGTCACAGTTTGAATACATTATGGGCACGTTGTTTTTTATTGCGTCAATAATTTAAGAATTAAACTGTTCTTGCTCGGTATCTTGGACCTTTTTTGCTTGTTTCGAAGCTTTTCTAGTCGCTCCCCGCGGACACCCGCTCGCGATGGACACGCAACGTCCAGTCGGTCCTTCGCTCGTAAAAATGGATTACTTTATCTTACAAGCTCATCATTAATAAAAAAAACGTTTTTATGGCACATAACGCGTGATGGTCATGGTTCCTTTATATGTTTATTGCCTTTCCTATTTTTACATCGGTCAAAAGTATTTCATTTATATTGTGAGTACGAGGAACGAAAGATTTTTAGGTGCTTTAAAAAAGCCATTGTCTTCACAAGTTCACGGTCACGCGGAATGACAATCTTTAATGACCCATTAACATTTTTGTTTTACACCATCCATTAATACTAAAAGACCTGCAATTAAAAGGAAACAACGCCACAAATTCCCCCGTACCTCGTTCCCACTTAAAAAGTTACAACTTAACTTAATTCAAACATCTGGTAAGTAACTTGCCAACCTTGAAAAAAAGTTGCTATTTCAACGGTAGCTTTTAAAATGTAGAGTCAGGGTCAATATATCTATTCTGATACTATACTATCGGCAGTTATCAGCGGCATCTAATGATCGGTCAGTGTATAATATGCAGTGACTGTCAAGTTAATGAGAATATATACGGACTTGGTACACAATAAATTACGGAGTTTTCGAATAAAACGGCATATTAATTGGACATTAGTACACGTCAACACCTCCGAAGCAAAGTAAGGCGGCGGTAGAAGCGATTAAAGTACGTGAAAGCATCTAAGAAGCTATTTGGGGCTATCAAAATTAGGTGGGTGTAAATTTTTTAACGTGCCCGGGGGCTATTTTTGGGTAATGTGATGTGAATTCGAATTTGTTTTGTAAAAGCTTTTAAAGAAGTTCCGTTTGTTTCTGCCAAAGAATTAGATGTTGTGGCTGTGGAAGATTACCGCAGCCACAACATCTGTTTTTAGAAATTTAACTATATTATGTATATGTTAGAGGCGACTTTTTCATTGTTGGAATACTTCACGGGATATCGTTACTCTGTTTAGTATGCTACGTGTTAATAGCTATGTATTATTAATTGTAAAAAACATAGAGTAAGAATATAAATAGAATGATAACCTAGTACGAAGCGTGAGCAATTTGCATATTTATAGATGCATTCATAGTTATAGTACACTAGTGATTTACTGCCAGTGAAAATTACTAGATATATTATTATTTATTCTCGATAAAAAACTAAAAATTACCATTCATAATAATTGTATTTAGTCGTTCAAACTACGAACGCGCACGCGTTTCGAGGCACATAACCGTGCTCACGAAACATACTCTAGTCTAGTTCAATCGCTCTATTAATATTTTATCTCTATGAAATATGGAATTTTAACTGAATCCTCATAATTATGAGAATGAATAACAAAATTCAGTAGTAATTTTATGAAGATCAAAATATGTTAAAAAAGTAAGTTCAAACAGATTCATAGTAACTTACGAAACAAAAAATTACAGACAATTCAAATTGGCAAAGTCAGTGAACTTAAAAATTTACTGCCAAAGTAATAATTCAGTCTCGTTAAAGAGAGACATCACTTTTGTCTTAGAAAATTGAATTTTGCGAAATCTCCTTCTGAAGATTGACTGACCACAAATTGGGGATTCGTTGTCAAGCGAGATAACATCGAAGGAATCTCATTACAGTAGAACATTCGTCCCGAGGTTTCCAGTTGCCTTTACATGTTGCGTCTAACTTTCTCTAAGGAATCTTGTAGTTCAAATTCAAGATACTGTTTCTACAATTGTTAGTTGCTTTGATTTTGTTTTTGGGTATGCTAATTCCTGTATATATTTATTTAAAAGATTTGATCAAAAGTCACATTTAAATATCTGATAGTTAACGAGAATCAAATCAAATGTCCCTAACAAGGTCCTTATGATATCAAATGAAATATAAAGCCGAATAGTTGAAAATTCTATTAATAGAGTGCTTTATTAAAAAATTACCAAGTCAATTTTGGTATCTTTCACTATTTTATTCCTTTTTTATCAACCGCGTTCTCGATAATATTTTTCCAGTATAAAAGTATCTTAATATTGTTTGTTAATGAGCTGAATGGTACCAAACATAACCACACGCAACACTCTTATCCACATACTGATTAATTTAGTGCACCAGAAATATATTCATAATCAATCGATCTGAGCTTTCGTTCTAATAAGAGTTCATGTAGTCGAAAGATTGAATCAAACGCAAACTGTAAAAGCCCCAAGTTGCCGTCGGCGAACGGAAAATTAAAAAGCAAAGCGGCGACCGTTTCCTAACCATTCTTTTTAATTCACGACGCGACGGGTACGGCGTGGAATCATTAAAATTTCCATCGCACTTCGCCCCTGCTTCCAGATTTATTTGATATGGAATTGATAAAATTATTTTTACTATGTGGAATTTAACTTTCTTGATTTATTTTAATAACAGGATATTCTTTAAATACTCCCTCGCATTTATAATGTTATATTTCTATGTTTTAGGTTTCGATGTAATATACGTAAGTATTTAAATAAGTGCTGTGTTAATGTAAGAAGAGGTCGCAATGTTAGTAGTACATACATATTATTTATATTGCAATGGATATCTCCAGATTTAATTATTCGAAGCCTGGGTTCATGATACTGTTATATACAACTTGTATTGGACCAACTCTAAAATAAAAAATTGCACAAGTTATGAAAAAAGCGGCCAAGTGCGAGTCGGACTCGCCCATGAAGGGTTCCGCAGCAGCAAGTAACATAATATATATTTTTTTTGAATTTTAATTGATTGAATAAAGGTAAATTGTGGTTTAAGATTTATGACGTATTAAAAAAAATACTACTTACTAGATCTCGTTCAAACCAATTTTCGGTTGAAGTTTGCATGGTATTGTACAACATATATTTTTTTAGTTTCATCATTCTCTTAATTTAGAAGTTGGGGGACACACATTTTACCACTTTGGAAGTCTCTCGCGCAAACAATTCAGTTTAGAAATAAAAATTATACTAGAAACTTCAATATCATTTCTGAAGACCTATCCATAGATACCCCACACGTATCGGTATGATGAAACAAAAAAGTTCTAAGTATGGGGAATCCCCAATTTTTTTTGTTTTTTTTTTCTATTTTTGTATGAAAATCTTAATGCGGTTCACAGAATACATCTACTTACCAAGTTTCAACAGTTTCTTCTTCAGTTTGGTTCTTATAGTTTCGGAAAAAAGTAGCTAAGGAACCCTAAAAACTCATCAATAAAAAATTTAAGTTTTACCACATGTTCTACCATGTATAAATGGGTCACATTATATTTATATATAGTTGGCATATCCGCTTCAATAATTTGTAAAGGTGATTGAGTATCCCGTATCGCCTTTAACGATACTTAAGCTTAAGGGTCAGAGGGACCCACCGCATATTGGCGAATTTGCAATAAAATACCATTAATCAGAGAAGCCAAACTCTTAGCGCTTTTTTAAAGTTAATTACTATAAATATTTGCAATCTCACTGGTCTTTTTTACCAGCTCCATTTATTAGCCTCCGTGAGCTTTAAGAAATTGGTATGGATGATTGATTGCCTCAGACACTCTATGGTATTTTGTTCACAATAAAAAACAATAGGCATAAAACACGATGATATTAAATCCTAATTGATTTTGCCAATGACTATGTCCAAAGCATGTTTTGTTAACTATTTTTTATATCATTCTAGTTGCACCCCGCGGTTTCACTTGCGTACCCGAGGGATCTCTACCCTACCCAACCCTTACTACCCTACCGTTTGGTTTTCTTAAAGCTCTACGCAAGTTTCTTAATTTTTTTTTCGTAAGAACTTTCTCCAAAGTATTAGAAAGTTAAAAAAATAGAGGGATGAAATTGGTGAAGTCATTCTCAAGTTATGGCGTGAATAAGGGAAATATTGAGATAGAGATTATTGATCTTTGGTGCAAGGATTGCTTCTTATATAAGCCGACAAACAGAAGTTCAAAGATGCCAGAAGAAATTTCAGAGCATTTTTTTATCCTTAAGTTATGAAAGAAAGCTTGTAATGTCCCAGATACTTACCTACAAAACTCGATCGACATGAGCATGATATTTTTGCCCAATAATTGAGACACCTTGTTATAGTATTTTGAATCTTAAATTTATACTCAACAAGTTCCTAAACTGTGTTTATATATGAAACAGTGTGTGTGTTAAGCAGTAAAATGATGACATTATGAAAATAACAAAGAAACGGAAACATTACTCCTCATAAATATTATTTAATCCGCTTAGCATAACGTTAAAGTAAATAGGATTTTTTGGGCGTGCGCCTAATAAAGTCAGAGTATTCATAGATGTAATAAATTGTACGCCATTAGCAAAGCAAATAGGTACATTTTTACATAACAAATCTCTTGATTTTATAACATTTTTCATTTTTATGTAGTGAAGAATATTTTGTGATAAATTAACTTGAGAAGTCATTGCGCAACAATCAAGTTCTGTACTTATTGCTATGTATGTAAGAGCTAAGATGGGACATGTTCCGAGATGATAAATTCAGTTTGGTATAACTAATTTAATAAGATACATGTGAGGGTTTATAATGTGCCTTAAAATTAACTAATAATAATATCTTATTCTGATTTAATTTATGAAACATCAAATAATTAAATGTATGTAATATCCACACGACATTGACAAAAATAGAAAATAAAACTATAAAAACAGCAAAACATTTTGTTCGCACAAATGTAAACACATAATTCCATATTAAGACACCATTATTAACTAGCTGGTGATCATTAAGCTATCGCCGACCAAAAGTGCGTAGGAGTCTGGAAACAAATATGTACGTTAAAGCCGTTATATTTATTATCATCTTTAAATATATAAATTGCCAATTTTGTATGGCACCGTGTCGACTAATAAGATTAATGTTAATAAAATATATTTGAAACATAGTTAGAGTTTATAGATTTAGATAAGGTTTTATTATTGATGCCAAAGGCTAGGAAATACCCGAAAAAATACTTCTACTCAAAAATCCTTTCAATGCAGCTGGCACTTAAAAAAACATGTTCCAATGTTTATAAATCTTATACGAAATTAAATTTTATTTCCTTACGCATAAGATATAGGTATAATTGAAAATATTAAGATACATCGGAGATGTAGGCCTTATACCTTGTTATTTTACTTTACATAAAATTGTCTCTATAAAAAAGAAGAACATAACTGGAATATATACAAAATATACTTCAGTTGTCGTAGTGTGTTCTGGGGGGCGATTATGTAACTAAATTTCAATCATTTCGAATTAAAATCGGTTCAATATAGCGGATTTCTGATAACTTTTTAACGTTCTGATAACTGCAAATACAAACAGTGGTTCATTAGAAATGGAATAATTTCCGATTTTGTAATATTTCTACCGATTCAGAGGTTATTTCAATCTGAACTTCATTGCAATAAAGTTACGTAATCCACGTACAAGTTTCATGAACGAACGGTCATGTACGGCAAGTCTCAAGTGTGAACTTTGTACAAATGAGGTTTATTATGAGTCATAAAAGAATGGCTTTGGGTGCTTTCCAGGGGATGTTCACATTATGACAATGTTTGCCGTTAGCGGTTTGTATTTCGCTATAATAATACCCAGTTGTAGCATCTGTTTGGCAGCTGTATGAATGTTGGCCCACTTTGCAGTTGATAACACGTGTTTTGTGTTTGATGAGAACTTATAAAAGTGTGGTTTGATTTTAATTATGTTGGTGATATTTTATGTTGACTTAGTCATCTCCACATCATCGCATTGCTTTTTTCTTTAATTTGTTACTTATACTGAGTGGAGATTTCGAGATGGCATATTTTTGAAACCTATGTTGGGTTAGTAATGCTGAAGAAAAACACTGAAATTAAAAAAAAAATACTTTATGATCGAGCTAGGTTGACCTTTAAGAGGAAAGGATGGCTGCATGAAATTTGAAAAATAGGTATTTAACAAATCTATTGCTGTCGCGCTGTTGCTGGGATATAATGTATGAGGGACGATAGAGACAACTGCAGCTTGGATTGATTATACCTATTTAAAATAGACGCAATCACTATTTCGTAATCCCCAGTTTCCTCCTCCAATACTGGATCGGATGGATATTTTTTCAAGAATATAATAAGAAGGGCTTTGGCTATGTCTGTCGGTTTTCATTTTATTTTTTATATTCGTTATTTGTTTGCTGGACGTCTGATAAGGGCAGTAAAAATGGACAGTTTTTGTCATTTTATAGGGCTCCTAATTCTTATAATAATTAATTTATGGAGAAAAACACAACCGACAGACATACAGTGGTACCTACAGATTGCATGGTAAAATAATCATAGCTCTAGTGTCATTATCCAGAGAGGAAACTGAAGATTACGTTTGTATGGAACAAACGCCACCAGCGTTTCCTCTTAAGCGGCTTTGCACATTATAAGAAAATTTCTTGTATCTTATCGTAGACACAAGACATAAAATGTATGAGCGTGTCTGATCAGACATTTCTTGTAATATGCACGGTCTCATATAACCACCAGAGCGACTGAATGTCTTATAAGATATGTCTGATAAGACACAAGACATTTTTCTTATAATGTGCCTTTGCACATTATAAGAAAAATGTCTTGTTACTTTTTACTTTTCAAACTATTAGCCCCTTTGGGCTAATAGTTTGAAAAGTAAAAAGTTATTCTCGAAATCTCCACCCAGTCAAGCATAGTGCAATCATTTCTGCAGGTTATTTCCGATTATTTATTATAGACACCAGCTAAAGCCCACAAATCAAATCACAGAAATTCCTACAATAAACAATCATGCATAACTACATAAATATCTACAATTTGTAGCAGTGTCATAACCAGACTCGTATCTCTAGCTAGAAGCTCAATATTTGACACCAAAGAGATTTAATAACGCAGGCACTGACACGTTTTTCATATTAATTTATATTGAAGAACTCACGCGACGGTGTTGGCTCGTAATTTAGGCAGCCGACAAACTTCGGGACAATAAAGCACTATGCAGCGACATTAATTACAAGTTATCATAAAACATGTAGTGTGAGCCGGTCGTCTTACAGTCTGGTTCCTTCAAGACACTGGAGTGACACTGTGTCTAGTTCTTCGAAAGTCTACACGATATTATGAGTATTCTTATGACGCATCTGAAAATGTATTAACTTTGTAAAGAATATAAGGTCAAATAAATTTATTTGTTGTTGTTTCTTTACTTAGTTCTTTGATTTTTAGACTATCTATCAATCAAACGACATAACTCAATTATTAAAATCACTTTGATGAAGCTAAACACGTTTAGTAAAAGTTGTACGTAGTATATTTTTATCTCTGGTAAAATTAAAGGTAAAGTTTATTATACCTTTACTTTACCTTGATAAAATTTTTACCATGGTAGAAGTTGTCGGAGGTAAAATTAATCGAAAACAATTTAACAATTTCGCTGAATTTTAATAAGAGCACAGTGCCTAAGGAAAGTTGTAGGAAAGCGCAAAGAGTATGCTTTCCCGCTACCCTATAAATAAGCCGGTGGGACATTTGCATGCTTGGAAGCACAAAGAAGTCGATATCGGTAATTATGAATAGTTACAGGACACGATACCAAGTCAGATTTATAGTGCCTTATGGACTACAATAAATCTTCATGTGTGTGCATGTTTTATTACACAAATAAAGTACAAAATAACGTGAATTTTGAACGCTCGCGGGTAGATGTCGCGCTCGGTAAATTAATTGCCGGTTAATCTAATATAATGCTCGGTTGCTAAAGTTTCAATATTTGATTTGGTTATGGATAAGCATTGGTTTATTGTTATTTTTACTAGTTTCTTTTAATAAACTAATATTATAAATTCGAAAGTGAGTTTATTTGTTTATCTTGACGCCTCAACGACTTGTTTGTAACCGACTTCAAAGAAGGAGGAGGTTCTATGTTTGACGCCTATGTTTTTATTTTTTGATATATCAAAATCAAAGAAAAAACGATGTCAAGCTATTTGGCATTTTCCATTAAGCCATTAAAAATAATGTTAATGCTTTACGCTTGAATCTTGTAACCATCAGACACTAGGTTACAAAGGACTGTACAATACATACATTTATTTAGATTTGTTTCTGTGGGGGCCGAGAACCAACATAATTATATGGAATTGCCGAAACGCTTGGGTGAATCATCTTGTGACCAGATTGCTGGCGTAACTTAGTCAAGCTCCTTGGTTCACCAAAAATAACGAGATGCAGCAGTATCTCAATATGCCAACTAAAGAAGAAAAACTCTACTCTGTACGTTTGTCCATTCACCCAAATGCACTCATAAACGATTCGCTCCACAAACATGTCTCTCGTCAACGAACTATTACTAACCTCTAATTCGTAATAATATGTAGTAGATAGAGTACGTAGAATTTTATTTTCAAAAATACATTATATAAGTTTTAATAAGTTCTGTTTGCTAAACCAAAACAGACAACGACTATAGTTAATCAAACTTTGATTGATTTGGGAACAGGTAGCCGTGTGAATAATGCAAGTATATTTTGAATGTTAGTTTTTAAATAACGAAACTTAAAAGATTATTCAGTAGACGATACGACGCATTACCTCAAAATAAAGAAGTCTTTTAAATTACAAGGCATGCGTAAAAAGAAAATCTGATTGCATTCGCGGTGGCTGCTGGATAATTGAAAAAATGTCTCTTAGATTGTTTGCAACGGGTTTGGGTCGGCCACAATAATGAGATGGGATTATATGTCTGTTATTGCATGGGAGCTAAGAAAACAGATAATTTCGAAGATTGTTTTTAGAACCGGTCTTTTTATTCAATCGTAAGAGAACTTAATGAAAGTCTTGATGATGTTGCTGCACGTGTACACAGTAAATGAATGCAAATGTTACTACTTGTATTGCAATTACATCTTAACTTGAAAGTAATTGTTTTTTTAAGCTTTGCTTATTCGATGTGTTGCTATTTTTACGATTGGATGGCCCTTAGTGGAAAGCCTGAAGTATTGTGACACCTATTGTGGATACCAATTTTTGCGTATCTACTTTTCATATTAGACAATGATCCATAGAAGCAATAAATCTCTCAAAAGCATTCAATATGTAAATATAACTTGCTCAAAATTGTAATCAAGTAATTAATCTTTTTAGTCTTGATTATCTTACCAGATTCTACTTTACCTACCCTTTCTCCAATATTGATATTTCATTTTCAGTATATTAAGTAAATTACTCTTGAAAACTTCAACGGTCCTTTCCCTAAATCTCTTTCAAGTCACCCTAAAATATTTAAGATTAAAACCTTGAGAGCATTTCGAAACTTAATAGATAGGAAAAGTTGTTACTAATTATATCCGTTTGAAGTTCCGATGACAAAATTTTATACAAATAGAGATTAATGTATATTTCAGTATTTTGTAGAGTACACAATCATCATTTGAATAGTTTTACATCGTGAATAATTTCCCAAATCGGAACGAACGGAATTACATCACTAACTAGTATATTATATAACTAGATATATCTGTCCGTTCCATCTAATTCCACAAACTATATAACTCTATCCGCAATAATACAATCCAGCGCTGGAGCCATTCAATCCAATTTAGTACGTAGACGTTGCGAATAATAATTTCCTAGATACAACAAGTGCATTCCCAGTGCTGTAATGTCTTCTATATTGTCATTTAACTGGCGACCATTTGCAACAATTAGCCCTTGTGAAGCTGAGTTAACGAAGCAATTCTCTTCTCTTGTGCCCTCGAATAATGAATATTGTTGATCATCTAAACCTTATCTGTTCTGATCTTAACGTTTTCTGATCGTACGGGATGATAAAATTAGTTTTCATTATCGTCATTTAGGTTATGTGTGACATCCTGCTTGTTTGTGTTTAATGGAAGTAAATTAGGTTTTAATTATTTTCATGGATTAATTTTGGACGCTGCGTGGGATCTATGAAATGAAGGTTAATAATGATGTACGTGGTGCATTGCATACGCGTAGAAAATAATTAGACCCGGGCTAAAACCAAATTACACATCTATAAACTTTAACCCCCTTATTAATAAATAAGGTTTAAGTCTGGTTAAACCCAGGTTTTAAGATAGCCCCAGCCCTTTTTGCTATAGGACATTAGAAAGTGACGGATATATTTAAAACCTAGGTTTTACTAGGGGTAAGAAAATTATGAAGGTATAAAATAAATGAAAATCGAATTTTCCTATGAAATCTATTAATCTATTTCTTTTTTCTTCCGTATGCTGGTAGCGGATTACCTAAAAGTGTTGCCGTATTAATGCACCTACCTAGTTTTTTAGGAATATATTTAAAAGTTATGATAATAATACAAGATATTTTTTTATCCCACTAAGGTTGCAAACATGCATACACTCGAGTGTATACATACACTACAATAATATCAGCATCAAAGCTAAAACTAACATCTATAAATCGTGTGTGTTGTAATACGTCTCAAAGACAAACAATATGCAAGATAATTTTTATGTAGTCGTAACTTGTAACTATGTCAAAATAATTTATGGTCGTCATAACTTTATCATCTCTATTAATAGCTTTTGCGAGAGCCGTTTCAGTGTTCTCAACAGTGATGACATTAATTAAAACCATTTTGATCGTTAACCCATTTCATCTGATGAGGCGGAAGAGTAAAATTGAACCGAATTCATTATTTCCTTTACAGAGACAATTGAAAATTTTCTTAACTGCTTATTGAATTCGTAATTTCTTCGTTTACAAATATTTTTTATAAGAATTTTTCGCTTGAGTGACAAGTGTTTGCATAATGGTTTTTTTATTTTTTATATATGACCAAATTGTGTCTGTGTTGTGTTTAAAAAATAAGTTAAAGATGTAAAGCACAATATAACAAATGAGCAAGAAGCTAAATTCACATAAAATACGATAATTTTACCTACTGAAGAAAATGTTTATAATAATACTTAATATTGAAGGATTTCCAGGAAAAATACGAAAGAGCAGTTGATAGCCATACAAAAGAGTTAAAAGACCGTTATAAAAGTAATAACAACCTCATAAGAGCTAAAACAGCTATACTATGTACGTACGAGTACGTAATAGAAATGTCCAGTAAGCATGCTGTTTCTTCAATTAGCTTTTCTAATATAAAAATAAGCTTGTATAGTTATTCAAATTACTGCTATCTGTTATATCCTTTAAGGCTTTAAATAAGCTCCTAATTATCTCTAAAACGTTTGTTGTTTAACAATCACACAGCAAGTCAAATCGAATATGAAGGGTACTAAGCTGGTTTACAATTCATCTTTAATAATATCCTTGTTATTAAAACTAGATAGTATTGCCAGTAATGATGTCAGTACAATGTTCATTGTCTATGATTCTGTTGTCAAGTATTTCATTGACTTTTACTTAAACATAATTGTCGTTTCTTTCAACTGCTTGTCATCGTCCGCCTTTATCTTGTACCAGGGCCATTAAAGGGCTATTATTTGTATTGGGTTGTGTAAGACGGATAGTGTTTAGCAAAGAAAACAATTTAATGGAATATTCTGCGGTGGCCAACGACTCACTTAACCGTAACCCGAGAGTTAAGTTGATGGGTAACGTGTTTGCTCGGTAACCAAATATTCTGGAACAGAAGCACCATAATGCTTTGCTTCCAGATTGCTCTATTTGCTTTTCATCCACAAATACGAAATCCGTTTGTTCAACAGCTTTGAAAATACTTTGAGAGACATTAATTTCATCATTGCTAAATGAAATAACCTATTCTATGCTTAAAAATGTTTTGCACTATATTTTTTATTGTTATAAAATATTATGGTTATCAGTACAGTGTATAATTATTTATATGTTAAAAATATTATTCGCATCGAACCCTCGAAAACAATTCTCACGGTTTGTATTTTTGCGTTTTTATTTAAAGGCAGTAAATTACATTTAAAATAGGGTTGTGACTGTTTCAAGACTATTATTTTATTTTGCCTTTCTAATGTGTCGTAATCAAATAAAAATAGTTTTTGTTTAGCGACAGCCACGTGACCCGACGCATTAGCGATAACAGACCGCACATAAATTTCATATTCTATTAAATTTTCTTGTCGCTAATCTCCAAAGCTCATAGACTTTATCTATGATGGCATAAATTATTCAGCTCAAATAGGTTGCCCCATGTGAGCCGTTAAGGAATAATTTTATGCCTGTATGGATTATAATATATTTTATCTCGACCCCGCATAACTCGGGTGACTCGGGGTCAGAAATCACAACGCTATTGAATTATCATTTGAATATAATATATGTATTGATACTGTAACTCGGGGTGCAGACAATACCCGTGAAATTGTTGAGGGTTCGTTTGATTAGATAAATGTGAATTATAGCTATGGTGTTACACATAAGAAAATTTATGTTCATTGCGTTATCGCGATTGTTTGTCAAAAAAATAAAGATATATTAATACATGGATACGTTTTACGGATTTAATAATCTAAATATACTAGTATGGTTTGTTTTGTTTATAAATGACCTTTGTTTTAGAGATACATTATTGTCAAATTTGCTCTACAAAATCTGAAAGGGTGACACTGGAAATTGTAAGAAAAAATTAAAATCAAACATTTACAAGTTAAACACTCATAATTTTACTTCACTTTTAATCTACATAAAAAAATTAGCTGACACAAAATTGAGTGATACACTGAAATTTAAATAAAATAGGCACTGAATTCAGAAATTAAATTTAAACATCAAAATGTAAGGAAACAGTCATCTGTTTAAAAGCAATTTGTCTTTAAATAGCCCATCGCGGTAGGTGCAACACAGCTGCAAAGTTTCAGAAGGGACGCGAACTACAAACAATTAAAATATCTGGCTAATGGAGTAAGCGGAATTCCAAATACGTTAATGAACATATCACAGTCTTGTTCTCTATTTGTTCTCGCCGAATGTTAAGAAATTTGATATAGAGATTTGTAAAAAAAACTCATTAATTAAAAGTTCGACAGGCATCTGTCGTTCGTCATTTCCTTGTTGAAGTTCATTAGAATTTTTACTTCCATAATTTATGAACATTTTTAATTTGCAAAAAGAGCACGTTCGATCTCGTAAAATAAAAGTTTGAAGTGAAATTTATCGTTAAAATTACGTTTTTTCATGAATATGAATATAAGTCGGTAGTATTTTTAATTGCTATTACAGGAGTACTTACAGACAAATTCAATAATGGAGTACTAATTGCGACAAAGTAGATGTTATCAGAAAGTAGATGTTATCAAAAAGAAGATGTTATTAGAAAGTTATAGGTTTACAATTTTGATAATACATTAAGGAACATAATATGAGATTCTAGGTATACACCTACTAATGGAAAATCACATCTCCTATTTGAATATAATTTATCAGAAAAAAACGTTTCGTTTCTTTTTTTCAAAGGCAATCAAACACAAATCATTTTCTAAATTTATTTTTGCCGTATAAATTAACCCGCCTCTCATTGTAACAATATCATTATTACAATTCCCAACCACAATAACCTATCTGGGTTACCACGTGTTGATTTTGGAACGAACGAGGGTGCTATAGACCCTGACGACAATAATAGAAATATGCAAATAATCGCGGACAGCCCAGATGATATTCAAACAAGATTATGTGTGTAAACGTTGACAGGCGAAATGTGGATGTTCATAAATCTGAAGGAATACCCTCAGCAAAGCAAATAGGTGAAGGCTTTGGATTTAACAAATTTTAAGTCCTCTTAAAAGCTTACTTTGAATTTTAGTACTGAAGAGGATGTAATTTTTGTGTTAAACTGAACACTGAAGGTTTGGCTACTATTCCAACTACATTTTTGGATAAATTACTTTATAGTTTAGTTTTTTCTTTAGTTTATTTAAAGTGGTATGTAAGGTTACTGCCATGTATATTGTTTATAAGTTATCAATTTAAATCTTTAGTAGGAATACCAAAAGAGTCAATAAGTTGTTGACACTAAACTATTTAATATTTCGCCACTAATGTTTAAAACTATTTTATATACTAACTTGTTGATAAATTAAATCAATACACCTAACTTGTTGATAAAAACCAATTAAACGAACAAATATAAATTTGTAAAATTACACACAATTAAATTAATTAAATGCTCAGCTTATCAGTGTTTTTCAATCTTATTGATTTCGCGACCCCCTTACAGGTTGAAAAATTCTGGCCACTCCCTTGTCAGACAGACAAAGAATTTATAAATTAAAAGACTACGATAGTGATTTTCTTTTTTTTGATTCTTACTTATTATAATACTACCTTTACTTATTAGTCTGCAAGAAGCCGCGAGAGGTTTGCAACTAAGTAAGAGGTAAGATGGACGCCCGCTTGTACGAAGTCTACCTTGCCTTTTCCTTCTGCCGGCGACCCCCCGACTAAGGTTTCGTAACCCCCCTAGGGGTCGCGACCCACAGATTGGAAAACACTACTCTATATTATGTAAATGGGCATGTTTAGCACTGTAGAGACTACAAAACAATTCTTCCTCTTCATACTATTGGATTTTTACCACCTAGTTTTGGATGACTTGTATAGCCAGAAACCTATTTGAGATTTTTTTTATTACTGTAAAACAGAATGTGTACTATGTAGCCAAAAGTGACTCAGTTATATGAACGACACAAATATGACTCGAACAAAACGAATGCCAAAATTATTATGAATATAAACAATCTCGGGGACTTAATACCCGTTCCGCAACAAGGACGAGTAAATACGGGATATATGCACAAACATATAGAATTTGTGTCCACGGAGGAGCTTTAACGCAAATGTATCTGTAAGCCGTCCGGAGAGCAGAATCTCTTAATTTACGCCCCAAAGGGATTTGCTAAAGCCAAACATTGTTCGCTAATTATAACGGGACGCATATGCTCTCTGTCCCACGAGGATCTTCGCAACTTAACGAGTAACGCTTTCAATACATAGCTCTGAAATTTTGCACCGAATTTTAAATTCATCGTGCTTCAAGTTTGTTGCAACTTCTGCTGTTGCGAGAGCGTCAATGTTGTTCACAGCTTTAATGTAATCTTTTATTTCTCCTCAGACTGTAGGAAATAAGGTAAGGTCTCCTGCTCACTCTGTGACTTTGTCACAATTGTACTCCTTAGCAGAATATCATTAAATTTGAAAATCTTATTTCATTTATATTTCAATCTAAGTAATGAAATTCAAATATAATCAACATCCATGCTATTCAATTATAATTACCATGGATATAGCCGTTTTTATCCATAGCAACAGTGTACAAATCTGCCTAGCACCTCATATCCCGCGGGATACATTAACACGTGGTTTAATCAGGCCCTCCACCCCTTTGTCTCCGAAAAACTCTATAAGCACATATCAGACTAGCCCATCTACAAATAAATACACTTTTGCATGATCATAAACAAATTAATCTGTAATTTCAACTTTATTGTTTCTGTAACAAGAATCAGAAAAAATCTTCGGTGTGCAAATGTAAATTTGCTAATAGGGCGAGCTAATCTGTCAGCTGAGCCGGTGGAGATCGTTTAAAAGCTGTGGTCCCCTCCTTGTTATTGTTTATTTAGGATGGAGATTCGCGTTGAAAGCCCGTTTTTGAGGCGTGTACTAATGCGATTGTACGTTAGCCACGGAACTGTTGAGAGTTGAATGATATGCTCTGATAACACTCGAATGTGGTCATTGCAGGCTTTATGACAGGGGTGTCGATTGAGATATTAATAGGATAAAACGTATGCATGCAAAGTAAGGAAAGATAGGGGTAGGGAATTTTATGAGATTCGCACGTGTGTTGGTCAACCCTAATAGTTATTAACACATATACTATATTTGAGTTTTCCTGAATCTCGACACAAATATATAATAAATATATCTTTTTACACAATTATATTCAATAAACAAAGCAAAACATTATTAACATATCATAAAACGGTAATTCAACGGGTTATAAAATCATTGGACTTGATAATCGAAACGTTTTGTGAATCAATTTAAGTGTGAGCTTTCTCTTCAATTATAGCATAAAGCTTTGGATCTCTCACAAATCAGCCATTGGGATGTTATGAAATTAAATTTTCAATTATTCAAAATAACAGTGTACGCAAACCAATTTTACGTCGACCTTTTGTAGGTGTCAGAATACAAATGTTGTTATGTGTAGGCACACTCACTGTTATTACTCAAACAATTTATTATAAGACTAGTATTTTGAGACCTTTTAACCCACAATTTCGTAAATTGTGAGTATTATTTATAGATTCAATATTATGACATTGAGAGCAATTTATCAAGAACATTGCTGGGTATTAATATATAATATTCTAAATTAATGAAAAAGTACTACGAAATCATTAACACTTTTATTTTTAGATGTGATGGTAGCGATATAAATCCACTAGCTTTCCACCTTGCGATTGCGATGCTCAGGAGTGGAATTTCCAAAAATCTTTTCTTAGTGGATGCCTACGCTATAAAGGGAATCTGTGTGCAAAATTTCAATTATCAAAACACACTAGGCTTTGTGTTGATCATAGCAGTCAGCCTATCTATAGAAGAAGATGAAAAAATAAGAGGAGACGGTCATCTATTTAATTCTGATCCCAAACTACTCGTTAATACATGTTATACAGATAAAGAAAGTAATGAACTACATCAAAAATCATATTTATTAAAGCTATTCCAAAAATCAATTTAAATATAACAGTAGCTTACGTTCTAATATCAAATTAACAAATGAAAAATAATTGACTGTGATAGTAAATTATATATAGCAGTTTAATGTAACAGTGAGAGTATAACAGGCTATGCATAATATAGGTTGTGAGAAGCGTACATAGTTCTTTGAATATTATTTTATGTGAGAGGAATTTTATATGTATGGAACAACGACATATCTAACAAAGCGGCCTATAATAATACTCTAAAACACTCTAATACGTAGGCATAATCTGTGACCATCCATTTCGACTGTGTATTATTTTAGTCCCGGATCAAATCCAGATGAAGTTGACCAATCACAGGACGGTCCCAAACGGCTTACAAAAGCACAATTAAGTACACTGGGGACCGTTAACAAAAGGTTGGAGAGCACACAATTTGTTGCAGCCCATCTTTATCTGGCACACTATTGACCCCTTTACCCTAATTCTGCGTCATTCTGAGTGTTCAATTCAACCCTCATCATAGCACTATGGTAAATGTTACTCCCTATCTTAATTTTTACTCACTGCTATTTCATTCTCTCCTTCGTAGGGTTATCTTTTAGACTGTGTTCCATTATTGAGTTTTATTATTTCTGTGAACAAACCATGTGGTCGAATTATCAATGCTTTGGCGACAATTTGAGAGTGATTCGCGAATCTTTATTGTATTCAGATCCCCATTTTAGGAGCGTTACTAATGATAGCTATCATTATAGTGCACGTGTATTTTGTATAGACATATTATAGATTTTGCATTAAAAAAATATAGGTAATCCGCTTATTTTAATATAGGATAAGGAAGAGTAGATACCGTTTTCTAGTTGTTAATGTTTTATAGTATACTAGTTATGATAAATTGTTTGTGGATAGTTTATCTGCGCAAATAAATGTATGCATGATAATAAGTCACACAGAGAGGAACCTGGTTCTCAAGATACAGGTTGGACCTAGTTTGAGAACCAGGGCACTAATGTTGAGTGAATGAATTTAATTTCTTTTGAATAGCTATTTTGATGTTGTGTACCTAAATTAATTCGTGTTTAACTTAATAACTTTTTTATTTGAAATTATATTGAGTTTGAAATTATCAAGTCATTTTAGCAGCTCACGTTTATTCAGTTTTTGTCTAATTATTGATTTCACTACCTAACATAGCAACCGTCAGTTTTTTTGTCAAAACGTCAGCCATCCGAAATGTCACCGTACCGTTTCACTCCACACCTTTGCATTCGTTCCATCGTCACTCATTCCGCGCCAACGCATGCACTAATTAGTTGACACCCGACACTGCTGGTACCGACACGTTTCTAGCTCCCATAGGAAACTTGGGACGTAGAGGGAACAAACCAGGTGTGAAATTGAATGGTCTTTAGTTGTTTTTCGATTGTGGTATAGGGAACTGCTGTCAGTGAGCTTGTTTTAGTGTAGAGTTTATCTCAACACGTTTTGTTAAATTACGTTTGGAAATATTCCCAGGGTTTTATTGATTTCCTGTTTGGAACAAGGTTTTCAGTTTTTAATCTAAATAAAATATTACTCAAAACTTTTAGACAAGTGTACTTACTTTTTGCCCCGCGGTATCACCCACGAGTTTGGCGCCCTCAGGGGTAAAATAAGTGATAAACGTCAAAATACGTAACAAAGAGCATAAAGGCCAAAATATTCTAATAAATCTTACCGGAAAATATTAGGTATTGGTCATATAACTCTTTTTTAACATTTTTTTTTTTAAATGCCCAATATATGTACATACCTATATTTTTTTGTTCTATCGAAGAGTTTTAATAAACTGTTTTTATATAAACTATTGATTTCCCTTAAAAAAAAACCTATATACAGGATGATTTTTTTTCCAGCCAGTGAGGGCAATTTTTGAACTTTTGGTCTTATTGAAAAACGCTGGAACCCGAGCTGAATTTTGAAGAAAATAAAAATGCCATTAAAACAAATAAAAAAAAAGTTACTTTTAATTATTTTTTTTGTGTTTCTGCTTCTACATCACAATACTAACAAAATTATGTATGACAATCTTGATAACAAGTTGCTAGAAGTTATCAAAATTTACCTCAAATTCTTTATGGCTAAACATAGTGAGGTCCCTGCGAGATCTTTTCCATATCGTCAAACTTTACACCTGTAGGTATATTATGTAACTTTTAATGTCACATTAGACGGCTGAATAAAAAATTCATGAATTAGTCATTAAAAATAAACAGATTTTCATATAAATACCCTATTTCCTAAATCATAAAAGCCTTTCATCATACACCTAACTCAAACGCACCAGTTTGGGCCTTGATCAGGCACTTACGAATTTTGCAATTGACTCTACCAATATCATCTCTATGATCTGCGAACTATTCCTAGTAGTTCCTAGTTGCTTAGCTACTTCTTTTATACCTACTTAACCAAAGATAGAATTAAAGAAAAACTGAACTGAACATTATGACAATCGTACACACGTGTAAAATTTATCAAATTCAGGAAACGTAACAATAACAATGGCCCCAACACACCTTCACAATGTTGGCATCTAAAGCCGAGCAAACGGCGAACAAAATAGAACTGAACACAAAGCATTGCTCGTTATAGTGTCGCAATCGCAAACTTCGCCCTTTTGTCGGTACGCGCCACCGAATGTACTAATTAGTGTCCCTGCCCCCGACTTATTTGCTGAGTGCAATAGAAAGTTTCTTGAACGGGTCTGGTTGACCCGCGGTCACAGACGATGTGTTAAATTGTTCCCTCTACTTGTTACTTTCTGGAGTGTGATAGCTTTTTCTTTGTGATAATTGTTAAATGTGTGTTCAAAAATATATTCTCTAGCATCATGTAGTTGCTTTGCAACATAATTATATTCAAAGGCTTGTGCAGTGATAAATTGCAAAATGTTAATTTAAATACAAGTTTAAAACTCATAAAGCTTTTTAATAGTTTAACTTAAATAATTAGAATGTTAATTAAACAAAATAAAATTCACTAAATTAATGTCTCGAATGTAGATAATCATCTACGAATACTTGCTAAATTTCTTCAAACATAAAACTAAAAGGAGAATTTTATAAAAAATACAATTTAAACTAATAAAAAGGTTCTTGGTGTTCCAAATAGACGCAAGTGTTCACAATTACACGGAAGTGTTCACAAATACACATAAGTACATAAGTGTTCACAAATAAACATAAGTTATCACAAATGAAACATAAGTTGTCAAATGTAGGTATGCAGCAGCGTAGTAACAATTAAAAGAACCGACCTGCGACTCCCCTCAGTAAATTTTACCTTCAGTAAAATTTATCTTCTGCAAACGCATGGTCTGGGACTGGTCTGAGATGGCACATGAAACCACAAAAAGATCTTCTGCAAACGCATGGTCTGGGACTGGTCTGAGATGGCACATGAAACCACAAAAAGATCATAAATCACGCTCTCTCGCTTTTTGCAACCAAGATCTCCAGAAACTAGATTTTTTTAAGAAAAACAATGCGGGTCTTCTGAGGGCACGGATCCACTAGGATGGGCAACGAACAGCCTGTAAATTTCCGTAGTCGATCAAATCCAACTTTTTATCGGACTCCTATTTTTCATCCTAGTTGACAGAATGCTCTCCTGTCAATCTTTTTTACCTCAAAAAAAAACTCATTCCAAAATTCAAAATAAAAGAAATAAAAGGAATGCGAACAAAAAGGTTAATTCACTTTTTTTTTAATGCAGTAATGCTGCACTTGTTACTAAAAGGTTTTCTCATTGATCGAGATGGCAGTTTTCTAAATTAAGAAACTGACAGGCTAGAATCTGGTACTTCAGGATGTATGCCTACAAATAAATTGAGAAACACACGTAAATAATGCAGATTAGAAAACATAAATCTATATTCTTACTGATACCGGAATCTTACTTACATTTATAAATGAGATAGTTTGTTACTTAATAATGCCGTAATAGAAATGACGGAAAAGATTTCGATGTAATTTTTTACATAGTTTAACCAAACATCTGTAGGATTCCAAGTTTCCAACTTAATCTCGAGAATAGAGAAGAATAATAACTATCCTTAGAAGACAGGGTTAAAATCAAGGGATGAGCCATCGTAAAATAATAAAGATATTTACAACAAATGTTCAGTAACATCTTTGTCTTTTATCATGACTGATTGATTAATCAGGCTTATGTCATTGTTACAAAATCTAGTAAAATCAATACAGTCATAAATAGCACTCCTTCAACATTAACAACTTGATACAAAGTCTCTAGCTATAATTCTTTGCAACTTGCTATGACCTATAATTTGCATTGAATTGATAGGCGACCTGCAGACAATGTTGTTTACCTATCGATATTCTGTGAAATTGCTTTTGCTTTGCTTACATTGCTGTTATGATAGATTTTGTTATGATAAAGTTGAATAAACAGCGATGGAAACTGCCATGATTTTAATTTCCATTATTGTTCAGCATTGAATTGAAAATAAGGACGGAGGATATTTAGTTGGCTTCTTAAGATCTTTGAAATGCAAATGTTGTGCAATTTAAATAAATTGCGATTAACTTTATCATTATCAAAAAATATTTTGGATGAAAGAACATGATAAGGACAAGAGACATTAAACAAGTATTTAAAGAAACATTTTATACCTATGTAATAATTACCTATATAACTATTTATCGATTCCTTTCAATGTAGGTACTATTCTTATTATAGCGATATGGTTATAATAATAAGGAGTTGATAAAAGGCCAATAAAAATAGTTTATAAACGATCGTATAATTCGAAGAAGATGCTTGAAAGAAAATCTCACGATTAAATTCAGTATCATGTAGTAGAAGTGGCTTACTTACAGCAGTGAACAATAAAGGCATAACAATGACGAACTTAATGAACCTGGTAATGCATCTGATATTTATGAATCTGGTTATAATTCTACCGCTAACTCTGGCCTTTTACTAACAGTTAGATATAATATCGACAACGGTCACAGTTTCAATGTAGTTCCTAATTAGAGGTTGTCGCATGCAGCCGCGCAGTTTGCAGTTTTCAATAGGAAAGTTTTAGTTGGAATCCGGATTATCTGTAGAAATGGCTGCAGCGTATGTGCTGGCAAGTTATAGCTTGGTACATCTGAATTATCGGTTAGCTTACGCAAAGTCATGCATAGTTGACTTTGATTAGCTTAAATTGGATCGATTGAAAAGAAATAAAAAAAAACATTTCTAAAAATATTTTTTATTGTTCAATGATCAAATAAATATGAAGGTAACATAAATTATAAATCGACAAGATTTTTTGAATTTGAACCTACAAAGATTCAAATTCAAAAAATCTTTCAAATTTGAACGACAAAGTACAATTTAAATTCGATATTGTATCAAGCTCTAAATAATTTGAAGTGAAAAATTGTTAAGTAGTTACCAAAGTCAACGATTATAATCTTAGAATTATTTGAACTTCAAAATTCTATCAGACTTTCAAATTTAACTTGAAACTTTTCAATTTTCTCTCATGATTAGTAGAGTATATAAATAATATTTGACATTTAAAAAAGAAAGCAAACAAGTTGACTCTATTTCACCTTCATTTAAATCCCTCTGCAGTCTGCAACGCAAGGGAATTACTAATACTTTTGCAATTTATAAACGACTTACAAGAAAACTTTCAGTGTTATTATAATGAGATTTTTATTTTTTTAAGATGAATTCTCTTTGCTCACGTAATAGAAAGACTAATGCCAAGGGAATAAAAGGTGTTTATGATTTAATTTATAATGTAATGAATTCATGACTTCCATAGTTATGGTCCAATATCCATTTTGCTCTTAATAGACTGTAGTAATATACTACAATAAGTCATCATCGTCATTATCGTCAGCCTATAATGTCCCACTGCTGAGCACAGGCCTCCTTTCACATATGAGGGTGAAACGGAATGTGCAATACTCCACCAGCACCACACATGCCCACTGCGGATTGGTACAATGCGTACAACTACACACGCTTAGAATTTCTTAGAAAATAGGTACTATACGATATATACCGCGAATTCATCTAAAAGTTATTAGAAAAAAAAAATATAATTCTGACAGCCATAGCATTAATTGAAGACTATGAAGTTGCGATATGAGAGACGATTACGCTTATGAAAGCAATGTTATTGTTATAAGTTCAAATGCAAGAGGTATCATTTGAATCATTAATTGTGCATTAATGAAGAAGACCGTCGTTTGTATGAACGCTCTAAAGTAGTTTTTAATTGGTGATTCAGTCACACGCAACAATTGAAATGAATGTAGGTTAGCTCCCTTCCACTTTGCTTAATTGAAGTAATGATCTTAATTCCTTTAAATTTTCTTATGGCAATAAGAGTTTATAGCAATATAACAAAGACTATTTATATCAGCTTTCTGGTATGTGGTTTCCATTAAATTCTCTTTTTCATTGTTGTTGCAATACAATATATGCTACTTTGTTTTCTTTCATTATCATGTTTTAATAGTTTTGTTAGCCTTTTCCAGCAGTTGTCACATCTTTTAATGCTTTATTTTAAGCAACCATCGCCTGCTATGTTTAGCAGTATTTCATCAGTTCATAGTCTTTGTTCCTCATTATTGATTTACATAACTCTTTTCTTACATTAGACAAATCAGTTGCCTTTGATTTTATAAGGTTAAGCTCTTATTATTGCACATTTCCAGCACTGATGTTACACCAGCAAATTCATCCAAATTTTACAATAAAATTATTATAAACACGAAAGTGAGTTTGTCGTTTTTATTTTATTTACTCTTAGGAACATTTACAGTTTAATTTCTACGATAAAGTAAACATAAACATATATATAATTTTCTTCTACCTCTTGATGCTATAACAGCACAAGCAATCGTGATACAAATTAGCAAACAGCTTATGATATAGACTTAATGCAGAAAAACGGGTGATACCCCAGGTGGAAACCAGTAAAAAATGTTTCCAGAGAGTCATAATTCATTTTTTGCCCAATTTCAGTTAGTGGATTCAGGAAAAATCAAAAGTTCATCAGACATTATTGACATTAAAAAATCGAAAGAACACCTATATCACAAAATAAGTTAAAGTACTAACGTACTTTTACCCTGCAGTACATAGTGCTTAGACTCAACTTGAAAACAAAACGTTGTAGTTAGGTATGAAAAAGACTTGTCCATGTTCCAGTGCAGTCTAATTCCAGTAGTTAACTTGTCTTGTTATTCTTTAAGTTGATTGTAGAGTAAGTGGCATCCATTTAAGGAATAAACGAAAATAAGTTATATTTATAGTTCTAAGCAGGTTTTAACATGTCAATAAAATTGTAATATGGATATAAGAAAGTCTGTGGAACGTGGCACTTAAGCGTCAAATTAGCACTGTCATGTAGGCCATTTTATGTTTGAGATATTTTGCTATTTTATATCGCAGTCAGGTGTGAGAAAATTATTGCATTTTGTACTCAGACAGTAACAGTAGTCGAGTTATTTTTACAAGCTTTTATTTCTTTCAAGCTTCTGTGTATGTAACTATGTTTGTTCGGGTGGAATCTTGCAAGTCGAATTACGCTCAGTTCCAGTGGTCGGATTGACTTGATATTTGGTGTAAATTAGTGTATTGGAAGACAATGCAAGTACAATCAACAAAAAGTATAGTCACTAAAAAAGCTTGTATTGAAAATGTTTTTAACAATATTCTTCTTTTTGTTCCTTTGTCGTTTCCTCAAGAAATTCTTGAATATGATAATACTTGAATTAATCAGTCAGCATTCAGCCTATGGATGTCCACTGCTGAACATAGGCCTCCCCCATTGACTTCCACTTCGAATGTTTCGGGCCGCTTGCATCCAGCGGCGCCCAGCGACTCTGACCAGGTTGTCAGTCCACCTGGTGGTAGGTCGTCCCATCTCGGCGCTTTCCAGTACGTGGTCGTCACTCGAGAGCCTTTCTTCCCCATCAGTTATCATCTCTTCGAGCGATGTGGCCCGCCCATTGCCAATTCAGCTTAATAACTCTACGAGCTATGTCCGTCGTTTTCGTTCTCCTACCAATTAACCAGTATTACTAACAAAATTCTTGAAATATTTGCGCCGAGAGAAATCGTTTACGTAATCCCAATTTAAGTATCTATAATTCTTTAATAACAAAATATTTTTAGAAAGGTATCTTGATCTTACACGTGGCATTTTTACGATTAATCAGAATATTTAAAGGAACAATCGTGTAGGTGGACGAGTTGGAATCTAAGGATGTGACCTTACTTGACGAAATTATTCCCGTTGAACAGACTCTTCGTGAATGAGTACCTACTGAGTCGATTGGTATTTATGTCAAGCAGCCCACGCTTTATCTTGATAATTTTTCGCTTGTACCTACCAGTTGAGGTAAAAAAAAAAACTTTAACTAAAGATTAGAGGAATTATTCGGCTTTAACTGTCTCCTTTCAATAAAATTTACATCGTTAAGAATTGCTAATGCAAAGCAGACAATGGTGCCGATTCTGTTGTAAATCGCACTAACTAATTTTAGTCACATCGCATTTGTTTCTTACAAACATTATTGAAAAAGCAACATAAGCAACATATTTAAAGCTGTCAAATTAGTCTTTGCCGTTTTCATTTGCGGGTATTTCGATGTAAAGCGATAGTGTGTGACTAAATTTATGTTGAAAATTGGTCTAATTTGACAGGACGTAATTTCTTACATCCTTTTCTAACGTTCTTTATTAGAAAGAGATATAGTGAAACTTTTAGTCAACAGAATCAGCACCAATAAGTTCAATTTGTAGCTTATAACTAATTTTGAACGAGGCTTTGACATTTTGGCTTAAATGACGTAGAATCGTATTGCTCTACATATTATTAGCATAAAGTTCACGACCTAAATCTATTTACAAAGCACATAAAACTACTAATGTAATATCAAGAATAGCCGACACTTTAAGTCTAGAAGTTAAATAACCTATGACGTCTCAACCACAAACATTAATAAGAAGTGGTATACGAAGTCCCATAAAGTACAGTGAGGAGCAACAGCATGTGACGTGGAAATGAACTGTCGGCCAGCAACGTGATTGACTGCACATTGGTTGGTAATTGGAAACATGGAGTTATTACTATTGTGCCTCGTTTGAATTGTGAAGAATTTGTTCTGAAACGTGCGGTTAATACTGGCTGCACATGGCTAAAGACTTCCTTGTGGCTATCCGTGAACATTGGATAGATGCAGAGAGTCTACTACGAAAAACGATACATGATAGTCCGATCATCGTTGTCAAATATTAACCAATAGAATTGCAGCAAAACTGACGAGACGTAAAATTCGTGCTACTCTATTGGCTAATTGATTGACAACAATTATCGGACTAATTTGTATCACTTTTCGTAGTAGGCCCTCAGAGCTTTGTTCAATAGAAGATAATCAGTATATTGATGATGAATATTTTTGAACACTTAAATATTCAGTTATGACATGGCGTTTGTATTTATGGCGATTACGTTGTAAATTCTTTCCATATTATGGTTTGAGTTTTTGTTTCTATTTGACTCATGTTATTTAAATTTTAACGGTCACGTAAATAATGTCACATTGTTGAGAAATGACGGTAAGATGACGTTATTTACATTTTATCCAGTAAATTAGTTAAACAGCTATTGATGAGTGGCTTGTTCCCAAACTTCTTTTGTTTAAAAAAGATAAGATTCCCAAACTTCTCCAAAGAATTATTACAACATTTTTTAATATTAAAAATACTCAGGCCGTTAGTGTTTTAGTACTTTCACTAAATATGAAAGAAAATAAGATGCTGATAGTAAAAAGAATACTGGAAAAACTTTGAAAGGGTTTTAACCTCAACATTTTTAGAAAAACAAAGAATACGAGAGCCACTTTTCATTTAAAGAAAATGTTTACTTTACAGGCTTCAATAGATACCTCACAGACAAAAGCCAATTTTCCAAACATATTCCAATCGAGCATAACAAACACGTCGTGGTATTCTTCAACACAAGGGCACTTATTGGCATCTTACTATTGTCTAGACTTCACAGCCAATTGTCTCGCTGTCCACAGACTTAAGCCACTCGAAATGTTCAGAAACAGTCCTACAATCTTAAGCAAGTTAATTAATTTTAACTGGTTTGCGAAATCAGTATTGCATTAAGTGGATTTATTACATTTCATCATGTAGTGTAATTAATTTTAGGTTTTGATATTTTAGCTGTTTTTGAATGATTAATTGATGAATGTGAAAATTAAACACAAAGAATTATATTTTTAACCGACGAAAAAACGGAGGAGGTTTACAAGTCGACGCGTATATTTGTATATTTGACCGGATATCACACGCACAAAAGTGTGTGAACTTTGCAGCAGACTTTCAGAACTTTTCAACTTAAGAGTATCCGAGGGCTACCATATAATTACCTAAACAGCGTACTATAGTTTCCTGTTAATTATTTCCTTCACAGAAAGCTCAAGTTCATCATAAGTTTGAATTCATAACTTTTGTGAAGGTATTCCATGTCGTAATTCCATAATACTTGACACTTATGTAACTTTTAGTATGGCTTGAAGCCATACTAAAAGTTACATTATACAGTTATTTGTTCAAATAGGTACTTTTTATATTATTATTCTGGATGTTTAGCTACACCAGTAAAAAGATAAAGCGGTTTCATATCGTAACTCATACGTGCTATAATAAATTCTATCCATCCATCTCATTACGTCGGAACCGTCCATATAAAATCCGGCTTATTTGCAATTTTTACGACACAGCCTCTTTGTTGGCCGAATATAACGAGATATGGTACCCTTTTGTGTAATAAAGGGCAATACTTCAATTTTATTAGTTCATAGTTCACACTGGGCCGGATCGCAGCGCAAAGAAAGGCCCTAAGTATTGGATGATTTAGAGTGGTCATATAATCTGGATAATCGGTGGTTAGCACTTCGGCCACGCTTTTAAACGACGTTCGATGCTGTGTGGTATGTGTGTGGATCACATATCTCAAGAGATGGGCCGTAACGCTTGGATTTAGCTTAAACCTGATGTCCCACGAAACTCCCCACTCAATATCACAACTACACGTAAACGAACGCCAATAGACCAATAGTAGACATTTTTTAATCACACAGCCCAAGAACTTACTTGGTCGTAAGCGCTTGTAAATAAAATACACACTGCCATGCTCTCAGATCTACACACACATGCATGTATAGAGATAGATGGACGAATCGATATCATGCAATTTTTTATATCTTTCATAAATACTACATAGGATACAGTGTTCCTATATAAATCACGCGAAGTTATTTTATACATCGAAATAGTTGAGTTCACGATTTTTATATTACTATATCGACAATAACATGACGTCATAAGTTGATCGCTCCATACAAAAGAGGATACTTACCTAAAAATAATAATATTTTATGGGAACAACAAAGATAATAAGCACACTAGATCACATTCAAATTCACTTCTAGATCAAATTCAAGATAATATAAATGATAACAAACTAGTACAATTAATTAAACTTTTATGATCTCGAAAACGCCTGTAATTTTATTTTATCATTTTAATCAGTTTTATTATTTAATTCCATAACCATTGCTTACCATAGTGCAACCCCGCTTTCATTCAACTCACAGAATATTTATGCTCGCGCCAAGTCATCTGAAAGGAACCCTGTTCAAAAATTTATGGTCAAACATATATTTTTTTATTTTTACTATGTCATCTTAGTCTGATTAGTGATCATAAAAAGGTAATAGCGCGTCATAACATAACCAAGTATCTAATATTTCATCCACTTTGCTTTTTTCGCATTTTAGTGAGAGTTATAGGAATAATTAAGTTTTATTATCATCTAGACTAGACGGTTTCTTTGGTAACATTTGATGTGAATAGCCATAAAACACAAGACATTACTAAAAGGAACTTTTTTGGAATTATTGCGGAATTCTTGGTAGTTTCGCTATTTAACCAAAAAATAAGGAGAGATTACTTTCTGTCAGCGTCAGTGATCAATGTATTGTCTGTTTTCTCAATCCGATTTAATCATTTCAATTTTTATTTATAACAATATTTCACATTATAAGTTGTTCGTTTGAATGTGTATTTCCAACCCAAAAATGTGTTTGATTGAATATGATCTGTATATTATGTATTTACTTTAAAAGTACCCTCGTATTTCGTCTATGATTTTTTTGTTTAATGACTTGGCCGTGGTTAAACCAAAATTTTCAGAAATAATGAATTTAAATAAAAAAGATAAGCGCCACTAATGTCCTTCAAGTTTTCGCGAGATATCTTCTTACACAGTATCTGTGTAGGCGGAGGAATCCAGTCTTAGTTTGAGCGAAATATCTCTATTCCCTAAATTAGGTAGCTAAACTAAACCGGCTCAAAATAGTTAATCTTTTTGCGTGTGCCTTATTTCAAAGGAGGATAATAAATTAGAATGATCCCAAAAACCAGTTTTCAATTAAAGGCTTCATTTACAGACTTGTTTATCCAAAAGTTCTGGAAAATAGACAAACATTTACGAAGCACTAACATAAACAGTTACTAAAACTCGATTTCGTTCCACAAATTAGATGTTTTGATGGCAATATTATACGAAATATATAGGTAAAATAACTTTAGTAATAACACCCAGCCCATATAATTGTTTATACATAAATAAACAATTAACTTGCAAAAAATATATTAATCATGATGGTATTGAAATAAAAAGCACAATTTTCCTTTAGGCTTTGCTAGTTTACATAATAATTAAGATAATATGTTATTTTTCTACTACTTGACTATAGATACTGTTTATTGAGGCTTTTGGTTGTGCCTTAGCCGAGTTTCAGGTACTAAATACCAATCACTAAAACTGACTCTGCTAATTTCATAGGAGTAACATTATAAATAGTAACATTTGCCTATTGAAATATTGGCTAGTAATATTACCTGTCATTATTCTTATATTTACTGACCATATGTAGGTAAATTACAATAGTTACATGATACTTGTTCCGTGTACAAAATTGGCCGGCACAAAAAAGGCCTATTCTCGAATTACATGAATTAGTCATCGCTACGAGCGATCTCATTTCCAGAGAATCATTATAATGTTGTTAGGAACATTCGGAACATGGTATATAATAATTTTATATTAGCATTTAATTTTACGGGCGAACGATCGCTGTCGATTCGGACGTTCCCAAACGTTTAGTTTTTAAATTACTAGCTTTTGTTCTTATGTTTAGAAATGATTATACGGTCCTTTTAGATTAGATTAATTTCTTTGTCGCTATGCAAGCCCATGATAGTGTTGTACAAAATTATGTATTTTATAAATTATAATACAAGCTTTTCCAGTCCCGATATAATATAACACACACAAATGGTATCATCTCTTGGGTCTACACAAACTGTATTAATATGAGTTTGGTATTATAGAATTGCAGATATAGCAATCAGACACACACAGATTCAGACTCTTTCTACTTACTAGCTTACTAGCTTCGGCCAGTGACTTCATCTGCATAGACCTATATGTAGTCATAGCCCTGCGTAATATCTTGTACAGGGCAACTCAAAACATGTCCACCCATTAATATGAATGAAAATAAAATGGGAAATCGTTTTTTTATGGATAATTCATGTGTATTTTTTACGTCAACAGGAGGACAAACAGACAAGTTATAAACAGCAAGATTAAAAAGAGCGACTCAAAAATAAATATTAAATTAACATAAGATTTTTTGAAGGTACTACTTAGGTAATAGGCACAGATTACAGAATAAAAGGCGGAGCGCGCGGAACACGAAAGTGAAGCCAAAAAAGCAAATACAAATTCAAAATCAGATACCTTAGTATTCGTTTTTCAATTTGTATTTGCTTTGTTCATGTTTCGTTACCTTTTGGTTAATAATTATTAAAAACATGTTTAACTGCATTATTATTGTGGTAGCATTTTTGTACCTACACAAAATTACCAATAAGGATAAAGGTACAAAAACAAGCACATTTAAACTAAAAAAAATTTTTTTTCCGAAAAATATCACGCAATTTGATCATGAAAATATGTTTAGCAGCCTAATAATATATTAAGCGATGACTACCGCTATTAAACAACATTAAAATGAGCAAATCTGTGGCGTTCTTGGAATAAAAATTTATACATGAGAATTTTTGCTAATGCCACGTAATCTGTATGACTAAGGACTGACCGACCGAGGACTGATTAGTCTCCGAAGATTATATTTCAACATATTATCTAAATATGAATATAGTAAGGGCTTCTTTCTAATTTTTATCGTTAGAGTCAGACGGTTATAAATTAATACATTTCTTCGTGATACCTACTTATTTACAAAAAGCGAGACTGAATAATCTTATTAAAATTTCTTATAGAAAGCTTTCTACGTGAATATAGATAGTAGGTTATTCAGTTTTTAATAATATGCAATATTTATTATAACAATATCTTGGGTTAGCTTTATACACCGTCATTTGTTCCCAAACTTGTATTCTGGAAACTAGATATCAAATAATAATATATCAATTTAGTTAACGATTATACTGTTTTGATTGGCACTAATTTAGGTCTAATAAAATTCAATTTTAAAGGCAATCGTTATTACGTTATTACGTAATTACGTAATTAGACGGCTTGAAGTTACGGTTCCATGTGAAAAAATTGCGAAATAAATTAGTTTTGTCGGATGTTACTATTTAACTTATACATCGATCGCCATATTTGATGACGGAGTTTACGATAAAATAAAATAATCACGACAACTCATCAATACAGTATCATGTAAATACGCTTAAAAGTTGCTTGGTGCGAATATCTCAATTGAATCGAACTTTTATAGCGGTAATCAGAAAATAAAATTTTCAATCGAGCATTTATGCGTTGTAAAATTACACGAACCATTTTTCACGCCAATGATAATAATTGCTTTGATCAGTTATATCCGTAAGTATACACAGGCAGTCTTGGCGGGCATTGCGGCATAGTAAAGATCGTTAACGAGTATTTGGCCTGTGTTAAACGCTTATTACGACCAATCGAGAGGGTGTAAGCAACCATGACGATAAACCATTATAAAAATATACTTAATTTATATCATAAACAATTTGGATTCATAAAACTCGTGATGACATAATGGGCTTAATTTCAGGTTGGTGCAGGCGCTCGATCGCATGTGAAGATCGGCACAACTCACCTTATGAATAAATAATATGGAATCACAATTTGGGTTGCCATTAAGCAATTAGCCGTTGTTACCATTATGATGTTTTTGAAATGCTTTTAAATTTTTTATTAGATCAAATTATCGTAGCGGGTAAGGTGTCCAGTTCAGGTCCAAAAGCAAATGGTCGGCCATTAAATATCAATCATGTTACGAACTTTTAGTTTTTTTTAAAGTCGATTGGTATCCTTGATATTTGAGTTAATAAACATTGTTAAATTTCGATTAGTAGGCTTAACGGTTATATCAAATAGAGTATTACGAGTGTTTCTTTAAACGAAGAGTTCAGGTTTAATAACATTAATCTATTTTAATGTGGTAAAATGGTATCAGCTTATATAGATCCAATGTGGTATTTTGATTTGTTGATTAAAATTGCAGCATTCGTAATCGTCCGCAAATGACTAAAACCATATTCATTCAAATTATTTACTTGTGGCTTTTTAATATAAACCACTTTATTAAAAAGAATCCCACAAGGAATATCAGATAATTAAATACAATTTGCATAAATATTTCCAACGGTTCACACAAAAGCTCTGGGTAGAACAATAATGATAGTATTTATGTTCCTAACGAATTCGGTCCCAAATAAATTCCAATATTTCGTCTCTGCATAGTATAAAATAACCACTTTCATGCGTCAATCGACGGACATTTTGGAACATTTACTTGATCACAGTTTTTATCCAAAGATCGTTTAGTTTATCGCGTAGTAAGTGCAGGTTTGTGTGCTCCTATTAATTTTTGGAGTCGACTACGAAAGTATTTAGTTTTTTGTGGGACCCTGAAATGTCTTATAATGAGACGTTTTGTCATAATTCACGTTGTTCATGCATTTTATCAATATTTTTATGAGCGACATTGTTGACACATAAGTAGGGTATTAAGAAATTTAATTTTGTTACAAAGCTATGCTTACAGAGAAAATAATTAAAAACAAGTTCTTCAAATACTATTATTATATATATTTATCAGCCTACACAAATGTGCTAATTACTGGATAGGCCTTTTCAACACTCGATATAATTATTTCAGTCTTTCAATTTCTCTGTCCTCCTACTAAGTGTAACTTTTTGAAGTAACTCATATTGAATCAAACTCTGCTTCTTGCTCTGTAGTTTATAAATTGTCTAACGTTAACGTTTTCTTTTTTGTTGTCTGTGTTTGACCACAATTTCACCATGGTAAGTGATGATGTGGCCGAAGGTGGTAAGCACACAAAGCCTAGAAGGAACTGGCTCTCAAGTGCAGCTGTCGGAACACACTGATAGGTGCTTGGCGACAGTTGCGGGTGGTAGCTAGCCAGATGGGTACTTCAAAGTACCCTACCACCGTGCTAAGGCTTAACTCGATGTTTTCCTTCACCGAAAGCTCAAGCTCACTGTAGGATTCGAACCTGGGACCTTCGTTTCGAAATCCGACGTCACATCCACAGAGCTATCCTCGCAACTTATAGTAACGTTAAAAATTAAAAACAATATCGAATTTTCGTTTTAATATTATGCTCATCATTTGTAATAATTAAGAAACATGATATGAACCTGTGTAACCTTTATAACCTTATATATTGGTAATATCAAAACACAACGACCCTTAAAAACATTTTTAAACACCACATCGGCTCACGAATTCCATTTGGAATGGCCTACATCGAAATCATCTAAAATAGCCGAAAAAATGTCACTGTATCAAATAAATCTGTCATAAAATTTTACAATACCCAAGGGGTATGGTACTGGAAAAAATATCCTGCGAATCTTTACGAATTCTTTTTTACTCTCTATTTTCATGTCAGCACAATTATACCAGTTGTCTGTGTGGATAGCTCAGTAATAGTGAAGTTAAATGTCATAGCTAAATCTCGTAATTCAGTGAAGGAAAACATTTTGAGGTGTCTAACACTGTGTCAGGTAAGTGGAATTAATATTACCCGCCTATGTGGTTAACCTAACTTGGTATGTTCCAGTCAGGCAACAGTGCTTAAGAGACAGATCTCATATAGACTTTGTGTGATGCATCTTTGATATCTCAGAGTATATAAATACGTTATTATTTAGCTTCATTATCACGCATGGTAACTTCTGTAGCTTTGATCTTCATGTCCCTACTAAGGCCTATAAATTGAATAAATAGCTTTGACTTCCACTTTGACACATGGCAAGAATATTACCACATACTACTACAAGCATATCTAGATTTAAAATATTCAGTTAGAATCATAGAGTTAGAATATTATATAGTGACTAAAATACGTATAATGAATGCCAATTTCTCGTTTTCTATCGAAACTTTTACCAAGAACAAATGACAAGGAATCCATATAGACATTTTATCTGTCTGTAAATCAACTAGTGTACGATATAATCTGTGAATGCATCTATATGGAAACTGCTCTCGCTTCGCGCAAGGTAACGTTGTTAACGCTATCACTCTATAATATTCTAACTCTATGGTTAGAATCTTGTCCCTTCAAACGATCTTTGTCCCACACAGAAACTTTAACGACCGTCTTTTTTCTAAGTACCGACACGTGGCACGACTATTTGGATGTATTTAGGGATCTTGTTACGGTAATGACGTATGTCACCCTTCTCTAGATGGTGATAGTGGCACAAGTTTTCCACGCTAACCATGACGTCGCATAATATTGTATTTCTGCAAAATTTCGGAGCAAGACAAACAATTATAATGAAATTTAGTGTGTTAGAGATAAACAATACAATAGTTTTCCACGTCACACTCCCGGGATCACCCGTAGAGGTCGAATCTTGAAAACCCTTCCTTAGTGTTGATGCCTTTTATTATTATATACTACCCGAGCGGATTCACCCGTTCCTGGGATAAAAAGTAGCCCATGTCCTTCTCTATAACCTAGGCTATCTGCATAAATTGCAGGCATTGCAATTGGCCATTAATTTTTGAGTGATGCTTGAACAAACAAATATTTAGACAAACATAAAGACAAACAGGAATAAGAAGAAGAACCTGTGAGCAGAATTTCAAGTCCCTAGACCCTGTGGCTTAAGGTGTGCGTGACTCTGTAAATTAGTTAGTTTCTCCTTTTCTATATAAGATCAAAACTATTACTATATACATCAAAACTCCTTCATGAGTCGACACCCAGACGCCATTAATAAAGAAGAACAAAATACCCAACAAGTAAACAAACTTAATAATAAACAAACTTCTCATCTTACCATGAAATGCAAATGCAAAAGAAAGCTGGTGTCAAATAAAAACATTAATTACGGTAATGAAAATCCGAAAGCTCGTCAATCATTGGGTAAAGCCGACCGTCGATGAGATCAAGTAAAAACATGCGGCTGATAGCCCTGCGTCGTACAGGATAAAATTGTAATCCTTTTAAGTAATGAGTAGGTACAGGATATAGAGCTACGAAATTTTGAAAAAGTCTTGATCAGTTTTATTTTATATTTAGTGTAAGGAATGAAAAACCAATTCATAATTTAATAAATCTTAGGAGATGGGAAGTAAATTCCTGACTGGCTACCACCCTCAAGATGAAAGTATGTCGCCAAGTACCTGCTGCTGGAGCACTGCAATTTCGTTCTAGTCTATGTGTATTTGGTTTAAGAGAGGTAGAGCATAGCGTTTATTCGCTCAAAGACCAGCTCGACTGGGGAAGTACCTCCACCTTACAGAATACCGCAGCCAAATAACAAATAACTTTGTTGTGTTCCTGCGCGTGAGTGGCGGTCGCCAGAGCTCATTGGGGAGGGGGAAGAGTCGGTAACGCATGAGTGATGCCTCGTGTGTTGCAAGCGTCCATATGGCTACGGTAACCGCTTATCATCAGACAGGCCGTAAGCTTGTTTACCGACTTTGTGGTTTAAAGTTCTCACCAAAAACCATATTATTAACTTGGTGAGATTGTGGTCAAAAACATATTCACAGTCGAATTCGTTCGATACTTATGAATCCTATCCTACTCTCATACCTATCTAGAAGGCTGCTTTTAATGAAAAGTTGCTAGCAAATTAAATTTTTTTAGTAACTAAGGAGAAATTCAATGAATAATCTTCTATTTAGTTCACCTCTATAAAATAAGGCAGATTATTTTTCTGCCATGTCTATAAAAATATGGCTATCTACGCCAGTAACCAAGGGTGCGCTTATCAATCTAAATCATGATCCTTCATTATTAAGAGCGATGGGACTGAACCGATCCGGGTGTAGATTTGTCTGAGGTTTAGCCTTTAACGATAGGTAGTATAATGGTGGAGGGTGGCGATGGAGGTGATGTGCGGAATTTGTTTACCCACGGAGACAAGGCTGATAGGTACTCGATCACTGTTAGTGCGAATGTGCGGCTCCAGGATAAACGCACCAAGACTTTAATGGCTATAGCATAGGGGGTATTTTGGTCATTTGCAAGTAATGGTCTTGGAAAAATGGCGTTACAACATTTCGCCTGCTTTTGCACACGGCCAGCTGTATCGTAGTCGAATGATTATGTACAAAAGGATTTTCCGATCAATTCTTTATTAGTAACGTAGCAAACAACATAATCTACCTGAATATAAGAGTAAAGGTCATCACTCACTGATGGCTCGCGACAAGCATTTATTTAACTTGCAATGTATGTACCTATGTATGTTTGTTCGGGTGGAATCTTGCAGGTCGAATTTCACCCACTTCCAGTGATTGGATTGACTTGATATTTGGTATACATTAGTATATTGTATGACAATGCAAGTACAGTCAACAAAAAGTACAGTCACACAAAAAAAGCTTGTATAAAAAATGATTTTTTTAACAAAGAACTTATATCTTGTCATTATATAATGTACTACACATGATTTAAAAGCGTCACTTAGATGGCAAGTTTTTGCCGAGGCGTAGCGATGCTGATATTGAGTGATATATTCGATGGTGAGTGGTGACCTTAAATGTATACTTCATAATCTTAATCATTATTTTTAAATAGGCCTACTCAAAAGATTTCTACATCCACGCTGGAAGCATAAGCCTATTGCATATGATATACTAATAATATTCTAGTCTGGTAATTATGGGTAATTGAATTACGAATCTGTGCATTAGGTTATAACTAATTTAAGGCGATGATAGCTCAGTGGTGGTGACGTCGGATAACGAGACGAAGGTCTCGGGTTCGAATCCTACAATGAGCTTGAGCTTTCAAGGAAGGAAAACATCGTGAGGAAACCATAGCACGGTGGTAGGGTACTTTGTAGTACCCATCTGGCTGGCTACCACCCTCATGTTGAAAATCTGTCGCCAAGCACCTATCGGTGTGTTCCGACAGTTGCACTTGAGAGCCAGTTTCTTCTAGGCTTTGTGTGCTTACCACCATCGGCAACATCATCACTTACTTGAGACATAGGCTTATAAACATTAAAAAAAACTGCATTTTATCAACGAAATGTATGCAATATTATGGATCTAGGCAACAAATGGCATTTAATTCTTGTTTAATGACGAGACTGATGACAACTGAATTGGAGAGCCAGGTTCTTCCTCTTTGGTCAAAAACATGCTCTAGTTATATAGCTCAATTAATGGCTACAATAATAATATCCTACCCTACTAATGTAATAAATGCGAAAGTCAGTTTGTATGTTTATTTCTTACCCCTTGACGCCGTAACGGAACAACCATTGAACTAGTTCAAAATAAATAGAGACTTTCTTAAGCCAAGCGATATGATATCTGCTAAATAAACAAGCGTCATTTTTCGTGAATTATTCACATGATCATCCTTGTTTATGTGATGTGTCTCCTAAGTCACGATTAGCGGATTAAATTTGTTTACATTTCTCCAAACTAGTCAGCGATTTAGAGTTCCCTACCGTAAAACTTTACGAGCATTCCAAGTTAAAACCCAAAGAGCTTTTTAAGTGACAATTTATGTGACAATGTTTCACAATATATTGGACTCTGCTATGCACTAAGCTCCAACTAAAATACAAGAACTGAACTGGATTGAGACTCTACAAACTGGCTTAAATAAATAAAACTTTACGAGGTCGGTAGAGTCGATCATAATGTAAGAGTTAGTGGGAAAGACTCACTTTATTTATGTTTGGAATGAAAAATGTATCACTCGGGCTTGTTTTTCATAACTTCTCCAAATAACCACAGATTAAGAAAATCCTGTTTTTGATTGTAGAGCTTAACCCCTTTACTCATAAAACGTTATTTAACTAATATACCGTTTAAATGGTCACGTAAATAACGTCACCCTATTGTCATTGTCAAATAATGTGACATTATTTACGTGACCATTTAAACAGTATATTAGTTAAATATCGCTTTATGAGTAAGGGGGTATATTATTTGTTTTATTGTCATTATCAGCCTTTTGAAGTATATTGCTGGTCATAGGCTTCACCCAAAGCTTTCGACATACGTGACTGCAACTGCCACGTCATTCTTCTATTTTTTTTAAATCATTTAACTACGTGGGTAAGTTTATTTTCAACACACTTGCTCGTAAAGTGACATTTATTGCACCGTTTTTAGTATCTTAATGCAGCTTATTACGCACTAGTGCTTTTTACTTTACATTACCGCACAGTTTTATGACAGGTATAATCCCGATCATGTTAAGTATGTACCTCACTGCAAGTGATTTGTGTGTAGACGAAGCATTCTTAATTTAAACGGGTAAAATAGATGGACAGCGGATCGCTGTAAAAAAACTTGCGCGCCATATTTGTTACAGTAGTACCCAATTAATATGGCTTACCGATGTACCTGCGCAGAAGATACATTTTCAAAGCGCGGGAAACGCTATTGGCCGACAGCTGCCGTCATATTAGCGCGCGCCGTGCGGAGGGGCGTGACTTGCGAGTGAGACGGAACTAACAGCTGCAGTGTATTATTAACCTTATAGTAGTGATCTAAGGTTGATTGTAAGTTTTAAGCATTCTTTCGTTAATCTTCGGGGCCATACTTTCTTTTCTGTGCGAACGAAGATTCACGACGCGCCATATAAGTTGGGTAATACTGTAACGTTCTCATTATTCGGTTGATTAATATAAAAAAATACAAGTCAGTTTTTTTCCTCGCAAGTGTATTTTAAAATGTAGTATGACACGCATGTGCATTGATCATTAGTCATTACACTCTTGGCTCCCTAATCGCAACCAACTTTGCACACATGTATCATAATGTACTATTATTCGATTTTTGCCGGTTAACCTCATCGCAGACTATCCTTCAAAGAGAAATACATTTTTGAATACTTTCTAATAAGTTATACGGTATTTCCATATCGTTTATTTATCAAAACCTCATTCATATAAGTTGCTTTTATTGATTCAAACAAACTCATAAAAGTATTTTCATAAATTCAAACGAGTAATGTACTGTTTGAATGGTTATTAGACAACAGGCTCTTACCACAAAACAGATCTCAATCCACACTATAAATTTATGAATTAATAAAAGCGTGGCCTTTTGTCTCTGGCCGCCCACCGAGGGCCGAAATAAAGGGCCTAATGAGACTGTGAGCGGCCTCACTAAGTTATTCTTGTAACTTATTTAGCCCTTGTATTATTGTGGTGGGGATTCGAGCGGTAATAGCATAGCTTTCCGCCGAGGTTGGGAACAAGTGTCATTTGTTTTGTGGTGGTAATTTAATGAAATTATGGCTGTTATATCCTTATTTCACAGTTATTCGCATGTCGGTTTTACCCCCGTACGAGGTGATAAATTTTCCATAGCAACATCTTAATGATGAATATAAACTTATGGTCACAGATATTTGTAAATATCGAACACAACCTCGCTCGCATACCTCGACGCTACAACATACTATATACATGGCTGCTACAACGAAATTCATTATTTTCTAAATATAAATAACTTATGAAGTAATTTATAGTTATTAAAATAAATTTGTTAGCTTAATTCAAAATCTAGCCTGTGGGATGCTTTTCATTTAGTTGGTGGTTGAATAAACGACTTATACCAGTATCAACAAACATTTATATTCAGAGGTCAAAATCCTACAATATATATTCTAAATTGTGTATACAATACCTGCGTGTACCTAACAAGAAAACTTTATCAACAATAGTAAGTAGTTCTTGATCTTTACCAAATTTTACAAAAACTTCGTCCAATGTTTCGACGACTATTTCAAGAGATATATATGAAATTCCTCGCATTTGAATAATTTTAAAAATATTTGCCATAGGTTACTATCTCTCGTATTTCAACAAATAATCCTACTTCCCCACTGGAAAGCCCCCGTGCTGTAAAACAAAGAAAAGAAAAATTCCCTCACCCCATGTTTCTGCTCGGAGTAATCCTGTAGTGCAGGGGACTGGCAAGTTTTAACGCGAGACGACCTACAACTCTAGTGCACCGGCAACTCATTAGGAACCCCGCTCTACTACGAAGGGGCCTGAGGGGCCTTAGGCCCCGAGCAAAAGGGGTTCTTCAGCTCTCAAGTGCCATCCGTGAACCCATGCGCGTATAACGTCACTATTCAACAGACTAAAAATTAAACAAGCCATTTTGAACACACTGTATGTTTTTAAAATTAAAATATTCTATTCAACGTAATCTGTGGTCACATCTTTGGTTATGTACCATTATAGCACGTGTTCTGTTAGCGGTTAGGTCGGTTGTCCTTTGTAAAATGAGGATGTTGTGTGGCTAGAATTCTCGGTGCACATATTTCAGACTTTACAGTCTCTGTTAATTTGAAATTGTCTTAATTTGTTTTGTTGGAGGGCACATTTGTTTCTTGGCCTCAAGTGTTTGTATTTACTTCGTTTCATATAACTTTTCTTGTCTTAACGTAAATAAGTGTGAGTTATGTATTTAATTTATATTAATTTTGTTGTTGGTTCTTTAGTCATTATTTAAATGGCTAATTCTGAGTAGGTGTATTTATTTACTACAGCATGTTGCAAGTACTACCAGCCCACAAGCTGTTGTAAATAATATATTAACAGTATATTAATAATAAATATAATTAAACTAGTTTCCGCCTAGCGGCTTCACCACATTCCCGAGGGCCCTATTTTCCCGGAATAAAATGTACTCAAAGTGCCAAATTTCATAAAAATCCGTTCAGTTTTGATGCATAATTGAGGCACCAACATCTAAACATCCAAACATTCACATATATAATAATACTAGCTTTCCCCCGCGGTTTCTACCCTATATTATGTATGTCCTTGTCCATACCATAGGCCATCTGCATACCTTTCATGATGATCCGTTGAGTAGTTGAGGCGTGAAGGCGTAACAAACAAATAAACACTCACTTTCGGATATATAATATTAAGTTAGGATTTACTGACTTAGTCGTAAAAAAGTATCATATTTCATTCTAATGATAATAAAATTTTGTAATCTAAATCTGTCCATTCTAATAATCTTAAAATCGATATGTCATACCACAACAAAATAATCGATACCAAGATCAGTATACGACAAAATACATTCATTATAGTTATTTATATTCATAAGTCGATATTATACATTCATTACAATCACAATGTGTCTGTAGGTGTCGATAGATAGATATTAGATAGATGCCAGTGCGGGGGCGACGTCATAACTTCATTGTTAGATTTCTTACTGGAGGTAAATGAACTTTTGTTTAATGCTGGTGTAATTTTAAGAATTCTTTAGAGTACAGAATAATGGGCAGCCAAAGAATGTTATTGTACTTTTGGGAATATTAATTTTAGGTCTATGAAGACGATTTCCAATTTAGATTGGTAATACCTAATATTAATTATGTATTCCGAATTCAACTGTTATTTCAATTAATATGACAATTATGTTATGTAAATTATACTAAAATAATGTAGGTATCCATAAATTAAAGTAAGTCGATCAATTAGTCAATTTTGACAAGTTACTGTATACTTATTAAATGAATACCATGCTATATCTCTGGTTAAGATTCCACCTATCGCGCCGCAGGTCGTGGGTTCGATTCCCACACAGGACATGCATTTGTGTACATGAACATGTCTGTATGTCCTGAGTCTGGGTGTATTTAAGTATGTGAGCTCTGCTTGGTTTGGGATCAGATGACCGTGTGTGAGAAATGTCCCAGGATATTTTATTTATTTATCAATATTCCAGTCTCAACTAATTTATACTATGCTAGTACCATTAAGACAGAAGTAGAACTTGTTTTACCTATAGATTTTACTAAAGGTACGGATTTTGTACCTAAATGAGAATGTTATCCTTTGAACCAATACTTGAACAGATATTGGTCCAATTTAAAATCCAATACCGCACAACAGACGAACAAAAGCAATAATACAGTCATCACACCGTCACCGATCGGGGGACCATCAAAAGCGTATTCGAAAAGTCGTTAAACACAACCGTGTCGACACATCCTCCCGTACCTAATTGAGACATTTTACACGAAGGATGTGATTATAGCCGAACATAAAACTCCGTATTATTTCGGTGTGTGAGGAGCCCAAAGCGGAACTTTTAAAAATAGAAATCGAGGGGCACAGATTTCGCGGTACATTATGTCCGCACACGACTCGATATAAAGAAGATATACAAACTTATTTGTTCCTTTATTAAACTGACCTTCAACCAAATATCAACTGAATCAATATAGACTTTAGATTGGTTTTAGAGTAGTCGATGTGTGATTATAACCTACAACCCAAACGATTGCGTAGAAATTGACCATTGACAAAATTATAAATGAATAATAGATGCTACACAATTTGGGTTAATTTACTTGACTACTTCCCATTAGTTAAGTTATTATATGTAGGAAGAAAATAAACTTGAAATGTCATGTAATAAGTCAATTGTAATAAAAACAGTAAGTAGTCTAAAATATAGAATTTTCTTATCACCCTATTTAAATTAAGGTTTTTCCAAAATTCTGCCCCTAATGAGGGGTGTAATCTGTGAGTGTAACGATCCTTCTGGCAAATTTGCAACTTGGTATTAATGATTATTGACACAAATTAATCGAACTCGTATTTTGTCGATAATCAAAATCTGTCTCATACATCAATCTCTACGGCAGTGAAGAGTGCAAAAGTTTATATAGAAAAGTAAACATGGTAAGGAAAGAGGTACATAGATATACTTTGCACAGATTCAGCTGAAATGTAAGAAGTAAACGTAAAGAATTACAGACTAAAATCCAATCTCAGAAACGTAACATCGAACGCCTTAATATTCCCAAGATGATCAAACGATTTGATATGACACCACTAAGTTAAGTCGGTCCTAATTTGATACCGGTACGAGCGTTGGTTTGGTCGTTTACTTTGAAACGTGAGCCCTCACTAGCAACTGAGTTTAATGAGAAGAAAGTAGTGGTGTTGGTTTAGCGACGATTGATCGTGAATGAATGAATGAATGAAATATTCTTTATTGTATACACTGACATAGTAAAAAATAACAAAAGTATTACAAATTAGGGAAGTTATACAATGTAGGCGGCCTTATCGCTTAAGCGATCTCTTCCAGGCAACCTTTGGGTACAGGAAAAAAATTCTAAAGGTGGCAGGTTGACGTCTACCTACAAATAATACAATATATACGAAATAAACTAATACTATATATACACAAATACTATAATAATTCGAGATATATTAAAGTTATATACTAATACTTACATACATAAAATAAATAAAAGTAAATATGTAAATAAACTAAATACTACTATTACATAATAACAGTAACTAAAGGAAAATAAGAAGGAATTAAAGAGAGTGATAGTAGGAGAATAACTGAGACTTGAAAGATTCAATAGTCTGAGCTTGTCTGATGGTCTGAGGTAAGGCGTTCCACAGACGAGCAGCTTGAACAGAGAAAGATTTACTTAAGAATTGAGAAGTATGCAAAGGAGTTTTGAGGCGAAGTTCGAGAGAAGTACGAAGGGAGTGATGTTGGGAGCTATAGTATTCGAAGTGTTCCTTAAGATAGGGAGGGGATTTCGGATTAAATAGGATAGTATATAGAAGTGAAAGTATGTGAGTATTCCGGCGAAGGCGAATAGGGAGCCACTTGAGCTGAGTACGAAACTGGGAGACGTGGTCATATTTGCGCAAGCCAAAAATGAACCGTATGCAAAAATTTTGGAGACGCTCAAGTTTATTCAACTGCTCCTCTGTAAGGTCAAGGTAGCTGACATCAGCATAATCGAGGTGCGGTAAGAGTAAAGACTGTGAGAGCGCAATTTTAGTGTCCATAGGTAGGAAATTTCTCAATCGTCTAAGGGATCCAGCGGCGGCAAACACCCTCCTGCTCACTTCCGCTATTTGCGGAGCCCAAGATAAGGTTCGGTCAATCTGGATACCAAGGTTTCTTACAACTTCACTGTATGGTATAGCGACACCGTTAAATGTTATTTGGGGCAGTTGGTCCCACTTTACACGAGATATTAAAGTTTTACTACCAATAATGATAGCCTTTGTCTTTGCTGGATTAACTTGAAGCCCAAAACGCAAGCTCCAATCAGATATTACGGCAAGATCTATAGTCGTTAAATTAATGGCATGAGGAAGGTCACTTATAGAGGATTTTCTGTATAGTTGGAGGTCATCTGCATAAAGGTGGTAAAAAGAAGAAATTTTATCAGTTATAGATGAAATAAAAATAGAAAACAGAAGAGGAGAAAGGACGCCACCTTGAGGAACGCCGGCGTTTGTATCACACCATGAGGACAATGTCTCATCAACGCGAATACGTTGCCGGCGTCCATACAAGTAACTACGAAACCAGTCAATTACCGTTGGAGATATGTTAAGAGAGCACAGTATAGCAAGTAAGATATCAAAATCAACTGTGTTGAATGCATTGCTAAAATCCAATAGTGTTAGAACTGTAAGTTGTCTGTTCTCCATCCCAGAGCGAATATCATCGGTAATTTTGACAAGCGATGTCACGGTACTGTGCCCAGGACGGAAACCAGACTGGAAAGGATTGTGTAAATTGTTACTGGAGAGAAAATAACTAAGCTGTTGGTGTACAAGACGTTCAAGAGTTTTAGATAAAAAAGGCAATATTGCTATTGGGCGATATTCCGAAAAAGAAGAAGGATTGCTTTTTTTTGGAAGGGGAACTATAAACGCTTCTTTCCAAAGCGACGGAAAGAAACTAGTAGAGATTGAAAAATTGAAAATAGAAGTCAAAACAGGAGTAAGAATGTCAATGAGAGGAAGAATCATCTTCCGGCTGATGTTGTCCCCACCGACAGCATTGGAAGCAATGGACAGAATCGAATGGACAATGATCGTGAATCGAGTTGCTTGGATTCGATTCTTATTTAATTTTATTTGGTTAACATCACTATGATAATACCAATTTTGGTGAGCAATTTAATCAAATAGGTCGGTAAAATAGCCTACTTTGCCTAATAAAATTATTAGATTTAAAGTTTATATGTTACTCGACTAAAATTCAAATAATCGTAATTCGATACATTACTCGGCTCGACATATACACTAGGCACAGCACTACATGAAACTATCTGTGAAATGCGAGCGTAGCCACTTTTTTATTTTTAATTAAACGTTTATTGCCTGCGGTGGAAGCTCATCCTCTTGATGTATGCCAGTGTAATTGCGGCTTTCATTAGTGGCCGTTTGCGACTCATATTCGCGGGTTTTCGGTCGGAAATGCTATTTTTAACTCAGCTTTTATGAGTTAGCCTTGTAGGCTTTAACTGTATTTTATAATAGAGTTAATTATTTAAGGTTTTAAATAAAAGGAGTTGTCACAGTTTTGTATGGACCTGACCACTGCTCGTTGTACACACTACACTAAAAGAACTTAGTTCAAAAATAAGACTATTATTTATTTCCATTAATTCTAAGTTGTTTTCACGCACAACGCGTTTTTCAACGGCGAAAATGAATGAAATGATTGCCATGTATAATATTTGGTATGTTGGTTTATTGCCAAGAATAAAGAAGTAAAACATTTTTATTCAGTTTAAATGATGTTAGCTTGTTTTTATTAAGTGTACCATGCATCCAATCCAAAAATGATATATCTCCATTATTTCTGTTGTTTTATTTTATTAATAAACTAGCTTTATAGCCCGCGACTTCGTCCGCGTAGATTATTTCATTTTTCTAGATATGAATCATTGTAACAATATAGAGCTTTGTTCATGGCTATTGTCCGCCACTACTTGTGATATTGACAATAGTTCAGGTAGATTAAGAGCTCATATGCGAGGATGCCACATAAAACTGAAACAGTCCTGCCGCAAATCAACTCTAGCAAATTTCAGAGTTTTTCCCTGTGACTACAAACCTTAATTAGGAACTGTTATCTTTTAAATTCAAACGGAAGGTGATTTGGGATCAATAGTATACGTGGCAAGAAGACTGTTTCTCCTCTAGCAGAACCAGTAAATATTTTGACCTCAATAACATTGCGGCGGAGAGCTGTTACTTGTAGTCAAGTTCCACAGCATAATTTTGGAGGCCTTATCTCTTTTTCCCTCATGTCTGAGGATCGTGATCAACATCGGGTTTACTTCTAGAGCGAATGATCTGCCTCCACTGGTTTCTGTAAAACTTGGAGGACGATGAGTCTTCTACTTGATCGGACCATCTTGTTGGTGAACGACCACGTAGTCGTTTTCCTTCCGTGTTCCCAACTATGATCAGATTTCCAAATTTTCATCGCCTTTGCGCACCATGTGGCCGAAATACGAAAAAATACGTTGGTGGCATATGGTGGACAATCGTGTTTTGATTTGGAGCTGCGATAGGATTGATGCATTGTTGCGCTCAGCGGTCCAAGGTATTTCCAACATCCGTCTCCAAAACCACATCTCGAATGCATCAATCCTTTTTATTTCTCGGGCCAGTATAGTCCACGCTTCCACTCCATACATGAAAATGAGGAATACCAATGCTCGTATTAACCGGATTTTTGTTCCTCTCTTTTTCCTGATGTTGTTTAGGCGAGTCATTTCAATACGCCAATACCATAAGCCGAAATAATAAATTGTAAAATTTTCACTCCGAAAATAAAGAACTTCATATACTAAATTTAATCCCCCTTTTCACTCCTTAAGGGTTCAAATTTCAACAACACCGATATTCGTTGCGTTAGTTTATAACCATAAGCTTAAATAATAAATTTAGTGTACTTCCATACACAACTTCATCCCCCTTTTCCTCCCTTCGGTGGTGGAATTATTACAAACGCTGAGATAACTATATATTAATTTTCAATCGTCAGCCTAAACACAGAAATTGAAGATCCTAACTTCAATACTGACGGACTTGCATACAAACTTTCATCCCTTAGTTTACCCTCTTAGGGGTGGAATTACCAAAAATCCTTCCTTAGTGGATGCCTACACCGTATAATAATACATTTAGTGAAGTTTACTTTGAAATTGAAGGACTTGCATACACAACTTCATCCCCCTTTTCCTCCCTTCGATGGTGGAATTATCACAAACGCTGAGATAACTATACATTAATTTTCAATCGTCAGCCTAAACACACAATTTGAAGATCCTAACTTCAAAACTGACGAACTTGCATACAAACTTTCATCCCTTATTTTACCCCCTTAGGGGTGGAATTTCCAAAAATCCTTCCTTAGTGATGCCTACACCATATAATAATACATTTAGTGAAGTTTACTTTGAAATTGAAGGACTTGCATACCCAACTTCATGCCCCGTTTCCTCCCTTCGGTGGTGGAATTATCACAAACGCTGAGATAACTACACATTAATTTTCAATCGTCAGCCTAAACACAAAATTTGAAGATCCTAACTTCAAAACTGACGGACTTGCATACAAACTGTCATCCCCTATTTTACCCACTTAGGGGTGGAATTTCCAAAAATCCTTCCTTAGTGGATGCCTCCACTGTATAAGGTATCTTTGTGCAAAATTTCAAATCTCTAGGTCCAGCGGTTTGGGCTGTGGGCTGATATATCAACAATCAGTTTATCATTTTATATATTAAGATTATGTTCTTTAAAGAAAGCATTTCATCTCATATCAAGCCTACTTTAATCAAATTAATTTTATAAAACCAGAAATTCAATATAAAAATAGCCGAGAAACCGCAGTACCGCCCTACAATGATACAATCAATATATCTCCTGCAGATATATGCAACATGTCAGCTAATTTCCACAGCTGCAACCGTTAAATGAAAATGCCCACAAAGCTGACCAACGTGCGCGGACCAATATTCACCTGAATAAAAAAAAAGGCGAATCCTATCCGAGAGCCCTCGAGGATATCATGGCCGCCGACGACTGAAGAGTCTTGATTGGACTTTCCACTCGTTCAAAATGTACAATCCCGGTACAGTATGGAACATTGTTAGCACATTAACTGCTTAATAGGGGGCTTTATTTTTAGTTTTATTTTCAGACGGCACGCGTTTGTCGTTTGGTTTGTGTCTACAGTCACACCGATGCGTACCAACTTAAGTTTCGCGAGTTTTTGTGTTTTTGTTTTATGAGTTAATGTGTGTCGATGTCTGTATAATATACATACGAGTATATCAGCAAATACGTGATGAGCTGATTTGTATCGCAGAAAATTGTGGCCATACGCAATGTGAAGCCGCCTTAAAAGGACTTGTTTTACGTCAAGTAACTTTTATTGCTTTAGACTAGACATTCCGCCCAGCAGTTTGACCCACGTTCCCGGGATAAAAAATAGTAAATATTATACGCCTAGCCTAAAAAAATACAATGTTGCGTTGCTCCATTGCTGCGTGAAAGAAGGACAAACCAGCAACACACACTTTCGGATTTATAATATTAATAGAATTCGACGCAGCGGTGTAATAGGCAGAATATTTTAAGGGGATGAATGTTGCGCACCCCCATTTTGTAAATGGCAGCATACTGGTGTGGACACGCGCTCGCCACGTGCGTCTATCTGTTCAGACCTTTATCTCAACTTGGAATGCGCATTCACAACTCGACGCGTTTAAGATGAGTTTGTGATTGGATTACGTTTGTATTTAGAGATGTCACCCTGTATATCATTATTTGGGAGCTTTCTAAAGATTTAATACGTTATTCGAGGATGGATAGAAGATTAGATAAGTGGATTTTTTCGTCAATAAACGTCGTCGTTCATGAAAACATATTTTCCCTGTCAATATTTTATTAGTATTTTTTAAATATTGTTATGTGTGCTATTTTTGTCCCCTTTTAATAATCCTGCAAAAGGAGGAGCATGGAGGTGCTCAGCTCAAGTGGGTGAGTAAAGTTCATGAGCAGTCGACATGGTGCCTTCGCGATACCTAAGCAGGGTTTTTATTTTTAAATCTTCATAAATACCAAACGTAAGCATTGATTAGAAAGGGAATGAAAACAATGTTTACGAAAGAAGTTTGCCATGAGAAATATAGAAAAGTGGAAAGCACTTTACGAGCGCAACATTAAATAAAAGCAATATAGTAGCTAACATAAGGAGACCGTGAAGATGAGATCAGAAGACGATGTGCAATCACAAGATCTGCAGTAGAAAGACTGGAAAAGATCTGAAAAGACAAACAGGAAAATAAAGGTTTGACTTATGAGATGCCTTGTCTTTCCAATATTTCTCTATGGAGCTGAAACGTGGTCTTTAAGACTGCAAGATTGCTCAAATTTCCAGAAACGAACACTCGATGTTTAGGGTCAGGTTGTAGGAAAAAGATCACGTGGCCGAGTTTCCACTCGTTGGACGGATCTAATCAAGACGGTAACTCAATCTACCATGGTACAGTGTACTTGCAACGCTATGAACCGCCAAAAATAGTGAAGCATTGTGAAAGGAGTAAGCCTAGTCAAGGTCAATGGCGTTGAAGACCCACAATGTACACTATCTATTGCAACCATGACCGCTCTAACAAGAGAGTCCGACTGAGAAGAATAAGTAATGAAATAATTTAAATTTTTAATGTTGAAAAATTTTTTTTTATAGGCGATTTAAATCGCGGTGCGGAAAGCTCGTCCGGTTGTAGAAGTGCCTACTGATGTAGCTAAAGTATAGAACAATAAGAATAGAAGCTTCGCCAACTCACCAGGTGTGGCCAAAGAATGTAGATTTATGTATCACATATAATTAAATAATCAAATTATTCAACTAAACTTAAAATGGGTGTGTTATACCATTAATAATATTGATTATCAATCTCTGTCGATAGCAATTTATATGCATTAGAAATTAATTGAGTTAATATATTTTTGGTGTTTAATATTAGCATAATAATATTAATATGACAACATTTTAGTGAACTTGGATTGCTAATATCTCAATTAGTTTTATTAGTAGCGTTTGGGATGCTGCGATTTGTTGTGCTTTGATATTATAACTTAATTTTATTGTATTGAGTAAAATAATACACTTATTTTAATCAGTACAATAAAACAGCTACTAAGTTAACCAGAAACAAACTTAAACTCTATATATTGTATCTGTATTTTGTATCTTGAAATGTAAAATGCAGCGTTTTTAACGCTTCTTTATAGATTCATAAGTAAAAAAACCGGCCAAGTGCGAGTCGGACTCGCACACGGAGGGTTCCGTGTAATATTAACTAACTCTGCTATAAAAAAAAACGCCAAAAATATTGAATGAAAGGTAAATTGCGGTTTACGATTTATGACGTATTAAAAAAAACTACTTACTAGATATCGTTCAAACCATTTTTTTTTTTTTAGTTTTATCATTATTTTAGAAGTTACAGGGGAGGACACACATTTTACCACTTTGGAAGTGTCTCTCGCGCAAACTATTCAGTTTAAAAAAAATATATATTGGAAACCTAAATATAATTTTTGAAGACCTATCCATTGATACCATACACGTATGGGTTTGATGAAAATTTTTTTTTTGAGTTTTAGTTGTTTGGGGAACCCCCAAAATTTATTGTTTTTTTTTTTCTATTTTTGTGTGAAAATCTTAATACGGTTCACAGAATACAATCATCTACTTACCAAGTTTCAACAGTATAGCAGCAGTATTCAGCAGTTCTTATAGATTCGGAAAAAAGTGGCTGTGATAAACAGACATGACGAGTCCATAAGGGTTCCGTTTTTTGGCTACGGAACCGTAATAAACTATCGATCGATATCGTAGGCGTTGCCCAACAACAAATTAGCATAAATTACGATTTACGATCACATTTTGACTGTAGAACTGTTTCTCCAAATACATAGTTAAGCCATTTAATTTATGTCAACGTTTTTTAGATTCATTTATTTAAAAACCAGATTTAAAATTAGTATCGTAATGACCTTTCCGACGTTTTTATTTGTAGCTTATAATAGATGGAGCTATTATTCTTATTCGAAATTTGAATTAGAACAATGAAATTATTATTTAAAATGTGACAATGCAATTTAGGCGGTTATTACGTCCATAATTATGTGTGTTATAATAAATTACAGATATTTATTATTAATGTCTGTATAATAGCTATTTCGGCATCCATTTGATGATGCCGTTTACCTACTTTTTTATCATACTCATTACCTGAATTTATGTTTGGAACTTACTACAGGTCGGTTAACTAAAGCTCATCGCTCACTTTGTCAGCACCGCTCCATCGCAGCAGCGACCCGGCACCGCCCCAACTCAATCCAACCACTAGCTGCCAGCGCGCCGCCTGCGAGGTGACAGCTCGCGGGCGGCGCGGCGCCGGTGAAATTGGTAGCGCGGCTATGGCAAGACATCGCTTGCTGGCGTCACGCAGCAAAGGAGCGGACCGCTCGCTGGAAGCGAGTGGTCAGCAGGACTAGTGGCTTGTAGCGGCAAGCGCGCTTGCCGCGAGGGGTCCACTACTTTATTTAGTAATTGTAAAATTTACTTTAACGCATACTATTTAAAGGCCTCACTTGCATGGCAAGGTAGATGCCGAGGCGTTGCTGTGATGGAGCGGTGCTGACATAGTGGGCGATGACCTACCTGATGAAAGCTGGAACGTTCAACACATTTAGACATTGCGCTTCTGTAGGGTCTGTGAATAAGCGCGCGGCGTGCATCGCACAGCATTCGCATCATGAAAAATCTATCCGTCTCTCTCGCTGATTAGAAGCAATAATGTAATAAAATATCCTGTATCGTGAAATTGCATGAGTGTGATTACTTCGAATATGCCAGCTGTAGTTAACCGACATGTACTTACGATAAGAGAAAAAATAACATTCCTGATACAAATTATGGGATTTCTGTAAATATAATACTCATTTCTATCTTTCACTTCTCCTTCTCTTTCCCCTAATTTTATCGCGGTATGATGCACTTCATTTAAACCATTATCAAAGTTAACCTACTCTGCTTTTTTTAATGTTGACAATGAGTGGTTAACCTATCATAATAGTTAAAAGAAATAGGTACACGATCACGCTAAGTGAAATGTAGGAATAAAGTTCTGAGAGGTCTGAGAGTATATTTTATATGACTTTTTTAGTATGGATATAATCGTTACATTTGCGGACGTGACTTACTCGTTTCATCAGCTGATTAACCTAAACTTAACCAACTAGTACTAGCAGTAGTGACACTTTTTTTTTAATTGTGATTCTCTTGTTGAAGCCCGAAATATATCAAGCCGGTTTATATATCTTTTGCCACTTTTCATGCGCCGAATAATTAAAAAGCCGACCTATTACTTCCCTAATTTAGTTACGCTCAGTTCCGTCAACTGTTTCAAATCCATACTTACAAATTTTAATTTTAATGCCATCCAATCAAATATCATCGTTAAAATTGACCCGCCCATTATTATGATAATAAATTAAACTTCCAAGAATATCCTTAATCTATTTAATATTTATAGTAATAAAATATAAATAAAAAAAGAGTTGACGGCTAAATAAAAAGTTTGCGGTTATTATCAAACACCTAAAATTATGTCGTCCAAAAAATTACAGTAACTGTCAAACTATCAGAAATTATCGCACCCACTGATGTAATAACTAGCTTAAGAGTACGTATAAAGTAAAATAACAATCTTAGAATTGAAATTTATCCAAGTAAATCGTATTTAAATGAAAAAATATTTTTATATGGGTATTTTCATTATATTCTATCTGAACAAAAACATAATGGAAAGAAAATTCCTCGATAGAAAAAAATCACAAAGATACCTCTAATAATAATGAATTTTCGTTTTTATTCATTCATGGTGTATCTAATTAAGACAAAAATTCGATAAATAATATCACTAACATATCACGTAGTGCTGCTACTAACGATTTTTTTAAAATATTCTATACTTTACGAGTTATTTAGATAATGAAATGAAATGAAATAATTTATTCATTCAAATAGGCCTTCACAGGCACTTATGAATAGTCAAACTCATTAGAGTTTGACTATTCATTATTTATTATTATGCATTAGTGCATTAGAGTATTAACTCTAATGCACTAATTCACGGTTCGGAAGGTTGATTTTGCTGAGAAGAGCCGGCAATAAACTCAGCAATTACTCTTTTCAAAAACAAACTTAAATTTATTACATCAGATGTTTCCTGCGAGAGCGAGCGCTACAACCACGCATTTTTATCATTTAAATATTCTTTAATATTGTAGTAAGCCTTCTGTACTAAAGCGGCCTTTATACGTTTCTTAAACTTTAGTGACGGTAAATTTAAAATTTCATTAGGGATCTTATTATAAAATTGTACACTCAGTCCTAAAAATGAACCTTGCACTTTTTGGAGTCTATAAGAAGAGGTCAAAAGTTTAAGCCTATTTCTAGTATTAAAAGAGTGCACGTCACTTTTTTTTTACAAAAAGATTAATATTCTGATGTACAAATAATATGTTTGCATAAATATACTGCGATGCTACTGTAAGGATACCTATATTTTTAAACTTATCTCTGAGGGAAGCTCGAGAACTCATATTATAAATAGCTCGCACTGCTTTTTTTTGCAAAATAAAAATGGTTTCTATATCAGCAGCTTTACCCCAAAGTAAAATGCCATAGGACATAACACTATGAAAATAACTAAAATAAACTAATCGAGCTGTGTCTACGTCTGTTAGCTGTCTAATTTGTCTAACTGCATAAGTAGCTGAACTGAGCTTTCCCGAAAGACATGCTATTTGGCTGCCCCATTGAAGTTTCGAGTCTAAAGTAATCCCTAAGAATACTGATGATTCAACAAGACCTAAAGGTTCATTATTTATCATTAAATTACAGCATACTTTTTTAACATTTGGAAGCGCAAATTTAATACATTTAGTTTTCTTTGCATTTAAAACTAGATTATTTACAGTAAACCAATTTAATACCCGAGATAATGCACCGTTTACATCGTCAAAATTAGATTTCAGTCTATCAACACTAAAAATCAGTGAGGTATCATCAGCAAACAGTACAATTCCACAGGTATTTTTGACATAAAAAGGAAGATCATTAATATAAATTAAAAATAGAAAAGGGCCTAAAATAGAGCCCTGCGGCACCCCCATATGCACAGGAGAACCAGATGATTTAATACGATTGACATCAACACTTTGAATTCTTTCCCCGAGATACGACTTCATCAAATCAAGTGCTGCACCCCTAACCCCATAATAATTTAGTTTACGTATGAGTGTCTGGTGATCAACACAATCAAAGGCTTTAGATAGATCACAGAAGACTCCAATAACATTCTGTGAGTTCTCCCAAGCGTTAAAAATATTTCTTAAAAGTGCTACCCCGGCATCAACAGTTGAACGACCCTTTGTAAACCCATACTGCTCACTATGTAATAGTTTATTCAAATTAAAGTGAGCGAGTAATTGCGTTAAAATAATCTTTTCAAATACTTTACTCAAAGCTGGCAAAATGGAAACTGGCCTATAATTAGTAGGATCACTGGGATCTCCCGCCTTGAACAAAGGTATAACTTTGCTATATTTCATTAAATCTGGAAATTGGCCAAAATCTGCGCATTTATTAAATACTAAAGCTAGATGGGGAGCAATGTCATCAACGATACCCTGCAAAACAGTCACGGATATATCCCATAAGTCCCCGGTGCGTTTAAGTTTCAGGGTTTTAAATGTTTTGACTATGTCGTAAGGTGTAATGTGCCTAAACTTAAATAATTCACAGCACTCAGACACATTGGATTTTAATAACAATTCAGCATCTATCGGTGACGAATTCAAAGGATAAGAAGCGCTAAGTTCATTTTTGTTCCGCGAAACACGCTATCTCCGTCTCATGCCACGCGAAGATTAGACATAAGTTTGTTTCATCTGACATTGCCATATTTTTCTGGCTTTGTACGCACTCTTAAATTGAAAGTGTCTTCATTAGTCGTAAATATCTCAGTGTGCTCATTTGATGGAAAATGTAATAGATGAGATTTACCTGTATGAATACAATACTATAATATATATACATTATAATGATGCATTCTAGTCACAAACTAAGTCAGCCAAATATACGAATTATAGCATATCTATCTGTGACTGTATCCATACGCGAAGACACAGAATAAATAATAGTACTAACGTAGAAGATCAGATGTTTCTGCGATTAAAATTAATAAGGAATGTAATATAAAGTTTCCAAGTTTAATGTATTATGTAAGTAAATGACTAATAACGTTAGTAGGTATTATTAGTAAAGTTATACAACGGCTTAGGTATAACGTCAGACTGTAGTAAAATGCTTAAACTTATTGTTTAAATAATAAATTTAACTAATGGTATAGATATAAGGACAATGCAGTTTTAATTACCATGATAGAATTTTGTGTGATTCAGATTAATGAATCCATTTTATTTTATGGCAAATTTAATAAATTCCCCGGTTTTTTTATACTACTCAGGTAGCAAACAAGTATGAGGTCTACCTGATGGTAAGCGGTCATCGTAGCTTATTGTAGCTTGCAACAATAGTGGTATCATACGTGCATTGCAAACAAGGCCATCAGACCCTAAGTAGAGCTTGGAAACATTATTTTTATACCTAACTTAAGTAAACAGGCATACGGCCCGCCTGATAGAAAGCTGTTACCGACCGTAGCCTAAATACGAACTCGTGCGTTGCCAACGCTTTGCTCACCCCTGTCTTGAAAAGAAGTTTGAAGAGTGTTCATGGAAGACGCTGTGCCAGCAGTCCCCGCTATGCCAGTAGTCCAACACAGCGCCTCATTATGGAGATATAGCGACCACACCACAGGAACACAACACCACATAAAATTTATGTTATTTGGCCATTTGAGGATATCTGATAACCAATGTTTGTCCTGGATGTGCCAACGGGCAGTTGGTCTCTTAATGATAAATCGCGATTCTCGTCAGTACAATGGAAACAAACCAACGTGTGGCATAATATTCGCGGGCTAGTTAACACAATGGCCGGCGCATCGTACGCCACGTCTCACAGTTGATGCACGATACAATATCTATAGGTCGGATGTGGAAACTGTCTACTGTTTTAGATTACATCTACTCAGTACAGTAATAATATCCCGGGTCATTCTTCAGATACGGCCATCTGATTTCAAACTAAGCAGAGCTTGTACTAGGGAAACCAGATAATTGATATATACATATCATCATCGACAGCCTATAATGGTCCAACTTCTGAGCACTGGCCTCATTTCAAATGACGGTGAAAGGGAATGGGTAAATACTCCACGCGTGCCCACTCCCACCATGGATTGGTGGATGCAGGTTAGTAGTCAACCTACTGTTGGAGTTTTCAAGCCGCCCAGAAATTCTCCAAGTAACCTAACGACTATCACAGTTAAATGATTGCCGGGACCAACGGCTTTACATGGTTTCGGAAGTACGGCAAACGCTCGAGTTGAACTACAGTAGGCGGTCACCCATCCAGATACCATCCACACCGATGATTGCTAGACTCAGGATTAACACAAAATGTCTGTTATGTATGGAGATCAAAGTCACGACGAGTTGCGTTACAGGCAGGGTATCATGTCACCTTCTTTCTTAAGTGTTCTTTGAGGAGTAATTATTGTTTTTATATCCCATGAAGACCTATAAGTTTAGCGATATCCTTGCTGAGGTAGAGATAAAGTGTGTCAAAATACTAAGTGAATGTAGTGACAATAGAGTATTTGGGAATGTGGAAGAACTTATTGTGCCGTTCCCAGTTATGTTAGATACATTATGATTATTGGCAGAAGAAAACCAGGTTCATGATTAATTTCCCACCAACACTATGGATAACTATCACTGAAGCGGCAAGCCGTCAGTACAGTCGATCGCACGACGCCTCGAGTCAGAGGCTACGTACCTACGTCACATCACTCATCGCGCCCCTTTACCTCTCACGTGTACCGTACCCTTAGTGAACTGTTAGACCTTTGCATCACCAAGCTAAACTCAACTCTATCATACATCATTAAAGTTCACTCCACATTGATATACAGCATTTAATAACCAAGGAGCCGCCACATAAATTTTTGTCTTACTGAAATGTCATTATAGTTTAATTTTGCATGAAGGCATGAGGTTGCACGAGAGCAGGCCAACGTGTCGGTCTGTAATTCAATAAGGAGTACCTAAATTGACTCGGATGCGCTGCGAGTTTGCGGGCTGGCTAATTTGTTGGCAAACATATTGTTTGATGGGCCGACTGGAAGCGTGACTGAATGGATGCTTAATTGAGTTGAAAAATGTACTAAGTACGTGTTGTCTGTCAGGACGAGAGCACCACAGTGTTGATAAGAATATGAGTACATTACTACATGTAATGGACCATCTATAACAATGTAATCTATCTAACTTACCAAGCTAATTTTGGTCGGAACCAAAGCTATTATGATTATTTTTGTATTCTATTACAATGTGTCCATTATTGTTAATAATGGATATCCCAATGAAATTCTAGATAATTATGGAGAATTCCCTCCCGCTAGTAATAAAAGTTACATACCTTTGACTGTAGTTGTTTTGTGTGTAAACTTAATTTTGAGACCCAAATGTTTTCTAAAATAACAATTTAGGTAAAATTTTCGACTGCATTTCGAATGTCCTATGCTTCTCAGTAAAATATCATCAATCAAATGTTAGTTTTGACCGTTTCACGTGTATAAATGACGTTAATGTAAATTGGCTCGCGTTTAATTAGAAGTTTCACGCGCTATGATTTATTGTTGGAAATAAAATTTCGAACCTCTTTAATTTATGCACACAGTAATATTTTTGGGAGATTAATCCTTTTTATGGTCGTCATTCTGAAGTTGCCTTTAAAAGGGAATATGAAAGGTTATTAATATTTTAGTAAGATTAGTATGCCCGGTTCCTATAAACAAAAACGAATCGTTTTGCTTGCCAATGGTAGGTTTTTTTATTGCCAAACTGGGCATTTAGATCATTTCGTAAGCAAATTTTACCTGTGATAGCTACTTCAATATAGGAGGGTCTGCTATGCAAAGCTTTGAGGTCTTTGCTTCATTATTAGTAAAAATATAAGAGTCTTAATTTTAACCGATAACGGTCCGTAAATTATTGAATTCAGCCATTATACAATCTCTTTTATTACCTATACCTATATGATTTTTTTTGGGTGAACTTTTACAACGTTACATATAAAATTAAACAAAAACCAACAGATATTTTTAAAATAGTTCTTTAAATAACCATTTCTTCAAAATTGCTTCGAACAAACACTAAAATATATTTACGACTGCACCCATCAAGCATCCGAGCCTCTCAATACTTGAAATTACGACTATTTTCAAGTTAAGAGTTTTTTTCTTTCAGGATACACAAAATGCATCGTCCGTCTCATAAAAATTAAATCCATCGTGATTTACGATGTAAAGCTTTGAAATATAATAATTTGAGTTCAAATTACTCGCCATGTGCAATAAATTTATGTTTACAAGCACGGCTTAAAATTTATGTATAAAGGATGATAGGAACATTTATATCCTTAGTTCGATATGTTATTAGGTTTGTTTTTTTTATTGTTAGGAAATCTATACTGGGTGTTGTTTTGGTCGGCGACAAGCGACCCAGGAGTGGTAGTACAAAATATATATTCCCCAAAAATTGACTTAATTCCATTAAATACTGTAAATATGTTGAGAAATACCTTATTCAATTTGAAATAAAATTACCGCGAAGTATGGTTTCTAGGCACGTGCACAGACTAGAGCTGACGCAAGCCGCCATCGCCCCACCCCTTTACTCTCTCGTACTCCCGTTGAGTATTATGTCTACACTTTAGCTTATTACATGATTTTCAAAATTTTAAATTTTGTTATTAAAAAAAATAAAGTATTTTTTTTATATTTTTTTGCACCAGTATCATTTGTATTATCGACCCTGAGTTGCTCGTCGCTGACCAAAACAACGACCTGTATATACCTACGCGTTTTTTTTTGATATTATTTTTTAAGTCACCTACCCAAGCTATAGCAAAACATAGCCCTTCAAAATCTCCAATAAGGATTTAGCTCCGCAAAAATTATTCCTGGAAAAAATATGCCCCTTTGCTATTTTCGCTCAAAACAAGACGAACGTGGGCACAGGCGGAAATCGAAATCCCATCTTGTCCGCGCCAATGATATATCGGAACGAATATTTTTGTTTACAAACATTTTTTTTCACTGCCCAGTACAAACCCGACAAGGCCGCTGGCTCAAATTTTCGAGCGTAGACCAAACTCAATTTCACTGCGAAATGAACGAAACGACAAAAAATGCCCCTACAACCGAACCGGTGATTTGTGGGGCACATTCATTGTAGTGACAAGCTTGTTCGGACGGAGGGTAGGGCCACACTACTCGCTTTTCGAATTACGTTCCGGCAACGGTACGCAAACACAGAACGAATAGGAACACTGACGTGACTTGTTAAATCCACGTCCGATTCCATTGGATTGATGTTGATTGAGTTATGCGTTTTGTTTGTGGCAAATAGTTCCTTTTCTGTATTTATTGGTAAAAACTATTTTGGCGAATGTCAAAAGCTATTAGTGTTCGTACTAAAAATGCATCTCTAACATCATTTATTTTAAATAAAAGTCGATTTAAATGAAAACATCACATTTTGGTTTTAGGAACAGATTAACTTTCTTTTTAGTTCATATTTAATTTAAATATAAATATTTTAACGATGCCTTAAAAAACAGCAATGCCACCATAACACATTGGTTTTAATCTTACCACAGTTAATACCTTAACAAAACAACATAAAAACAATGGTTGGCCTCAATTGAAGCGCTTTCGATAACCTAAACAAAAATACAGTCGTTCCGTTATCTTTTTGGCGCAACAATAAATTCTTCGACCGTTCCAAATAACATCCCGCTAATTTGTTTACAATTAATTAATTCCGATAAAAGGTTGCGAGAAAAAATGCGCCTAATATGTACCGCGCCTACAATTTATTTTGGTCCGTCGGACCGCGCCGAGAGAGTTTAGTTAAAAGTATATTTGGTTTCAAGTGCTGCTTTTAAGTAGGGACATGAAGAATCGTTTTTATAGCATCCCCCTGTCTTGAAACAAAGGACACGCGTGTCCACAAAAAAAGGTACGTTACAATGTGAAAAGGCTCCAAAGTTTAATTAGTATTAAATCAAACGTTTCGAATAGTCTCCCTGAATAGGATTCCCAACAGTTTTGTACCGTGTTCTTTTGTAAGACAATAACAGCGTCACATTGGTTACTGTGACGCGATTTGTTCAGATTGCGTTGTTAATTAGCGAGCTAGGTGGCTTCAAAGGGAATAATGAATGTACGACATTATTTTATCCTGTCTCGTACAACACATTGTTTGAAGTTTCTAAGAAATACCTACATTGACTGATAAATGGATGGCTTTTGTATCCGATTACTGGTTTTATTCTTATGAGAGTAAGGCACAGAATAATTAAAAAGTATAAATATTAAACAATTTTCACACTCAAATGTAGATATTTTAGGAACTATGTATAAATATTCAACCAATTACAATATTAAGAGGACTCAATTCGTCATACTTTTCATACAAAACCCCTGTACTTACTATGGCGTTGTTAAACATTTTTCGTTAGATGTTTTGAACAAATTAGTATCTTGTGTACTATATCTAGCCTTGTATCTTGGCGTAATTAAAAAAAAGTGTGAAACAAATTCAGTCAAAGCCTCCGAAAAACAGCGTTTTTGCCTGAACTTTGGCCATATCTAATGTACCTATAAATTGTAAAAGTAAAGAAAACATTTAGATACCAGGCTTGCAAATGTATTGGAGATTCTAAATAACTAACTTTTTTTTCACAAACTTGTAAGATTTTTTCACAAGAAGTATACTCCTGGAACAAGTTTTATGAATGCGAAATCATGAATGACGACCTAGCGAAGCGGCCGCGAGTGATCAGCGGAATTTACCGACTGATAACCGACGGCTCTGATGCTATCTCTCTTTGTTCGCAGTCAAACATTACGTTGGATGAAACAACAAGCTTTTAGACTATGCTCGCGTTGAAGTTGCGCCGACCACAGAGGGCCGCCTTAATAAAACAAGAGGAAAACGAACGAAAAATAAAACTCATTTGCGCCTCGAGCTATCATTGCGTGATTTAGTATAAAAGGGTGTTTTTGCTAAAACACTGATGCGCGGCTTTTACAAAAAATGCCGCATACATCGCCGACATCCGCGGCTCACAGATTCTATTCAATCATAGCACTCGCCCCGGGGACAGATAAAAAATACTCGTGTGAAAATTAACAACATCTCATCCCTGTTCAAAATATGAGACTTCAGACAGTTGCTTGGAAACGAGGTGGTATGTAAATAACTAGTTATTTTACCTTCAATTGCGCAGGCATGTCTGGCACGCGTTTACGCTAGATAATCTGGTTTTAAGTTGTAATAACGGCTTCTATTTCATTTTTACGTCTTTTCTTATTTCTTTTTGAAGAACATGAGATATTAGAAAGTAATATCATTGCCTAGAAGGCATGTCTTATGTCTGTAGCTAAACTCAGGTAAAGTATTACCCTCGTCTAATTTGACGGGTGCCTGTTTATTTTAGTCTATTTTTAACATAATATACTTCATATTAGCCATGAAATTATCTATTCAACGAGTCGTAGATACCCTATAAAATATATTATCGCTTTTTAGAAATGATATGATATCTTCAAGGTTGGCAACACCTCGGTAAGCCCCTGCGGTGACTTTTCCACCAAGAACTTACTTAATATACTACGTATTCAAAATTCTAAAATCATTTATTCAAATAGACCTTCGCAGGCACTTATGAAAAGTCTGCTCTAAATCTCTAATACCGTTTCGGAAGGTTGCATTTGCTGAGAAAAGCCGGCAATAAACTCAGCAATTACCCTTTTCAAAACAAGCTTAGATTCATTACATAGTATTTACATTCTAATCGCACTGACAACAATTGCGTGCCCCGGCGCGGCGGTAAAACTACAAAGTTGACTGAATCTATATTAAATAAGTAAATAAATAAATACCAGCCCCCACAAGCAGCACCTACAGTATGTAATTGTGTATTAGTTGTGTGGTTTCCACAGTGTTTCTTAGTATAATATTAGATGGCCATATTTGAGTTATATCAAAGGTTATTTTTATGAATCTCACCATGGTAAGTAAAGATAAATGGTCAAAAGTGGTAAACACACAAAGAAAGATAAACATTTATAATTTACAAGCTCCAAATATTATAATACTAATCTGAACATACTACATGCACATCCTTGTTTTTAAACATGTCATTATGACCCGTGATGGTTTTAAGAGAGAGACTTTTTTATGAAAACCACTCCTGGTGAAAGTGGCTTCTGAGAGGAAACAAGGGGAGATAAGATTAAAGTTCGTGTGTGCAGTGATCCCACTATAATTACATTAATTTTCTGACTACTGCACTTAAAAGTCTTTTGTGAAATTGTATTGTATTTTGGTAAAATTCTATTAGGACTACTACTAAACATTCGTTTTCTACATGTATATCAATAACCTTTAGCTCTTTGTCGTTAACAAGATTTGAGAATCTACCTTTTTCATTAGATTTTTCCAAAGGACTTACGTACCTACTTAGGTGGACCGATGACCTGCGAACCTTGGCGGGCGGTAGTGGATGCGAAAAGTGGAGGACCGAAAGATGTGGCGACTATTGGGAAAGGCCTATGTCCAGCAGTGGACTACCACAGGCTGATGATGATGATGATGACTTACGTTACAGCTAAGACCCTTTGAGACAATGCTGACGAGGTCAAAGGCCACACTTTCTCAGAAAATGTGGATCAACTTTAGTCTATCAATGAATACCCGTCACGAACATTTATATAGGTAAATATAATAGAAAGAAACAGACTTAAATCTAACATGCACTTAATTTTATAAATGAAAAAGTAACTCCGTCTCCATCCGTTTGTTACCTTTTCGGGCCTAAACAGCTGTTTTGGTCGTGATGAAATTTGGCATGCAGATAGCTGGATGATATGGAGAAGAATATAGCCTACATTTTATCCTAGGAACGCAAGTATTATAAGTTATGCCTCAAGCTAAAAATACTTCTCCAACGCAAGCAGTTTAACATAAAATATAATTTGAAAATAAATGTTTCCGTCTCAAAAGGGCACGTTTAAGCTTTTCAGTTTGACTTCCAAACAGGTGGTCCTATTTAAGATAATCCGCACTAACGCCACATGTCTATACGATATATTGCTACCAACCAACGCTCGATGCACACAGCTCCAACGATTTTATGACGACGTGATCGCTTCGATTTGACAAGCAAGTAATAAATTGACATTAAAGTCACGAGCTATTTTATGTGTGCTGTTTAATTTAACTCTGGTTTATTTTATACTTGTAAGCTTCTGCTACTGTTAGATACGTTGTGTGTTTGTTTTATAACGAGGTTAGTTTAATTTGTTTGACAAATTGAGGCGCAATGAATAAACATCTTGAGTAGTTTTACATTTTGTTCAATACTTTGGTATTATTCATAGGGTTAGAATATTATAGAGTGATAGCGTTAACAATGTTACCTTTTGCGAAGTATGAGCAGTTTCCCTATAGATGCATTTACAGATATTTCGTACACCAGTTGATTCACAGGCAGACAAAATGTCGATATGAATTCTTGTCATTTGTATCGATAAAAACGAGAAATTGGCATTCATTATGTGTGTATTAGTCGTTCAAACTATGTTACTCACACTTCGTTTCTAGGCATTTAGACCGTATTATTTTATTTTTTTGCGGTCAGTGATGATGTGGGCAAAGGTGGCACACAAAGCCTATAACCGGCTTTCAAAGGCAGCTGTCGGGATACTGAAAGGTTCCTCGGGGACAGATTCTTAACTTGAGAGTGGTAGCCAGCCGGTCTACAAATTACTCTACCACCGTGCTATGATTTCCTGGCGATTTCTACCTTCACTCAGGATGATCTTAAAAAAAAAAACTTCTCCGGATTCGATGACATTACCACTGAGCTATGACCGTCTTTCTATCTGCTATGTCTTTCTCCATAGGTACCATAGGCTATCTGCATGCCAAAAATGATGATCCGTTGAGTAGTTGAAACATGAAAGCGTAAAAAAACAAACAAACTTTTTCGCATTTATATTTTTTTTTTTTTTATACAACTAAGTCGGTAAACAAGCTTACGGTCCGCCTGATGGTAAGCGGTTACCGTAGCTATATGGACGCTTGCAACACACGAAGCATCGCTCACGCGTTACCGACCTTTCCCTCCTCCCCTATGAGCCCTGGCGACCTTACTCACGCGCAGGAACACAACTTTACAGAACATAAAGTTATTTGGCTGCGGTATTCTGTAAGGTGGAGGTACTTCCCCAGTCGAGCTGCTCTTTGAGCGAATATTACGCTATGCTCTGCCTCTCTCAATATTAATTAGGATTAGGATTGATGAGCCAAACATAAAGTATTATGTTTAAAAAAACTGTCTATCAATTTCGATTTTATATAAATAGCAATCTTCAGTCAGTTGCGGTAACATTAATACCTTCTGCGCGGCTTTGTGCGAAGGTATTCAAATGTTTGCCTTCCCTTTAGTGCAGTTTGAAATATGCTGCCATCTCTGACACATGTTAAAATCTCCACCGAAATATGTGAGGCGACGACCCGTGACATTACGCTGTCTCTTTCTTTTTACATAAAATTTATTGCATTCGCATGGTAGGATTATATCGCACATGGAAGGAATCAAAGCGTATTTCTTACACCACTTTGAAGTCAGATTACATTATAATGTTATTAAAAAATATCCGTGGGTTCACGCCGCACCTATTGGACAATATTTTTTATAAAATTTCAAAACAAATTATTTCAAAATTCGAACAAACTTTCACCTTTTGTTTTAATTTGTCGTGATACAATTTTAAAACCAGACCATAATAACATTTACAACTCAAGGAATAAAATCTATTGTTAATTGTACACCTTTATTACTGACCTACATAATTTAGACAACCGTGAACACTGCAAACATTACTCAACTTTTCTGAAATATACAGATTTCTTACTGCATTACAATTTATTGACTGAAGTAAAATAAAAATATCCCTCAAATTACGGTAGCTAATTTATTTACTGACCTTATTCGTTAATATTTTGTGGGTCTAAGCAAGGCTCAATAATTTAAAAGAGACATACCTACTTTTTATTTCACCATGATTAGGTGGTAAACACACAGCCTATTTCAGAAGTCTAGAAATGAGTCTTAAAACAGATATAACTACTATATTACGTAGAATCTACATAAGATAAACGTTGTATAAACCTTTCCTTAAGAATTTGCATTACTGAAGCAACATTTTATTTATTTCACGCTTGCCACTCAGTGCGACGTAAATGCGCGATATCAATCTCAAGCGCCTTCTTACCTTTGTCTTCGGCGGTGCGTTCTGAAATATGTATAGGAATAAGTCATATTTTAGCCACTTTTTCACTGAGCTACCCCTTATGCTACCAAACCAGCGACCCTTTTTAATACATATAAAAATGCCCTGCCTATTTAAGATAGTCGAAAGGCTCAAGAATTAGAATTTAGTCTATGAACTTAACTCACATAAATTGAAAATGTCCCTATTTTTTATGTATAGAAATAACTACATAAAAAATAGGGACATATTCATTTCATTTCAAATATTGCACTTCATTTGTAGGGTTCCGAACCTTTGGTACCAACGGGACCCTTTTACTAACCCTGCACTGTCCATCCATCTGTCCGTCTGTCTGTCAATGGGCTGTATCTCATGAACGGCTCAAAGATTAATAAGTAAACAGTTGACATTTTCAAAGATTGAAAAATGTCTTTACTCTTCGTGTGCCGACTCGCACTTGGCTGTTTTTTTTATTTATTTATTGTTCTTTCTAGGTTACGGTAAGGATAGTTCATTAGACCTATTTAAACGTGATTGTGTTAGAAACTTTTTACATATAACATTAATGCCAATTCTCAAGTCTTAGTACCAATAGTTTTTTTTTTTTTTAACTGGCTGCATTGGTAGCTCAGTAGAACAAAGGTCTCAAGTTTACTCTCGCCAACGCGGTCGTTACGCCGTGACATATGGCTGTCAGAATTAGTCGGATTAGTGATTTCACGGGGCCCAACCGGCTCGGATCCAATTACACGCGGCGGAACTCGAGAATTAACAGAAAAAAAACAAACATGACAATTGACTTTAAAAATGGAACGGAATCCGTTTATGAATTTTAAATTTGAAACGGTCTGCGGATGTGAAAATTGACTTATGAAATACAGATGACTGGCGTAAGACACGCTAAGTATCTCGGAATGTGGGTAGTTTTTTATGTACCTAATATAGGTTTGTAAAGTGAACTAGATTTTTATTTTAAAGATCCTTTGCGTCATTTTGTTCAACTGTTTTTATAATGAATTGTTTTTTTAAATAAGTAGGTAGGTACCTTAATTATATATATTTTTTTCCTTTTTTTATCTTTATTGTGTAAGTACTTTTTGACAAGTTACATTTTTATGTAGTAATATCAGTTTTCAGATTCCATGTGATTAGTGTGAAGAATATCTCTGGATATAAGTATTTTTATTTTACTGTTGATACAACCAAGAAAGAATAAAAAAAAACACGTCACGCAACTACCAAAATTTGATTTGAGCTTCATATGAAAAATTATTGAGAATAATATAAGATAAATAAATGCATGTTGCCTAAAATAGCTTTTAACGAGTAGAAAAGATTTGAATGCGCTTGCGCATTTAGATCATGTAGCGCCATCTATTGACAAAAAGCCGAACAAATATGTTGCTGCTATTCACCACTAGCTGGCATTGCAAAATTATTAAAATTTCTTTATTGTTATAGAATTTCTACATTCAAGCAAAAATTAAATGAATAAAGTATTGAAATAAATAACAACTTAAGTAATCATTCACGTAATCTACGAAACTCCATCCATCTCATACAAATCCCTTGTCATCGCAACGTTTTCCATTTACCCCCATTATTAATTCAAAACTTTAATTAAAACAATTCAGAATTATAACTCGAAAATTATGAAATAATTTCGCCCTTTAAGCCGCCTGTCAACTAAACAATTCCGTACAGTCCATCAAAATTAATCTAACCTAATCCCGAGGCTGTCTCAAGTTTAAACAAAGATATAGCAAACTGAATATCAAGTATAGGGGTGGAAACATACAGATGTGTTTTAGTTATACAGCCGTCGCGTTTATCTGTTACAAACAAAACGTTTACTAAATAGATTTCATACCTTTATTTCAAGACTTACTTTTTTTATTGTTAATTTCAAAGTCATGTAAAAATTAGTAGAAAGAACTATGAATAAGGTCCATGTTCTTAAGAGGAAACACTGGTGGTGTTTTTTCCATACAAACGTAATCCTCAGTTTCCTCTCTGGATAATGACACTAGAGCAATGATTATTTTACCATGCAATCTGTAGGTGCCACTGTATGTCCCTCGGTTTCGTTTTTCTCCATAAATTAATTATTATAAAAACTAAAAATCTTCTAAAATCACAAAAACTCATCATTTTTAACTGCCCTTATCAGACGTCCAGAAAACAAATATGACGAATATAAATAATAAAAGGAAAACCGACCGACATAGCCAAAGCCCTTCTTATTACTATTCTTGAAAAATAATTAAAATCGATTCAGTATTGGAGGAGGAAACTGGGGATTACGAAATAGCGATTTCGTCAATTTTAAATAGGTATAATCGATCCAAGCTGCAGTTGTCTCTATCGCCTGTATTCGGGCAGGGTTGAGGGAGGAGAGGCTTGGACAAATACATATACAGTCAAAGAAGTGTCACGTAGTAGTCGATAATATATTATCGATACCTGTTCTAGTGTTGTTCATCGATATCGATATAGTATTACGTCTTTGGTAACCTACATGTAAGGTATAGTGTGCCCTAACCAAGATTGTTCTTTTTTATACTTTTGAGTGATGAAGGATTAAAGAACAAGAAATGTGATCGTTCAAAGGTTATCATAATATCTAATATTTAGTAACCTTATTCAAAATAACAGGACGTTATTTTGAAAAAGGTTATAAAAAAGTAATTTAAAAAACTAAATCGACTTCAAAATACACAAAAAAAAAGTAATTTAATTTTTTTTATCGTCTTCCAAATACACTAAAAAGAATGAAATAACTCTAATCTAACGCTGATTTGAAGTCAGCGAAAGAGCACGACTTATTCCAGTAAAAATATTTCGCTGACTTTAAGACAGTGTCAGATTAGAGTTATTTTTAATATTTTGTGAAGAAGTTTCATCAAAATCGGTTCAGTTTTTTTTTCAAGATATGGAGTAATACGCGTGAAGGCCTGGCTTGATACGAGCTACGTTTTATTATGATTCTATAATATTATTTCAAGGGCTTGTCTTATACGTATAAATAAGCTCTTTCACTAGTAAAAAAAACTACTTCATAATACACAAAAATATATGAAATAACTGTAAACTGAAAATATCTTAAAGTCACGAAAGAGCACGTCGTATATATTCAATTAAAAATATTATAGCTGACTTCAAGACAGTGTCAGATTAGAGTTATTTGTTACTTTCGCACTGTTCCCTATGTTGAAGTAAATATAAGGCATTAAAAAAAGAATGTTCACAATTCGATAAATAGTTTCGAAGAAATGCGTGGACTGTGGACAAATATAAATCTATAAAATGTTGTATAGGTATTTGTTTGGAAGCCCTAATAGATTATCATTATGTGAATATAATGCAGTTCCAATAATATTACATACATAAATGTCGAATATATAATCTATTTTTTTATATCGGCTCAAAATACAAATAAAATAACGTATGGTTAGGTATTTGTTCTAATTTCAAAATCCCTAATGTCACTTGGAACAACAGAACTGCAAGCGCTGAAAGGTATATCCCACCAAATACATTTTTATGTAAAATGTTGCCAAGACATATGGCTTGCACTATCAAAAAGTTATCAGATCTCATGTAGAGCCAAGCTTATAACTCTACTTGCCCTTACATTTTTCACCTTACTCCCATGTGACGGTAGCGAAACAGCCAAGCCACATATTTTGACTAAGGTGTAGAGTTTGTGAAGTTAGGGCTTGTAGAGCAAGGGCAACCGTATGAGTTTTGATGATCATCAGTGAGTCAGTGACGAAATCGGGGTTTTTTAGATATCAATAAAATCTAAAGTATAAGAGCTATGTTATTGAAACTTAATATGTTTAATAAGTTCACTATTGACATCATGTTCCGAGAATTTTGTTTATCTGGTATACCAGATTGGATTATAATCCAAACCCAAGTTATGAGGGTTCAAAAAAACGACGAAGCGCTTCGAGAAAAGGTAGGTAGTGCCCTTGCGCTTCGCTTGGCTGTCTTGGCGGGGGGCACTCCCGTGCCCCCAGATCAACTTGCCAGTCGCCGGCCGAATCACAGAAATATAATATTACAAGTAAAGTAAAATCGAGGGGCGGGCGGCGGACGGTCGGTGGGAGCGGTGCGATGCGAGCTACGGCACGCACACTTGCACCATGCACAGTCTGTTCACTCACACATTGATATCCGGGCCATAGCGCGACAGCAATAGATTTGTTAAATACCTATCTTTCAAATTTCTTGCAGCCATCCTTTCATCTTAAAACCCCCTGGTATGTGTCCATAGGTGGGGCCACTTACTATCAGATGAACTGTCTGACTGCTCGTCTACCTGTTGCCTTAAAAAAATACTTCATGTAGAAACCTGAATGGGCAAAAAAGCCCATTTAAAGAAAGGTGTGTGAAATTCGCTAAACGTTATCGAACTTACACGAATGTCATAAATCCCTCGTTAGCGATTCGATTTTCTGCAGCGGACATTTATTTATAAAAGTAACAATGATTTAAATAGTACATTTTTACACATTCAGGAACTAGATTCGTCCTGTTATCTATAGCGAATGGGAGCAAATGCTTGCCTTTTTTGTTACAACCGCACGCTCTCGCACAAACTATGTTTCCGTGTATTTTTATTCTAGAAGCTAGAGTCCGTGGAGTGTTGGGTTGGGCCCGCTGCTTAATCGTCACTTATTATTGAGCCCTCCCCTCTGTTACAGTTTGTACGAATAACGATCGAGTTTCAAGTAAACAATTCGATTCCCAACTTTTCAACCGATCATGGAAATCGGAGCAGGCAGTAATTAATTAAATTGCATCGGTTATTAACAAAAGTGTTTGTTTGCGTTATAGTAGTATTGAATATATTAATAGCTTATTTATTGTTCTTCTTTGCATATTTAATATAGTTTTTTTTATTTATAGAAAAGAGATATAAAATATATAGCAAAAAAAATTTAGATGGTTTTTCCATGGCTTCACCCTGGCGTTCTACAAAAAGGGTGTGCCATTCTTGCAGGGTCAGCAAAACGCGAGTTATACCCCTGGCATTGCAAGCGTCTATACCTATGCTGCAGAAAACGCTTACCATCAGGCGGGCCGTATACTTTTTTGCCACTTTAGTGGTATAAAAAAACAACAAACCCATATTACCAACAAAATAAAAAAACAGATGAATGTTATATCACAACATGACAGAAGATAAATTATCTAAGGCTTTTATTTGACATCGTAAGATTTGTTTTCGACCGCGCAATCTCACCATGGTAGGTGATGGCGTGGCCGAAGGCGGTAGGCACAAGACATAAACGGCATCTGGCTCTGAAATGCTGCCAGAACATACTGGTAGGTTCTGGCGATACATTTTTAACAGGAGTTCCTTGAAACGTAGCCGCGTAGGTGAGTTCTAAGTTTAACCGAAATTTAAACTAAAGGGGTGAAATAAGGGATCGCGGAAGAACCCAACGGGGTGGAAAGCTAATACTTGATAATACCTAAGCATGCTATCGGCATCAACAATTGTGCAGCAAATAAATTTCTTCTATTTGACCGATAAATGTCTTGGGTTCTCCCCTCCGGCGCGACGTTCGGTTCCCTAAAGGGCAACAAAGCGACATGCGCGTTAACTTCTCGCATCAAAATTGCTATGGCGTGATCGTAATATTGCTCGCACAGCAAATTATATTTGAAAATCTATACCGTTTATTTGTAAAGGGTAAACTAGTTTTATTGTAATGCTGTTTAGTGCAATTGTGTTCGGATTTCTTGAGGGGAACGGGAATAATGGATGGGGCATTTTTAGCTTTATTGATTCTTGCCGCTATATTAGAAGAGGTAAAGTTATGTTTGACTTGTCTACAAACTTTCTGTCAATATGATATAGAAATTCCATTTTACCTACCATAGATTTACCCCCTTATTCATAATAAAGTTATCAAACGTTGATTAACTAAAATTCCGAAGTCTTTATCTGACAGGTGACATTTGGTGATCGAAAGAGTGAGACGGGGTACACTATTACACTGATTTAGTTAAAAATCGATTATGAATAAGGGGGTTAGTATTTCGCTACGGTAAGGTATCTATACCTATATAGCTATAACTGCTTAGTAACATCCATAAAAATAATGATAACCGACAAAGCTCTATGAAACATAAAAATAAAACGACAAAAACGACTAAACCTATTATTTATCACCAAACCGATCTCATTATTTATAACGAGCTGCCTCACACGGTTTCACGTGCCAAAAATACAACCAATTTATCGGCAAAAAATAAAATAGCTAAATGATTACCCTCGCATTGTCCAAGCCGACGGTGGAATACCCCCTTGTTATACCATTGATATAAAATAGTCTAGATGCATATTTCACGATGATATTCACATACATATGGCGAGGACAAGTTATAGATAGCCGTAATATTCAGAGGTTGAAAGGCAGAAATTAAGAAAATTTAATTAATGTCTGTGTTGTTAATGCAGACTTTTTAACTATCAACGCGTTTTTATAATCGTTTTGGTTGTATCTAGTACTTATTTGTATCAATGGGCACCACCATACATTTTATAGGTCCGCTATGGGTCCGCTATTATTTGACAATAACCAATCAGCGCCATACATGTCACTTGCCTGACGTACCCCAACAAAATGTCACGGGGTACCCGAGGGTATTGCAATTAATGTTTGTGGGTTCGACGCTGTTTTGTCATTAGTAGAGCCAATTTTCATTTAAAACTTCTATACATATACAGGTTGTTGTTTTGGTCAGCGACGAGCGACTCAGGGTCGATAATATAACTGATACTGGTGCTAAAAAAAATATTAAAAAAATATTTTATTTTTTTATAATAATAAAAATAAAAAAAATATTATTTTGAAAATCATGTAATAAGCTAAAATATAGACGTAATACTATACGGGAGTGTGAGGGAGTAGAGGGGTGGGGCAATGGCGGCTTGCGCCTAGCTCTAGTCAGTGCACGTGGCTAGAAATCATACTTTGCGGTAATTTTATTTCAAATTGAATAAGGTATTTCTCAACGCATTTACAGTATTTCATGGAATTAACTCCTTTTTTGGAAAATGTATTTATTGTACTACCGCTCCTGGGTCGCTTGTCGTTGACCAAAACAACACCCTGTATACTTGTAGTAATACTCGATACTACATCGAATGCTATACTATACATAAAAATTTTGAATGCTATATATTTACTGTTACAAAGTCTCTTGGATAATCTATTTTAAAGTTTTTTTTTACAGTGATTTAGAATATATTATTTGATAAAGATTACAATGAGTTTACGTTCAACTAGAAATAATAATGTCTCTGCACAAACATTAATTCGTTATCGTTTTTTCACTTCAATTACACCGAAATAAGAAAACAATACAATAAATTATATCATCGAAATCGAATAAATGATCGTGTTGCGAGGAACACTATGGTTTGGTTTATAAATATGTAAACATGCTATATTTTTTTGTAGTATTCACATTTGGGTGCACAATAACAATAACACAATAACATCGGTGCTCAAAAAATCAGTGCTCAAAAAATCGGTGCTCAAATGGGAATACCGACTCGACAAAATGCATCGGCAGTAACACGAATAACTGTAAGCTAGTGTTTGCAATATGAAAAATATTACTTTCAGAACATTTTGATGGAGAAACAATTTCCTACCCTTTGAAAGTTTAATATCGAAAATGCGAAATTTTTCCCCTCAAATTTTGCAACAAAATTTAAGGACTTCATTAATCGACATGGAAATATATTTTTAAAATAAGATATACACACTTAATGAAATGATAAATCATTTAATTTAATTAAATATAATTGTTTAAAAAAAACATTACAAATCCTTCTCGTTTTTTTTTCATCAAGTCATCTATATATTTATTATAACCGATTGCTTCAATAATACTTATTGTAAAAATCTCTTGTAACACATTTTTAAAGCAGAATAAAACACTCTCACAGCTCTAAAATATAAATTACGTTACATGAGTTAAAATACAAACCCCAACAAGTACATCCAAAGTTCAGACCAAAACCACATTCACCTACATCTAAAACAGTAAACTATTCTCCACTGCCCACACTCCGCTCCAGGTTGGGACTCGGGACTGGAGTAAAACAATAAAATCACAGAACCGTAAGTTCGCGGGCTGCAATTAAACAAATTGAATGTAGTCGCCGCGCAATTCATTACGTGGTCGTGTGGTAGTGTCGTGACATACTGTGTGCTACTGTTTTATTTTTATACTGTGTAATTTTATAATAATGTTTTTTATTTAGATGCGTTCAAATTAGGTCCAGTCTAGTCAAGCGCACTCAACTATATCTTGATATAGTTGTTAACATAAAATATTTTTGAAAAACAAAGGTATTCTAATAAAACAAATAATAAAAGAATAGCCAGACAAAATCTTTAAAGCTTTAGGATAACACATTTTCCCTCACCCAATTTTACCCAAGTAAACCAAATCAAAAATAACTTTTGTAAAACAAATCAAAACATCAAAGCACACCTGAAACACGATAAAAAGATTCATCCACCGTAAAAGAGGGAGAAAACGATAACCTCGACCGGATATCCGGTTACGCACTCCAATCAAAGATGGTGGGCAAATTGTGCGAGGCTTGGAAAGATCAGTCAGTATAAAGGGTGACAAAATTCTTATTTTCCGTAAAGGAATTTGTTTGTCCACTGAATAAAATAATTTTATAGATAGCTAATCTATAATACTTGATTTACTAAAACAAAAATCTTATATTCATCGGTGACAAAAAAAATTTTGGTCATGTCTATATAGACCATTTACAAAGTCTGTCCTAATTGATCGATTGACTATTTTATTTTTGTAGAAATTGCATTTTGAAGAACAGGAAATATTTCAGTTTATGTACGTACGAAACTGAAAATTTGTATAGAACGGATTCAAAAAAACTAAAGTAAAAAAAAAATTACACTTTCTTAATCTTCTTCTTTCGTTGAGTAAAATTTGTATGTTATATCCTCCATGGTTATACCCTAGTACTTACTTGGTCATTCATTTGTTTTTAATTACCTGTCAATTCTTAAAACACTCCTTTATTTGCTTTCCCCTATTTACCTTAATTCATAAGTTTTGTTGTCGAGGTACATTTACATGCAGGTATTGAGCTTGACCTCGTTTCGCTCGCAGTGTAGAGTGGTCCTAAGTTTCGATATAGAACGGGGATGATTGAGTTGTCTGCCTTCAGAGGTTAGGACAGGGTTGTCATTTATAAAATTACTGACCCGGACAAAGAGTATCAATACCCGGGTTTTTTTGTAATCCGGTCAATATGTCGATTTTGAAAATGACGGGTTTCATTGCCGTTATTTATTTTATGCTGTCCCCTGCTGTTTCTCCCGGTTTCCAGGATAAAAATAGCCTATATACTCCGGGATAATGTAGCTATCCTATTTCTATTAGCAAAAAAGATTTCCGCTTTATTATATTAGTATAGATTATAAATAACTAGCTGTCTCGCGCGGTTTCACCTGCGTTCCCGTGATAAAAAGTATCCTATAATACTTGGGGATAATGTAGCTTCCTATTAATGAAAGAATTTTTCAAACCCGACTTGTAGTTCCAGAGATTAGCCCGTTTAAACAAAAAAACTCTTCTGCTTTATTATATTAGTATAGACTAGTAATAGCGTCAGCGACTGCCAAGCGATACAAACACCATGATTAAGGTTCTGTCGTATCAGGATTCGGTGGGCGTAGTGCAGGCAATGAAACAACGTAATACTATCGCTTCGGAAAACTCCCGTATGAGGAGAAGAAGCGACGCAACAAACTCCTCATGGGCCCCGATAGGTTTACTGTTATAATATTACAATTAATTAGGTAATCACTTCACTTCACAATCTTAGTCTTAACTTATAATAAGTTACAGAACCGGGTAAAATAATGATCGTACTGATCTGTGTCTAGCTCGAGAGCTTGTGAAAACCTAACTCCTACAAATACAAATACCCTCACTTTTATATGCTTTGCTATTTGCGTTATGGTCAGTGTTGCCACATCACTCAATCCTTCTACCATAATAATATGATCCAACCAATATGAATAAATATCTAACACTAGCTGTCTCTCGAGGTTTTACTCGCGTTCTCGGGATAAAAGTAGCCTATAAAATGTACGCGAAAATGATTTTTTCGGGGCGGATATAAATCCAACAGATCAAAGATCATGAAAATCAGTCCAGCCAGCCGTTCTTGAGTTATAAATGGTGTACAACTAAACTGACTTTGTTTTTAATATTAGAAGATTAGTGTAGATGTAGGTAGTTCAAGGGATTTATGCAGAAAACGAAATATTGGTAGAATTTTAGTTGGTGTTTTAAGAGATCTATGAAGTGGTAAAAAGTGTAAATATTTCATTGTTAATTAGTAATTAACTCTTTTAATTAATAATTAACTCTTTTAATTAATAATTAACTCTTTTAATTGTTAATTAGTAATTAACTCTTTTAATTTAATTCATGAGTGGTTTTACCTTGGCCGTTATTTCTATTGAGAATAACTTTACTTGCTACATCAAAAAAACTAGCGATTGTTCATTGTAAGTTTATAAATATCTTTTTTTTTTATGAATGACTAATTGCGCCCCTCGGTTTCATCCCCGCTCCCGGAGGGTTACCCTACCCTACCGTTTAATTTTCTTAATTTTTTTCTGTATGAAAGAAAGATGGATAAAATCGGTAAAGTCGTTCTCAAGTTGTGGCGTGACGTGACTAAGGGAAATAGGGATTCATTTTTATATATAGAGAATAGTAGTTAATGGATACATGAAGTGAGCTACCGTTGTAAGACGACTAAAATGTCACGGTGTATAGTTTCTTTTTTTCATTTCGATCCTACACCCACGATGTGAAAGTGCGTTAACGAGGTTCATTTATTTAAAATTAATACCAACAACCATAAGATGCTTCAAAAACCATATTCTCTCCCCTCAGGTACTAAATATAATCCTAGACACAACGTAGACGTTCCAAAATCCACTTTGAGCAACATGTATAGGTTTTTCAGCAGGACGGACGGCTGAGACCGCTAACTGCGGCCGGCTCACCGCAATCACCCCTCGCCATTACTTCCCAACAACGCCCGTTCATTACCGAAAACCTGGCTGTAACCCCACTATTCAGTTCTGCTACTTGGATTGTTGGAGAGTTGGATTGGTATATTTAAAAATTTATATTATTCGGTCATCAGGTCAGAGGATATATATCGTTATCGACTTTTAATTGGAGTCCTAATTATTAAAAGTCAGTTAGAAACATAGGTACATGTTATTTTAATACAATTTATTAAACACAAACACACATTTATTATTAAATTTTGGCCCATAAACAGCATTTATAAATGTTAACAATTGACTCTACCACTGGTTGGTAATAAAACACTTAAACTAAGAATGCTAAATGCACTAAAACTGAGAGAGGCTCTGGTATAAAAATCAGCACAGCATTAGACTATCCTGTTTTATATCGATCTAAGAATTTGCACAAATTCCGAACGTTTTGTCGAAAAACTGACCATTGTGCGCCCCGCTGTTCTTCACCCCTGCAAGTGAAATCGATTATTGTACTATTATCAGCTATAAATTGCTATCGCGAATCCATTTCTGTGTTTAATACTCTTTGTAATTAATAAATACGAGTGATAATTATGGTAATAAACGGAGGCTATATGTGAAAGTAGCAATAATCCTTAAGAAAAATGTTTTAAGCTCAAATACTTCAAACAGACAGAAATCATTTATTATTTTGCTAAATAGCTAGTGGAAAAGTAATGGAAACATATTAAACTAGTTTCATAAATAACTGCAGAATAAATAATCGAAAAGGCAACACTGATAAAGTTACAACCCCGTATATTTGACAAAATCGTAGATTAGTTTGTAGAATTTCATAAAAGTTTCTCCCTATAGAGAGGTTTTACAAATGTAATTAGATTGCTTCCATCAAATGATACGAAAAAGCGGCACATAACTTTTGCCATAATTTTCAAAAATGCAACCAATCTCACTATGTGCGGGAAAATGACCTTTCAGGCCATTTTTATTGCTATTATAAGTTACACTTTTTTGAGCAAAGTAAAAGGAAAAAGATTTTGCTAGAGTCATCTTGTACCAGGATCTTAATTACCCATACTATATTTATAATAATGCATAATCATTGAATAATATAAGCATAGCCAACACTGTTGTTGGCTGTACACAGATTGTAAGGCGTTACCATTAATATTTCGTAATATAAAACATATGTGGCTATATCACAGTCATGTTGCAAATTCCATAGATAAATTTTATGTCCTCATAAATTTCACGATGAAATATCACACTTTAGTGTTCTCTAGAAAACCAATTAAATTGTGGTTGCTGTCCAGCTTCGTGAAAAATATCTCCGTTTGGAAACGAGATTTATGTCAACCGCAAGATAATAAAAACAAGGGTTAATTTTCATTATTTTGAGTATAATTGTGTTACCGAACTGTCAACGCAGCTAGCCATTTAGAAGTAGATAAATAAAAGGATATGCCATAAATATTTGAATAGTTATAAATGTGGCTCGAAAGCAAAATGTTTGGTCAATTCAGACCTCGCTAACCGCAAAGCTTTTACTGACTCTGTTAACGACAATTAAAAATGAAACCAAACGTATTTCTTTTATGACTCATTTTTCATTACTAGTAGTTAAGGTTATAAGCAGAGGTCGGAATTAGGTAGAGCTATTTATGTACTTACACTGATTTTATACAGCGAAATAATAAAGTGGATATGCCTCAAATCCCGAGATTAATTTTAAAGAGCAGAAAAATTATTTACTTTTACACAATTTAAACCATCCAACATCGGATGTCCGAAGTTGCAAAATTCCAATGCGCACACACGCACGGTTTTGCCACATTTGTAGTTCGAACAACATAGCTTGTGAGAAAAAGAAAACAATAGCGGAATATTATTTATTTGTAATATTGTTGGCCACACGGGATTGTATTATATAAATCCCGGGAAAATCCATATTCGATGCAAGTACATAAATAACTCTACCTAATTCCGACCTTTGATTATAAGGATAATTAAGAGATTAGTATCATGGCCCAACATTATTCTACAAATAAGTGCATAATATAAAATAAGACTTGACAAATTTCGTACTAAACTTGCATAAATATCTTGGTGATCTCACGAATCATGGACAATGAGTCATTTCATACGAAGGCCTAATGGCCTTTTTAATTTACGACTTTGATTAAAGTGTCTACTTTTGTAGCCACTTTTACGATCTCCTGACTTTTAGGCCTTATCTATATAGGGATGGGTAATTTCTGGTGTCAATTTCACTGATGACCGAACGTGATTTTGTATGTTTACGTTTGATATCAGATTATAATTTGATATTTTAAACTATGTCAACACTTTTATATGAATATTCATTAAGTAGTAAAGCTAATAATAATTAAATTGTATTTTTATTGATCAGTTCCAACGTGGGTGAAATGGTCTGATGTACGTTATTTAAATGGTGATTAAAATACTGTCAAAATATTGCTTCTGAAGTAAGAAATTTAGTGACATGAGATGTATCGTAGTATTTGATTTTAACATTAATGTATGTATGTATTACGATTAAGTACCTAACTTATTATAAAAAAAAAAAATATACACACGAAATAATAGCTTTTATGGTAAGAGTAATTTTTCAGAAATTTAAAACGGGTTTTTCTAAGCTTCCATGTATTTTTTAAAGTAACATAATTAAGATCAAAATCCTCTAAATATAACCCATAATTCTGGTACCAGTATGTAAAACCTTTCCTTTGAGATTTTCAGAACATTATTAGGCATATAATACTTTTAAGGCGGCGCAACTTCAACGCGAGCATAGTCTAAAAGCTTGTTGTTTCATCCAACGTAATGTTTGACTGCGAATAAAGAGAGATAGCATCAGAGCCGTCGGTTATCAGTCGATAAATTCCGCTGATCACTCGCGGCCGCTTCGCTAGGTCGTCATTCATGATTTCGCATTCATAAAACTTGTTCCAGGAGTATACTTCTTGTGAAAAAATCTTACAAGTTTGTGAAAAAAAAGTTAGTTATTTAGAATCTCCAATACATTTGCAAGCCTGGTATCTAAATGTTTTCTTTACTTTTACAATTTATAGGTACATTAGATATGGCCAAAGTTCAGGCAAAAACGCTGTTTTTTGGAGGCTTTGACTGAATTTGTTTCACACTTTTTTTAAATTACGCCAAGATACAAGGCTAGATATAGTACACAAGATACTAATTTGTTCAAAACATCTAACGAAAAATGTTTAACAACGCCATAATAAGTACAGGGGTTCTGTATGAAAACTATGACGAATTGAGTCCTCTTAACTTTATTACACACAAAATTATTAAATAATTTTTTTTCACTTGATCCGCTTCTGTAAGTCGTGAAGTTATAAATAGACTTCAAAAAAAGAATCCCTATATTTCTCTTATACGTCACAGCATCTTGTACCGAGTACCTATATTAATCGAAACTAGTCTCGAGGGTACATATTGATGTCACAAATGTAGGAAATTGGTTCCATTCGCGAACCAAACTTTCCGAATTCCCACGCGGAGTACGTTAGAACCAATGTAACTTCACAGACAGTTCTCAGCCTCTCCATGTAGTCGTTTTTGGAGGCCAATTTCTGTACGAGTGAATAATTTATTTAAGTTCCGACGTCGTGTACACGTTGTTAATTTAACTTTTTTAATATGGTCCTTCGTTTCTTTTCTGGACTGCTGTTTGAGAAGTGTTTTACTGTGGCATTGGTTTGCGCTGCGTTCTGTTTGGGTTCACTAAGTTTCATCTTATCTATTCCAGAAATTACTTATTTATTTGAGTTTAAGTGTACCTATGTACTGAAATAATGTTCGATTTTGTGAGAGCACAGACTAAATTAAATGTTACTGCATAGCATCCTGCCTGACCATCATCCATGGCATGCCTTGATAAGTAGAGTGGGATTAAGTATGAATTGGATTAACATAATCAGTGTTCCGTGAATAATTAATCAGCTAGATATCATTATTAACTTTTCCGGAAGCATTTATGATTTAATTCAGGATTTTATATTTTACTAGCTGCCCGGCGCAACGTGCTAGCTACCCTACCCTGTGGTGCTACCCTACCCTACCCTACCCTACATCGACAGCAGCGCCATCTGCCGGGTTGATTTGTGAATCTAAACCATCCAAGGCGCCACCCAAATGCATACAAAAAAACATTCAAATCGGTCCAGCCGTTTAGGAGGACAGTGACATACACACGTGCAGAAGAATTTTATATATAAAGATTTAAGTACCTACTAGTTATTTTTTTTATTTATATAATACATTTTGATCCATCAAAACAACTGTTGATTTTAACTACCGCTAAATAATCACATAACGTTTTACCAACACTATAACGGATCCCTAAAATCTATCTCATAAATCTTCAATATCATCTTACAATTCAAACCAACTACATACGCCAGTTTTTTATATTCAGTACATCACAACAATAACAAAAAAGTTAATTAAAGTGTAAAAGAAGTAAGGACATTGAATGACGAGCCCCGCCCTTTGCGCATCGCAATTTATATAGTTCGTCTTGCAACCAACCTTTTGCGTGCTTCTGCATTTGTAATTTGTTGGCTACCATTATACTATGTTGTTGCCATTTTGTTTTTTCTACAACAATTTATCTACGTCCCATGATATTGCACTTTTAATTAATTATTTATATGTTTTTTCTATGATATTATTTATTTCTCTCGTGGTACCGGGTTGCAGAGTCAAATTATAACCTGCATACATAAGTTACTTAGCAAGACCGTACGTATAGAAATCAGTATGTACGTACAGTAGTACCCAACTGATATGGCTTACCGATGTACCTGCGCAGAACATACATTTTCAAAGCGCGGGAAACGCTATTGGTCGGCAGCTGCCGCCATGTTAGCGCACGCCGTGCGGAAGGGCGTGACTTGCGAGTGAGACGGAACTAACAGCTGCAGTGTATTATAAACCTTATAGTAGTGATCTAAGGTTGATTAAGTTTTAAGCATTCTTTCGTCAATCTTCGGGGCCATACTTTATTTTCTGTGCGAACGAAGATTCACAATGCGCCATATCAATTGGGTAATACTGTAGAAGCTTGCTTTGCATGGTGATAAGATACTTTATAGTACCCACCTGGTTGAATACACCATTAGGAGCTTGCTCAACTTTATGGTAGCAAGTCAGATATATATATTTTTTTTTTCAGAATATTTTCTTAAGAATGATACAACTGTATCAGGAAGACAGCCTTTAGGAAGGCTGGACCTCCTTACGAACTGCCTCGACACATATCCATGGCTATCACGTTTCTCTTCATGTTTTCCTGCCACAATTACATTCCCTTCAATCACTTTCACGCTTATTTCTTCAGGTGCAAAATGCTGGACATCCACATTGTTTTGAAACTTCTCGTCGTCTCAGCTTATTATAGGATTCAAAGATACGTCTTCCGAAGTGAATTCATCGTCACTCAGCTATCATTGTTATAAAATCGTACCTTTCTATCCTTATTACGTATTGAAATATTTACCAGATTACCTAGGCTAACATAATAACCAGTGTAATAGGCTTAGCTACAGGCTCTAAGCGAGAGTATACTTGTAGGTGGTTTGCATTAATTTTCACCTACGCTTGAAGGCTTAACACACGACACGTGTAATTAATATTTAACACCCACATTACAGTAGTAGGTACTGCCTGATGTTTTAGCTTATTAGAGGAAAAATATTACATAAAAAAAAAATTAAACTGCATCGCCTCTTCTAATTCTGTTTTTCTGTCGATAAATTAAACAAATATACAGCATTTTTAGTTTCTGAAATAAAGAAAGAAGAAGGAAGTAGAGAATCCTGACTCTGACCCACATTTCTTCCATTTCTTCAAAGCTATTCGAGAGGATTGTCACCATTTCTCGGCCATATCCGACTTACCAATAATCATTTCTTGACAAACAAATGCCTATTGTATCTCATAAGATCTGCGATCCTAATTTACAGGCCCCGGTGTCAAAAATAAAATTAATAAACATTTCTTTTAACAATCTGGTACCCACGATACAGTTGAATCAAGCGTATCTACAGCAGATAAAGCTGTATTTCAAAGAAAGGTCCAGTATTATCGTAGACATAGCTTAGTGAAAGTTTCATCAAAATTTCCGTAACTAGGCTATAATTAACAGGTGCCAGAAACCATTCTCTCAGCGGTCGTACCATAAGAAGCATAACCTAGTAAACTATGGTCCTTCACCGAACTAACAATATTGAGATTGCGAAGCTCGTTCAAACTTCCATAATCGTATTAAACATAATAAATAATCTGAACTCCCCTCAAAGTTTGAACACTATTACATTATGGCCTCTAATCAATATCCTAATTGGATTTTAAGATGATTTTCTTTGAGCCGTAACTTCAATAATTATCTTTGAAGTTGGCTATGGAATTACACGAATTTTGGGTAATACGCTAATTTCCTTTACATTGAGAAAATCAAATCTGATTTATCTAATCTAATAATATATATAAAATGCTTTTGTGGGTACGTAAATACGCAGTTTTCTCAATCACCACCAACCCCAATCAACTTCCCGTTGGGGTGGTAAATACCCCTTGGTCTCCAGGTGGTAGTAAGGGAGTTTGGTCGCGGTGGGTGGAAGGGGGTGGTTGTGGGTGGCGAAAATGTTAAAACATATATTGCTGTCCTTTTCTAACGCATAAGGACTTCTGAAAAGATCTCAAAATTTCTGGAATGGTCTAGAAAGTTCCAAAATGTGTAAAACGGTTATAATCGGTCTGGAATGTTCTAGAAAGTTCAACAAATATCTGGAATGATCTAGAAAATTCTAGAGTGAATGCAAACTATTATAATCGATATAGCATGTTTTGAGAAAGTTCTACAAATTTCTGGCTTCATCTAGAAAGTTCCAAAATGGCCAAAACTGTTATTATCGAGTTAGAATGTTCGACAACGTTCTTGAAATTTCCAGAATGATCTGGAAAGTTCAAAAATGAGTGCAATTTATTATGATCGAGAGTGTTCTAGACATTTTCCGAATGATCTGGAAAGTTCCAAAATGAGTGCAATTGATTATGATCGATTTAGAATGTTCGAGAAATTTCATGAATGATCTAGACAGTTCCAAAATGAGTAAAACGATTATAATTGATCTGGCTTCATCTAGAAAGTTCCAAAATGTCCAAAACTGTTATTATCAAGTTAGAATGTTCAAGAACGTTCTAGAAATTTTCCGAATGATCTGGAAAGTTCCAAAATGAGTGCAATTTATTAGAAGCGATTAAAAATGTTCGAGAAAAATCTCGAAATTTCTAGAATGATCTAGAAAATTCCAAAATGTGTAAAACGGTTATAATTGATCTGGAATGTTCTAGAAAGTTCCAAATTGAGTGCACTTTATTATGATCGATCTAGAATGATTGAGAAAGTTCTAGAAATTTTCCGAGTGATCTGGAAAGTTCCAAAATGAGTGCAATTTATTATAAACGATTTAAAATGTTCGAGAAAGTTCTAAATATTTCTAGAATGATCTATAAAATTCTAAAATGAGTTCAATTTATTATAAGCGATTTAAAATGTTCTAGAAAGTTCTTTTTTTATACCATTAAACATGCGATGTATTTTAACCCGAGCAACGCCGGGTTTTGCTGCTAGTATATTTCTAATTTGGACAAATTAATTTTAATATCTTCTTGTATACTTCTTCTCTACTGGCTATGTAGAGAAGAATAGGTTCCACCTTTGATAGTGCTTCCAGAATGTGGTGGAAAGATTTTACCTGGAGCATCACATCACATCACATGTGAATCTGTAAAGCCTAATATCAGAAAACATTATAGAGATTTTATTCAGATTTGACCAATAGACATACTGATTCACTACTGGTATCCAGTGCTCATTGTGGAGGGAGGAAGGATCGGTAACGTGTGGGTGGTGCCTCTGTGTTACAAGCGTCCTGTATAGCTACGGTAACCGCTTACCATCATGTGGGTCGTATGCAAGTTTACCGACGGCAACAAAATTTCAAAATTGTGCTACTCAGCATGTTATTTACATTAATATATATTATTAGAATAAATCACAAGTAAAAAAATCTTACCCGGGCAAAGCCGAAGCGGGTCGCTCGTACCACAATAAATCTGAGAAAAAGCGTCTATTCACATGTACCGCAACCACACCACAGCTCCGCGATAAAATGTGGTCAAGCTGTGGTTACGTGTTAATAGTGTCGCGGCGGCTTTTTGCGGTTGCGTTGTGGTAACTACAAAATGGTACAATATTTGTACCGCTAGTTCACGATATCGCTGGTGGTTGGGTTAGGTTATTTTGGGTGCGACGTGGTTGCGGTGTGGTCGATACAATAGTACCCAACTGATAAGGCGCGTCGTGAATCTTCGTTCGCACAGAAAAGTAAGTATGGTTCCGAAGATTAACGAAATAATGCTTAAAACTTACAATCAACCTTAGATTACTACTATAAGGTTCATAATACACTGCAGCTGTTAGTTCCGTCTCACTCGCAAGTCACGCCCCTCCGCATGGCGCGCGCTAACATGGCGGCAGCTGCCGACCAATAGCGGTTTCTCGCGCTTTGAAAATGTACAAAAAGTATCTTCTGCGCAGGTTCAGTTGGGTAACGGCAAAATGTACAAAAAAACAAATTAACGCCCGCACACGTGGCGTGGTTGTGATGTGGTTGCGGTTGTAGTGTGGTTGTGGTACTTACGTGTGAATAGACCCTAAATCTGATGATGTCAAAATGAATTAGGTATAATCTTTCAAATCAGAACCGAATTAAAAATGAAATATTGCGAATAGTTTAAATGCAAATTTCTCTGAATAGTGCAAACAATATTAAAATTTTATCAAGAACGTCGGCCGCAGAAGGCGTCTTTAATTAAACCTTTCATATCTACACAGATCTGGCGACGATTTAATATCACAGTAAATAAATAGCAGAACTTGCTCCGCATCAATTGAAAGTGAATCAAGATTATAATTGTTTGATTTATTTTATATATTCTAGTAACAAGATTGCACCGATTAAATAAAGGATTAGGTACGATGAAAAGGTATACTTTATGATACTCGTTTTATTCTGCACATGACTAATTTGTTTGCTGTGTTGCAAATATATTGGTCAAGTCGAATAGAGCGATCTGTCGAAATGCTATAACTGCCTAAGTACCTATATTTTAGACTTTCGTTACAAAAAAGGGAACAAGCCTAACTGACAGGTCCTTATCGGTTCACTGACAGGCCCTTATCAGTTTATCGCTTATGTGGCCTTCTATTTCTCTATCCAATTAAGCGATAGTAATTGTAATTGAAGCGTTAACAACTATTCAGAACCATTCAGTTGAATTATCTTGATAATCTGTAATGATTATTATTATTATTTTAACTGGCATCCCTTACCAATAAATTAAACGTTATCTATCTATCCATCTTCTGTATATATTTATCGGTATATAAAAATGAATCCCTATTTCCCTTGGTCACGCCATAACTTGAGAACGACTACCGATTTCGTCCATCTTTTTTTAGATAAAAAATTAAGAAAGTGGCGCAGAAAATTTAAGAAAACTTAACGACTATATAAACTTTTCTAGGCTAGGATAGGGTATAGGGTAGGACACCATGCAAACGAAGTCAGCTAGTCAATTACATTTCTTAGATAAAAACCTACTTCATTTTACAACTAAAACCAAACTGCATACAAAAATTATATATTTCTTTAAAATCGCTGCACGTCCGTAAAGATTTCACTGGAAATTCATTAGGCTCATGCAATACTATTTTCCGTCTCGTTGTTTCTCAATATAGCGATATTGAAAAATTGTCGAGAAAGATTGCAATTGCTGCTTTGACTCACAGACTCGCTAGGGAGAGCTCGTCGAAAGACTACTTTCAAAGATTACTCTGTCACTTTGACATTGTATTCGACGGTGAATTTACTGAACATCTTGTTACTAGAGACATTTCTAGAGGTAGAAATTTATATTGAACAATGACGAGACTTAGTGGCTTGAAAGGATTTGTGCTTTTATTTTGTAGTTTTATTTTGGTTTATATAAATGACGAGCTGTCCCCCGCGGTTTTACCCGCGTTCCCGGGATAAAAATTTGCCTTAAATACTTGGGGATAAAGTAGCTTCCAATAAGTCAAATAATTTTTCGAAAATACTTATTATCCCTCGGGTGAAATCGCAGGACAAAAGGTAGTGGGAAAATAAAATGATTAGATATCTAATATAAGACTTTTCACAAATTTTAATAAAAATATGTATAGGTACCTACCTACATTTTATAATGTCAATTAACTTTAATGCATACTGTATAAATTATCATTTACACGTTTTGAGTCAGAGTTGAAGGGACTGAAGGCAGAATGAGAATAGTTTGCAAGTATGAGTAACATTCTAAAGTTTAGTAGAACAGGCATTCGGAGTCAGCGATAGGTCCAACTATTCAAAGTATGGGACCTATTGGCCGTAGCACTTGTGAAGTTTCTAGCATAGCTACAAACCCGACATATTTCGACGCACATAATATGTAAAACGCCGCATTACAAAAATACAATCGAAAACATTATCGTAACTTAATATTATAAATGCCAAAGTGTGTTTGTTTGATTGTTACACCCTCACGCCTCACGGATCATCATGAAATTTGGCATACAGATAGCATATGGTATGGAGTTTTTCCCGGGAACGCGGGTGAAACCGCAGCAGACAGCTAGTCTAATATAAATGGTTTACTGCAATATCGATCGATCAATCTATAAGAAACCGTGGTACTTAAACTGTGAAACGTATATTTCTTTTACGATTACTAGTTTCTAAACCATCCTATTTAAAACGTTTATTTGATTATCAAGTTTAAAATTAAATTCCCTTCTGTTGACATAAAAAAAAAACAATTTGTCTCTTAAATAGTTTGCACAAAATTTAATTTAATATTTACTCATGTATAAAGCATACAATTTTTAAATTGTATTTGCCAAACACTTGCTGAGACATTGTTTAAAGTTGAATATAAAATTTTCAATTTAATTTGTTTCATTTTATTGTTAGTTTTTTGACTTTTTTGTGAGGCTAATTACTTATTTACCTACTTACACAAACTAATAGCAGCTGCAATTAAAATAATGGCCGCTTTATTATTTATCTAAAAGGTTTATAAAACCTTTATAGCGTTAACATAACCCATAATATAGATTTATTAATGTTTTCCAGCCGACCGCAACGGTTTTCATGTGTAGTGCGCAACCCTTATTTAGCGGGGTGCTCGTACCAGCTGCAACTGACTTCGGATATGAAGTCTTTCATTAAGACCAAGCAAGGGACAACTTTCTGTAGGTAATGTTACTTACTTAACCCGTATTACTTTTAGTAGCTAAGTACTAAAAAAAAGTAAAATAAAATCTGTGACAAAATAAATGAAAATTTTAAAATTATAGGTACATCAGGATTGCAAACGTTCATCTATACTACTATAATAAAGCGGAAGAGTTTTTTTGTTTGTTTGTTTAAACGGGCTAATCTCTGGAATTACCAGTCGGATTCGAAAAATTCTTTCACTAATAGGAAGCTAGATTATCCCCGAGTATTATAGGCTACTTTATATCCCGGGAACGCGAGTGAAACCACGCGGACCAGCTAGTGTTGAATAAATATAGTGCTTACGACAAATTACTATTACTATACAGTAGTACCCAACTGATATGACTTACGGTTGTACCTGCGCAGAAGATACTTTTTGTACATTTTCAAAGTGCGGGAAACCGCTATTGGTCGGCAGCTGCCGCCATGTTAGCGCGCGCCGTGCGAAGGGGCGTGACTTGCGAGTGAGACGGAACTAACAGCTGCAAGGTATTATGAACCTCATAGTAGTGATATAAGGTTGATTGTAAGTTTTAAGCATTCTTTCAGGCCATATTTTCTTTTCTGTGCGAACGAAGAATCACGACGCGTCACCTTGTACCTAGTAACCGACAAACTGCGTGGCACAAAAAACTGCACAGATACCAAATTTTAGGTCTCTTTGGTGGTAAGATGCGAGGGACCGGAGCGGGGGTGGACACGAGACATAACATTTAAATAATCTACTACTACCTACATAATATGTTGCTCACTGGTGTACCTGCACAAACCATTCCCCACTACGCCCAAATTGTGCCAAGAAGTTTGCCGGGATCTAAGTTCTAATAGACATTTTCTTATTATATTATTCTAGCTGTCCCCCGTGGTTTCACCCTTGTTCCCGGGATAAAAAGTAAGCCTATATCCTTCTCCATACCATAGGCTATCTGCATGCCAAATTTCAGGATGATCCGTTGAATAGTTGAGGCGTGAAGGCGTAACAAACAAACAAACTCACTCTCGCATCAATGATATTAGTTAGGATATAATTAGGATGTATTTTTGAACTACGTGATTATTGGTGATGAGAACGATTATTGGTCGAGGAGCTGACGAATAACATACAAAACAAATGATCATTAATGGAGCTGCTAATTAAAACATCTATATTGAAATGTTTACATCGATAATAAACTTGGGCGAACCGTTCAGGAGCAATTAAGATATTCGATGCTTAAGTTTGCGTATACAAAACATTGTTTGTTTGTGAAATTGTTCTAAGCAAAGGGTAATTGTACATGGATGTGATTTATATAGATATTCAATACTAAAATAATAATCCAGCTATTTTACTTATAGTAACAATGAGTAAAGATACTATCAACTGTTAAAACTGTTAAAAAGTATTAAGTTCCTTTGACCGCATAAAATTCGATACGACTGCGACAGTACCATATTTTGTTCAAGAGATATCAAAATATAAACTGTATGTCTATATAAGTTTGTTTATTTGTAACGTTTGCTGACAGAAAAAATTCATCCGTGTCACGACACATATTATTATTCTAGTACCATCGCTCTATTTATATTATTCTATAGTATACAAGCATTAGGGTCACCGCTCATTATAACAGCACGGCTACGCCTCGGCATTTACCTTGCTATGCAAGTGAGGGCTTTAAATTGTATGCGTTAAAGTAAATTTTACAATGACTAGATAAAATAGTTGACGCCTCCCACTAGTCCTGCTGACCACACGCTTCCAGCGAGCGGTCCGCTTCCTTGCTGCGTGATGCCAGCAAGCGGTATCTTGCCAAAGACGCGCCACCAATTTCACTGGCGCCGCACAAGCTGCCACCTCGCAGGCGGCGCGCTAGCAGCTAGTGGTTTGATTGAGTTGAGGCTTTGCCGGGTCGCTGCTGCGATGGAGCGGTGCTGGCATAGTGAGCGATGACTCATACACTCATCTGATTGCGAAGAGTTCTTAGCAGGCCGTGACATGTACGCAGGGAAGTGGTGGTTTTATTGTGAATGATTTTTTACTAATCCCTATATATATGATATTTTTGGTTTGATAATAATAAAAAAGTTGCTAGTATATTTTTTTATTCTACTAAGGTAACATACAAGCTTACGGCCCGCCTGATAGTAAGCAGTTACCGTGGCCCATAGATGCTTGCAACACCAGGGGTATCACACGCGCGAATATAAAGTATTTTTCAAACCACATAGGCAAATGATATGAATAAGATTCATTAGCGATTGAAAGCATACTTTTGTCAATTTAAAATTGAGGTAATTTATTTTAATGTCTACCTATTTCGAATCACATAATTATTTCGTTAACGAATAAAATAGTTCATTTATACTTATGCTCGTAATTAGCTTGTTATCTCTTAAGATCTTATAAAAGGACCATAAGTGGCTATAAGTTGGTTGTTATCTTTGTTATTGGCAGCCGTCTTTGGACTAACAACTACTTACCAAGTTGCGTGGATCTCTACTAAGTGTTTTTTATTTAATCTACAAACTATCATTTTCAGGCACATTGATAAATTTTAAATTCCGATTGCATTAGTGAAAAGTAAACAAGTTATATAATCGGAAATAGTATTTTTTTGATTAGCCACATAATTTTACAAAATGGATTAAAATAATGGTGTTTAGAAAAAAATATATCTACACAATTATTTTAATACCAATCATAAAGAATTAATATACTCTCATCTTATCTCACGTTCACAATAAAATAACAGCCGTTGCTTGCGCGGCGTCGTGTGACGGGTCGCTCACTTCCCTCCAATATGGCGAGGAGGGCGATGGCTGCCACACGCGTCATACTTGTGAACAGGTGCTGCTTGTGGGGGTTGGTCTGCTTAAGTTTGCCATTTATTTATTTACTTATTAAATGTAGATTCAGTCTACTTTGTAGTTTTGCCGCCGCGCCGGCGCACGCAATTGTTGTCAGTGCGATTAGAATGTAAATACCTATTATGTAATGAATCTAAGCTTGTTTTGAAAAGAGTAATTGCTGTGTTTATTGCCGGCTCTTCTCAGCAAATGCAACCTTCCGAACCGGTATTAGAGTATTAGAGTCAGACTTTTCATAAGTGCCTGCGAAGGTGTATTTGAATAAATGATTTTGAATTTGAATTTAACATGTGCATAAATTACGCCTCAAGAACTAGTCTGAATGCTTCAAATAGGTTATCGGTATAAAGCGCTATAAAATGATAATCTGCATTTTTCAATCCGACATTGATTAAGGCATGCGTACATCACCGCACCGTTTATAGCCGCTTCGGTCGCATTGACGCGGCCTTCCGTGCGCTTATTAAAGTTATCGGTTCCGATTTACACTGATGAGAATCGTCGACTTGCATATTGATGTGATGGGTGCAGAAATAATGTGTTAAGAGCCTTTATTGTGTGAGTTAACTTTTGACGTTGTTTTTGTTCCATCGGTTATGGTTCGGAGATTTGTATCTAGGCCATAAAATTCTTGATTGTTGTTTTTAAACAAAAGTTTCGTTTTTTGTTTTTTTTTTAATCATTTTCATTAAAGGTTATTTTGTTCATGTAATAATAAAATCATAAGGGAGCCAAATCTGAACATTAAATAATTTTTGAAAAACTTTTTTTTTTGTCTGTTTGTTTATCACACTCAAAAATGATAGACCGATCGCGATACAATTTTGCGTAGGTAAATGCAGTTTATTGCAGATAGCCGATATTGTTTGGAGAAGGGCATATATTACTTTTTGTTCAGGGAATGCGGATGAAACCACGCGGTAAAGCTATTTTTTGATATTCTAATTGTGTGTTTTTGAGTATGGTAGGGAAACATAGCACTTATATAAATCATACTTTGGCTTAAAAACATGTATGTTGTGCACGTAACGCAATACTTTTTATTCCGGGCATCCAGTCTCATTAAACTAATTAAATTTAAATAACAAAACGTTATTTACATGCAATTTTATGAGCAACACGATTCAATCTGAGTAATTGATACGCGATATATTGGCAAATACGAGTACCTATATAAAATGAATGGGGAGAACATCGAACGCAAAATTTGAAAGCTAGCCAGTGATTGAAACGGAACGACCTAGTTTCTGAATATTCGACCTTTGTTTACATATCATCACTGAGCTATATTTGAGCCACATTAATTAATTGCAAATTAGATATGGTTTTAAGGCGCTAATAAATCGACAAAGTACGGCCAATCAAATCTATCGACGCAAGAGTAACTAAATGCGTTCAGTCGTTCACCGTGAATTCGTGATATACAGGTCGATGTTTTGGTCAGCGACGAGCGACTCAGGGTCGTTAAAACAAATGATACTGGTGCTAAAAAAATATATAAAAAAAATACTTTATTTATTTATAAAATAAAAAATATTAATTGGAAAATCATGTAATAAGCTAAAATTTTGGCGTAATACTCAACGGGAGTGCGAGGGAGTAAAGGGGTGGAGCGATGGCGCACGGCGGCTTGCGCGTAGCTCTAGTCTGTGCAAGTGCCTAGTGACCATACGTAGCGGTAATTTTATTACAAATTAAATAAGGTATTTCTCAACACCTTTACAGTATTTAATGGAATTAAGTGCATTTTTGGAAATGTACTTTTTGTACTACCGCTCCTGGGTCGCTTGTCGCCGACCAAAAAAAACATCCTGTATAGTATACTACTATGATGGCAAAAATCTCGTCTCTCTTCAGGCTTGCTTGACCTGCACCTATCCAGTACCAGCGTCACTCATCAACTCTAGCCAGTTCATAAGTCCACCTGCTGGTTAGTCGTACGACTTTAAAAAGACTATCATAAAACTAAGCAATAAGCGCCTATCAGCAGGTACAAAAATATAAAATACCATAACAATATTGTTAGGAATATAATATACTTACGGACACCAAGAGATCGTAGTAGCTCGTTAGCTTTCGTCCCTCGGCCGCCCTCTCTCACAAAAGGGAGCTCTTACTCTGACGAAGCCTTTACACTGCAAAGTATTCGATACAGGCCGACGATAGCGTTTCGATATCTTGATTCTTTAAATTGCCTGCTATTGGAAAAAGCCTTTTCTTAATATTATATTTTAATTTAAATTGAAACAGTTTTCGTTAGTTTTGCGATAAGTACCTATAATTTAAATTTGCTACGGACCCTCGTAGTGGTCTTTAGACCTTTTTATTCATATTATTGCTAAGGAAGGAGGGTATCAGCTGTCATTGATGTAAACAGTATTTTTTTATTGAGGTTATTTTTTAATAAAAATGTTTATAGCCAGTTATATAAAATTACAATTTGCGTGTTTTTTTTTACTGCGTATAAGCTTGTTTGACCGCAATCTCACTATGGTAAGTGATGATGCGGCCGAAGGTGGTAAGCACACAAAGCATCGAATGAACTGGCTCTCAAGTGCAGCTGTCGGAACACACCGAAAGGTGCTTGGCAACAGATTTTGATCTTGAGGGTGGTAGCCAGCCAAGCAGGTACAGCAATGTACCCTACCACCGTGGTATGGTTTGCTCACGATGTTTTCCTTCACCGAAAGCTCAAGCTCATTGTAGGATTCGAACCCGGGACCTTCGTCTCGGTATCCGACGTCACTACCACTGAGCTATCATCATATTAAGAGTAAGTTGTACTTGATACCTATTCTCAAAACGATATTGGAATGAGATTGTATATTTTAAAAAGTAATATGGCTGCGTACATAGAGGCCGGACAACGTTCCGGACAAGTGTATTGTTAGCTGCTGTACATTTTCGTTTAAGTGCACTTATATCAGACCAGAAACCTATCGTTACTTAGTGTTATGAACCTTATTCGTTAGTTAAATTAGTTAATGGCACACATTGTGATAATTATTAAGTAAAATGAATATTACATTATGTTCAGTTTGCTTTGTTATTTTGAATTCTTTAACAAAGGAGTCGATTCTAAAAGAATACGTTCTGTTCTGAAACCAATAACTGAAAACCTTTGTGAAGTAAAGGGAGTAAAGGTTTTGAAGTATGTACCTACTGTATATTTTTTATATATAGTTTTTTGTGTCAGAGAGAACCGACTTGTATGTTGTGTACATGGACTTAAAAAACATGCGGACGTATTCTTACTAACAAAAAACTTCAAGTCGGCCACTGCACACGGTTCACTGTAGGTAGTATGTGCTGCGACTGAAAATCAGTGCTGTAGCCCGGTACCTGTACTGGGCTTACAGTTTGCAACTGAGTCGCTGTCCATTTCTGATGTCTCACAACACAATTATTTATATTTTTTACATCTGTTTTTTTTGTCTTAATTTCTATGTGTATGTAATTGTGTTGTGTTACTTTAGATTAAATGTCTTTTCTTTTCTTTCTTTCTTTCTTTATTTACGTACAAGCCGTAACGCACACATTCACACATTAGTCGAGCGCGGGTAAACGCAACGCAGGCAACAGAGTCTCATTTCCCGCGGAATGGACTACTAATATGTGAATGTGTGCGTGAGAGGTGGCCGACTCTCATAGACACAGTTTTTTGTTAGCGAGAATATGTTCGTTTTTTTTAACGTCCTTTGGTGTTTTCTTGATTTATTGACAATGATTTTAATACATTACGTAAGTTACCCTGCAATCTACGTGAACATGATTCCTCCTACTATGAACCATACATTATTATTTCGCCACTGAAAACTTTAAAAAAAAGCTGACACACTTTAACCCCATTTCAAAAACTACTTACAAAAGAAGTCTTATATCACGTAACCATTGTCGCCCGCATAATCAGATCCACTATGTAACAAGGTTCCAAAATAGACGAGTGGTTCTTTCAGACGGACACCCTTTGTATATTCCACCTTGTCTCCGAAGTGAGCTGAATAATGGAACCTTTGTGAATGTAGACCGTTTCTCTCGTTTCGGATTAAATTTACAATATTTGCACCGTGTTAAATGACGGAAAGTTGTCCTATCTATCACACAATTTATTTATTGTTATTAAAATCTGCGGATGCTGAGAATAAGCTGGACTGCGCATCGTACCAACGTCTCTATATTAAAAGAGCTCCGGATTAAACAAAGACTTTAGTCGATTGTTCAGATACGAATCCTAAAATTTTTCGGATATGTCACACGTAAACATGATTCTATGGAGAGGTTGGTCATCCAAGGTCGAGTTGAAGGCAAACGTTCGCGTGGTCGATCTCCAACCAGGTGGCTTGACCTCATAAAATCTGCCACGCAATGTACGATTACCGAATGTTCCCGAAACACCACAAATAGGAAAAAATGGAGAAACATTGCAAATGCAGCGGTCATGCGAGAAAGGGACAATCCATGACCACGACCACTCTGCCAAGAGTGCACAACTAAGAAGATTAAAATCTAACTAAAAAGTTAAGAAAATGTCAAATTATGCAATAACGCACAGAAGAAATTTCAATTGGGACGTTCCTTATGGTAGGCTCCCACCATCTAACAATTAACCTAAATAAGTTAATTTTGCTTGAAATATATTAATTTCCGCTAATTTCCCACCTCCGACAATGCGCTCTGATTGACTATGTCAATTGGCCAAGTCAAGAACACACGATGCAATGATTGGACCTTACTGTTAAATCAGTGCAAAATCACTGACTTCTTGCGGAATTGGATTGCTCGGTATCTCTAATGGGATTTTTCCGTAATGGCTCCCACTAAAAAAGGGTTTTTCCACTGAAAGCGGAATAAATTAGTAAGGTTTTTCAAAACGTGATATATAATAATAGGTGATAGGTTTATAAATACCGAAAGAATGCTTTTTGCGATTCGCTCGTAGCGCCATGTCTTGAGGGCTAATCGCGAAAGCCCTATCGCAAATGCACGCCGTTTTTACTGTATGGTTTTTACAAGCTTTTATTTAACTTGCAATGTATGTATGTATGTTTGTTCGTTCGGATGGAAATTTGCAAGTCGAATTTCACCCACTTCCAGTGGTCGGATTGACTTGATATTTGGTTTACATTAGTATATTGGAAGACAATGCAAGTACAGTTAACAAAAAGTACAGTCACCAAAAAAAGCTTGTATTAAAAATTATTTTTTTAACAAAAACTTATCACTAATATTGTCTATTTGATCTATGTGTATGCGTAAGCCTAGAACTTTAAATCCTATCGTTACATTTTCTCTACTTTCTCGAACCAACTTGTAGTAAAAAGGTCAAAAGATTATTGTACATCTTTACTACCTATTGAAACGACTTTATCGTGAAAACTTTTTGACAGTAATAAATTTGAGGCAAGATTCGCCCTCAGGAACTGCGTCAAAAAATTGATAACCCTTTTGTCAAGCGCTAGCAATTTCAACCTGCACTCTAATTCAAGATTTTAAGTGTCAATTTCCATCGGCAAAGTCGTGAAAATTCTAAGTGTAAACAGATGTACTCCTGTGAGTGTCTTAGAAAATATTACTAAAAGTCCTGACTCAGGGTCCCTTATCGTAAGCATTGCCGGTTCACTGACAGGGGTCTTCATAAAAATTTAATGGCTTTAATCTTTTAAAGCCCTCCAAAGTTTAGGGTCCATGATAGCCTCGCGTTTACGAGGAACTCATAAAAGTTCAGATGGTATACTAGGTACTACTTTGTAAAATAAATTTATAGCATGTTATTAAAAGAGGGTAGTGATGAATCTAAGAAGTATAGGCTGCAATTAATAATTATAACAAATAATTGGTCTGCAAATTAAATCGGGTTTACTGGTTATTATATGAGCCGCATAAATAGCTAGGTTACGTTTATTAGCACACTTGCTGTTTCACCTGCGTTCTCATGATAAAAAAGCTTTTAATTCATCGAAATCAGTCAATCCATTCTTGTTTTTGTTGTTAGGTATTCTGCTATTCGGGGTGGAGACAAATCCAACAAATCAATGATCATGAAAATCGGTCCCGCCTTTCTTGAGGTATAAATGATGTAACTAACCCGACTTGTTTTATATACTAAGATTCAAAACTCAAAGGACATAGTATAGTATTTTATAAGCAATTGGTGGTAGGTACTATAGAAAGATGTTGCCCATTGTAACCTACCTGTGAGTATTTAATGGATCAATTAAATATAATGACTATAATTATGTAGCAGTATGTACACACCTAATAAAGGAAACTTCAAAAGTCTTATAAAGGTAGGTCTTAAAGCGTGATAGTGTCAGCCTCAATAACAATAACCACAAGATAAACTAGACCTTAAGTTTTGGGAAATAAATTGCATTTTCAAGGACTGAAAATACAGCAGACAAGATGCAGTATTTATTTACATTTTTTCCAGGCTGACGTTGCACTGATAGCAAGTCAGACGGGCTGACTGCAGGCGATTCGACGCCAATGGCGTTTCTTTTATATTCCTTTGCAATTTCGTAGGACATGCTTTCAGTCTGACTCTGATATTCAATTATTTTTAGGGTTCCAACGTTACAATTTGAAAGCAGTTGACTAGATTTTAGTACCTACTATAGTAGATTTCAAATAGCATGAGTTCGGTGACGCGTGGTATTTTATTAGATTTCTCAATGATTAATGTTCATTTCGATATAATAAAGGAATACTATGATAGAGCGAGGTTTCATGAAATATTGTGAGTACTATTTCATAAAAACCATTGACCTTGACAACTCATCCTTTGTGAAATAGAGTATAGTAACCAAAAACATGGGTAAAACCTCAGACGAGGACTAGTCGAAAATAAATGAGCTCTAACAGAAATAGGAAGTAGGGCCACAGGTATGTAGGTTACATTGTTAACAAAAAGTTCTTTCAACTATAATAAGCACATTTGCAAGCTCGTTCGAGCTTACAACGTAAGCCCTCTATTTCAATAGGACAAATCACACATGGCCTTACAACCAAACAAAACAACCATAACATGTAAAAGGTTAGATGGTAGATGCTAAATGATTCTAATTCTAAAAACGAATCTAGTTTTGAAATAAACCCAGAATAAAACAAATTAATCGACCGGATACCACGTGACAATTTGAGATACTTTGAATCCAGACAGCATGATTAGAATGTACATATTACATAAGCTAGTTAGTGGCCTGAAAAAAAACTATTTAGTCCGTCGTCGGTTTATATTATCACGTATTTTTTCTTTTGTCAATCAAACAAAAAAATACGAAGATATGGTGTGTTGAAGTTCCTCTAGCGTCATGCGATGATACACTTTTCACAAACAAATGAAGTCACGAGTCACCTTTGACTCGGTTTATCTTTGTAAATTTTTAAAGAACGTGTCCAATATTTTTTGATAATCCAACTGTCGGTCTAAGTATAATTATGATTTTGTTACCCAAGTCGGCCGACACCCTATATGAATGAATCCATAACTTTGCTTCGTAGAATAAATATAGGTAGATCTACCTAACTTCGTCATTTGATCCCATAATTGGGCATTCCGTTCGGTTGCTCAGTGCAATAGCAGCTTTACAAGTCTGATACATAATAAGCTCGGTTTGCGTGCTTACAAAGCATAAAGCACCGCTTAGAAATGAAAGCGTGCTTATTGTTTTAAATTGCCGACCGCCTATAATGTGACAGTGGGCGGAATGCGTAAGTCAAATGTAACTGGAGAAAAAATTACATAAAAAAGCACTACGCCATTTGCTGTGAGAAATCGTGCAGTTTTATATTTTTCTTCAGTAATATTTTATGTTGCAATATTTTCAGCTGATGCTACAGTATCGAAATTTCTTTTTGATAAATCTGTTTTAGTATTTGCTTTAAAATATTTTTTTATCTCTGCTTTGACAATATTTTCGATTGACTCAGATCAGATTGAAAAGGTATACAAAAACTTAGAACATGTTGAGGGCTAAGAAAATAAAACTCGACCTTGCTTATGAATACTTTATTGATAGGTATATAGAATTTATTGAGCCCTAGTTGATTTTGTTGAGATTTTTTAGCTGGCCTTTTCTAATAGATAACTAAACGAGGTTCTCAAATTTTTTTAAGTTTCAAGCTCTTCCTACTTAAAACAGAACTACCGTATGACTTCATAATAGTTTCAGCAAAATTGTGTGCTGAATATGTTGAACTGGACAACTTCCCACTGAGAAGACTAAAAGCTAGTAGCGCCGTGAATTTCATCGTGTCATTGACATTTGACATACAGAATTCTAACGGAGCTGCATAGGTACTTCGGACAATTCCCGTGAGGTAATAGCACGATAGTAGGGTACTTTCCAGTAACCGCTTGGCCGGCTACCACCCTCAAGTTATAATCTGTCACTAAGCACTGGTGTGTGCCGGCATCTTGAGAGCCAGTTCCATTTCAGGCTTTGTGGGCTTACCACCTTCAGTCATATCAGCACTTACCATGATGAGATATTCTAGAGATTTTTATGAAAATATTTCCAAATAGTCTATTTGGAGTTCATCGTCTACCTGCGCTGTTCCCAATCTCTTGGAGTCGGTGCAATATATCCGCTTCTTCCATTCTGATCTTATATCCGTCATACCAGCATTCACTACTTTCTAACTCATGTTATCTTTTACACAATCTATCCATCTCTTTTTCGGTCTTCCTCTTCCCGTATCTATTCACTTTCTTATTCATAACTCTTTTAGTCACGTGACTTTCATTCCTCCTCATAACATGTCCATAACATGATAAACGGTTACCTCTCAACTTTTCAGTGACTGGCGTTACTTTCAAGCTTCCTCTTGTGTACTCATTCCTTATCTTATCCATTCTTGTCATTCCACACTTCCATCTCAACATCCTCATCGCAACTGCATGCAAACGTCTTTCATCTGACTTCTTCAAAATAGTCTATTTGGAAGTAGCCATAATTAAACGATATATAAATTTCCAAACACCAATTACCTACTAATATACTTACGCCTTTCCCATATTCTAAATTCCACCCAAATTTAATAAAGAATTTAGGGCCAATTAATGAGCTTCATTGTAACATGTAAGTTTTCAGTTATTAACGAAGGTAGTTAATAGCAATTACTGTGTTTTATGAGAATATGGTTATTAAAAGTTTGTTGGTTATAGTAAAAGAGAGTGTATTACGATGTTCTTTATCTAAACTACGAACGTTAAATATTTTTGTTTTCTTTATCTCTCATATTTTTTTACGATGGAAAAAGAACTTTGAATAATAAAATATAGCAGGTTTATCTTTAATAGTGTGACAAAGCCAAGTATTGTCTGCCTACAGCCTTCAGTCACGCAATAGCCACCTATGCAAATTCACCAACTAAGCTCGCTCCATCCAAATAAAACTATAGTATAAATTCCCCGAATTCTATGTGTACTACTAAAAATAAATACTATGGAAACGCTAAAAACCTTACAAGTTACATTTGCATAGGGTTTCGTGTTGTCTGACGAGGAATGTGGCATGCTATCTATTGTGCCCGCGACAGCTGAGTTATTATTTCAACGGTATTTTTTTATTAGAAAAAGGAGGCGTTTACTGGAAAATAAACACAGCTATTGACATATTGCGCGGGGTTTCATACCTAGCCGCTACCCACATCACCCAGTCTGACTTACTATTCATTCCATTGCTTATGACATAAGCACAGTTGCACGAAAGTCTCTACAGAATCCCGCATTGTATTACTGCCAAAGCGAATTCATCAACGTTTTTAATTGATTTTCATAAGATTTATAGTAGGAGAAACAGTTCGCGTGCGGTACTCGCGTGATTTGTACGGCTCGACATCGCGCGTGACGTTGCTCGGGGAGCCTTCCCACACAGGGAGGGGTCAACTAGACCCCCGCATACCAGTGCAGTAGCATGTCCGACCCCGTTTCGCCATGAAACGACAGTTTTATTTCCCCCTTACTCAAGCCAGAGCAAGAAATCACATTTGTAAGTTTCTTATTTAGGTCGTTTGATGAGGACTTGTAACATTTTGATGCTTTTAACAAAAGATTTTTTTCATGCAACGAAGAGGTAGAACGAAGTATGAAAGTCGGTAGACATAGATTGATCAAACTAAAATGATTGATTAAAATATATACAGGATATGTTTTTTTACCTTTATTTTTAAATGGGTAAAAATAGAATTCCAGGAACTATGAGTCAACTGATAAAAGGTATATAGTAGGTAGTCGTATCATTTAAAAATATAAAAGTCACGATTTGGAAAATTCAATTGAATTTGCTGTGTCATTTCGCCTACACGCCAATATGGACAGGGAAAATTATTTAATTTTTATATGAAGAAGGAAATTTTTTTTAACACCGCAAATGACAAAATTTTGAATATTTTAAATTTTGGAGCTGTGTGAGCTTTGAAAAGACGTCAAATGCAGTAATATTAAAGTAGAGAAAATCGTATCTAAAGACGTTTAGAAATCTTTTGTATGAAATTTTGTGCTTGGGCCAAATTCAATGCCGATGATAATTTTTATTTTAAATTTGAATTTTTTCGGGTTTTTTTTTTACCTGAAACATCTATCTACATTGTTCTACGAAGCTAAAAAAATAAAAACTCGAAAAGAAATCATATTTCCCGCCTCGTTACTGATGTTTACCCTCAATGCATTTATATGGTTTGAAAAATGTATATAACATTTTATATGAAGGAGTACCTAAATGCTGAAATAATGGCAGTTAAGGAGATACAATGTTCCGAGTCCACCTGAGTGATATAAAGACAGGAAGGTGATGAATATGAGATGAACGTAGCTTGATCATAATATTATCCTGCATGTTCAATATAGGAGTACATATAACTACGGCCCAAGCAATACTCAACGTGTCTAATAAATAAAACACTTTTAGCAGTGCGCTTTTATGTCAAGCCAGCACAACTTCTAAAAAGCGTCCAAAGAATAAAAATAATGAATATAACATTACAAATGATTCAATTTCGAGCGGCATTATTTTTTGTTGCTCCGCGCGCGATTCTTTAGACAAAATCACTTATTTCTCTCTTTGTGTAATGACGGGAATGAAAATTTGCTGAAACGTATTAAGCCTACAATCCACTGGTAGCTACATTATTATTATATTGCTAATGGAATACTAAGCTGCTGATCCTTTACACAATTGAATTTAGGTAAGTACACGAAATGTGTTGTAAATGATCGTAAGATTTATATCTACAATAAATATCAACATAAAGTGATACAAAGACGTAATATAAAGTATATATTTCGAGCAGCACACCATTGGTTCGTCAGTCGAAGCTCGTCGTATATTAGATTCTCGCATGTCATTCGGCTACTGTAATTTGGCCGAAAGTGTACATGCGCTACCTTGCCCCCACTACTGCCTATCTGCGCTCACGACTCGTGCCTTATACTGTAACAAGACTGTAAAAGCAAAGCATACAAAAGAAGCGACACTCCTCTTGTTAATTTATAGTCGGACGCAGACGTCTTATCAATACTGCCTTACGGCTTCACTCGGTCACATTCACACCCACACACACAAAACGTGTTCAAATAGGCTGGTGTTCCAGTAGTAGTAGTTCATTTGTATGAAGATTCAGGTGCCTGGTGTAGGCTTTCAATAGCCAACAAGAAAAACCTCCTCGTGACTTTCTCTTAGTTCAAAATCATTCACACTAATGAAAATTAAACCAGCGATAGGTTTAGTAGGGTGCATTGAAAATCTTCAACACTTTCATCTGAGGAAAGATTGATCAAAGATTCAATATAAAGTTATCTTCCAACTTTTCGTTATGAAGCATATAAATAGGTCATGCGGACTTTACTTTACCAGGTTTTCCTCCAAGTGGGTTAAAAGGGATCATAAAAAATCCAAGTCGTTTATCCAATCCAACCTCTTTACTTATTCTAACCGCACTTTTGTTAGCCGTAATCAACAAGGGAAAGCTTTCTCTTTGATCTCATTGGGCAAATATTCAAGGAATTGCTATTTTCACTAAGCTCTTTCGAGATAAACAAAATCCAATTTCCACGATACATTTAAGATTCGGAACAAGTTATTTTTGGAAAGTGGAAAAAGTCTGCTTGAATTAATTGTATTAGGATAAATTTGATTTTCTTTTAAGTAACATATAGTAGATAACATCATCTCTGGGCTTTCTATTATTATCTAAGATAAACGCTTACCTTCTAATGCGTTTGCGTTAACTATAAATTTGTATGAGAGAAATTAGTACCATGATTATTCCACTAGAGGCTCTGTGCCAATTTCTTTAGAGATGTGTCGTAAATGCAAACAAATTAGTAGGTACCTAACCATTAACTAACGTCAATTCTTTACACTCGGATGACTCGGGGTACAGATCCGATTATAGAATTTTCAATTTTTTTTTAATGAATCATTCGTACTTATGAAGGTCACATTTACTGATGACCTTCAGTAAATGTGACCTTTATAAGTGCCCTTCTGTGGCCTAAATTGAATAAATGGCTTTGACTTTGACATTAAAATAACACGCAGAAAGTCAAAAGATATTTGCTATTAAAAATCAAATGCAGCAAATTTCAAAAGGTTACCATTTCCAATATCCCCATACAAATTTATTTAACCAGTGTAAATAATATGAGAATCATGCTTGTGTTACGTTACACGGTAGCCGATAAAACTTAAAGGATATTTTTAAAATTCCCCGGTGCTCGTCGATGGAAACAGAATACGAAATTTCCTGGCACTCGGAAGAATCAAGTGTTTTATCCGAACTGTAACTATTTCTGGCGTAACACAAATAAAACCAACCAATTGGGGTTTTCTAGTGGATCTTATAATGGACTTGATGGTCCTACTGACAACAAACTTTAATATAGTTAGGTATATTTATTTCCCTCTGGAAAGCAATAAACGGATAGACAAACAAATAGTTAAAACCTTTATATACATGGACAATTAAATGACGTTTTATGACGTGACTTAATAGCTTTATCCTTTCCATCAAGACTCATTTTGAAACTCCAAAGCATATTCCTTAAGTATCCTTACCAAAACCAAAGCCCAAACTTTACCTTACGATCCCTCACACAAGTTTATTACCAGCAAGAAATCGAATTTACCTCATTGGTCTTACATGGTAAGCTCTCTCAGAAATCAGGAGGCAATCAATCAGGAAATTCGGAACTACTGTGGTCTTTTTACATTTAATGCTCTTAAGTTTGATGTAGTGGACTGCCCAACTTATGAGGTAGCTGAGATTAATACTATTTATTTTGCTAAGAGGTTTAGCTCAAATTGCTTTCTCGGAAAATTGGTGTAACATGATGAAAAAGTTTGATATGAAGCAAAATGTTATGTGCCACAGAAGCGTATCATGTCCAATTAGGCATTTCATAGAAGGTGTTGTTTTAATAACAAACTTTAGTAACTGGAATGTATTATCATAAAATTGTTAAATATCATTAGTTAAATTGAGTAAATAAATTACTGCATCAAACTTTGTTATATACTATTATAACATTTGATGACTTTTCCGAGCATTTGTAAACAAATGTAAAATTTTACTGGTTACAATCCTGCTTAATATTACTTATTGTTGTCGCTTGGACCTATCCAGGAAAAGTTGGTATTTTTTAATAAATAATTTTTAATTTACCCGAAGTCTATCTCCTGCCGTGTAAACGTCAGCGGAAATAGCTTTATTTTCAGCCGGCAGCATTCGTGAGCAAGTTTTTATTGTGCCCGCGTCGTTTGTCACCGGTAGACAGAGGGAAGCGTTAATTTGACAAGGGATCTCCTGCCACACTGACCCACTTGTGAGGATTACGTTATTCTACTTGTTACCTTGTCACAGTTTTTGGAATCATTATAAATGATACCAAAGATTAGGTGGGCATGTAATGTGAATGTTTGATTGATGGTAACTGATTGGCAAATTGTTCGACTAAACGTTTTTCATTTAGGAAAATGTTTGAAAGCCTGTTTTGAATATTTATTCCCAATAGATGAGTGTATATGAATCAGACGGTTGAAAAGTTCATAACTAGGAAACTAATTGGGCCCTGGAGTCTAGATAGTCGTTGTGGATGACTCTCTAGAGCCGACAGCGGGTCGGTTATTCGGAAGGTATATTTTATTTAGGTTTTGTGCGGTTACTAAATTGTTGGTACGTTATTGTTTTGTTTTCCCCGCATTCTAGTATTTCGTTGAATTTGTGAAATAATAAAGTTTTATTTTTTTTATAACATTCTATTATTTTCCATAAAATAGGTTCACTATTTTCATTTCTGGGAGCTACCTTTAGTAAAACACACAACTAAGTCTTATGTCTTAGCTCTTTTGTATCAAATTTGGGGCACTCCGCGAGCGCATCTCGACTTTTTTAAGGGGCTCCACTGAAAATCAGTGCTGGTGGTAGGTGGGTACTTGCCACAGCATATGCTGAGTGGAGTCCTTTTTGGCATCACACCACAAATATTAATTTTACATACCTTTATATATTTTTTTATATTAGTGGCATTTTATAATATAAGCTTTGCGTTATTGTGTTTATTTTTGTTCTCGTTTATATAAGCTTCTGTTTTTGTTGTTTTTATTCTACGTTGTTTCAATGTTTGTGATGTGTGTGTGCCAAATAAAGTTCTGTCTATTGTCTATTGTCTAAATCAACTTTTTTATCAGGTCAATCATACTGTGGATAAAACGGATATAACTCAAGCAGATTTTTCTCTCAGTGGTAGATTCTATAAGGTATCGTATAATTAATGGTCAACTATAGCGAATACAATATTGTATTTACAAGTAATATTTAAGGAGTTTATATCATTTATCCAGTTTCCAAAATAACAAACTTTGCTTAGTTTGCTTAGCCCACAGTGTTTTTTTTTTTAAATAATTAAAAACGATACAACTGTCCTCGCACTAGATATAATGTTCATAAATTGTGTAAACCTGACGTTAGCCACCACGAAACGGCGCTGCCGACGAGTCCTTTCTACATAAACCAAATTATTTTGACACCCCATTCCCTAAACTAATGGGCACAAACTAAGGTGTGGCGGCGAGATTACGAGGGTCAAATTAAATCAGACGCATGTATTCAAAGAGCGAGTGCTATTTTATGATCCGTGAATATCGCGCAGGCATTTCTAGATGTTCGGATCATATTTTTTATTGTTATGGAAATACGAGTTTTCCGTTAGTTGGAATTTCAAAAGGGTCGATTAGGACGTCTGGTTTTGAAGGTTCCGTACAATAAGGCGCCCCCTCTTATTTGTAAGATGTGCCCCACGGTCGAGTTCGGCTGCATTGCTTTCGAGGGTTTGGTAAATTTTTACCCCAAGATTTCTTTTTATGATATCGCAGTGACTTTTAAAGTTCGCGGGTATTGAATTATGGGTTCGTTCGCTCGATTGGGTTTTACTATAGTGTGAAAATACTTATGACGACCATAAAATATTGTATTCAACATTTGTATTTTATACAAAGTACTGGCGTGTCACGATTTATAGTGGGTGAAAGGTAGATTTTACACGAACTACCAATGTATTATAGTTCTGAAATAACTTTTGCCAATTTTCGTTTGAAAATTACCTGCTATAAAATATGGAATCAAATATAAGTTTTACAAGGTTGATGTATCTTTTATGGCGATGATATTGATTTTCTACCCAACATTTGTTTGTACCTAAACTATGGTTTAGTAAATTACCTTCTAGAAGCCCAACAACTAATTATACCAATCTCACGTAGTTCCAGTTATACATTAATGAACGTAGTTAAGTTCATGACAACTGAAGCTAACAAACTTCTCACTGAAAACTATGAAATCTCTCACTCATACTTATACAATTTTGTTGAATTTTCCGTCCAATATGAGAAGCGACCCGTTATTGATGGACGCGCCATGACAAGGCGCGGGCCCTAAAACTGTACTACTGGATTCTGTGGATGATTCTAAATATAATCTGGACATTATAATAGTTCCACTACTTCAAACTAGTGGAAGGATAAAAGTGGTACAAATATCTCTATTATAACTACGAGTAAGGCAGATTCTATTCAAAGGATAATTTAGATTTTTTTACGGACAAACGTGAATTTTTAGATTTAAAATGTTTGTCAAACGTTTTTTAACTTTTTATTTTTATACATTATCCAAGCGTCTTTTTAAAGGCTCAGGCGCTTCAAAATATAGAACATTACATCGTATCATATTTAGAAACGACTTTGTATCTCTTTTTAAGACGACGGAGATCCATCACTCTTGCAGCACAGAAAGATATAAGAAAACTATAGATAGAACAACCCGTGTCCTATGAATTATTTGATCGATTGGGGTAAATGTTTAATATGGTAATCAATAGAATATAAGTGATTGATAGCGGATTTATTATTAATACTATAAAAAAAAATATCGATGTACCTGCGCAGAAGATACTTTTTATACATTTTCAAAGCGCGGGATACCGCTATTGGTCGGCAGCTGCCGCCATTTTAGCGCACGCCGTGCGGTGGGGCGTGACTTGCGAGTGAGACGGAACTAACAGCTGCAGTGTATTATGAACCTTATTGTAGTGATCTAAGGTTGATTGTAGGTTTTAAGCATTCTTTCGTTAATCTTCGGCGTCATACTTTCTTTTCTGTGTGAACGAAGATTCATATCAGTTGGGTAATACTGTAGTAAGTTGTTGCTTCGGTTCTTTTCATTTATTTATCTTTCAAATTAATATGATGAAAGGACGATGATCGTTATAATATGGAGGCATGACTAGGCCAAAAGCTATGGCTATAGCTAGGATAGATAGACTTAAAAGGTGACTTTTGAGACTAATATAAGCTTTTTGTCGCTTTCTATACAAAATCCATTCCGGCGAAATGAATATTCCGCTGCATAAATTATTTATGGTCAATTTCCACTCCTTTGAACGCTGATAGTTCAGCAAATCGTTAACCGTTAACCCAACCATTCGGAGGCACCATGGCGTGCGTTTTATAGCACGGTTATGGTACGCAAGACCCAACTTTGACTTCAACCCTTCGAATGCCACTTTCGGGCAAGATTTGAATACAATAGGTACGAGTATCTTTATTTTAGAGATATGATAAGTTTTAGGATATTATATTGCAATAAAATATTTGTGTAATATTATAACGTGTATTGTATCTTTACAATTAACTCTTCATCTTCCCCTCTATATAAGAATTATATTGTATTACAATCAAACCGTTAATTTAAAACCTTGCCCTATGACATTATGGTTTATTTTCAATTAATACTATCTATTTCCTCACTCTATAATAGAGCCTGCCGTAAATCTCCAAATATTCTGCAGCTCTTGGTGTTTCGAAGTGATGGACCCATAGAATCAGAATATTATCTAACTTAATGGATGGATCTGTTTGGATTTTCCTGATATACTTTTCTAGGACTTTTTTATAGAGCCATTTGTACCTATTATTGCGTTCATATATTTGATTGAAAAATGCTCTTTGTTTTTTGCAATATTTTTTATTTATTATACCCTCTATTCCATTAATTAAATAGTTTGCCGCACAACGCATGCACTTATCATATAACTCGACAAATAAATCACAACAAACGTTGCATAGTTCGAATATTTCAAGCTTTGTTTTCAACGTACGCATAAAATGAAACATGCATAATTTATTTACTTGAATACATGATTTATTCTATTTAATTATTAAATGCAAGCACGTTTTTAGAAGTACTAAATCCATGCCCCAATTTTGAAATTTGCAACCCAAACATCTGCTCTTGCTATAATAATATATTATATAATGCATGCATTTCCATGGAATATTTTTTAGAAGTTCACAAGTCACTCGAGAATGCAAATTCAAAGCCGTTGGAAGAGTAATTTTGTAAATAAAAAAATTACTTTGGCTTTTGCTTTAAGTTCTGAATCAACAATGATACCGTATGCAAATCCCAGTCTAACTGCCGTACTCAGAGACGTCAACGCGCCGATCCCACAGAGAGAGTTCTACTAAACTTCTGCGTTCAGAGTTCTGCGTTCCGCATTCACTATTGTGTACACAGCAAGCAGTCTAGAGTTCTGCAATATTCTGTACCGGTCACACGTCATACACTTTTTTATTTTTAAAGGCGCCGCATAGTTAACAGTGAACGTGAAATGCACAACTCTAGAACTCTCTCTGTGGGATCGACGCCTGATGATTCGTTATCTCTAGACCTGTCCTTTCATATAGCTATACAATAAACAAAGATAGATATACTTTAATCTGTCATTAAATACTACTAGTCTCTGAGTACGGCAGTAAGTCAGTTAAAGTCAGTAAATGCTTGATCCATTCTCAAATACTGAACATAATATTGAACATTTAGTTTATTATGTGATTATGATAATCAAGATACTATGTTAAATAACAAAAACACTTCATAATTGCAACATTAATAAGTTTATACGATTATAAATCCAGAGAATTCTGCACCGTATTATCATTTGTTTAATATGGATTATGAACTTTGTGAATGTTCGTGTATTAAACAACACCCATTATGGCAAACGGCCTCATATAACAACCCATTTGAATGCAAATTCAAGTGTACAAAGATAATTTAAAGGATTTTAGTTCTTAAGATATTATTAGGGTCGTAGGTCACTTTGCACATGTGCCGGGATTTATTAAAGTAATTACTTACATTGTTACAGAAGCTTAACAATAAAGCTGTGAAGTACTTCCTTATTAATTTCTTATTCAAAAATATACCAAGTCACCATAGCGAAGAGACAGGGAAACAGATTTCAATATTTTTAGGTGATAATAGCTCAGTGATAGTGACGTCAGATACCGAGACGATGGTCCCGGATTCGATCCTACAAGCTTGCGCTTTCAGTGAAGGAAAACATCGTGAAGAAACTATAGCACGGTGGTAAGGTACTTTGGAGTACCCACCTAGCTGGCTACCACCCTCAAGTTGAACATCTATCGCCAAGCACCTATCGGTGTACCTATTCCGACAGCTGCACCACATCATCACTTGCCATGGCCAAACACAGGCCAATACGCAGTAAAAAAAAATACCAACATCACTCAATAAATCAATCTTTGGCGCAGCACAGACGACAGACCGCAACATGCCGCACTTTTGAGTCTGTGAAAATATAACCTATACAATTTCTAAGCAGTAACGCACACGGCGCGCAAAAAGTCCGGTGCACAACCCATTGTTTTCAAACAGACTTCTGCCGCAGACTAAAGTCCGTCATCTGCGCTGCACCTTTGAAAGATCAGTAGTACCTACCAACTACCGAGAAAAAGACATAAAACAAAAGAATCTTACTAAGTACCAGTATTGTATGCAAATTAACCAACTCCCTAATAAGCTTTTGTAAGATCCTCATCAAAACATAATGAGCTCAACAGAACATTACAAGTAATCAAGCGAAAAATAATCTCAATGTTTAACAAACAGCCACTCGAGGCATGTTTTAACATGTCATCAATCATTAAGAGATTGATGGATGGTGTTAGGGTTGACAGTAATGAAATTTTACGCCCGCATTCAATGCATTTTGTTACGGTAATTACGTATTTAGCTGGTTGAATGGGAGACGAGATTCTTTTTATTATTTTAGGAGGATTTCATTTCGTAATAATGAAAACAGAAACAAATACAAAAACATACTACTAGTAGTATCTATTTTTTGTTGGAATTTTGAATAGAAACAAAGAATAAGCCTAAATTTAAACCAATGATATTATAATAGATATATGCTACCCTCATACTAAGCGGCGTTCAGTTATTGTTGCATTAGGTGAATGCGACAGATAATACGGAACGTATGATACAGAAAGATATAGCTATATGTAGCCGCTAAGCAAAATTACGACAATTGTCTGAATTTGTCTGCAACAATGAGCGTGCGTTAATGCGACATCTACCTCTTTTTATTATAATATCATTAATTTAAACAGTATTTTTGTTATATACAGGAAAATTATTCACACACGGCTCATCTCTGAAACTAAGCAGAGCTAGTACTATGGAAACTAGATAACTGATATACCACATATACTACTTCATATATAGGTTGTTGTTTTACTATACAACTGATACTGGTGCTCTACCATCCACGCATACTGACCTCAAAACATTCATAATCAAACTTTACGTACTTACAAAATCCAATAACAAATAGCTCACATGCACATACTTACTAGAAAATATTAACGCTCGCAAGATTTACCTTGAATTCTTTTATTTTTCCTTTTCTAGAACACCCGCAAGCTAATAAGACATGTATTAAAATGCTTTTAAATCGAAACGGCATGACACAGAAGCAACAAAAACTGACATCGAGACGTGGATACGAATAAAGACGCGCTGTGACAGCCCGAGATGCCCAGATACAAGAAAACCAAGATAAAAATGCACTTGTTATTACAAAAGTTGCTGTAAATTTGATTCTTACACTAGTCAAAATAAGAGCTGAATGGAGTTTGACTGAGGGAATCATGTATGCAGAGTTGAACAGTCTTTTAGGTGTAAATTATTCAAACTCGGCTCATCCAACGATGCTTGGCTGGGTCTACTTTTTACCGCCGTAAGCCTGTCTTTAAAGGTAATCGAAGGAATTATTTAGAGGGGCTGGATCAAGAATTAAACCACAAGATGTCACTGTTGAATGTTGATTACGACTGATCAAGGTTTCCAGTTAAATTTTTAAATGATGCGTCAAGATCTGTTTTGGTTGAGGTTAATTTATTTTGTTAATTTGTGTCTTAAGTGTTTAAGAGACGGCTGAATAATTTTGAAGAATTGCATATTTTATTTGATAAAATAAATAGCTAGGAAGTCATAGAATGAATTTTATGTCAATTAGTATCCTAGTCCTAACTATCCTAACTAATATTATAAATGCGAAAGTGTGTTTACTTTTTGTTTGTTTCACGCCTCAACTACTCAACGGATCATCATGAAATTTGACATGCAGATAGCCTATGGTATGGAGAAGGACATAGCTAGTAAGTTAATAATTTTTTGGCTTGTCATGGTGAGTCATTTTCTGGTTGGGTTTACCATTTTGAAAATATTATGAACTATCTTTTGCCCTCAACTGTATCCACATGGATTTAATAAGTCTTTGGTTGTAAAAAACGGCTCCAACCGCGTGCCATCTAAAGCAATGGCCGCACAAATTTACTGTAGCAAAAAAGTGATAAATTACAACAATAATAGTAATCATCATCATCATATCAGCCTATGGGTGTCCACTGCTGAACATAGGCCTCCCCCATTGACTCCCACTTCGAACGGTTTTGGGCCGCTTGCATCTAGCGGTGCCCAGCGACTCTAAAGAGGTCGTCGCTCCACCTGGTGAGAGGTCGTCCTGCTCGGCGCTTTCCAGTACGTGGTCGCCACTCAAGAACCTTTCTTCCCCAGCGGTTATCGGTTCTTGGAGCGATGTGGCCTGCCCATTGCCACTTCAGCTTATTAACTCTACGAGCTATGTCCGTCGGTTTCGTTCTCCTACGAATGTCCTCATTTCGGACCCTGTCACGTAGAGAAATTGTAAAAGTAAGTAATAGTAAAACTAAGTCCAAAAATACATTTCATAGCAATGTTCCTAGTAAGTTAAGTGGTCACTTCGATACACTATTTCCAGTATTAGATATCCTACCCTAATGACATGTTATTATTGTTGATGTTTTGTGTAATTATGTCAGCCATTTTAACCTCAATACGCGACTATGGTGCCTGAAAACACAGGGAATTGCATTGCCAAGTGCTTTCAGTCAATATATTATTTCTGAGGCAATTATTGATACACTGGGCAATTTATTTCCATAGATAACCCTAGCGCATCATTGTTTTTTTAACAATATTCGAAGTATCATCAAATGCTAGATAATTGCAATTCTATTAATGCCCGGTTTCTATAAACAAAAACGAATCGTTTTGCTTACCAATGGTAGGTTTTTTATTGCCAAACTGGGCATATAGATAATTTCGTAAGCTAATTTTACCTAGCTACTTCCATATGGGAGGGTCTAAGCAAAGCTTTGAGGTCTTTGCTTCATTATTAGCAAAGATATAAGAGTCTTAATTTTAACCGATAACGGTCCGTAAATTATAGGAATCGGCCATAAGGCACGATTCTTGTATGTAAAATTTAGTTGTCTTGAAAAAGATGCATAAAATTATCTCATATTATGTTAGGACTGTCTTTCGCAATGTCTCAAAATGTTGCAAAAATTAAGAAGCTGAAGAAAATTTACAAATACAAAACTATTAGGTAATTCATCTAATTCCTAAAACACTTGTAACCCTAAATATTCCATTTCAATGGTTACCTTCAACTACAGACGCTCCTTGTCTATTCACAACCTGGATACTAAATAAATCACATGTCATGTCAAAATAACACCAAACACGTATCATGTCCAAAAATGACCATTTATGGACCAACGCTCACGGTGCGCCTCGTGACCACGCGACCATTCGATGCGCACCAAACCTGTGTAGTGTGGTCTGTGCTCTCATTATAATCTATCGATATCGATGATCTGAAATATTCTGTACATACTAAATCCGTCACAATTCAAAATCATTTATTCAAATATACCTTCGCAGGCACTTATGAAAAGTCTGACTCTTATACTCTAATACCGGTTCGGAAGGTTGCATTTGCTGAGAAGAGCCGGCAATAAACTTAGCAATTACTCAGAAATGAATCAAAAATGTTTGTGGATGTAAGTATGACGACTTAAGAGGTAAAGATCGGTATCTTTACCTCTTTATTACTATCAAGTTTCGATATGATAACCGGGATAAATTAAATGCCAAGTAGTATCCATATCCATATGCCATAAATGTGGATTTTACAACATAGATGAGACAATTATGTTTTTGTAACAGATTTATTTTCGGGTTTTTTTATGGTTTTATTTATACAGTACGGGTATATCAAGAACAATTTTACTCACTTTCACTCTGATGATAAACTATTTTGATAGATCCATACACCTCTAACTACTAATTTATGCGGAATTACTTACATTTAAATAACGATTGTTACTGCACCACATCAAACAATAAAATGTATCACTGAAAATGAGTGAAACAATCGCCAATGTATTTAAAAACAAAAAATGCAGAATAATATATAATCATTTAATATACATAAACCGAGCCATTAAACTATCAATAATTTTTGTGGTTTATCGATTATCGATATTCCATACGGTACTATCATTTACTTTATGGGACAGCCGTTGGCAACCCACCATGCCTCCGTAAGACACGCCTACATTCGTGGCCACCATTTTTGGCTTCATGAGGTCTTGACACTGACTCAGTCTTTAGATGTAAGAGAATTACTTTCTCGTTACTTGAGAGATTGCAAATTGAGATAGCCGATGTTTGACCAAATGTTTGTTGGAACATTGGATTGTTATTAACCGTACAAGTTTCCACCTATCCACATAGATAGCCAATGTTTTCACGGCCTATTTTTTGTTCCATCTTAGCGTGCATGTGTTTCTATCTCATTAAAAATCCGTCAACGATCACGGCGTGATTAAGTAACAAACATTCCCACAATGTATTGTATATGTAATCCAAAAAAAAATATATTACAGTAGTACCCAACTAATATGGCTTACCGATGTACCTGCGCAGAAGACACATTTTCAAAGAGCGGGAAATGCTATTGGTAGGTGCCGCCATGTTAGCGCGCGCCGTGCGGAGGGGCGTGTATTATGAACCTTATAGTAGTGATCTAAGGTTGATTGTAAGTTTTAAGCATTCTTTCGGTAATCTTCGGGGCCACACTTTCTTTTCTGTGCGAACAAAGATTCACGACGCGCCATATCAGTTGGGTACTACTGTACACTTTACATTACACATTAGTAGGATATTTTAATTAAACAAAACGTAACCAATATAACAAAACCGGCCAAGTGCGAATCGAACCGCACACGAAGGATTCCGCTAAGACGTTTATTGTATTCAAATATTAAAGGGGACCCTTTATAGATCACTAGCTGACCCGCGCGGTTTCACCCGCGTTTCCGGGATAAAAAGTAGCCTATGTCCTTCTCCATACCATAGGCTATATGCATGCCAAATTTCATAGCGATCGGTTCAGCGGTTTAAGCGGGAAAGCGTAACAGACAGACAGACAGAGTTACTTTCGCATTTATAATATTAGTTAGGATTAAGATAGATCTAATTGAAAATATCAACTAAAAATGTACAAGGTACTTTTCAGAACTGGCGCGTGTATGGCTTACCGTTTGAATGAAAAAGAAAACAAGGAACATACAGCCAGCGAAATATTTCCGTGCATAAATTCCAATTTTAAATTTCCCGCGTTCTGCATATTAAAACATTTCATTCGCCATTTCAGTAGTTGCTCTACCAGGCGTGCCGAGCTCCACGGGAGATCGGTTGAGTGCACACTACAAAGGTCGGCAGTGATGTGTTTCCTTTTATTTATGTGAGCCTGGTACCTTTGCTTGAACATGAAGAGGAAAAATTCTAAATCTGTATAAAGAAAAGTTGTCACCAAATAAATATGTTGCAGTTTCAATAAAACCATTGAGCTATTATTACTATAGAGTAGACGCACCACATCACAACTATGTTCCGTTGTAGAACGATGAACGAAACGTGTAAGCGCCGTGAAAATCACGGTGTTTGCGAGAAAAATACTCCTAAAAGCGGTTTGATAGCGCTACGTGTTTCTTCTGTCTGCTTAGACGAATAATTATTTTTTCAGCGCTAAAGAGAACTTTAGTTGACTCTAAAAAAATGGGACATACCCTTTGTTTATGGTAGCTTCTCTATACGTAATAATAGTAGCTCAATGAATAAAACACGGTTTTTAAGACATGGGTTTCTGAAGTTCTAAACCAATCCATATATATGTATATTAGTGTAACATGTTGCATTCGTAACTCTAAAGGCCAAGTCAAACAACTACAAATAATAACAACGAAGGAGAGACTTCAAAGAAACCGTGACAGTAAACAATACAATCAATTACTTAGCACTTTCCCCATTTGTCCGCGCAGATACACCCCATTCTCTATCTAAAAAAATCCAATTTCGCATCCGTCTATAACATGTGACGCTGAGAAAAAAACGCCGACTCTGACAAAGCCGTCATAAAGTTCCCAAGTAATTCATAAACTGGGAAAGTGCCATTCCACTGGTGCCCCACAGATTCGTCCCTATGCGACAGAGCCCTATTAATTTTTACGATCCATTTAATTCTTTAACCTGGCAGAATCGATTTATAACAGTTTTATCGCCAGACGAGATTTAACGCGAGTTGTAAAGCTTCTGTCGGTGTCTCGACACAGTATCGCATTGAAAACCACTGATGCCCGCTAATTGGATTTACTACTTTATTTTTCAATGATGAAGAGCGTGATTTTTCTTCATACCTTAGGTATACTGGGTGTAACAAAAAGGGTTTATACATCCGAAACGGGTGAAGACTACATCAGATATAGACTCTAAAAAGTTTCAGCTGAAAATATATAAATTACATACTCAAAAATTCATACCAATATTTTGCTTCTAAGTTTATTGAATTAAAATCATAACCAACACGTCTTATCATAGTGCGTCACTTGCTAATAATTCCGCCGCGATCTGTGCGCCTAGTACCAAAAAAGTGGGTTACTGCAATGGGTATACACTTTCCGTTACACTCTGTACACCTATCTACTCATTCAGTGGAGTTTATATCGACCCCATAATTTTCTATCAGCCCACAGCTTATTAAACGCTAGTTACTTGAATAAACATGGCCATGGAATATATCACAGTTTGTATGTACAAAATAGATAGGCCCCGACCCAACGCGTGCATTTCAATCGTAAATCAATGAGAATGCATTCACTTTGCATACACAGCTATTAGCACGAACCGCCGCTTTCATGCAGCGCCGTTTCATAAAAATGTTCCCGAAAACACGACAAAGACATATTCATTACTGTAGTTTCATGTAAGTAATGGGAAGAAATATTTTTCCGTGAATTGTTTACACGCTATTTTGGTTTCTTGTTAACTTATTTCTTAGAACATGTGGGATTTATTTAAACGTCGTTTAACTTCACAATTTTTCAGTCTCATAGTTCATAGTAAAAGTAATTTTGTATTAACACTATAAAAATACTATTTGATATAGGAAGATTTTATAAAATAGATATGAAACCCTTTTTTTAAATGAAACGTTCTGTTTTACATGCTATGTTAAAATATCGTCATTTGATTTTTATATAAATACGTTTAGTAATCTAATTAGTTCTTACTTTGCGTGTAATGAGATATCTATTCAATATGGAACCAATTAGAATACTGCTAGTGACATGCACGTAGTGACAACGTGTTAATTTAGATTCTAGCTACTATCGTCGGTAATAGACCACCAGATTTTTTTAAAAAGTAACGGTAAAAAAATCACTTTATATTGCCAAAAATAGTAAATGCTCACCAAAATTTACTACCATTTTGGCATAAAATTTGAATCCAAATTATGATTGTTTAAATCCAAAAATAGTTAATTACTACCAAAAGCACAAACTTTGATCTAGAGATCTAAATGGCCGCTTCCGCGGCACCGCTCGCTACGCTCGCTTGGCTCGTGCACTGTATTGTAACTGTGGTAAGCGTAGCGAAATCCTAAGTCTATGGTATTGTAACAGCTCAAACCTTTTACCGTTAGTTTTAAAATATATAAAATATAGATTATTTAGCAAGGAGAAATGAAACTAGATAAAATAACTTATTTTTAATTGTATTCACTACACTATAAGAAACCTTTCCGTTATATTATACCTACTATTTCTTTAGATAGATAGATAACACTTTATTGCTACACCACATGAAAAAGAATACAAGAACTTAAAATTATAAAGAAAGTGTTACAATGGGTGGCATATCACTAAAAGTGATCTCATCATCATCATCAGCCTATAATGTCCCACTGCTGAGCACAGGCCTCCTTTCACATATGAAGGTGAAAGGGAACGGGCAATACTCCACCACGCGTGCCCACTGCGGATCGGTGGAGGTAGGCTAGTGGTCAACCTACTGTTGGAATTTTTCAAGCCGCCTAGGAAGCATCCAACTAGCTTAACGACTATCACAATTAAGTGATAACCGGGACCAACGGCTTTACGTGCCTTCCGAAACACGGAAACGCTCGATTTAAAATACCACTAGGCGGTCACCCATCCAGGTACCGACCACGACGGTGGTAGCTTAACTTTGCTGTTCGATTAAGAATGGCTAATCATGCTACACCACGAGCGCTTCTAAAAATGATCTAGTATATCTAAACAACATTTTTACTACACCTATATCTTTACAAAATAACGTATTGTATAAATAAAAGTCAAAATAGAAATAAAGGCTTACCTTCTAGGTTAACATAAAATCGAAATAGATCAATATCAATTACAAATAGAACAGTTACACCACTCCAAACGCGTTGTCAATAATGAATGCTGATCGTCGGGATCGCATCAGCGAGTTTGCAGTGCATGCATTGAAATCATAAATCAATTGGATAACCGATTACTATGTGTGTTCAGCTATTAGCGATGCTTCCATTGCTCGTGAGTGCTCGTTCTAACTTGGATACGCTGCATAGCTTATAGTTCAAATAAAACTGCTTTTTATTAATATTTGTTCCATTTATAAATATTCCAATGGTCATTCCGTTCTAAATACAAATCAGTTCAATTGTTTAAAATGTTAGTCAGTCATGATCATAATCATCTTACATAATAATATATTTTGTTCCAATTTTGAATTATTTCAATGGCCATTCCATTCCAAATTCAAATCAGTGGACGAAGTTATTGACTAGTAATGCCTGAAATTATGAGTTGACGACATCCATCGCCCATGTGATCCGTATGCCCGAAAAAATGCTTACATGATGAGTTTGATAATAAGTTCTCGGTAGAATGCATGTTGTGTAAATAAAACATACGGTTAACCTCGCGAGAACCAACGGGTTATAATATACCTAAATGACGTAAGTAATTTTTAAGGCGATGATAGCTCAGTTGTAGTGACGTCGGATACCGAGACGAAGGTCCCGGGTTCGAATCCTACAATGAGCTTGAGCTTTCGGTGAAGGAAAACATCGTGAGAAAACCATAGCACGGTGGTAGGGTACTTTGTAGTACCACCCTCAAGTTGAAAATCTGTCGCCAAGCACCTTTCGGTGTGTTCCGTCCGATAGCTGCACTTGAGAACCAGTTCCTTCTAGGCTTTGTGTGCTTACCACCTTCGGCCGCATCATCACTTACCATGGTGAGATTGCGGTCTAACACAGACCTATAAACAGTAAAAAAAAAGTCGTTGGCTTATAAAAATACCATACAAATTATGCTTCAAGCAAGATCAATATATAAACGAAAATATGCCACGTCAAACTCTACCATCTCCCATGACATAATGATAGCAACATTTAATCATATCAAAAGCTATTGTCTAAAACAACGTTGAAAAGTCAACGCGTCCATCACAGGCCCGTATTGTGTACACGCATGCATGCAAGCTATGACTGATGGCGGAAAATCAATTTCCATCGACCCCCGACGTCTCACTTACGACCCTTACCATCCCCCACCGCACTGACGCTAGCTGTTTTTCACCTTCGTTACACACGTCAAAATAATAGAAATATGATGAATGTACGTGTTAAGAGCTTTACAGACAAACATAGAAACGGTATGTTCGAAACTCGAGTGTTTTCTAAAAGTTGGCATATAGTTTCTTGGATATAGTACTATTTTGCCCCGAACGTTCTAAAATAATTTAATTAGGTCTATTAGAACCCTATTCTTTTTTTTTTTTCAAATTTAGTTTTCAAAAAGTTTGGGATAGTCTCCTAAGACCATATTCGCGTGGCTTGAACCTTGAAGGTAGTTTGGCCTTACTGACCCTTGTAAAATGTCCACCTGTAATAGTAGTAGGCAGGAGATCAAACCTTTAACATTAAGGCAAAACTATCCTATAAATATTACATACTTATAATCCAACATACACCAACGCTCAACCCTCTCTATGATACCCGTCTTCCCACTCTCCAATATTGGCTATAGGCTGAACAGTCGGTCGATTGTGGTCAGCTGGCTGCGGTTGGCTGGCCGTCCTCTCCCATCCCAGAGCGTGTCACTCCTATATACCACGCACCCCTTGGTTTATCCATGGTTACTCCGGTACAACTATTCAGGTACCAGTCACTATAAACTAAGCTAGTTACATGGTGGCTGATGCTTGAATGGTTGTATAGGACATTGTCGGTCGTTGTACTGGCTGAGGGTAGTGCTAATCATCATCATCATCATCATCAAAACTATCCTATAAATATTACACAGATGTGATTTTAAAGAATTTTTCATGTGCACTATGCGTTAATGCGATATCTACCTCTTTTTATTATAATATCATTGTGCACTACCCACTTTTTCGTCCGGTCCGCGCGGACTTTTATAACAATTAAAATCAACTCAATGGGTAGCCGTTTTCTTATATTTCCGTGCCGTTCTTTTTCTAGTGTGAAAGCCTCCGATCAGTAAGAGGAAATCGTTTAATGTGTATTTAAATATGTGTCTGGGTGGCTAATGTGCGTGACTTACGCTCGCGAATTAATCGTCCCAGCGAAAATTTATTCACTTCCAAAGCATTGGAGGGGTTCGTGGAATAGGAATATCCAGAAAATATGTTTGTTCATTCATTTCAGGCAGCAAAGCCAATTCTCCTTAAAATTATAGGTACATTACTATAAAAAGTGGCTGATAGATGCTGTCTATAGATAAAAAAGAAATAATTTAAAAACCAGCCAAGTGTTAGTCTGACTCGCACCCGAAGGGTTCCGTAAAGACGTTTCTTGTATGGGGGCCACTTTATTTTTTAGTTTTATTTCATTTTTAGTAAATAATATTAAAAATTAAAGGGGATCTTATTTTGATATTTTGTTTTCATAGCACAATGAGTTAGTTAATATTGTACGGGGCCCTCCGTTTGCGAGGTATAGCGACAATTAGATACAGGCCACTGACAGCGGAGGCTTAGTAATAGGGTCCCTTTGGTACCCTTTAGATAAGGAATCCTACAGATTTGAGTTGTGTAAAATTGAGTTTTAGTGGCATTAGGTAACTAAAGAACAAACAAATAACAAAACTATCTCCAAGTACCCATTGTAAATGCCTCCCTTTAACAAAAACATCTTACATTCTCCGGACATCGCCACCATTTGTCGACCCCGCGCCATAAGTTTGACACCAAACTTGGTTGTCACGACTAGAGAGGGGAAAAAATAAATATTTCACGGCACCCCCTCTTGTACCCTTGTTGGTGGAATCACGCGTCGCTTGCGCGTGTTTTCACGAAGATGGATCATTGGTACGCGCGACAAGTGGTTTTGTAGACTTGCGTTTGAGACACAGCGTTCTGACTGCTACATCGAGGAAAACACGCGCCCTTTAGTAATACTGAGCAATCCAATTCCGCAACTAGTAAGTGCTTTTGCACTGATTTATAACAGTACCAACCAATCACTCACTGCATCTGACTGACTTAGCCATCTGAGCGTATTGTCAGTGGTGGGGATCGGCGAAATAGATTTCAAACAAAATTAACATGTGCTTATTTGGGTTAATTGTTCGATGGATAGTTACTGTATTTAGTTTGGACATAAAATAACTGAATTAAAAAAACTAGATTTTCAGTAGGTATAGTCAACCAAGGACTAGTACATCCACATTTGAAGTCTCAACTTGACAAACTACGTGTACGTCGAGGTTCATCATCATCATCATCATCATCAGCCTATAATGTCCCACTGCTGAGCACAGTCCTCCTTTCACAAATGAAGGTGAAAGGAAATGGGCAATACTCCACCACGCGTGCCCACTGCGGATCGGTGGAGGTAGGCTAGTGGTCAATCTAGTATTGGAATTTTTCAAGCCGCCTAGTATGCATCCAACTAGCTTAACGACTATCACAATTAAGTGATAACGGGGACCAACGGCTTTACGTGCCTTCTGAAGCACGGAAAGCACGTCGTGGTTAAATCTTTCAATATCGTGCATAATACGAAACCTCTTGAATACAGATAGAGCGAATGAGGATTTTTGTTCTACGAATATCCTCGTTTTGGACCATGTCTCGTGGAGAAATTCCGAGCATACCTCATTACATAGCTCGCTGAGTGACTCTGAGCTTATTTATGCGACCAGCAGTGAAAGGCCACGTCTCTATTCCGTATATCATCACTGGTAACACGCACTGATTGAAGACCTTTGTTTCTGAACAAAAATTACTGACATAGCTCGTAGAGTAAGTAAGCTGAAGTTGTAATGGGCTGCCACATCGCTCGAAGAATCAATAACCGATAGGGAAGGAAGGTTCTCGAGTGGTGACCACGTACTGGAAAGCGCCGTGCAAGACGACCTCCCACCAGGTGGACCGACGACCTAGTCAGAGTCGCTGGGCGCGGCTGGATGCAAGTGGCCTAAAACCGTTCCAAATGAAAGTTAATGGGGGAAGCCTATGTTCAACAGTGGACATCCTGATATAATGATGATGATGATGAATGAGGATTGTTACATAAATTGCATCTGGAAATTATATCATCTATAAATTATTACTATAACTTGACTATAACCTCGCTGATTTAAGTAAAATGGATTACATAGCCTATTTATTTAAGAACGTTGCGGGCTATATAAAATCACGCATGAATAATCCGAATTTAGTACGAGTGAAACCGCAGTTAACCAAACAATTTTATAGAAGTGCTATTAAAAACAAATCTCAGCTTCCAAACCGCTCGTCTGTAACAACCAAGCTCCCTAGAAGATGGATCATCGAGAACGACGGGGGGGCGTCGATCGCGCGATAAACCGACGCGATATGGAAACTACGGAATGCGCATTGAACACCGCGACTGCACGACTGCGCTTGTAGGCAAGTTTGTGCACATACACTACCTGTATTGGTTCGACTTGCACCTCTATTTTTATTTTTCTTTGATGTGTATTTACGAAATAAAATTGCAGACTTATTTACACGATTAATATTAGATTTAGTAAGGCAATAATAGTGATCTAATCTTATTATTAAGAGGAAATACTAGTGGCGTTTTTTCCATTCAAACGTAATCCTCAGTTTCCTCTCTGGATAATGACACTAGAGCGATGATTATTTTACCATGCAATCTGTAGGTACAACTGTATGTCCCTCGGTTTTGTTTTTCTCCATAAATTAAATATTATAAGAATAAGGAGCCTTCTAAAATCACAAAATCTTACCATTTTTAACGCCCTTATCAGACATCCAGCGAACAAATTTGACGAATATAAAAAAAACAAAGGAAAACCGACAGACACAGCCAAAGCCCTTCTTATTATGATTCTTGTTTTTGTTTTTTAAATCGATCCAGTTTTGGAGGAGAAAACTGGGGATTACGAAATAGCGATTTCGTCAAATTTAAATAGGTATAATCGGTCCAAGTTGTAGTTGTCTCTATCGCTCTCGGGCGGGATAGCTCGGGCACAGCGCGACAGCAATAGATATGTTAGAAATCTATTTTTCAAATTTCTTGCAGCCATCCTTACCTCTTAATTCATTGGTATTGACGACTTCCTTGGACAAAGTAGTGGTTTAGAATCCTACATGAGCTTGAGTTTTCGCTGAAAGAAAACTTCGTGAGGAAACCATAGCTCGGTGGTAGGGTACTTTGTAGTACCCACCGGGCTATCTTCTGGTTGAAAAACTGTCGCCAAGCACGTATTTATACCGTTGTGTTCCGACAGTTTCACTTAAGAGCCAGTTCCCGTTTAGGCTTATCACATTTGGTCTTAGCATCACTTTCCACGGTGAGAATGTGGTTTAACACTAGGTTATCTACAGTTAAACCACCCTTAAGAAAAATACGGCCTTACTCATAAACGCTATTTAACTAAATCTACTGAATAAATGGTCAAATAAATAACGTCACCTTGCTGTTATTGTCAAACAATTTGACGTTATTTAGGTGACCACTTAATCAGCTTATTAGTTAAATAACGTTTTATGAGTAAGGGGGATAATTTAAATTCTATGCTAATAAAAATATTATATTAAATCCCATAAACTGTAATACTACTGTATAAGTACTGTAAAATATAAAATAGAGAACCTAAATAAGCGTCAATCAATATGTTATACAGGATGTTGTTTTGGTCGGCGACAAGCAATCCAGGAGTGGTAGTACAAAATATATATTCCCCAAAAATGGACTTAATTCCATTAAATACTGTAAATATGTTGAGAAATACCTTATTCAATTTGAAATAAAATTACCGCAAAGTATGGTAACTAGGCACGTGCATAGACTAGAGCTAGGCAAAAGCCGCCATCGCCCCACCCCTTTACTCCCTCGTACTCCCGTTGAGTATTATGTCTACACTTTAGCTTATTACATGATTTTCAAAATTTTATTTTTTTTATTAAAAAAAAATAAAGTATTTTTTTAATTTTTTTTTAGCACCAGTATCATTTGTATTATCGACCCTGAGTCCCTCGTCGCTGACCAAAACAACGACCTGTATATTTATAATAAAGGCAACATTATATCTTTTATAAGCCCAAGCAACAGCTAACCTACACCAAATTCTAAAAGGAACTCTTTGTAAGAAAATACATTTTCTGTTTACTTCAGAATTAAGACCGTTGTACAGCCTAAAGCTTTTCTCGTGAAACGTGACCTAAGTAAGAAAACTTGTTAACATTACCTAACAATCTAGGCCGTCTGTCTTCGAGTAAAATAAAGAAAATAATAGGGCATTAAATTCGTAAAACTTGATTTTAAGGTAAGTCATAAAGAATATGGTGTTTCATTGTACACTTTTTAGGAAATAATTTTATACGCCAATATTGCTTTATATTTTTTTTCAAATTTTAGTTAATAAAATCTTGTAAACAGAAAGCTTGAAGACTGTACTAGACACTTCAATCTAATCCAGATCTTAATAATAAAATGAGGTGGTGATTTTATTTTCATTCGGCACATGTTTTTAAACTCAACTTTATGGCATAATTTTTTTTAAATTACAAATCCATTTTATTAGTTTTTACCAGACTTAGGATTTCGCTTTGATTTTTACCAACGGAGAAGGTATGTGCGTTCTGCGTTTATAGTGAGAGGTTGTTTGTGTGTTCCCATTTATCTCCAAAACGATTTGACCGATTTAGATATGGTTTAGGTAAAAGTTTTAGATAGATAGATAGATAACTCTTTATTGTACACCAGAAAATCAATTAACAAAACAGTAGGAAAAGAACATAATATTAATAACTGTACAATGGGCGGTCTTATCGCTTAAGAGCGATCTCTTCCAGACAACCTTAGGATGGAGAGGAATTTATATACATTATAAGACGGTGGTGTCATTTTATGATAAGACATAAATAATAAATCAATAAATAAATACGAATAGTTTTGTGATTTATCGGGGTATATGTCTGCTTCTCTTCTTCTATATGAACTGCTGAGGATCTGATAGTAGAGCAGAAGAACATCATCAGAAACTATTTTGAGGCACGTACCTAGTAAGCCATGTTTGTCTTCTTGCTTCATGTTTTTTAATTTTTTGGTTACTTGTGAAACTTTGTATTTGTACCGACAACTCCAAATGCATGTACGTACAGAGTGCTTGTTGCGTGAAAAAATTATTCAAAACTCAATTCTAAAACATAAGCCGCAAATTCTAAATTCAAGAATAGAATACATAACACTCTATAAAGTAAACAATTGTTTCGTTACACATCTGGCACATACCAAAATTTTTCTGACGCATCTTAAAATATAAAAGGCCTTAAGAGCAAATATTAACATTTACTTAGACAAGTTCCATGTTCCCCTCTAGCTACGCCACGCCCCTCAAAATAGCAGAAAATAGAGATGCCCCCAATCATTCGTGTTTGAATAATATCCGATATTTGAAACTATACATTCTTCATTATTCCAATTCAGTTCAGAGTTCAAGATTTTTTTCTACATCTATAATTTTATGATAAGAAATATTTTTTCTACATAAGTAAGAAAACAGAAGCGTTTAATAATTTGTTAATATTATCGAATTGTCTTACAATGAAGAAAAAACAATTTTCATGAAATAGAGCAAATCAATTTCCTACCAATTGATTCTATATTCTAATTCAAGCCATAAATTTGATTTAAAATTCAAAATCATTTTTTCAAATAGACCTTCGCAGGCACTTATGAAAAGTCTGACTAATACCGACTCGGAAGGTTGAATTGGCTGAGAAGAGCCGGCAATAAACTCAGCAATTACTCTTTTCAAAACAAGCTTAGATTCATTACATAATATATACATTCTAATCGCACTGACAACATAATATTTTCCCTTGTATGTTTGGAAATTAAATAAATTAATAGCTGCGGATATTTTTATGCTACCATCCGAACATCCCTACATGCAGAGAAGAAATAACAAAAGTTTCGAAAAAATGGCGGAGTACCTACCAAAAGAACACACTCTTAAAACGGCATTATCTTCTTATTTTTATATTAAACTTGAACTGGGAGGAAGCCCTGTAATCGCCTCAAGCTTTTCATCATTCAAGGACAGCTGTTGCCAAAGCTTCCCCCTAGAGAACACTTTCTTTTTTTTACTTATTTGTCCAAGTTTTATTGTTCATAAAGTTACGTCAAAGATCTATAGCCTTCTGAATTTATGGCTTACAAGTTATTGGATATGTGTATACAAGTATCTTTATAATAATATAGTATATAATTAAATTGGTATTTTTTAAAGACAATACATTTCAATCAAGTGATCGTTGGAATATTTTTGCCCCATCTAGTTAGCTTATTATTATTTTCTAGTTTGTACTTCCTTTATTTATGAAAAAGTATGTACCTATATGTATTCACATCATAGATTCACATAAACGCATATAACCGCGCATAATCTAAGCCTTATCTAAGCATATAACCATGATATGACGTTTTGTTTATTCATGGTTTATTTTTAATGTGTTCATGGCCATGGATACAAAATACGTTTTATTTATAATATCACTTTAATACTTTGTTAAATATCTGTGACTTTAATATAGTCCGCACATTAACTTTCACACAGTCCGTATGATCAGTTACCGTCCAGTCATTTTTTTTGTAAAATGGTGGTCATTGTACTAACACTTTTCACGGACTATTGGATAAAATACCACCGATAATATGCAATAAAACTCAAAATACACGAATTTAAGAAAATAAAGATGAAAACGCAACGTCACTCTGCAAGTTCCCGCCAAAAAGTCCGTTAATTTACGGAAACCTGTGGTGTTGCCAAGTGTACTATTTTCGCGGTAGCTAAGAAAGTAGCCAAAAGCTCGATATAAAAACTAAGTAATTGTCGCTGATGAATTTATGGCTGGCTATTTTGATAAGTTGGCATAATCATTATGATCTCGTATTCCTTTTTTTTTGTTGTGTTTATACAGTAATTTTGCTGTATAACTTTGTGTATTATGCTCTGGATGGCGCGCAATAATAAAATGCTTTTCTTTCTCCTTTTATAAGAAGGGGTTGACGTTTTAATGAATAGAGAGATTGACATTTGCAGTTAGGCCTACCTAACTCCGAAAGAGATGGTGTGAAGTGCATAGGCTAACAGACCTCGTATGAAAACCCTGGGTAGGAGAGTACATCAGTCAACTCTATCTCGACGTTATTAACTCCTTAGTTAATAGAAAGTTTGTAAAAATATTGTAAAATACTTAATGAAAACGTTTTTATTTTACTTACTTACTTAAGAATTGTTTGTATTTAAATTTAGATTTCTTCGTCTGTAATTGTGGATCTTAATCATGGAAAAAATTCAAAAATCAGAAAGTTGGTATCATTTGATATTTTATTACCTCTGAGACTTTTTGGCGGGAACTTGCAGAGTGACATTGCGTTTTCATTTTTATTTTCATAAATTCGTGTATTTTGAGTTTTATTGCATATTATCGGTGGTATTTTATCCATAACAAAAAAAAAACTGTAACTCTATTGTTATTTTAGAACAAAAGCATGACAAAAGCTTTCGAATCGAAGAGCCATTTATAAATCTAAACTATTATTTCTAAAATGCAATATTTTGAAATTCCATCAAAATGATTCAGCAGCTGTCAAACGAATCTCAACTTTAATTAAAAATACGAATGAATGATTTTGTACTATTATATTTGTAATGGCTTTTCAATCTTGAATATTTTTTGCTGCTCAAAAATTTATATAAATCGGTATTAAATTTTCAGTAGCAATTGCTCCATGGCGGTGAGCAAAATATGTATATGAATAGATAGATATTTGCCGTTATACTAAAAACATTATGTTGGGCTCGTGTGTGCAGAAAAACATGAGCCTTTTACGTAATGAGATTATAGATACATAATGCACAGTTTCCCAGGAAGTAGTGTCAATCGAAAATCCAGAGAGTTACTCGAGTTACGTTCCGCGATTTTTAGTACTAATTTTCGAGTTATGAGAATTTTTTATGTTTTTTAATCTGACTCTGACTAACAATGTTTACCTATGCATTCGCTAGGATCAGTATTCAACTAATTGAGATACAAAACACTCGCATGTATCGCGACTATTAAAACAATTCATAATTCGAAAACTACAAAAAATCGCAGAACATACATGGGGTGATTCAGGTAGCTCTTAGAGCGCTCTACCTCTTTACTTTCGATTGACGCTACTTCTTGGCTATCCGAAAATAATCATCTAATAAATAATTTTCTTTAAATGTCAAATCGGGGATAGTTAAGTTCACCCCTTGACCTAAAGTCTTGAAATAGTCGTATATCTACATTCGTATTCCAAGGGTTGATAACTTATCTAAGAACAAATTGTCTTGTATAATTCATGAACTGCCCAGGTGACGGGGTCGGCAGTACCCCCAAATTATGTGCATATATTGCACAGTTATATCTATAGCAGATATTGCTTGAGTAAATTGTAAAAACCGTTCGCGTTTCTTCATTATTGTGAAAGCATTACTATTGTCCCTAAGGACATAAACTTATATTATTATTGCGTATATTTTATTCATAAGAAAGAGTGCACTTTACTTCAATTTCAAATACAATAACGATGTTTATGTGTAGGTTTTTATTTTGGGGTCTGAGTTGGTTTTATAATGTTACTGATTATTTTTTAAATACAGTGTCTCTTTCAGCCTCTTATTTTATTGCAGATGTAGGTACTGTAAAATGGTATTGTTAAAGGATTTTTGAAACGTTTCGATATTACTAATGAAAATAAAACATCAAAGTGTTCATTCAAAGTCTTTTGCGTCCACTGGTGTGTGAGATGTCGTTGCTATAAGTCAATATCAAGCAATTATATAGAAGAGTAGTTATGAAGGTCAAAGCGACTGACGTTACCACGAGTTCGGCAGTCGGCCTTCAACTGAGAAGAATCCGGCAAGAAATTCAGCAAGTTTTTTTTTTTTAATTGTTTTTGTACAATGACTACTGACAGTACTGACCTCTTTATTAGGGTAAACTACAATGTCAAAATAGGTTCAAATCTGAAAACAACGGTAGTTTCTAAGTACGGAGCGTCGTAAAAATTTCATTTTGTTGCAAACTTTCTATGGCCTCTTTAAATTACTGACATGGCGCTGGACTAACTTTTCATATTAGAGGTCGAGATTTTGCGACGAACTTCTGTTAACAACGATGTTTAATTTATTGTACATATATTGCGTAATAAATAGCGGTAAGTGATAAAATAAATCATGTTTATTATTTACCTAATCATTTAATCAGCTGCCGCCATGTTAGCGCGCGCCGTGCGGAAGGGCGTGACTTGTGAGTGAGACGGAAATAACAGCTACAGTGTATTATGAACCTTACAGAAGTGATCTAAGGTTGATTGTAAGTTCTAAGCATTCTTTCATTAATCTTCGGGGCCATACTTTTTTTCCTGTGCGAACGAAGATTCACGACGTGCCATATCAGTTGGGTAATACCATTTATATACTCTGAGGTAATACTGTACCTATATGACTTTAGTGCGCAAGTTCTGCGGTAGGTATGTTGTCATAACAACTGCAATAGAATATTCTGACCGTTTCATTGAATCATTATGAGACATTTGCAAAAGTTTTAAAGTTGCGCAACATCAAAACATATTTCTTAACAATTCGCCGGCGCTACCTAAAGAGGAAACTGTGAGCGAAACTTAGGAGATAGATCTTTAACGCTCGATAGAGTTTTGAGAGATGGCGTAAAAGAACTTCTTCGTAGATAATAAATACTTTGCACTGCTAAACTATGCAGGGTAGCGATGGGCAAAGTTAGACCACTGAGCGATCCATGTTTTAAATATGCTCTGATGGTATATAATATTACTTATTGCATTAAAGATAGTCCATACATAATATGTCCCTTTCAGATGATTTCTTCTGTACGACGAAGTCATTGAACAAACTGACAGCCTGTCTAGTGGTAAGCGGTTAGCGTAGCCATATAGACGCTTGCAATACACAGGGCATCACGCGTTACCAACCCTTCCCACTCCTCGATGAGCACTGTCGACCTTACTCACGCACAGGAACACAACATAAAGTTATTTGGCTGCGGTATTCTGTAAGGTGAAGTTCTTCCCCAGTCGAGCTGCTCTTTGAGCAAATAAACTCTACGCTCTACCTCTATTATAAGATCAGAAAATTGTATGGTTATCTACAGGTTGTTGTTTTAGTCAGCGACGAGCGACTCAGGGTCGATAATACAACTGATACTGGTGCTAAAAAAAATACTTTATTTTTTTATAATAATAAAAATATAAATAATATTATTTTGAAAATCATGTAATAAGCTAAAATATAGACGTAATACTCAACGGGAGTGCGAGGGAGTAAAGGGGTGGGTCAATGGCGGCTTGCGCCTAGCTCTAGTCAGTGCACGTGCCTAGTGACCTTACTTTGCGGTAATTTTATTTCAAATTGAATAAGGCATTTCTCAACGCATTTACAGTATTTAATGGAATTAAGTCCATTTTTGGAAAATTTATTTTTTGTACTACCGCTCCTGGGTCGCTTGTCGCTGACCAAAAAACACCCTGTATATGCTACAAAAACCGCTTTCCATCAGTAGCGCTTGTTTGCTACCTTAGTGGTTTTTAATTGTTACTAACTATAACATGACATAACCTATGTTTTTAATCTGTTGTATAGTTTTATAGTTCATATCGATCAAATAACCTTTTGCGATAAGCGTCCAAATATAACGCACTCGCTCAACCATAACCAAATCGTTTTATTCCAGAAAGCTTTGATTTATACATTTGTGACCGTTTTCCGTGTGACATAACAGTGGAAAAGCATTTTAATATTATCTCCTCTCGAGAAAACAACGAAAAATCTTCCTACGTTACTTCATATTCCCCTTATAATAAATCTTAAGGGGAGACACATCTGTCAAAAGTGTAAAATATGTATTTCTCGTAACGCCGTCTTCGTGTGTCTGTCTTACTTAAGTGTAAGATGCATTTTTGTTTGCCCTGAGAAGGAACTTTGTGCTTTTGAGTTGAAAAAAGCTGAAAGAATAATTTTAGATTTTTTTAATGATTAATTTTCTTTTATACCTAAGGAGCCTCCGTAAATAAAATTAAACTTATAAATATCCTGGGATATTCTTCACACTCGGCTATTTGATCCCAAACTAATGTGTATCTATCACACTGCAGGTCGATAGTTCGATTCCCATTCAGGACATACATTTGTGTGCATGGAAATGTCTGTATGTTATTATCTACATAACTGGGGCTCAAGTCTGCTATTAAAATTGTGTTCCAATGATCTTTCAGTGGTGTCAAAATGGTGACATTTTATAGTTTTGGCGTGTTAGTATACTACCAAAACTGTAAAATGTGACAATTTTGACACCACTGAAAGTTCATTGGAACACAATTGTAATAGCAGACTTGGGCCCCTGGTCGCGCGCACGACCAGACAAGAAAGACCTGCTAGAGTTAAAATTTATATGAAACAGTAACTAAATGACAGTTAATATTAATCCTTGTGTCTTGGTAAATTGGTAAATTTGTCTGCTTACGTCACAGTGGCATTTCGCGCACAATGGCCGCGGTTCCCCTTAAACAATAAGGTCTGTATAAGGCGCGCGGATGGTATTTAATACAAAAAGTGGTATATGGAGTATATCAGTTATCTGGTTTCCATAGTACAAGAGGTCTTACCAATCACGCCAATTGACACATCCATACCTTGACGAGTTCAACAGTGGGGACGGGGATTAATAGAGGATATTTTTAGGAGGTTGACATGACCTTAGAATAATAAAGAAGAAATTAAGTGATCATACTTTGCTATTTGTAATGCTTCATTAATAAATCATATTTAGCTAAAATAACCTCTGACAGCTCCCACAGCATTACACCTTCAGTTGTCATAGTAAAAAGTCAACCATACTAGTCCCCATAACATGAACACGTTCAAGAGTTATAAAGCATACATATAATTCATGGAATCCATCATCGTACAAATCATTCAATACTTGTGAATCGGTACGCTTTGATCAGTGGCATCCGGAAAAGCGCCAGTAAGGATGGCGCGCCGGTCATGCGGAAGCTACTTATCGCTTATTGAAATCGATCCATACCGGTGCGGTGGCCGATATTTTTCACAACCCTATTACCTAGTGCTGGTTTTAGTCACCGATATGAATTTGTGATGTATTGCTATTTTATTTATTGGTTATTTTGTTACGAGTGTTTTAAAATGTTTGTGGTGCTTGTTGTGTTTGCAAGTAGTCGTCGCGCGCATTACTTTATAGGCTGTTACTGCTGGACACGTCATTCTTTCCTGTTATTTTTACTAAAAAATTAAACTACATCAAAATTATAAAAAACAATATATACAAAGAAATAATTATAAATAAAAAACTGCGTTTAAATCGCCACCTGCAGGCAGGGTTCCCAAAAAGCTGGCGACCGATGGTACCTCGTTGAATTGCGAGACTGCGTTGCCTGAGGTAAGCGCCATTTCAGCTCTTTGGTCTCCTGTAGTATCTATTAGGCGTATTACCAATACAAAACGTTACACCTTATTTTAGTCCATTTAGATTCCCATAAGGACAATACAGACAAATGTCCTATATACAATTATGTTTCTGATGCCATAATAATTTGAAACAGATAATCTCCTTGTAACATTTTCGTATCTCAAGTTTTGTATTGTTTGTTTTGTAATATTTGCGATTGCTCGAGTGAAAAAACATTATCAAATAATTATAAGGTACGTTAGTACTATTCATTATTCTGTGCTATTAGGAGAGACGAAAGTACCTATGCATTTTTAATAATAACAAAATAACCTGCCTCGTTCTTATCTCCAATCTTATCCTTGAACATCCAAAAAATATCAAACCAAAACATCGATAACGCTCGCTTGGATAAATCGGATCGTTGTCACCTTTTCAGTTTCGCATCAAAGGGTCCCTTTTGATCGGTTTCCACGTCCCTAATTAGCAGAACCTCGTTCAAGAACCGTCCAGCTGGAAGATATTGTTTATTGGCAGTAGATCCGCCGCAATGGAACGCCAAGGGGGCTATTGGCACGGAAAATTGAGGCAAAATCGGGTAACTGGTAAATGCCTGGCCCGATTTCGTATGAGTCTTAAATTATTTAGATCGCGCTTTTAACGTGAACCATGTTTGCAAATTAATTAATAGCGCTACATATAGGTTAATGTTTTGCTGGTGCCAAGTTAATTTGGGCTTATTGGTTTTTTAACCATGCGTTTAATACGGCTGTCTAATTACAAATGTTGGCGCACATAATTATTTTAAGTCTGTCATACTCTAAAAGTAGACCTAAAAGAATCTAAAAAGCGGGTTGAAAGTGATAAATGTCGACCCTAGGGTGGAATAGTATTAAAAAAACTTGGTATAGTTACTTTAAATATTGAGCAATGGCAGAAACCTATACAGCCACACTGATAAAATTGTATAAATTAAGATTTTTTTTATAATTATTTTCGTTTTATATTTAATTGTTAAATTTTTTTTATTTAGAGGCTAATTTGGAATTTAAATTGAAAATGTATATCAAACGTGCTTTCCTTGCATTAGGATAATCAATTAAGATCGCAAAATAAAATCTCGTATCCCCAATAATAAAGATATTTATATGCACACATATTATTTTTTCCCATAGTACCAAATATTAGATATTATGATAACCTTTGAACGATCACATTTCATGTTATTTAATCCTTCATCACTCAAAAGAATAAAACAAACAATCTTGGTTAGGGCACACTATACCTTACATGTAGGTTACCAAAGACGTTATACTATATCGATATCGACGAACAACACTAGAGCAGGTATCGATAATATATTATCGACTACTACGCGACACTTCTTTGACTGTATATTTATTTGTCCAAGCCTCTCCTCTCTCAACCCTGCCCGAATACAGGCGATAGAGACAACTGCAGCTTGGATTGATTATACCTATTTAAAATTGACGAAATCTCTATTTCGTAATCCCCAGTTTTCTCCTCCAATACTGAATCGAATTTAATTTTTTTTCAAGAATAGTAATAATTTGGCTATGTCGGTCGATTTTTCTTTTATTTTTTATATTGGTAAATTTTTTTTCTGGACGTCTGATAAGGGCAGTTAAAAATGGTAAGTTTTTGTGATTTTAGAAGATTTTTAGTTTTTATAATAATTAATATATGGAGAAACACGAAACCGAGGGACATACAGTGGCACTTACAGATTGCATGGTAAAATAATCATTGCTCTAGTGTCATTATCCAAAGAAGAAACTGAGGATTACGTTTGTATGGAACAAACGCCACCAGCATATCCTCTTAAGATCCCGATATAACTGCTACAAAACAGTGTAAAAAAAACTGGATGGCACTATGGAGCTTTAAAAAAAAACATTATAATCCTTTTTTGTCCAGTCGTGTAAAAAGGGTAGGAAAGCGAGATTAGTGCAAACATTTTGAAAAAAAGAAAGAAAATTATTTTATTTCAACCAAAACACAAAGCACAAAAAATACAAATAAGTACATAAAAAGGAATACAATAATAAAATAAATAAATAGGAAATAAAACTACAGCAACAAAAAATAAACTGTGCGTTTGTTATCCGAAAGTATAATTATTATATTTTTTGCATATTTTACTTTTGTCACTTTCCTCATACTCGTAATGAAAAGCATAGTGTTTAACTCGTGTGGATGCCAATCTCACACTCGAACTATTAGTAAAATATCACGTGTGGAATTTATGCCTTTCAACCCTTGGCGATTTCTCCCTATGATCCCCTGTTTTATACCTGTGTTGAATTTTGAGAATCTCTTTAGTGGATGCCTCCTAATAAGGAATCCGTGAGCAAAGTTTTAGGTTTCTTATACTCAGTCATTAGGTTCGTCAGACAGTCGTGAAATGTCACTTAGATGGAGGCTCAAAATTCAGCTCAATATGACTGACTATGGCTTTAATATTCAATATTAAAGCCATAGTCAGTCATATTGAGCCTATTCACCATAGAATACCTATTAAGAATGTACAGATACTAAGTAAGCCTACTTAAATGCTATTAAAAATTTCCTCAAGTAGTGTTTGTTATGTACCACAATTATTAGTATAAACTACCTCGAACTTCTACTTTTTATGAATACTTGAACAGCAACTAGCTTGAAGAATGTCTTGAAAACTCAATTAAATAGTCACGCAGGTGTTTGGACAGTTTATAAAACAACTTTATTTGTTATGAGTTTTATAAAGAGTTTTGTAATGGTATTTCATCATAAAATGTTTCGACATCTTATCTTAGCTGAATTATGGTCGACTTTTAAAATTATATGAATTTAATAGGACTCCTTCATTAAACTTTTTTATAGTATTACAGAAGTCTTCATAACAGATGACGAAATATAAAGGGGTAAATGGGCCGTTTTACATTAGTTACGTAACCCTCTATAGCTAAAAACTCTAAAAATCTAAAAGCAAGACAATACAAGGCTTGTAGCTTTTAAAATGCCGTCTCACTAGCGTAGACACTGGTACACGAACCACCATTCAAGAAGCTTTCTTTTCCATCATTTAATCAATTCAATCAAATGCGATATGTTAAAAAAAAAGATAAAAGAAAAATAAACAGCCTAAATATCTAAACCTAACCTAAGTGTCTAGCAAAACTTGTAAATAAATTAGCTAGACCAAAAGTTTGGTCATTCGGAAGTTATTGCTTATTGGAAACTATAACTACGCCATAACTGTGTATGTGGGCACTCATCCAAATAATATTTCAAAACTGCCATTACCGTATTTTTGATAAGTTCTTGTCCTTTCAAATAAAGCCTAAATGAGGGTAGTTGAGAAATGTTAGTAGCCATAGTCTGGGATGAAATGGTGTCGTTACTATTCTCCTGAAACGAATGGCTTTCAGTTTATTTCTAAGTTCACTTTTCATCAATAAAAGTATATTTGTATAGATTTCTTATGGCACTAATATATCGGACCGTTTAATTTTGTTCGTACTCAAATAAGTATTCCAGCTAAGTCGAAAAATAGAGAACAAATTAATTGAATTTTCTTTATTAAGACAAAAATAAGTCGGCGAACTGTTGAGTGAAATAAGTCCAGACTTTCTTGCGGAGTCAGTGTCTTCTAGTTAGGCTGATAAGAATCTGTCAAACCAACTAGCAATACTGACTGTCACTTTTGATACGTGGCTCCGAGTTTCATCAGATCAGTCTGAAAACTTCAGTCCCTTTATTATTGAAGTAACTTTTATATCTGTCTTTATTACGAATAAAACCTATCTTATATTTAAAAACACTGTAGAGTGTAGAGTCCATTCATTCTTTTATGAGAATATTTAACGCAATTTGAGTAATCTAAAGAGGACATTCTAGTCCCAATTATAAGGTTTACTTTCAATTTAAACATAACATGAAACTGAAATTAATCCACTCTCTTTGTTTCTCTTTTCTTCTTTTAGCAGAAAGAATTCGCAGACTGTTGACCTCGTCTGCGGCAGCATCATCTATGCAGACATTAAGGAGGGCAAGGAGCGAACAGACCTCAGATAATAGTGATTTTTGACTTAGCACATTCTGCATTGCTGTGGCAAATAGTATAATAATACAATTATTGACTCCTTTTACTAAATTGAACATACCAAATATCTCATGTGTTGTAATTCAATAAATTTTCATTATATTTCATGATAACATAACCAAAATAAAGTATTACTTCGATATATCCAACAACAACAAGAGAGGTAGAGCGTAGCGTTTATTCGCTCAAAAAGCAGCTCGACTGGGGAAGTGCCTCCACCTTACAGAATACCGCAGCCAAATAACTTTATGTTGTGTAAAGTTGTGTTCCTGCGCGTGAGTAAGGTCGCCAGAGCTCATAGGGGAGTGAGGAAATGTCGGTAACGCGTGAGCGATGATGACTACGGTAACCGCTTACCATTAGGCGGGTCGTATGCTTGTTTACCGACTAAGTCGTATAAAAAAACTCTTGAGGAGGTATTTAATTTCGACCGTTCCTCTCATTTTTGAAGTATAAGTTTACAGAAAGTCGATTTTAAATTAATAAAGTGAAATTCACATTAACAATATCTCACGCCTCGAAAGAAAGATTGACTTAATTTTATATGTCATACCTGCCTTCATTACACTTGTAAAAACTGCTGGTAATATTTTACACCATTTTGATAATTCACAGATAGCAATAAATTCCAATCATGGCCCAAAATGTGGCAATAAAATGCCACGTGGTGAGCGGTTTATTGCTAGAAACGGAAATTTAATTAGACATTTTGTCTTCCATGCGGGGTGAACATTTTAGTGCTCAATATTTTTCAATTAACAATTTATTATTTGAACGTGATGGCTGTATAAAAAGTGACATTTTATGAAGTAAATTGTCTTAATTAATAAATAGTCTGGTAAAATAAGACACAAATAATTATTACATATTTTATTATAGAGTATAAGATAGATAGATACACGTCAAAGCACATGCTCGTTTCCTGCACCTAAGCATAATCTATTTTATAGGTTCTAAAAATTCTACGTCGCAGACATGCAGCGCCTACCTTCATTGAAAAACACTTATTTCCGAGGCATGGGGATTGCATCTCGCAGCGCTTGTACCGTTGGAATTTCGGCCAGTATTGATCGGCCGGCTAGACGATCCGACACGCCGGGGACCATACTTCTTCAATTATTCAGACGCCTACTTCCACGGCGAAGCTCGTTTGTTACATCTCGGCCACACTCGTCTTCGCCTGAGTGTATTGCTATTCCTCTTTTATGGCATAAGGAAATGTGCATCTGTCCCTGTCTCGTGTGTCGCCCTTCGACAGTTTTGCTGTAACTGTGTACTTTCATAAAAATTCATGGTCCACTTCCTCAATTTGAACGTATTCATGACTTTAAAGGGTTTTAGGAAAATGGAATTGCTTTGAATTTTTTTGTTAGAACAAAAATGATAACACATAACAATCAATTCTTAATCTAGACACAGGGCAGCAAACCATGTTTATGTATAAGTATTACACGAACCATATGAAGTTACTTTCGATCCCCTTTAACTCACTTATGTGGGTCTATTATGAATAACTTTTCACATACCTACCTGGATAGGACTTTGCCTCGTTATGTGTGTTCTACCGCTTGTACAACGGAGAGTGTTCTAAGGAATTGTTCGACTTGATGCCTACGGCTACCTTCCACCATCGCAACTCTCGCCATCGACGGGGAGTCCATCCTCACACATTGAAACCAGAATTGTTTCTAACTGTGCGGGCTAAAAGGAGTTTTCTTTCGCGGACGCTTTGGAATGAGCTCCCCGCCGTGGTTTTCCCAATGGAGTACAGCATGGGGTTCTTCAAAAAGGGTGTGAAGAGATTTCTGCAGGGTTGGCAACGCGCGAGTGTTACCCCTGGTGTTGCAAGCGTCCATAGGCTACGGTAACCGCTTAACATCAGGCGGGCCGTAAGCGTGTTTACTTAGTGGTATAAAAAAAAACTACATTGAATTTCTTTCAAAACTACTGTCACGTTCCAACGTCTATAACCCAGGCCTGTAGTAGACCTTTAACAATATCGCAAGCTATTACTGAACCAATAACACGCAGGCAAACTGCATATGAAGATCCAGTAACAAGTCAATAACCGTTACGGTCCAACGCTGCCGATCTGCATAATATTGTCACTAATACCCATGCTTATGTTGTAACACGGTATTTGCACTATATTGGTCGTTCCGAAACCAATTGGACACATTGCAGCTGTATTTATGTGTTAATAAAATACGGGAAGCGTCGATTGGGTAAGTGGTCTAGTGTATTACAAGCTCTATGCCGATTGGAAGCATATCCTTTCGTTTGGTTTTCTCAGCGTGGAAATTGTCCTGTATATTTTTTTCTCCTGCGTAAAATGACAACGTGTTTTTTTTATATTCAATATTAGTGATGTCGAAAGTTCAAATCATACTGTCTACAGAAATCGCCAATAACGTCATAAATCAAAACATTCCACAACCAAAACTCAAGTAATAAAACAACTCTCATTAAATTGTCAACTAACAGCCACTTAAAGGAAATTTTCGAATAATTCACCAAAAGCAATCCCCTCAAGCATTTGCATCATAACTCAGCGGTTTCCATATTATATTCGCCCTTTCCTAAAGCGAAGTTAATGTAGCGCATCGGCGTTGCAAAGTGGCCTGTGACATTTTTCAATCGCTTAATGGTCCAACATTATTGGTTCATGAGGCCGTCCATAAAGGAATAATATCCAGGTGACCACGCGAATTAGTTTGCACGAGACAATTCCACATTATATAATAGTAAGTTAAAAGCATGATCAATATAAATATATATGGAGTGATGTATTTCAAATTTGACATACTAGTTAATAATAATTTTAATAATTTTATTTCGGAAAATAATAATACATAGTTCTTACAATAAAATAAATAAAATAAATAACTAGTATGGCAACATTTACCTGTGTTCAATTAGTTAAAAAGTTTTGGGCATGTTGTTTCTATCAACATTTTTAACTAGTATCTACCCGCGTGGTTTCACCTGTAAGAGTCTTGCTTGTAAATTTATGTAGGTATTTTAATGTTAAATCTAGATTTTGGCATACACCATAGAGAGGATCAACACAAAATCGTCTCGTAGAGCGAATGTGACGTAGAGCGAATGTGACGTAGGTGACACATGACGTAAGGGGAATTGATAAATATTAGTAGGATAGTAAGTTAGCATGAAAGTTAGGATTTATGATAAAATTATATCATATATCGCGTTTCATTCATCTTATCATTCTCATATCGACTAATAAGCATATTTTCAATCACTGTCAAACATTATAATCGGATAATAAATATATTATACTTCATATCTCGCTAAATCCTACACGGCTTAGTGCCTACACTTGTAAACAATTTTACTTTTTATTTTCCTGTCTCGAGCTTGATTCAGTTTTTTCATTATGTTATGTTACCTTACAAATATAGTAATCCTGTATTTATATTATCCCGTTTGAATTAACTATTAGTATGTCAAGTTTGTTTTAAAATCAAATCTCATCCAAAAGTCACTTATTCAGTTTAGGCCCTGATCAGGCAATTTCTTTGAACTACAATTGGTTTAACTAATCTCATAAACTTTTACGGCTTTTGACATATGTAATTAAGTATTATAACTTGTCTTAAAACTTATATTCTTATAAATAAAGGTATTCTCTGAATCTCTCAAGAGATGGTCACTCTAATAATGACCCTACAGCACAGTGCATAGTCGGGGCATTTGGAGCGATCGTTTGCGAGCCATTACAACGAGAGCACAAACAAAACGCAAATTATACTTTAATGTAATGAATTAACACTAAATTGGCAATTGTTTCAGGCAGTTAAGCATTTTCAATAGGCTCGCGGTTTTTCTGAAGCCACAACTGAAATTAATATGTGAATAGTTTTGATGTTGCTTTTATAATTTTATTATTTTTAGTCGTCGGTTTTAGTTATCTCCACTGCTTTTGTATTTTTTCTGTGAGTTTGACGTTTGATTAGCGTTTGCTAAGCTTAATATCAGTTACGAAGAATCTGCATTAGTTTCATATTTCAAGTACTTGATAGTCCTAATTAGGTATCTTAGCTTTATTTGGAATCTGGTTACCGAAGCGTATCTATTACGAATAGTTGGGCGTAAATTATATTAGAATAATATATGATATTTCTAGATAATAATTAAACTAGTATAGTAATCAGAAAAACAATAGGGCTGCAAATAGTATTGAGTTTCAAAGTTTATTAATTCATTAATTAATTAAAGAGAATTAAAATCGTGAGCCAAGAACATTTAATATTATAATTTTACAGATGAACAAAACACATAAAATGTTAGACATAACAGAACTGAATTCTATCATAACAGAGTCTTATCATCAGAATTACAAAGCTATTAGCCATATCTCTGTCGGGCGATTGTACAATTGCACAAGTTCGACGATTAGACGACGGGAAAAGTTTAACATTTCGCTCGAAAATATCCTTCTGAGATCAGAGGCCAACCAAGATAGAAACTTCTTAAATTGTCGATTCGGGACCGGACTTAAATTAAAATTATTGTACTGGTTGAAAACTGCTTAGATTCTGCAATTAGTGACTCCGGTGGAGGGGTCTTCAGCTAACGCAAAACAAATCATGCTGGCCAACCTCGTCCTAGCTTCATTATGGAGTGAAACATCAATCACATCATTAAAATAAATGGAAGGTACAAAGTTAATAATCGCCATTGGATCTCTGGCTGCTTCTTCTGCTGCAGTGTCTAGTTCATCTCCTGGATTTGCTACACAGTGATCGAGATTTACTAAATCAAGTCCAACTCCTTGAGCGCAAAGATATGTTCCCAGCAAGAAGGATGGGTAGGGTGGGCTGAATTCACAGTTCATGTAGTGAATTTGAGCTGCTTGATTGCCCTTCAGCATGTTGAGTGCGCACCTGTGGAGACGGTTGGCCCAGCAGTCATTCGCACCAAACTGACATGTGAAGGATCCATCATTATTCCTTATTGTTCTTCCCCAAGGTACAAATTCAATGTCTAAGAAGTTACCGTACAAGGTGTTAGCTTCAGACAACTGGTTATTAATAAAATTGACTGTGTCACCACATCCTGAGGTTGTTCCAATAGTAATCTTTATTCTTCCATTCACGGCTTGTAATCCATTCACATTTGTGAAACTGAGTACGCATAAAGCGATACACAAGATTATTTTAACCACCATGACGACCATTCAATTGACACGCAAAATTGAAACTGAATTTCACTCCACTATAGCATTATCAAGAGATAGTAGAAATATTAAATAGATTAAGATTAACTGGCACATTTTATGTATGTAATACGTAACAAATCAAATATATTTGATAAGGCATTGATAAGAATGTATAAATGTTTTTTAATCCAAGCTAATTGAAATGATTTGATATATTGCTAGGTCTATATTATTATCTTCTCGTTTCCTAATATTAGGTACCTATGTTTTTAATCTTCAAAGTAAAATATACTTAGGTACTGTAGGTATATTTTTTTTACAGCACCATCTCCCCTTTCTAAATATTTCAAGGTAATCTCTAAGATTACATCACAGAAAAATTCCAAACTCTTTAAGCCTCCATATTTTCTTTATGCGAAAAATATGTTTTTGTGGCAGGCACTTGCTGCGATGCGGGTGGAATAATAAACAGAGAAACTTATTAACTTTCCTAATAAAAATACATGCAAAATTAGGGGCCCCAGTGGTGCAAAATCTCTTAATTTATCTTTTTTGTACTAAACCTGTAATTACTTTATATCGTATCAAAAATAAATTTATGTTATTTCTTTGAAAAACGGATATTCGGTGTGAGCATAGTCAAGTTTTGCCATTTAGGAATTAACCGACTTAGAAGCCAAAACTTCGTAGACTTCAGGACCGAATAAAACGACAATTATTTATATGTATATACATACATACGCCTTATTTATAAATATTTAACAAAAAGTTACTTTAGTCTTAGGACCTGCTGTTAAAGCGAGTTTTTTTTATAGTCTGTGTTTTAACTACAATCTCACCGTAGCTTAAGGTGGTAAGCACACAAAGCCGAGAAAGGCTTTCAGGCGCAGATGCCAAAACACAACTAAAAGGTACCACGTTAGCACTGTGCCACGGTTTTCTTAAGAAGTTTCCCTTCACGGAAAGCTTATAGTAGGATTCGAAACCTCAACCTTCGTCTCGGCATTCAACCACTCAGCAATCATCGCCTTAAAAGTGTGAGCCTTTGTTTGAAAGTTTAATTAAAAGATATACAATATATAAAACTTTAAGGAAGTACTTACTCATAACATCATCCTGATTAATTATTCAACTAACAATAATAAATATCCTGGTACATTAGGTATATTCTTGAACAAAACAAAGAATAGGTACTTTTTATCCCAGTAAAATATATGAACCTTCTTAAACGCGGGGCAGGGACGAAAAAATAAAGTTTAGAAAAAATTACGGAAACACCCCTTAGAGAGCCACTAAAACCCCGGAAGTACATAACGCGAGACACCTTAATCTTAATTCATTGCACAAAAACACCACCAGGTATTCAATTACGGTTAATATATTTAAAAATATAAGACTCCCCTCTTAGTGCGAGGCAAGGTACAACCGCAGTATTAATGAAATTGACTTCCCCGGGGATCGAATCGAGACCCCTTGCTTACGTGACGCGCCCTTAGTTGCGGTCACATTGTTGTGAAACTTTCAAACAAAGGCATCGACTGTGTTTCAAATGAAAATACCAAATCGAACGATAATTTCAACGATATTCAATGGACAGTTACAGGAATTAACAATAGAGTTTCGAAAAAGGACATTATTTACTATATCTATATAGATTGAATTTGTTATATCTAATTGAAATTTTGTGTTCCCATTTAATTATCATTTACACAATCTAATGTATTTAATAGATAGGTAAAAGAGCTCAAATAACATGTCCTTAAATTAATAATATCGAACGTAATATAAATTCAATTAATATATACCTAACATCGTTGTTGTTAACGCCACAAAATAAAACTTTGTACTTCACTCTTAACAGTATCGCAAAAAGGTTAATTTCTCCAACCACTTTCAAAGCTATAAAGGTATCCACGTTATAACGCTCGTGAAAAACTTTTTGAACCAGCACACTCTGATTTAAAGTTTTTATGGGATACCACACAATCCCGCATCAGTGTCGCACACAAGGGAAATGTGTTACGCCCTCGTAATTTTGCTAATTTTAATTAATTCTAACTGCACGCCAAAAGTCACAACTGTAACCCGGCGACCCCAAACCTGAATCCTGTCTACAAACGACTGCTAAAACTTAACGAGTTCATACATCTCCGTCTACGGTTACAATGGGGCTCGTAAAATTAATACCTTGACTCAGAATCGTCGGGTTACCTCTCTAGATGGTAATTCCCCCTAAATATTTAAGTTTTCTGTGCACCCTCCGCCCGCAACAAGATTCAATTTCACGCCCCAAAAAGGGGTCCGCTTTGGACAATTCTCGGTTCCTCAAACGTCACGAAACATAAAAGCAGCCAGTTATACAGGACCTTCATAAGTTACTCATTCAAACCATTTGATCATTATTCTTATTACATTTCTGGAGACAGGGAAGGTCAAGTTATATTTGTGATCGCAATGAGCAGAACCATTTCGAAATATTATCCGGTTGCATACTGAATGGGAAAGGCAGAACTCAATTGAGTCAATCTTGCGTCAAATTGGTAACGCTTTGAAGGGAGGTGCACATTTTAAGTTCATTTTCGATTTGAAGTCATTATCGTAAGTCATTTATCTTCATCGCGAGTAAATAGTATCTTATTTTATGTCCAAAACATATAAATGAATATTATTCATATCCCCTTGATAATATAGTTTATTGCTGTGAATAATAATGATGTATATTAACTAGAGTTGGAAACTTTAGATCCCTTGTAATCCACGTACCATTATACATTAATTATTGTTGTACTTAAACGTAAGTTATATTAAACTTTGCCAGTTACAAATTGCAAAATACAACTCACTCAGTGTTATTTCATTTGACATTTCGGGTCTGAGATTACCTATTATTAAAACTAACTGTGACTATTCTGTACGCAATGACTATTTTATTTATTTTTATTTAATATGCAAACCAAGAGCATACAAACCACATATTTACATAAACTATTTGAAAACAATTAAAATATACGTACACAGATAACAGGAATGCACAGCATATACAAACAAATAATTATTATAAAATTGACACATATAAATACATTATAAATAAATTAACTTTTTAACAAAAAATAAACCGCCTTCAAAGTACACTAAAAAGTATGAAATAACTCTTATCTGAAACTGTTTTGAAGTCAGCGAAATATTTTCAATAGAACACGTCATGCGATTTCGCTCACTTCAAAACAGTGTCAGATAAGAGTTATTTCATACTTTTTAGTGTACTTTGAAGGCGGTTTATTTTTTGTTAAAAAGTTAATTTATTTTTGAATTTTAGTTGCATCTATATGAAATTTCTATGGGACCATTTCAGTATAAACCCCTTTCGAACAAAAAAAAAGAATTTTGCAAATCTCACTAATATTATAAATGCGAAAGTTTGGATGTTTGTGAGTTTGTGAGTTTGTGTGTTTGGATGTTTGTACCACAATCACGCCTCAACATCTGAACGGATTTGGATGAAATTTGGCATACAGATAGAATATGTCCTGGATTAACACATAGGATAGGATTTTTATCCCGGTAATGTGTTCCTGTGGGATGATTTTCAATGTTTATCTATTTGAAGAACTATAACTATATAGGTATACAATCCTACTGTGAAATTTGGATGGATGGATTTTGTTACTCAATCACGCCAGAACGACTCTGTATGAAATTAGATACAGAGATAGATTATAGTCTGGAATAGCACATAGATTACTTTTAAAAAATCGCACGGTTCTTATGTGATAGCGTAACAATTATATCCCACAGGAACCGTGTATTTAAAAAAAAATAATATACGCTTCGACTTGTAAACCTCCTCCGTTTTTTCGTCGGTTAAAAAGGAGTTTCGTTGAAGTTCGTGAAATAGAGTTGTAGCGCAATTTCCTCAAGAAGGCTTGACCAATTTACACAGTAACAAAAAAGTCTCTGAAGAGGTTAAAATAAAAACAAAAAAATATTTTGGATAAACCCACGACTGTATAATTAAAAAAGGATATGTTGAAAAAAAATTAAAATCCCCAGATTTGTAATCACTTTCTATGCGACAAAATTCTCAGATTTGTAGTCACTTTCTAAAGGATTCCGAGAATATTATAAATACGGGATATTTGTGAGTCTGGATGTTTGTATCGCAATCACGCTTCAACATCTGAACGGATTTGGATGAAATTTGGCATATCTACAGAATCTAATTTATTTGAATAACTATAACTATATATATAAATATTTATAACTATATTTATAAGCTTTCCCAGATAAATATATAAATATTTATATATATATATATATCTGGGAAAGTTTGGATGGATGGATGTGTGTTACTCAATCACGCCAGAACAGCTGAACGGCTCTGTCCCGGTCTTTTTATCCCGGAAAAATGCACGGTTCTTATGTAATAGAGTAACAATTGTAACATAAAGTTCTGTTCTCCAAATAGACTAAAATTAAAAAAAATATCTTAAAAAACCCAGGACGTTGCAATTGAAAAAGGATATGTGAAAATAATTTAAAATCCCCCGACTTAAAGTAGTAACTTTTTTATGATTCCGATAAAGTTTGTCAAAAGGTAAAAAGGTAAGGTAAGGTAAGGTGAGCATTAAGTTCTGTAAATCTTGCTATTAAGATTTTCTTGCGAAGAATGACATAGTATCCTAAATAATAATGTTATAAATGCAAATGTGAGTTGTTTGTTACGATTACACGCATTAACTACCCATGAGATTGTCATAAAATTTTGCACCTTACACCTTCAGCGGTACAAAAAATATATAGGAGATAGGGTACCCAGAAAAAAGGCAATATTCCCTGAGGGATAGAAACATAAATAAAAATGTTTGGCGGTCCTGTTGACTACTTAAGTATGTATGTATGTACAAACAAAAATTATTACATCAGTTATCCGGTTTCCATAGCTCTACTTCGTTTGGGAATTTGGGATCAGATAGGCTGTGTGTAAAAAAAAACGAGGTCGTCCGGCATAACAACATGATTATATCAGAAATATAGTTTTGCCATTCATCTTACTCCTTACACCATACACCTTACTCCGTATACCTTACTCCTTACACCTATCACCTTACTGCTTACACCTCACACCTAACACCTCACACCTCACACCTCACACCTCACACCGCACACCTCACACCTCACACCTCACACCTCACACCTCACACCTCACATCTTACACTTTACTCCTTACACCTTACTCCTTACACCTAACACTTTACTCCATACACCTTACTCCGTACACATATCACCTATCACCTATCACCTTACTCCTTACACCTAACACTTAACTCCTTACACCTTTCTCCTTACACCTAACACTTTACTCCATACACCTTACTCCGTACACATATCACCTATCACCTTACTCCTTACACCTAACACTTTACTCCTTACACCTTACTCCTTACTCCTTACACCTAACACTTTACTCCTTACTCCTTACACTTTACTCCTTAAGCCTTACTCCTTAAACCTATCACCTTACTCCTTACTCCTTACACCTTACACTTTACACCTTACACCTCACATGTTACACCTTACACCTTACACTTTACTCCTTACACCTTACTCCTTACACCTAACACTTTACTCCATACACCTTACTCCGTACACATATCACCTATCACCTATCACCTTACTCCTTACACCTTACAGCTTACTCCTTACACCTAACACTACTCCTTACACCTAACACTTTACTCCTTACTCCTTACACCTTACTCCTTATGCCTTACTCCTTACACCTATCACCTTACACCTCACATGTTACACCTTACACTTTACTCCTTACTCCTAACACTTTACCCCATACACCTTACTCCGTACACATATCACCTATCACCTATCACCTTACTCCTTACACCTTACACCTTACTCATTACACTTTACTCCTTACACCTTACTCCTTACACCTAACACTTTACTCCATACACCTTACTCCGTACACATATCACCTATCACCTATCACCTTACTCCTTACACCTAACACTTTACTCCTTACACCTTACTCCTTACTCCTTACACCTAACACTTTACTCCTTACTCCTTACACTTTACTCCTTAAGCCTTACTCCTTAAACCTATCACCTTACTCCTTACACCTTACACTTTACACCTTACACCTCACATGTTACACCTTACACCTTACACTTTACTCCTTACACCTTACTCCTTACACCTAACACTTTACTCCATACACCTTACTCCGTACACATATCACCTATCACCTATCACCTTACTCCTTACACCTTACAGCTTACTCCTTACACCTAACACTACTCCTTACACCTAACACTTTACTCCTTACTCCTTACACCTTACTCCTTATGCCTTACTCCTTACACCTATCACCTTACACCTCACATGTTACACCTTACACTTTACTCCTTACTCCTAACACTTTACCCCATACACCTTACTCCGTACACATATCACCTATCACCTATCACCTTACTCCTTACACCTTACAGCTTACTCCCTTACACCTAACACTTTACTCCTTACACTTTACTCCTTACACCTAAAACTTTACTCCTAACACTTTACTCCTTACACCTTACTCCTTACACCTTACTCCTTACATGTTACACCTTACACCTTACACCTCACACCTCACACCTTACACTTTACTCCTTACACCTTACACTTTACTCCTCACACCTCACACCTTACACTTTACTCCTGACACCTAACACCTTACACCTTACACTTTACATCTAACACTTTACTCCTTACACCTAACACTTTACTCCTTACACCCTACTCCTTACACCTATCACCTTACTCCTTACTCCTTACACCTTACACCTTACACCTCACACCTCACACCTCACACCTCACACCTTACACTTTACTCTTTACACCTTACACTTTACTCCTCACACCTCAAACCTTACACTTTACTCCTTACTCCTTACACCTTACACCTTACTCCTTACACCTAACACTTTACTCCATACACCTTACTCCTTACACCTTACTCCTTACACCTTACTCCTTACACCTAACACTTTACTCCATACACCTTACTCCTTACACCTAACACTTTACTCTTTACTCCTTACTCCTTACTCCTTACTCCTTACTCCTTACTCCTTACTCCTTACTCCTTACTCCTTACTCCTTACTCCTTACTCCTTACTCCTTACTCCTTACTCCTTACTCCTTACTCCTTACTCCTTACTCCTTACTCCTTACTCCTTACTCCTTACTCCTTACTCCTTACTCCTTACTCCTTACTCCTTACTCCTTACTCCTTACTCCTTACTCCTTACTCCTTACTCCTTACTCCTTACTCCTTACTCCTTACTCCTTACTCCTTACTCCTTACTCCTTACTCCTTACTCCTTACTCCTTACTCCTTACTCCTTACTCCTTACTCCTTACTCCTTACTCCTTACTCCTTACTCCTTACTCCTTACTCCTTACTCCTTACTCCTTACTCCTTACTCCTTACTCCTTACTCCTTACTCCTTACTCCTTACTCCTTACTCCTTACTCCTTACTCCTTACTCCTTACTCCTTACTCCTTACTCCTTACTCCTTACTCCTTACTCCTTACTCCTTACTCCTTACTCCTTACTCCTTACTCCTTACTCCTTACTCCTTACTCCTTACTCCTTACTCCTTACTCCTTACTCCTTACTCCTTACTCCTTACTCCTTACTCCTTACTCCTTACTCCTTACTCCTTACTCCTTACTCCTTACTCCTTACTCCTTACTCCTTACTCCTTACTCCTTACTCCTTACTCCTTACTCCATACTCCTTACTCCTTACTCCTTACTCCTTACTCCTTACTCCTTACTCCTTACTCCTTACTCCTTACTCCTTACTCCTTACTCCTTACTCCTTACTCCTTACTCCTTACTCCTTACTCCTTACTCCTTACTCCTTACTCCTTACTCCTTACTCCTTACTCCTTACTCCATACTCCTTACTCCTTACTCCTTACTCCTTACTCCTTACTCCTTACTCCGTACTCCTTACTCCTTACTCCTTACTCTTTACTCCTTACTCCTTACTCCTTACACCTATCACCTATCACCTATCACCTTACTCCTTACACCTATCACCTATCACCTATCACCTTACTCCTTACTCCTTACTCCTTACTCCTTACACCTTACACCTTACACCTTACACTTTACACCTCACACCTCACACCTTACACTTTACTCCTTACACCTTACACTTTACTCCTTACACCTTACTCCTTACACCTAACACTTTACTCCTTATACCTTACTCCTTACACCTCACACCTTACTCCTTACACCTTACACTTTACTCCTTACACCTTAAACCTTACACCTTCAGCGGTACAAAAATGGAGATAGGGTACCCAAAAAAAAGGTAATGTTCCCTGAGGGATAGAAAAATAACTAAAAAATGTTTGGCGGTCCTGTTAACTAATTAAGTGTGTATGTACAAACAAAAAGTTATAAAATTATATCAGTTATCCGGTTTCCATAGTACAAGCTCTACTTCGTTTGGGAATTTGGGATCAGATAGGCTGTGTGTACCCCCTTACCCTAACTACTTCTAACTAATCTTACTTGGATGGATGTTACTCAATCACGCTTCAACATAATAATAATAATAATCATTTTATTTAAAAATACACAAGATAGTAAGGATGTACATCTATATGGATTTTGATGAAATTTGGCACACAAATAGAAGATGTTCCTGATACCTTACACATCCATACATTTTACCCATTTTATGTGTTCCTGTGTGATTATTTTCAAGGTTCATCACCTATCACCTATCACTATTTGAAGAACTATAACTATGAAAAGAGTTTGTTTGTTTGTTTGTTTGTTTGTTCCGCCTCAACTACTCAACGGATCATAATGAAAGGCATGCAGATAGTCTATGGTATGGAGAAGGACATAGTCTACCGCGGGTGAAACCGCGGAGGACAGCTAGTCCGTCTATATATGACGGAGTTATGCCCGAACATACATAAAAAAAACATACAAACATCTGAATTGATAACCTCCTCCTTTTTGAAGTCGATTATAAAAACTAATCAATTAAAATTAAAATAAGAAGAATTCATAGTATTACAATAATAATAGTTGTGGATCACTAAAAGTGAGTATAGAACGCTTAAATTTAGCAAAACTATCGCCAAAAATGTCACACTGTAAAAGTGGGGATAACTTATTATACAAGCGACACATGCGTAATACCGGGATGTTGTTATTTGTGGAGTCAACACAGAACAGGCGCTTATGTCATTGAGGTCTTGTGTTTATCTTCAAAGAAAAAAATTATATGTTCGGAATATCCAATTAACCGTTAACGTTAAAGATTAGGTTTAGTTTAGAGTAGTTTTTATTATTTAAGTTTTGTTTTATTTTGATTTTATTATTACCGTTAACTATTTTAAATAATGGACCTAAATCAGCAACATCACACCGAGATTTCAAGCTCAGCATTTTAAAATGTATAAGCCTGTCTACATAATTAGGCACCAAGCTTCTAATCCCCAGTCTTGCGCAAACATGTCTTACAAAACATACATTTTATAACGCGATTTAGAGAAAATCATAAATCTCATAGGAATATTATCATTATCCCACAATCGATGCCAAATATGTGTATGGATAGCAAAACAATGTCCAAAGGTGAACTTGTGTTGCACTTATAAGGAAAAGTTTAAATAGTCAAGGATGTCTCTTACTAATAGTCAAATACATTTTTTTTTCACAAAGTAGTTGGTAAAACAGCGTACGGCCCGCCAAATGGTAAGCGATCACCGTAGCCATATGGACGCTTGTAACACATGGGGCATCACTCACGTTCCTGACCTTTCCCTTTTCTCCTCCCAATGAGCTCTGGCGACCTTACTCACGCGCAGGAACACAACATAAAGTTATTTGGCTGCGGTATTCTGTAAGGTGGAGGTACTTCCCCAGTCAAGCTGTTACGTTCTACATCTATTAAAATTACTAGTTTAGTAAAATTACGATTTTTTGCGTCGTCGTAGTACAGTCGAAGACAAAGATATGTATACACGTATCATTATAAAAAAGAAGTAATCATAAAAAGCTCCAATAATTTGTACTCATTCAAATGCTAACAAATATGTAAACAATATAGACAACATAAATATGTACCCGACACGATCATTAATATGTACACGTTAGATAAAGTAAAAATATGTATTCCCTGAAAGATGCATAAAATTGTTAACACTCAATGTGCCAAAAATATGTATACAACCATCTGAACAATGATGACACTGAAGATCACACAATATTCATTGATATATTATGTAGTACCTACATATACAGGGTGAATTTTTTTTCTAGCCAGTGAGGGCAACTTCTGAACTACAGGTCATAGAGAAAAACGCTGAAGGGAACCCCGAGCTAAATTTTGAAGAAAATAAAAATGTCATTAAAAAAATTTAAAAAAAAATGTGTTTTAATTTTTTTTCAATTTTTTTTTCTTTTTCTACTTGTTGAAGATTCTATTTTCAAACCATTTTTTGTTGAAGAGAAAAAGAAAATACATGACATGACAGGTTGTCTAAAAATATAGTGAAAAATTCGTACGTTGAGAATAGTGTTTTCCTTGAAATTAAAGCCCTCAAATTCCATTACCTTCCTATTTATTATCATCTGGCGACCGTGACAGGACACGGTAGATATGGAAAAGGCGATATACACGCCAACGGTTTACGAAATGCGTAAGTAAAGTCAATGATATTCTATCAGAAAAATGTAAAGACGCATTACAACCAGAATTTGAAAGGCTCACTAAACTCTTCGAAGAGTTATCAATCGTCCAAAATAAATTAATAGAGCTCTGGCTGGATGACACCCAAAGGGATGAGAGTCTATTCGAAAAAGACATAGAAGCTTCCGATGCTTATGAGACTACGTGGTTTGATACAAAATATAGAGTTAACGAGTTTCTTAATATGCATGGATCACAAAGCTCATACAAAGGTACTGTCAAAGGAAAAGATGAGAATGGCAGTGAATGTTCAAAGGATCATCGTCGTCACTTTAGGTTACCTAAATTAAAGCTGCCGACATTCGATGGACAAGTTAAAAATTGGATCGGCTTTTGGTCGCAATTTAATAAAATCCATCAAGATGATGAAATAGATAACGACGATAAGTTCCAATATCTGTTGCAATGCATGGAGCACGGGTCATGTGCTAAAGAATTGGTAGAGAGTTTTCCCCCATGCGGCGAAAATTACCATAAAGTCGTACAACAAATAAAAGAGCGTTTTGCTAAGGACGAACTTATAATAGAATATTACGTCAGAGAGCTTCTGCAGCTTGTCCTTGCACAATCTAACGGTACGCAAAACATATCACTCAGAGCGTTGTATGATAAGTTAATGACGCAAATATTGGCTTTGGACTCATTGGGTGTAACTCAAGAAAAATATGCGGCTTTCTTGTTTCCTTTAGTAGAGTCAGCATTACCGGAGGATATATTAAAGGCATGGAACAGGTCCCATTTACTCGGAAGTCAAGATGGTAATGCACTCACTAAATTAATAACATTCCTCAAGTCAGAAGTAGAGTCAGACGAGAAAATTCGGCTAGCGCGTTCAGTATTTTCAGAGAGCTATTCAGCAGCTGATCCGACTGCAGCTTGTTTTACTACCACTAATAAGAAAAACAAGCAACATGTTAGAGGAGAGAAAATTGAAAAGCAATGTCTTTGGTGTGACAAAACTTCACACTCGAGCTCAGAATGTCATGTAGCTATCAATAAAACATTACAGGAGCGTAAAGACTTTATTAAGCTTAAGAAAGCATGTTTTATTTGTCTCACCATCGGTCATATGTGGAATAAGTGCAGAAAGCATCCTAAATGTGTGGTCTGTGGCAGAAGGCATTACCCTATCATGTGTGGCGGTTTGCCTAAGAACATAACATCTGAACCAGCTTCAACTGAACTAGATCCTCAAGAAGTTGTTCTAAATCATTTGTCGTTTTCTAAAACCGTTTTACTGCAAACCTTGAAGGTTAATATTGAGCATGGCGGTAAAACAGAAACTGTTCGAGCTTTACTAGACTCAGGTGCGCAGCGCTCATTTATTAGAAGTGAGGTGGTGGAGAAACTTGGATTAGAGCCTGTTAAAGAAGAAGAATTGAGCCACACCCTATTTGGAGGAACTGTCACCAAAAAGATTAAACACAGACTGTTTAACCTACAGTTGAAGAGCAATACTGGTAGCTATACTTGCAAAATAAAAGCTCTAGAACAAGCAACTATCTGTGGAGTTCTTCCTATGTTGAGCAAGGGCGGTACTTTTTTATCTTTATTAAAAAGCAAGGGTGTTATTATAACTGATTGTATAGATGATAATGTAGTTATTGATTTATTAATTGGTTCTGATGTTCTAGGTTGCATTCTCACCGGTCGATCAGTACGAATAGATGACCACGTGTTGGCTTTGGAAACGAGACTAGGTTGGACAGTTCAGGGTCCAGTGGTTGGTACGCATTGCTCTGTAAATAATGTAAGTGCGCTACATGCTTCTTGTATATATGATATTGAGGATTTTTGGAAGTTAGAGACAATCGGTATTAGAGATGAAACAGAAGTCAAGAGCCAAAAGAGAGTAGAGTCAGAGGTGCTTGATTATTTCAAAAAATCTATACATATAAATGATGAGGGAAGATACGAAGTTAAGTTACCTTGGAAAGATGCATCAAAGTTACTTGAGACTAATTACGGTTTAGCGGTAAAGCGACTTAGGTCAACTACTAGTAAATTAGAGTCCTCTGGGATTATAGTAGAATACGACGAGGTATTCAAAGAGTGGTTAAGAAGCGATATCATTGAGGTAGTCAGGGACGATGATCAGAGATCGGGCCATTATATCGCTCATCATGCGGTCGTTAAAAATGATAGTCTGACGACAAAAATTAGGCCGGTGTTTGACGCGTCTGCTGTAGATAGAAATGGTCTGTCTCTTAATGTATGTTTAGAGAAGGGAGTAAATTTAATAGAACTCATACCTAAATTGCTTATGAACTTCAAAAAAAACGCAATAGGCATTACGTCTGATATTAAAAAAGCATTTCTTCAGATGTCCTTATATCCTGAAGATCGCGAATACTTAAAGTTTTTATGGTGGCAAAATATACAGGATACTGATAGAAAAATGCTGACATACAGACACCGGCGAGTTGTGTTCGGAGTTACGACGAGTCCTTTCCTTCTAGCAGCAACCATTTTACATCATCTTGAAAAGTACGATTCGAAAACGGCTGAATTACTAAGAAGGTCATATTATGTAGATAACTGTATAGTGAGTGTAAATAGTATAGACGAAATGCATAATTTTATTTCTGAAGCCCGACAGATTATGCTTGAAGGCAAATTTGAATTACGGTGCTGGGTAACAGGTCCAGTAATCACTGATGAGGAGGTGGTCACCACTTCAGTACTTGGATTAACGTGGGACCCGCGAAATGATGTATTATATGGTAAAGTTCCATCAACTACTAAATACAATGCGGATGTAAATATTACAAAACGTTTTATGTTATCTGTCGCGCAAAGTATATTTGACCCGATCGGTTTTTTATCACCTGTTACCATAATTCCTAAAGTTATTATTCAAAAGTGCTGGATGCTCAATATTGGCTGGGATGAACAATTACCAGAAGACTTAATTAAGTTATCGAAGGACTGGTTGCAGCAAATTTCACATATAGACGCATGTAGAGTCTCTAGACGCTTGAGTAAAGCAAATTTAAGTGATTCTCAAAACGCGTTGCACGTTTTCTGTGATGCTAGTGTGACTGCCTATGCATGCTGTATATTTTTACGGTCTGAGTTTAAAGGTGAAGTTTCTATTCAGTTAGTTGCAGCAAAATCTAGAGTTTGTCCGAGTAAAGCTGTCACGATGCCTAGACTCGAGTTGATCGGAGCTTTGCTGGCTTGTAGATTAGCAGGTGAAACGGTTCGAGACTTAGATTTAGACTGCAATGTATTTTACTGGACAGACTCATCTATAGTATTAGCATGGCTGAATAGAAAAGTTAATTTAAATGTGTTTGTAAATAATAGAGTTCGTGAGATATTAGATAGAACGAATGTAAATAATTGGCGACATGTCCCTGGAGATTATAACCCTGCAGATCTACCGTCTCGTGGCTGCAATGCTGGTAGTCTTTTCAGATGTAAGTGGTGGGAAGGCCCAGATTGGCTTCGAAAACCAGAGAAGGACTGGCCGCATGAGGAGATAGATCCAAATGAAGAAGAGGTTCTTAGAGAAGTAAAGAAAGTTTGTTTATTAATACAAGATAAAGGGTTGTTTTCAAACGATTTAATTAAATTTGGAAAATATACAAAGATAGTAAGAATGATCGGTTGGTGTTTGAGGTTTTACAAAAACTGTGCTCGGAAAGAACACAGAAAGAGAGGAATCTTATCGATTCAAGAATGTATTGATGCTGAAAACCGAATATTTGCCATTCTTCAAAGAGAAAGTATCGTTAGTTCGAGAAATAATAGTAAGTTAGAAACTTTTTACAACAATATAGCTCATTTGTGTTATAACACGCTTGACACTGCGGAAAGATGATGACAGTTTCTTGTCACCAATATTGTTGCCTAGTGATAATATTATTATTCACAGACTTGTGCAATATTATCATGTAAAATATCTTCACGCAGGATCACAAAGGTGTAATTTGCAAACGGTTTAGTAGCAAAAGTTATTCCACACCATCAGCACCTTTACCGGCGGAACGGATTCAATGTGGTACTCCATTTGAGGTAACAGGAATAGACTTAGCCGGCCCGCTATTTTTGAAATCAGGTGAGAAGTGTTGGATCGTTTTATTTACTTGCGCTTCTTACCGTGCAGTTCATCTAGATTTATGTACTTCACTATCCACAGAAAATTTTATGCTGACTTTTCGGAGATTTCTTGCTGGAAGAGGTTCCGTAAGAGTAGTTTACACTGACAACGGGACAAATTTTCGAGGTGCAAGTAATATTTTAAGTAATATAAACTGGCAAGGTGTTGAACAAAACACCTCTACTCAAGGCATTGAATGGCGCTTCATTCCTCCAGCAGCGCCATGGTGGGGAGAATTTTGGGAACGCATGGTGCGCACAGTAAAAGAAATGCTGAGAAGGGTGCTAGGAAAAGCGGCACTGAAATTTAACGAACTTTTGACGGTATTATGTGAGACGGAAGCAATGGTCAACTCACGACCACTGAGTTACATAGCCGAGACTTCAGAAAATGTAATGCCTCTCACACCTGCAATGTTTCTTAACGCGAGTGGAGAGGCCAGTGGCGTCGTGGACTTGTCTCATATTGATGGTGGACTTTTAACTGCGCGGTGGCAATACATCAGGAAGTTAAATGCCGACTTAAAGCAGCGTTTTAGGAGTGAGTGTTTAGCTCTACTTACTACTCAGAATAGTAAAAAAGTAGTTAACACTATTGAGGTTGGGGATGTTGTTTTGATAGGTTCCGATAATCTCAAGAGGGTGAATTGGCCATTAGGTGTTATCCTGGAGACGTTTCCAGGTGTTGATGGCCATAGGCGCGTCGCTCGAGTAAGAACCTCTAAAGGTGAGCAAGTTAGGCCGTTACAGCGACTCTACCCGTTAGAGGTAACATGTAGCAATGCGTCATCAGCCACTGTACCTGAGCCTTGCAATTCTACAATGCGAGTCACTCGTTCGGGTCGATCGGTGAAGATTCCTGAACGATTAACTTTGTAGATTACTTTATTATTTGATTGTTATTTGTTATTACTTTACTTGTGTTAGATTTGTATTATTTTTTTATCACACAAGTGTAACTCCGCATTCCTATGGGGGCGGAGGATGTTGAAGATTCTATTTTCAAACCATTTTTTGTTGAAGAGAAAAAGAAAATACATGACATGACAGGTTGTCTAAAAATATAGTGAAAAATTCGTACGTTGAGAATAGTGTTTTCCTTGAAATTAAAGCCCTCAAATTCCATTACCTTCCTATTTATTATCACTACTTCTACTTCACAATACGAACAAAATTATGTATGACAATCTTGGTCTGAAGTTGCTAGAAGTTATCAAAATTTACCTCAATTTTTTTGTCAGAATGCTAAGAGCCAATTCTTTATGGTTAAAAAAATCATTTATTCAAATAAAAAATTCAAAATCATTTATTCAAATAGACCTTCGCAGGCACTTATGAAAAGTCTGACTCTAATACTCTAATACCGGTTCGGAAGGTTGCATTTGCTGAGAAGAGCCGGCAATAAACTCAGCAATTACTCTTTTCAAAACAAGCTTAGATTCATTACATAATATTTACATTCTAATCGCACTGACAACAATTGCGTGCCCCGGCGCGGCCGCAAAACTACAAAGTAGACTGAATCTATATTTAATAAGTAAATAAATAAATGGCAAACTTAAGCAGACCAACCGCTACAAGCCGCACCTGTTCACAAGTATAAACATAGTGAGGTCCCTGTGAGATCTGCTCCACTTCGTCAAACTTTACGCAGCATAAAACCATGGTCAAGGAAAATATAAAATAATATTTTGGATAACTTCTAGCAACTTGAGAGCAACATTGTCTTACATAATTTTGTTCATATTGTGACGAAGAAGCAGAATTTCGAAAAATAATATTTTTTTGAAGAAATTCAATAAATTTTAATGGCATTTTAATTTTCTTCAAAATTCAGTTCAGGGTTCCTTTCAGCGTTTTTCTCTAAGACCTGTAGTTCAGAAGTTGCCCACACTGGCTAGAAATAAAAATTCGCCCTGTATATATCGCTGCACACATTATTAAATATTTACGTCTTGTGATGTCTTTAGAACAGGGCATGACGTCATTTGCGTGTCATTTGTTTCATAAATTACACTTTTAATTTGAACTAGCGACCCGCCCCGCCTTCGAACGGGTGCAATGTCGTGTGGTGTCGAGCGATCTGCGCGTTCGCGCCCGTCTCGGCCCGACCTTTACGGTATCGCGAATACTGTGTCTTACTAATTTTAAATCTGTGATAAAGAAAGAGCAAACTTTATCTCCATTAAATGTCCATCGTGACTAACTTACTAAATTACATAAGGATTAATATTATATGGGTCAAAATAACTTCGAAATTATAACCCACAAAAAATATCTCAATCGCATAAAAATTGTTAGTGTGGGTTATCCATAGAATATAATTATAATAAGGTCCTTCTAAAGTCTTGGCGTATATTTTTAGAGATGGATGTATACATATACAGGGTGTTGTTTTGGTCGGCGACAAGCGACCCAGGAGCGGTAGTACAAAATATATATTCCCCAAAAATGGACTTAATTCCATTAAATACTGTAAATTTTTTGAGAAATACCTTATTCAATTTGAAATAAAATTACTGCAAAGTATGGTTACTAGGCACGTGCACAGACTAGAGCTAGGCGCAAGCCGCCATCGCCCCACCCCTTTACTCCCTCTTACTCCCGTTGAGTATTATGTCTACACTTTAGCTTATAACATGATTTTCAAAATTTTAATTTTTTTATTTTTATTATTAAAAAAGAAAGTATTTTTTGAATATTTTTTTTATCACCAGTATCATTTGTATTATCGACCCTGAGTCGCTCGTCGCTGACCAAAACAACGACCTGTATGTATAGGTCATTAGTAATCAAAAAAAATATTAGAAAAATAATCCGTACATTGAAAATACTACATTATTTATAAATTAATACTTGGTACTTACGTAAAGTTCAACTTTGTTTATTTTTTTTCTCTTTAACCATCAGACTGGTAAAAAGTGGCAGCCATTTTAATTATTTAGTTACTAGTCCGATTGCTCTCAAAATGGATATCTGAAAGACCCTTGGGCCGCATAAGATGAATCTTTGCTCAAAATTTAAAATATTGTCCGCCATTTTGAATTATTTAGTTACTGGTCCGATTGCTCTCAAAATTTATATTTGAGGGACCCTTGGGCCACATAAAATGAATCTTTGCTCAAAATTTAAAAAAGGGGCCGCCATTTTGAATTATTTAGTTACTGGTCCGACTGCTCTCAAAATGGATATTTGAGAGACCCTTGGGCCACATTACATGAATCTTTGCTCAAAATTTAAAATAGTGTCCGCTATTTTGAGAGACCCTTGTCTCAAATATCGATTTTGAGAGCAATCGGACCAGTATCTCAAAAGTCCAAAATGGCGAACACTTTTTCAAAAATTTGAGGATAGATTCTTGTTTTGTGACCCCGAGGACTCTCAAATATCGATTTTGAGAGCAATCAGACCAGTATCTAAAAAGTTCAAGATGGCGGACACTTTTTGAAAATTTTGATAATAGATTCTTGTTTTGTGACCCCGAGGACTCTCAAATATCGATTTTGAGAGCAATCGGACCAGTATCTCAAAAGTCCAAAATGGGGAACACTTTTTCAAAAATTTGAGGATAGATTCTTGTTTTGTGACCCCGAGGACTCTCAAATATCGATTTTGAGAGCAATCAGACCAGTATCTAAAAAGTTCAACATGGCGGACACTTTTTGAAAATTCTGTGGAAAGATTCTTGTTTTGTAACCCCGAGGACACTCAAATACCGATTTTGAGAGAAATCGGACCAGTATCTAAAAAGTTCAACATGGCGGACACTTTCAAAATTCTGAGAAAAGATTCTTGTTTTGTGACCCCGAGGACACTCAAATACCGATTTTGAGAGAAATCGGACCAGTATCTAAAAAGTTCAATATGGCCGACACTTTTTCAAACTTCTTGGAATAGATTCTTGTTTTGTGACCCCGAGGACTCTTAAATATCGATTTTAAGAGCAATCAGACCAGTATCTAAAAAGTTCAACATGGCGGACACTTTTTGAAAATTCTGTGGAAAGATTCTTGTTTTGTAACCCCGAGGACACTCAAATACCGATTTTGAGAGAAATCGGACCAGTATCTAAAAAGTTCAAAATGGTGGACACTTTTTCAAAATTTTGAGAATAGATTCTTGTTTAGTGACCCCGAGGACTCTCAAATATCGATTTTGAGAGCAATCCGACCAGTATCTAAAAAGTTCAACATGGCGGACACTTTCAAAATTCTGAGAAAAGATTTTTTTTTTTTTTTTTTTATACCACTAAGGTGGCAAACAAGCATACGGCCCGCCTGATGGTAAGCGGTTACCGTAGCCTATGGACGCTTGCAACACCAGGGGTATCACTCGCGCGTTGCCGACCCTGAAGAAACCTCTTCACACCCTTCTTGAAGAACCCCATGCTGTACTCCTTTGGGAAAACCACGGCGGGGAGCTCATTCCACAATCTGAGCGTCCGCGGAAGAAAACTCCTTTGAGCCCGCACAGTTCGAAACAATTCTGGTTTCAATGTGTGAGGATGGATTCCCCGTCGATGGCGAGAGTTGCGATGGTAGAAGGTGGCCGTGGGCATCAAGTCGAACAATTCCTTGGAACACTCCCCGTTGTACAAGCGGTAGAACACACATAAAGAGGCAAAGTCTCTCCTCAGACTGAGGGGCTCTAAACCGTTTGTGATTCTTGTTTTGTGACCCCTAGGACACTCAAATACCGATTTTGAGAGAAATCGGACCAGTATCTAAAAAGTTCAATATGGCCGACACTTTTTCAAACTTCTTGGAATAGATTCTTGTTTTGTGACCCCGAGGACTCTTAAATATCGATTTTAAGAGCAATCGGACCAGTATCTAAAAAGTTCAACTCCACTATGGAGTTCCAGTGCTTACCGTTCTTCTCCATCATCAGACCCTGAAAACCATATAAGGTCAAAGTTCATTTCACGAAAACTCCAACAACCCCAAACACGGCTAGGATACGTTGTTCCGCTATAGAGTTCTAGTGCCCACCCTCCTACTCCATCATCCCTGACCCTGAAAACCATATATGGTCAAAGTTCATCTCACGACAATTCCAACAACCACAAACATGGCTAGGTTACGTTGCTCCGCAATGGAGTTCCAGTGTCCACCCTCCTACTCCATCATCAGACCCTGAGAAACATATATGGTCAAAGTTCATCTCACGACAATTCCAACAACCCCAAACATGGCTGGGATACGTTGCTCCGTTATGGAGTTCCAGTGTCCACCCTCCTACTCCATCATCAGACTCTGAAAACCATATATGGCCAAAGTTCATCTCACGAAAATTCTAACAATCCCAAACACGGCTACGGCTACGTATCTACTAATTCAAAATATTTGAAATAATAATCATGAATAAATATGTCACGACGAATTGTTGAAATTGCTCAGTGAGTGCCCTGTTACAGGGAGCGACAATAACTTTACCTTTCTCAACGACTTGATCACATCATGCGGTGGGCGACGTTGCCAGCCAGCTTGCACGAGCTGACAACATCGCGAGCGCGAAACTACCAACGTGTCCGAACCCAAAATTATTGATTTTTTTAAAAACCTTTTTCAAATACCTACCGTTTTTCAATTAAATTCCATGAAGGCCTTGACTTCAATGAGTTTGCATATTTTTGACTATAATGATGAATACATATTTATAGTATTTTGATTGTTCACAAATTAATGATTTGATATATATATTATTGAACTTGTTGTTTACATACATAATTGTCCAACAGTGTTTACTTATTTTTGAACTTTTGTATGTTCCCATATCTATGATAATGTGAACGGCTACTTTTTATGAGGCTTGGTGGTGTATACTTATTTTTGTCCTCGACTGTACCTATCTGTGTGGTTCTATTAAATGGAAATATACCCTTTGAGGGATTTTCGTAGAGAGTAAAACAATATTTTTGAGTATTCATTTTACAGCAATATTTATATACCCCGAAAACGGCTGTATCGATGAAATATGGTATATGGGCGGCGAAAAATCGTACTAGCTAGGTCTCTGTTCTGGGAAAATGCTTTTTTCCGAGTTGTCGAGCAAAGCTCAGTCAACCAAGTACTGTACAAAAAGCTCTACAATTTAGAAAATATACGCTGCATTGACCAAAACTAAGGCCAACACAATTATAGATCAGTCGAGGCTATGAGTAAAGCACCAGCAAGCGTAATGTGGAATGCCTCCCGCACGTTGACCTGATGCAAACACATCTAAAAGGAAGTAGAACTGGGTTCAGTGCAATAAGCTGACGATGAATATTATCGGATTATTATCATATAAAGAAATCAAAATTATTTTAACACATTTCAACCGTGAAAGAGTATTGTGAACAAACAAAATCTCACTAATATTATAAATGCGAAAGTTTGGATGTTTGTGAGTTTGTGAGTTTGTGTGTTTGGATGTTTGTACCACAATCACGCCTCAACATCTGAACGGATTTGGATGAAATTTGGCATACAGATAGAATATGTCCTGGATTAACACATAGGATAGGATTTTTATCCCGGTAATGTGTTCCTGTGGGATGATTTTCAATGTTTATCTATTTGAAGAACTATAACTATATAGGTATATATATCCTACTGTGAAATTTGGATGGATGGATTTTGTTACTCAATCACGCCAGAACGACTCTGTATGAAATTAGATACAGAGATAGATTATAGTCTGGAATAGCACATAGATTACTTTTAAAAAATCGCACGGTTCTTATGTGATAGCGTAACAATTATATCCCACAGGAACCGTGTATTTAAAAAAAAATAATATACGCTTCGACTTGTAAACCTCCTCCGTTTTTTCGTCGGTTAAAAAGGAGTTTCGTTGAAGTTCGTGAAATAGAGTTGTAGCGCAATTTCCTCAAGAAGGCTTGACCAATTTACACAGTAACAAAAAAGTCTCTGAAGAGGTTAAAATAAAAACAAAAAAATATTTTGGATAAACCCACGACTGTATAATTAAAAAAGGATATGTTGAAAAAAAATTAAAATCCCCAGATTTGTAATCACTTTCTATGCGACAAAATTCTCAGATTTGTAGTCACTTTCTAAAGGATTCCGAGAATATTATAAATACGGGATATTTGTGAGTCTGGATGTTTGTATCGCAATCACGCTTCAACATCTGAACGGATTTGGATGAAATTTGGCATATCTACAGAATCTAATTTATTTGAATAACTATAACTATATATATAAATATTTATAACTATATTTATAAGCTTTCCCAGATAAATATATAAATATTTATATATATATATATATATCTGGGAAAGTTTGGATGGATGGATGTGTGTTACTCAATCACGCCAGAACAGCTGAACGGCTCTGTCCCGGTCTTTTTATCCCGGAAAAATGCACGGTTCTTATGTAATAGAGTAACAATTGTAACATAAAGTTCTGTTCTCCAAATAGACTAAAATTAAAAAAAATATCTTAAAAAACCCAGGACGTTGCAATTGAAAAAGGATATGTGAAAATAATTTAAAATCCCCCGACTTAAAGTAGTAACTTTTTTATGATTCCGATAAAGTTTGTCAAAAGGTAAAAAGGTAAGGTAAGGTAAGGTGAGCATTAAGTTCTGTAAATCTTGCTATTAAGATTTTCTTGCGAAGAATGACATAGTATCCTAAATAATAATGTTATAAATGCAAATGTGAGTTGTTTGTTACGATTACACGCATTAACTACCCATGAGATTGTCATAAAATTTTGCACCTTACACCTTCAGCGGTACAAAAAATATATAGGAGATAGGGTACCCAGAAAAAAGGCAATATTCCCTGAGGGATAGAAACATAAATAAAAATGTTTGGCGGTCCTGTTGACTACTTAAGTATGTATGTATGTACAAACAAAAATTATTACATCAGTTATCCGGTTTCCATAGCTCTACTTCGTTTGGGAATTTGGGATCAGATAGGCTGTGTGTAAAAAAAAACGAGGTCGTCCGGCATAACAACATGATTATATCAGAAATATAGTTTTGCCATTCATCTTACTCCTTACACCATACACCTTACTCCGTATACCTTACTCCTTACACCTATCACCTTACTGCTTACACCTCACACCTCACACCTCACACCTCACACCTCACACCTCACACCGCACACCTCACACCTCACACCTCACACCTCACACCTCACACCTCACATCTTACACCTTACACCTCACACCTTACACCTTACACCTTACTCATTACACTTTACTCCTTACACCTTACTCCTTACACCTAACACTTTACTCCATACACCTTACTCCGTACACATATCACCTATCACCTATCACCTTACTCCTTACACCTAACACTTAACTCCTTACACCTTTCTCCTTACACCTAACACTTTACTCCATACACCTTACTCCGTACACATATCACCTATCACCTTACTCCTTACACCTAACACTTTACTCCTTACACCTTACTCCTTACTCCTTACACCTAACACTTTACTCCTTACTCCTTACACTTTACTCCTTAAGCCTTACTCCTTAAACCTATCACCTTACTCCTTACTCCTTACACCTTACACTTTACACCTTACACCTCACATGTTACACCTTACACCTTACACTTTACTCCTTACACCTTACTCCTTACACCTAACACTTTACTCCATACACCTTACTCCGTACACATATCACCTATCACCTATCACCTTACTCCTTACACCTTACAGCTTACTCCTTACACCTAACACTACTCCTTACACCTAACACTTTACTCCTTACTCCTTACACCTTACTCCTTATGCCTTACTCCTTACACCTATCACCTTACACCTCACATGTTACACCTTACACTTTACTCCTTACTCCTAACACTTTACCCCATACACCTTACTCCGTACACATATCACCTATCACCTATCACCTTACTCCTTACACCTTACACCTTACTCATTACACTTTACTCCTTACACCTTACTCCTTACACCTAACACTTTACTCCATACACCTTACTCCGTACACATATCACCTATCACCTATCACCTTACTCCTTACACCTAACACTTTACTCCTTACACCTTACTCCTTACTCCTTACACCTAACACTTTACTCCTTACTCCTTACACTTTACTCCTTAAGCCTTACTCCTTAAACCTATCACCTTACTCCTTACACCTTACACTTTACACCTTACACCTCACATGTTACACCTTACACCTTACACTTTACTCCTTACACCTTACTCCTTACACCTAACACTTTACTCCATACACCTTACTCCGTACACATATCACCTATCACCTATCACCTTACTCCTTACACCTTACAGCTTACTCCTTACACCTAACACTACTCCTTACACCTAACACTTTACTCCTTACTCCTTACACCTTACTCCTTATGCCTTACTCCTTACACCTATCACCTTACACCTCACATGTTACACCTTACACTTTACTCCTTACTCCTAACACTTTACCCCATACACCTTACTCCGTACACATATCACCTATCACCTATCACCTTACTCCTTACACCTTACAGCTTACTCCCTTACACCTAACACTTTACTCCTTACACTTTACTCCTTACACCTAAAACTTTACTCCTAACACTTTACTCCTTACACCTTACTCCTTACACCTTACTCCTTACATGTTACACCTTACACCTTACACCTCACACCTCACACCTTACACTTTACTCCTTACACCTTACACTTTACTCCTCACACCTCACACCTTACACTTTACTCCTGACACCTAACACCTTACACCTTACACTTTACATCTAACACTTTACTCCTTACACCTAACACTTTACTCCTTACACCCTACTCCTTACACCTATCACCTTACTCCTTACTCCTTACACCTTACACCTTACACCTCACACCTCACACCTCACACCTCACACCTTACACTTTACTCTTTACACCTTACACTTTACTCCTCACACCTCAAACCTTACACTTTACTCCTTACTCCTTACACCTAACACTTTACTCCATACACCTTACTCCTTACTCCTTACTCCTTACTCCTTACTCCTTACTCCTTACTCCTTACTCCTTACTCCTTACTCCTTACTCCTTACTCCTTACTCCTTACTCCTTACTCCTTACTCCTTACTCCTTACTCCTTACTCCTTACTCCTTACTCCTTACTCCTTACTCCTTACTCCTTACTCCTTACTCCTTACTCCTTACTCCTTACTCCTTACTCCTTACTCCTTACTCCTTACTCCTTACTCCTTACTCCTTACTCCTTACTCCTTACTCCTTACTCCTTACTCCTTACTCCTTACTCCTTACTCCTTACTCCTTACTCCTTACTCCTTACTCCTTACTCCTTACTCCTTACTCCTTACTCCTTACTCCTTACTCCTTACTCCTTACTCCTTACTCCTTACTCCTTACTCCTTACTCCTTACTCCTTACTCCTTACTCCTTACTCCTTACTCCTTACTCCTTACTCCTTACTCCTTACTCCTTACTCCTTACTCCTTACTCCTTACTCCTTACTCCTTACTCCTTACTCCTTACTCCTTACTCCTTACTCCTTACTCCTTACTCCTTACTCCTTACTCCTTACTCCATACTCCTTACTCCTTACTCCTTACTCCTTACTCCATACTCCATACTCCTTACTCCTTACTCCTTACTCCTTACTCCTTACTCCTTACTCCTTACTCCTTACTCCTTACTCCTTACTCCTTACTCCTTACTCCTTACTCCTTACTCCTTACTCCTTACTCCTTACTCCTTACTCCTTACTCCTTACTCCTTACTCCTTACTCCTTACTCCTTACTCCTTACTCCTTACTCCATACTCCTTACTCCATACTCCTTACTCCTTACTCCTTACTCCTTACTCCTTACTCCTTACTCCGTACTCCTTACTCCTTACTCCTTACTCTTTACTCCTTACTCCTTACTCCTTACACCTATCACCTATCACCTATCACCTTACTCCTTACACCTATCACCTATCACCTATCACCTTACTCCTTACTCCTTACTCCTTACTCCTTACACCTTACACCTTACACCTTACACTTTACACCTCACACCTCACACCTTACACTTTACTCCTTACACCTTACACTTTACTCCTTACACCTTACTCCTTACACCTAACACTTTACTCCTTATACCTTACTCCTTACACCTCACACCTTACTCCTTACACCTTACACTTTACTCCTTACACCTTAAACCTTACACCTTCAGCGGTACAAAAATGGAGATAGGGTACCCAAAAAAAAGGTAATGTTCCTTGAGGGATAGAAAAATAACTAAAAAATGTTTGGCGGTCCTGTTAACTAATTAAGTGTGTATGTACAAACAAAAAGTTATAAAATTATATCAGTTATCCGGTTTCCATAGTACAAGCTCTACTTCGTTTGGGAATTTGGGATCAGATAGGCTGTGTGTACCCCCTTACCCTAACTACTTCTAACTAATCTTACTTGGATGGATGTTACTCAATCACGCTTCAACATAATAATAATAATAATCATTTTATTTAAAAATACACAAGATAGTAAGGATGTACATCTATATGGATTTTGATGAAATTTGGCACACAAATAGAAGATGTTCCTGATACCTTACACATCCATACATTTTACCCATTTTATGTGTTCCTGTGTGATTATTTTCAAGGTTCATCACCTATCACCTATCACTATTTGAAGAACTATAACTATGAAAAGAGTTTGTTTGTTTGTTTGTTTGTTTGTTCCGCCTCAACTACTCAACGGATCATAATGAAAGGCATGCAGATAGTCTATGGTATGGAGAAGGACATAGTCTACCGCGGGTGAAACCGCGGAGGACAGCTAGTAAGATATAATTCTGTGACAACCCTATTGCTTCGTGCAATTAACATACAAAGAGGTCTCATTTGTTTGCTCTGCAGCCATCGCCCTGCGCCGTGTAGCGCACAAACCTCTTTGCATTTGCACATGACCAATACAATTATTTAAATTGCTCTATTTATTAATTTCTTTTTGACAATGTTTCTTTGTGTATCCCTGGCAGGCCACGTTGCTCAAAAATCCAGTAACCGCTGGGTAAAAAATATCTCGAATCCACCCACAAGGAGTGATGAGCCGAACTGCTTTCTATTCTATAACTTACGATTTGATATTGATACAAGATGACTTTGGATTATTTCAAGGCTGAATATAATAATGTTACACGTAGTAAAGAAGTGAAATCTAATAACAAAGATTCGTAAAACTTGAACATCCGCTATCAATTCAACATGAACTAGCAATGAAATTCAAGATCATCTATAGTTGCTCTTGGAAGTGGTACCTTTCACCCCAGAATTCAGTATCGGACAAGTTTAAGCTTTGGGATAGTACGCACGAACTATCCGGAATCTTGCATGATCCTGAAGTGAAGCCACTATTAGGCACACGGCCAGGCGTTACTTGAGCCTCTTAATCTAGGCTTCGGGGACTTCAGAAGTTATTTTCTTTTACTCCTTACTCCTTACTCCTTACTCCTTACTCCTTACTCCTTACTCCTTACTCCTTACTCCTTACTCCTTACTCCTTACTCCTTACTCCTTACTCCTTACTCCTTACTCCTTACTCCTTACTCCTTACTCCTTACTCCTTACTCCTTACTCCTTACTCCTTACTCCTTACTCCTTACTCCTTACTCCTTACTCCTTACTCCTTACTCCTTACTCCTTACTCCTTACTCCTTACTCCTTACTCCTTACTCCTTACTCCTTACTCCTTACTCCTTACTCCTTACTCCTTACTCCTTACTCCTTACTCCTTACTCCTTACTCCTTACTCCTTACTCCTTACTCCTTACTCCTTACTCCTTACTCCTTACTCCATACTCCTTACTCCTTACTCCTTACTCCTTACTCCTTACTCCTTACTCCTTACTCCTTACTCCTTACTCCTTACTCCTTACTCCTTACTCCTTACTCCTTACTCCTTACTCCTTACTCCTTACTCCTTACTCCTTACTCCTAACTCCTTACTCCTTACTCCTTACTCCTTACTCCTTACTCCTTACTCCATACTCCTTACTCCTTACTCCTTACTCCTTACTCCTTACTCCGTACTCCTTACTCCTTACTCCTTACTCTTTACTCCTTACTCCTTACTCCTTACACCTATCACCTATCACCTATCACCTTACTCCTTACACCTATCACCTATAACCTATCACCTTACTCCTTACTCCTTACTCCTTACACCTTACACCTTACACCTTACACCTTACACTTTACACCTCACACCTCACACCTTACACTTTACTCCTTACACCTTACACTTTACTCCTTACACCTTACTCCTTACACCTAACACTTTACTCCTTATACCTTACTCCTTACACCTCACACCTTACTCCTTACACCTTACACTTTACTCCTTACACCTTAAACCTTACACCTTCAGCGGTACAAAAATGGAGATAGGGTACCCAAAAAAAAGGTAATGTTCCCTGAGGGATAGAAAAATAACTAAAAAATGTTTGGCGGTCCTGTTAACTAATTAAGTGTGTATGTACAAACAAAAAGTTATAAAATTATATCAGTTATCCGGTTTCCATAGTACAAGCTCTACTTCGTTTGGGAATTTGGGATCAGATAGGCTGTGTGTACCCCCTTACCCTAACTACTTCTAACTAATCTTACTTGGATGGATGTTACTCAATCACGCTTCAACATAATAATAATAATAATCATTTTATTTAAAAATACACAAGATAGTAAGGATGTACATCTATATGGATTTTGATGAAATTTGGCACACAAATAGAAGATGTTCCTGATACCTTACACATCCATACATTTTACCCATTTTATGTGTTCCTGTGTGATTATTTTCAAGGTTCATCACCTATCACCTATCACTATTTGAAGAACTATAACTATGAAAAGAGTTTGTTTGTTTGTTTGTTTGTTTGTTCCGCCTCAACTACTCAACGGATCATAATGAAAGGCATGCAGATAGTCTATGGTATGGAGAAGGACATAGTCTACCGCGGGTGAAACCGCGGAGGACAGCTAGTAAGATATAATTCTGTGACAACCCTATTGCTTCGTGCAATTAACATACAAAGAGGTCTCATTTGTTTGCTCTGCAGCCATCGCCCTGCGCCGTGTAGCGCACAAACCTCTTTGCATTTGCACATGACCAATACAATTATTTAAATTGCTCTATTTATTAATTTCTTTTTGACAATGTTTCTTTGTGTATCCCTGGCAGGCCACGTTGCTCAAAAATCCAGTAACCGCTGGGTAAAAAATATCTCGAATCCACCCACAAGGAGTGATGAGCCGAACTGCTTTCTATTCTATAACTTACGATTTGATATTGATACAAGATGACTTTGGATTATGTCAAGGCTGAATATAATAATGTTACACGTAGTAAAGAAGTGAAATCTAATAACAAAGATTCGTAAAACTTGAACATCCGCTATCAATTCAACATGAACTAGCAATGAAATTCAAGATCATCTATAGTTGCTCTTGGAAGTGGTACCTTTCACCCCAGAATTCAGTATCGGACAAGTTTAAGCTTTGGGATAGTACGCACGAACTATCCGGAATCTTGCATGATCCTGAAGTGAAGCCACTATTAGGCACACGGCCAGGCGTTACTTGAGCCTCTTAATCTAGGCTTCGGGGACTTCAGAAGTTATTTTCTTTTACTCCTTACTCCTTACTCCTTACTCCTTACTCCTTACTCCTTACTCCTTACTCCTTACTCCTTACTCCTTACTCCTTACTCCTTACTCCTTACTCCTTACTCCTTACTCCTTACTCCTTACTCCTTACTCCTTACTCCTTACTCCTTACTCCTTACTCCTTACTCCTTACTCCTTACTCCTTACTCCTTACTCCTTACTCCTTACTCCTTACTCCTTACTCCTTACTCCTTACTCCTTACTCCTTACTCCTTACTCCTTACTCCTTACTCCTTACTCCTTACTCCTTACTCCTTACTCCTTACTCCTTACTCCTTACTCCTTACTCCTTACTCCTTACTCCTTACTCCTTACTCCTTACTCCTTACTCCTTACTCCTTACTCCTTACTCCTTACTCCTTACTCCTTACTCCTTACTCCTTACTCCTTACTCCTTACTCCTTACTCCTTACTCCTTACTCCTTACTCCTTACTCCATACTCCTTACTCCTTACTCCTTACTCCTTACTCCTTACTCCTTACTCCTTACTCCTTACTCCTTACTCCTTACTCCTTACTCCTTACTCCTTACTCCTTACTCCTTACTCCTTACTCCTTACTCCTTACTCCTTACTCCTTACTCCTAACTCCTTACTCCTTACTCCTTACTCCTTACTCCTTACTCCTTACTCCATACTCCTTACTCCTTACTCCTTACTCCTTACTCCTTACTCCGTACTCCTTACTCCTTACTCCTTACTCTTTACTCCTTACTCCTTACTCCTTACACCTATCACCTATCACCTATCACCTTACTCCTTACACCTATCACCTATAACCTATCACCTTACTCCTTACTCCTTACTCCTTACACCTTACACCTTACACCTTACACCTTACACTTTACACCTCACACCTCACACCTTACACTTTACTCCTTACACCTTACACTTTACTCCTTACACCTTACTCCTTACACCTAACACTTTACTCCTTATACCTTACTCCTTACACCTCACACCTTACTCCTTACACCTTACACTTTACTCCTTACACCTTAAACCTTACACCTTCAGCGGTACAAAAATGGAGATAGGGTACCCAAAAAAAAGGTAATGTTCCCTGAGGGATAGAAAAATAACTAAAAAATGTTTGGCGGTCCTGTTAACTAATTAAGTGTGTATGTACAAACAAAAAGTTATAAAATTATATCAGTTATCCGGTTTCCATAGTACAAGCTCTACTTCGTTTGGGAATTTGGGATCAGATAGGCTGTGTGTACCCCCTTACCCTAACTACTTCTAACTAATCTTACTTGGATGGATGTTACTCAATCACGCTTCAACATAATAATAATAATAATCATTTTATTTAAAAATACACAAGATAGTAAGGATGTACATCTATATGGATTTTGATGAAATTTGGCACACAAATAGAAGATGTTCCTGATACCTTACACATCCATACATTTTACCCATTTTATGTGTTCCTGTGTGATTATTTTCAAGGTTCATCACCTATCACCTATCACTATTTGAAGAACTATAACTATGAAAAGAGTTTGTTTGTTTGTTTGTTTGTTTGTTCCGCCTCAACTACTCAACGGATCATAATGAAAGGCATGCAGATAGTCTATGGTATGGAGAAGGACATAGTCTACCGCGGGTGAAACCGCGGAGGACAGCTAGTAAGATATAATTCTGTGACAACCCTATTGCTTCGTGCAATTAACATACAAAGAGGTCTCATTTGTTTGCTCTGCAGCCATCGCCCTGCGCCGTGTAGCGCACAAACCTCTTTGCATTTGCACATGACCAATACAATTATTTAAATTGCTCTATTTATTAATTTCTTTTTGACAATGTTTCTTTGTGTATCCCTGGCAGGCCACGTTGCTCAAAAATCCAGTAACCGCTGGGTAAAAAATATCTCGAATCCACCCACAAGGAGTGATGAGCCGAACTGCTTTCTATTCTATAACTTACGATTTGATATTGATACAAGATGACTTTGGATTATTTCAAGGCTGAATATAATAATGTTACACGTAGTAAAGAAGTGAAATCTAATAACAAAGATTCGTAAAACTTGAACATCCGCTATCAATTCAACATGAACTAGCAATGAAATTCAAGATCATCTATAGTTGCTCTTGGAAGTGGTACCTTTCACCCCAGAATTCAGTATCGGACAAGTTTAAGCTTTGGGATAGTACGCACGAACTATCCGGAATCTTGCATGATCCTGAAGTGAAGCCACTATTAGGCACACGGCCAGGCGTTACTTGAGCCTCTTAATCTAGGCTTCGGGGACTTCAGAAGTTATTTTCGAATATGCTCAAAGGGTGTCACTGGTTAAGTTTTGCTGGTATTATTTTCAAGTGCTTTGAATGTGTGATTGTGATGTTTTGTATAGTTTTAAAAACTAATTTATGTCAATAAGTTTGTGTTACAACATAGTCACATATAATTCCTGTAATTTTGTCTGTAATATTAGTAGCACTTTTGGCAGATTGGGCCAATCGCAACCCAAATTATAAATTGCCTTTCCTTCTGTAGGTACTGCAAATTCCGATTCTAATGATTCGTAGTGAGGTCTGATATATGAAAGAAGGGCTGATTCCAAGTATACAAATAAAATGAAGCATAATTTCTCTACACATCGGTTACCAAATAGGTACAGGGGGCTTACCACAATCGCTTAAAACAAGGTTAAAATAACCTTATTTGTCTTTTGTCCTGTTTTGACGCCGAATGTCAAAGAGGGACAAAAGTTAAATAAGCTTATAATGATATTGTTTTAAGAGATTGTGGTTGGCCCTCTGGTCATAATTCTGTTTTAAAAAATAATTATTAGGTACGGTATGCTAACATATATTTCAAGGGGTAAAAATGTGATATAGATAAAATATTGAAGACCAATATTTATAGATCCGAGAATCATGATATAAAGTTCCCACTAGACCAATCTAAATTCTCTTTGCCATTACATTTTTAACTGACCTCCACATTACAAATTGAACCGCAACGCTCACATATACCTATATCAGCCAACTACACGTTCAGGATTTAAGTTATAGGCAATAATAGTTTAGTAGCTCTGCAAATCTACCAAGATTAAGTACCAGGCAGGAGATTAACTGAACTGCGGCTGGTGTATCGCTCCATTGACTCCGAAGCCAGGTCTGAACGATCTTCTTAATCCATCGACTCGTTAACAGTACCTCTGTGTCGCAGAATTTGTAGAGATAATGGCATTATGCATAATTTGTATTCGGAAGTTATTTCATATTGACGGGCTAGTTACAGTGGTTACAATGATACATATAATGCCGCAGATCGTGGGTTCACGTCCCACTCAGGACAAATATTTTTGATAAAAAGTTTGGATTAAGCTCATTTAGTTTTTAACTGTTTACACAGTTTCATTGACTTTTATTCGTTGTTATCCAAATTAAGTTTTTTTAGGTTTTTCGCGGATAAAGGCTAAAAATCATTGTTTTCTCGTAGGAAAATTATATTTAAATACAAAAATAACATATTCGACATTATTAACGTAGGTACTTGTTTCTAATGGTGCGTCCATGCTACGCGAACCGAGAGAACAGAATTCGTTCGTTGCTCACGATGTCAAGTGTGGACGTTACAACGAGCGCGATATGGATCCCTGTGTTCATGAAAAAATTGACAAGCGCAGTCGAGCGCGAGACGAATGCTTGTTAGTCCGTCAACGCTACGCGAAAAACGAATCCTGTTCGTTCGTGGCACGGCTCGTGCTCGCTTCGCGTAGCATTAAAATTGCGAGTACACATTCTATGAAACGAATAGATAATACTCCCTAAACAAACGATTTCTACCTTCCTCTGTATTCAATTTCAGTTCGTTGCAACCGCTCGACTGGGGTAAGTCGTTATAAACACAATAATAATTCACTCCACTCCACCAAGGATCCAATTAATTGAATTTTGTTGACATTGCTAACAACTCCATATAATTACTTGTGCATTTACATACGCATCTATGAAGTATCATTCCTTATTCATTAGGCAAGCATAGGAAACGGTGGAGCAATTAAAATGATCAAATATGAAGCCCCTTGGTGATGCCATATTACCCTTTATTGGGGGGACTTTCTAAAAAGGTATGTGCACACTAGGTACATTTCAGTATGATAACATTTATTGTGCGTCTTGAATCGGTGCTGAAAAGGGAATAGGATCGGTGCTCAAAAAATCGGTGCGCAAATGGGAATACTTCCTTTTATTCAGGTTTAAAAGATGCGTGACTTATGAAATGAAATAATAATAGATCTCGAGAGAAGGGTCATGACGCTTGGATTTAGCTTAGACCTGATGTCCCACGGAACTCCCCGCTTAATATCACAACTACACGTAAATGCCAATAGTTACACAATTTTTACTCACACAGCCCAAGAACTTACTTGTTCGTAAGCGTAAGCGCTAGAATGTACTGTAGTGTAAGCACAGCTACAGTACATTCTTCAATGTGTTTTTTGTACATACACACTACCGCGCTCCTCCTACCTCACATTTACACACACATGCGTGTATAGAGTTAGATGGACGAATCGCATGACATGATTTTCATTGCTTTTCCAAGTTTAATCAATTTCAAGTTCTACAGTGCTCCTGTAGAAAAGTCAAATTCCCTCAGGATCACAAGTAAAACCGTTAGGGGCTGCGCTCAAAAGTTGGTATTTTTTTTAAATTAATTATCTCAGGTAATCAAATCAAACAATTGATTCAATAATTTTAGGTGTAATAATCAGATGATAAAATAGTTATAAGTTCCTTATAAAACTGCCAGTAATAGCGTATGAATATTTACAATGTCAAATACAAAATTAACGATACAAAATTAAATGATTCAGAATATACCTAGATCAATAATAATAAACAACCAAAATGTCAGTTAAATAATTATGCAAAATCAATATACCTATTATTATAACTTATACCTACTAATAACACAATATTAAACAAAGGAATGTGATCAATCGCACAATACCCCTACTACGAATAGGTACAGTAGTACCCAATTAATATGGCTTACCGATGTACCTGCGCAGAAGATACATTTTCAATGCGCGGGAAACGCTATTGGTCGGCAGCTGCCGCCATGTTGGCGCGCGCCGTGCGGAGGGGCGTGTCTTGCGAGTGAGACGGAACTAACAGCTGCAGTGTATTATGAACCTTATAGTAGTGATCTAAGGTTGATTGTAAGTTTTAAGCATTCTTTCGTTAATCTTCGGGGCCATACTTTCTTTTCTGCGCGAACGAAGATTCACGACGCGCCATATAAGTTGGGTAATACTGTAATACTATTTATCTATGGTATGTTTAAAAACTCACTCACTGAATAAAAGGTAAGCATACAATGACTAAGGAACTGGCTCTCAAGTGTATCTCCTGAAACATACTGCATGTTAGGTGCTTGGTAACATGAAGGTGGTTCCAGCCAGGCGGGTTGATACTACGATAAACTTTCATGTTAATATCGTCACGGTCACGGTTCAATAAAATAGAGCCTTAAACGGGGCAATAGGGGCAACACAAACATACCTTTCTTTTCCACGTATGGTCATGCCCCCGGCTGGACCACATGAACTCAATGGAGCGCCGTGTAGTGCGCGGCAACCTTTACTCCCTAATATTTATAGTAAATCGGTATTTGCCGGTAAAAGTTACGAAAGGACACAAAGGACAGATTGGACAGGTGTGTATCCAAGCAACACCCAATCAAACGTATCTATGCTATTCCTGTTTTCGCTGTAGGCTTCGCTTGGGTGGATCGGGAGATCAAACGTGGATCTTGTTGTTGTTTGTAACTAGTTTCCCGCCCCGCGGTTTCTCCCGAGATCTTTTATTTTACCTCCTTTGGGTTGAGTTTTGAAATACCCTCCTTTAGTGCATGCATTCCTAATAGTGTGAGTTGTGCGTTGATATGTCAGTTAATCAGTTTTTAGGATCCCGTTACCAAAGAGTGCCAACGGCAACCTATTGCTAAGCCTCCGCTGTCCGTCTATCCGTCCGTTTATCAGTGAGCTGTAACTGTAATAGCTAGACAGTTGAAATTTTCACAGAATGTGTGCCGCTATAACAGCAAATAAAAATGAAATAAAATTAAAGGGGGGCCATACAAGAAACGGCTTTACGGAACCCTTCGTGTGCGACTCCTACTCGCACTTGGCCGGTATTTAATTTATAAAAATCTGAAGATTGGCATTTCTTTCATAAAAGAGTTGAGCCCAAAAAATGTTTACGGTAACTTTAAAACACAAAACAACTTCAGAAACATTTCCTCAAAAGCATATTTTCCACATACGCACGTAATACTGTACCCTCAAATGTAATATTCAATGCCACGTCAGCAAAAGGACGTAAAACAGACAAAGGTAACAAATGCACATGGGTTTTCCATTCGCAATATGATTCCATATAGATGAATACTTACTATGACTGAGTAGCAATTAGATTGAGCAAACACATGAAACCACTCGTTCGGAACAATATGAGAAAGGGTGCAACGGGCCAACAAACAAAAGCTTTATTGGTACCAACGCGTTATTGAAGCACACTCATGCTGCTGTATCGAGCGGAAAAACCGCCATTAATATCAGGTTTTTTAGCACTGAAAAAGCTGGTTTTGTATATTCAGCTTTTGAAAATAGATTCTTTCAGAATTACAATAAAACACAATACAGTACGACCGGTAAGAGAATGCGTTACTGACATCTGATCATGATCATTTTTATAATTTGTTTGTAGTTAGGGAACGCGCGTCCCAACCACGAGCCATCGAGCTAAGGTAAAAGTTTAGGAACACTATGAATGAAAATGTTACGTTTACTAAAACAGCAGTTGAAGCAAAAAGTAGCTTCAGTCATACATGCATTCAGATCTTATCGACAGATTCCTTTTATGCTTTTGTGCGTGACCATTTTATTTAGTCTTCGCCTTTGGATTTTCCAATATTCAATAATGAGCGGTTTCACCATCTCAATACAGTGTGTCTGTATGACACAACTTATGTAAATATCTGTTTGCCCATGTACCCAATAACTCGTAACATTAATGACTTTATTCCCCCGCATTAAAGATGAAAGTGGCGTTTAGTTCCACCAGCGATTACCCAAGCCATTGTGATTCGAAAAATAATAAGTTGATCGTTTCCACATTCATTGGTCTGAACGCATTTGCACGCAATTTCATAGATGCACTAATTATTATCATTTTCTATAGCGTGGTCTGTATATTTTTTGCAGTCTGTTTTATTCAATACTATTTTACATAACTGACTGTGAATAGCTTCATATTGTGATTACGGGTATTTAGTTTACTGACAGGTAGGTATATAATTAAACTTACCCTGCACATTGATTCAAGACGTACTCTATCAAAAGTCTGAATATTCGATAGAATTTGCTAGGAGAGGAAGATTTCGGATTTGCTATTTTGTTTTGAAGGCAAAGTCCCTCCACAGACTTCAAGGCCCTAAGCCGCTTGAGAGCTCGGGATTGTCGACAATTCTAGTGGCACACCTGAGATCCTCACGGATGAGAAAAACCGAGTCAAACGACCCAAGCTGGTATCAGCCCCCCGCTGATGGTAGCAGTACATCATCTGAGGCCGAATTTGCACATTATAAAGCAGTGTTATCCCCGATGTACTACTACTTCGGTTTACTGAGCATCTAGCTTATACAAATAATTTAGGTTAGGTACACAGCTAGGTTGTTAGTTTTTGTTAAACTTACTAACGAAAGATAGACAAGCTATTTCACCAGCTGCTTGGCCGTACTACGTTCTATGACAAATTGAAATTTCAACCTGTGAGACAGCCATAGCGCTCTTACATCACAGAATGCTAGATAATTAGTCTTGGGTCCATTCTATCGTCGACTAGCCTGTCCCATTCACATTGCCGTGACTGTAATAAAGGCTCGTTTAGACAATTTCCTATTAAAAAAGCATTACAGTAGTTTTTCGTGCAGCAGCTATATTAAATTGTTGCATAATTTATAAGTGATTATTATTCAGCTATTATATGACAAAAAATACATTGTTATAATCCGTAGCGACTTTATTATTTGTAAAATGAAATGTTTATTTTAAGTATGTATTATCGCAACCTATAAACTCAGATATCGAAAAATATCACAACAGATACCTACCTATAACTCTTCTAACCTTGCCATTTTCCACCGGGTTATTTCATAAGCAAATTCCATAAAATATTACCTCTACGAGTAATACAAGGTGCTCGTATTACTTGGGCAGCCGAATAGAGAATTGTTTGCGCATTTTAAATGTGTCATTTCTTAGTAGGTAATGAGAATGGTAAGAGATTGATTAATTCGGTCGGTTCTTTAACTCACTATGGATTCCATATCCATAGCAAAAACACTCTCGTAGAGTTATATTAACATATTTTTTAATTGCCTGCCCCCAATCCTTCTGAAACATAAATCATAACATAAAATCACTAATAATGACTAAAGAATTGACTGTTGTCGAAGTCACAAAGCCATTTATTCAATTTGGGCCCTAGTAGGTCATTTATCAAAGCTACTGAACTTACCACCAGATCGGAATTCGGCCTTCAACTGAGAACAACAGGCAAAAAAATCAGCAAGGTTTAGTACAAAAACATTGTTTAAACCTATAAACAGCATTATGTAGATTCTTCCCGACTGTACCCGGTCAAATGCCGCCGGCTCGACTAGACCAGCTCCTTGCGCCGCCCGCGCCTGTCAGTCGCTTGTGTTTAATCAAAATGCAAATTAAAACGCTTCCGCGGCATCAGTCGCGTGACGTGACAAAACGTCGTTTCACTCAGCCTCTGATGTGTATTTTATGTTAGCTCCAGGCACGTTTACGCCGCATCGAATAAGTAACGTAAAGGCGTCTACTAACTCATCTTTGGCACCAATATTTGTGTGAGCGAAATTGAATTCGGTTTGAAAATTTTGTGGGGATTGTTTTGTTGCGACGAAAGTCTACATTGCAATAGATGATACTATATGACACTTTGTACTGTAGTAATGTAGTACTATTAAACATTGTTTCTGCACAATATGTGATAAGACAACAATATTAGGGCTACGAAAAAATTGTTAACGTAAAGTATCACTTTCTATTTCTGGAATATCTCCAAAAAAGTGGAGAAGAATCTACATCAAAATTCGACCATTGAAAGTCAGATGTAAAAGATAGTTGAGAATATGCATGTAGTCCCGATATAAGAGTATGCTCTGCAATTGAATCGAATAAAAGTTTCCCATTCGATCGTTCGCTCTAAGAAACTTTATTCGATTGAACAACTTCAACTAACAAAGTTTCTCTTTAATTTAATATTTTCAAGACTCAACAATGTCTTGAATACTGATTCGTATAGAATCCAGTGGGTAGAATGCATGCAACATTAATCGGGATTAGTTACTGCTAAAGTTGAGAATTTGCTTTTTCGATTTCACATTGAGTTCATTTTCGGTACATTTAGTAAGGGTGACAGCTGTATAACTTTCTTAACAATACTTTAATACAACTAAGCAGTTCTTAAAAAGCATTTTGTTAAGTTCTCTACTTGCTTGCAATAATAGACGTTATTAAAGGAAAATTCGCGAACGATATCAAAGCTTCCGGTTTTTTTAATACTATTTTTATAGCAAATAAGCATACGGCCCGCCTGATGGGAAGCGGTTACCGTAGCTTATCGACGCTTGTAACACCAGGGGTATCACTCGCTGTTCTGGGGGACTTTAATGCCCACGCAAGGGTATGGGGGAACCCCAGAGACAGTCCGAGGGGAGAGACCGTACAGGAGTGGGCGGCTGGTCTGGACCTCCGTTTAGTTAATCGGGGGTCCGTGAGCACATGCGTGCGTTGGCAGGGGGAGTCGATCGTGGACCTTACATGGGCGACTCCTGCTGCCATGCGCATGCTGTCGGGATGGCGAGTTGCAGAAGAGGTGGTCACTCTATCTGACCACCGCCACATCCTCATGGATGTGGCATTCCGCCGACCCGTCACCAATACCAGCCGCCATGAAGGCAGCCCTCCGCGACGTTGGTGTCTCAAGCGGCTAGATCGAGACATGCTCAAAGCCGCCGCCAATGTCGCAGCATGGCCAGAAAACACCGAAGAGATTACGTCCGATCCAGAAAGAGAAGCGGACTGGTTCCGCGGCACGATGATGCAAATATGCGATGCATCAATGCCGCGGTCCAGTCGCCCCAAGCACCGGGCGGTGTACTGGTGGTCGGCAGAGATCGCGCAAATTCGCGCGGTTTGCTTGCGGAGCCGCCGCCTGTACACTAGAGCCCGGAGGCGAAGGCGAACTCCTGCCGAGGAGACAGCCAGTCTCTATAGGGCATATCGAGCGGCTACAGTTGCGATGCAGATCGCCATCTCAGACGCCAAAAAACGGTGCTGGGATGAGCTCCTGGAGGGACTCAACGAGGATCCATGGGGGCGCCCATATAAGATGGTCCTGGGTAAACTCAGGCCATGGGTGCCTCCCCTGACGGAGACCCTAGATCCAAACCTGCTGGGTCGAGTAGTGACTACTCTTTTCCCGGCGGGACGGTCAAGTCCCTCAGTTCACCCCCCGACTTCGTGGGAGTGGAATGACGAGATGGGGGTGACCGTACAGGAGCTAGATCGAGCTATTGGCCGCTTAAAAGCCCGAAACACAGCACCAGGACCCGATGGTGTACCGGGTCGGGTGTGGGTGTTGAGTCTGGCTGCCCTGGGGGACAGGCTGAGGCAGTTGTTCAACAGCTGCCTCCGTTATGCCAAGTTCCCCACGGCCTGGAAGGAGGCAAGTTTGGTCCTCTTGAAGAAGGAAGGCAGATCCGCAGATTCTCCCTCTGCGTACCGTCCCATATGCCTGTTGAACGAGGTGGGCAAGCTGTTCGAACGAATAATTGCCGCTCGTCTCAACGGGCATCTGTCGTGCGTTGGTCCCGACCTGGCTGATAGCCAGTTCGGCTTCCGACGGGGGCGTTCGACCGTAGACGCGGTCTTGCGCGTCCGCTCTCTGTCGGAGCAGGCTGTGTCCCGAGGTGGAGTGGCGTTGGCGATAAGTCTCGATATCGTCAACGCCTTTAACTCTCTGCCTTGGGACGCAATCAGGGGGGCTCTGGCATACCATCAGGTGCCCTCCTACCTGCAAGGTATAGTCAGGGATTACTTGCACGACAGGTACATCTTGTACATGGACCAAGACGGTAGGAGAATCCGGAGGGAGATCACGTGTGGGGTTCCACAGGGGTCGGTGTTGGGCCCGTTGCTGTGGAACCTAGCGTACGATGCGGTTCTGCGTGTTAATCTCCCCGCTGGCGTAAATGTCGTTTGCTATGCAGACGACACGTTGGTGGTCGCCAGCGGGGATACCTTCGAGGGGACCAAACAGCTCGCCGAGCTTGGGGTGGAAGTCGTCGTTGCCAAAATCCATGAGTTGGGTCTGGAAATAGCGCCTCACAAGACCGAGGCGCTATGGTTCCACAAACTGCCAAGAAGCAGGGAACCACCTGACTCGTGTGTCCGAGTAGGTGAGTCGGATGTCGGGGTGGGGCGGTACATGAAGTACCTGGGCCTCACCTTGGACAGTCGCTGGGGCTTTGAAGAGCATTTTGATCGCCTAGTCCCCCGGATCGAGAGGGTAGCGGGTGCTATGCACAGACTGCTGCCTAATCTCGGGGGACCGAGAGAGGAAGTTCGCCGCCTCTATGCGGGGGTCATACGATCCGTAGCCCTTTACGGGGCGCCCGTATGGGCGAAGAGGTTGGCCATCCGACGCTGTCGTACAAAAGTCTACAGCGTCCAACGTAAGATGGCCCTACGGATCGTACGGGGATACCGTACCGTATCCTTTGAGGCGGCAACTATTCTGGCTCGCTTTCTGCCACTGGATATTCTGGCGGACATGGATGCGAGGGTCTATGACCGAATCCGCATCGTCCGCCAGAGTGGTGGAGGTGATCCAGAAGAGGCGATCAGACGGCAGGAGCGACTTATCGCATTCGCGACGTGGCGCGCAAGGCTCTGTGAGGAGCGGCTTGCGCGCAAACGCGTGGTCGGAGCAGTCCTGCCGGTCTTCGAGGCCTGGATGCAGCGACAAGGTGGACGACTCACCTACAGACTTACACAAATACTCACCGGGCATGGGTGCTTCGGTGATTATTTGTGTAAGATCGGACGTGAGGCGACGGCGGCTTGCTTCCATTGTGGGAGCGACCAGGACTCCGCATCGCACACGCTCGCGGTGTGCCCCGCGTGGGAACCCGAGCGGCGGATCCTGGTCGACTTGATCGGTCGGAATCTCTCCCTGCCAGCAGTCGTGTCGGCGATGCTGAGCGGGGATACGGCGTGGAGGGCCGTAGCCTCCTTCTGCGAGACCGTAATGGTCCAGAAGGAGGCTGCTGAGCGGGATCGGGAGAGGGCCGATCCCGCCCGGAGACGACGCCGCCGAGGCGCAGCAGTGCCTCGTGGCGGCCCTCCTGCCCTGTAGCTGGGGCTTAGAATCACAGCTACGGTGATCCCCTGCCTGTCGTAAAAGGCGACTAAACGGGGACCTTCGGGGTCGTGGGCAATCGGGGCGGGGGCCCTGAACGCCCAGAAGCGACCCCGAGGAGGACGATGGGTCGTTGTGGTCACGACTCATCGGGCGATAGCACCGCGAGGGTGCTGGGGGGAGGTATCACACTTCCCCCGGGACGAGCTATCACAGCGCCGCGCGTGGAGGGGCGAGCAGGTACGCGATCTGCACGAGAGCCCGCCCCCCTCTGTAGCGCAGGTGGCGACCACCGTGGGGTTTTAGCCGGTAAAAGTCCGGCATAACCTGGCCGCTACCCCCAGGGCGGTCGGGTATCCTTAAGAGGATTTCCCCACGCTAATAAAAAAAAAAAAAAAAAAAAAAAAGGGGTATCACTCGCGCGTTGCCAACTCTGCAGAAATCTCTTCACACCCGTTTTGAAGAACCCCATGCTCTATCCATTGGGAAAACCACGGCGGGGAGCTCATTCCACAATCAGAAAGTCCGCGGAAGGAAGCTTCTTTGAGACCGCACAGTTCGAAACCATTCTGGTTTCAATGTGTGATGGTTGACGACTCCCCGTCGATGGTGAGAGTTGCGATGGTGGAGGGTAGCCGTGGGCATCAGGTCAAACATTCTACAGAACACTGTCCGTTGTACAAGCGGTAGAACACATTAGGAGGCAAAGTTTCTCCTCAGACTGAGGGGCTCTAAACTGCTTGTGAGCTCGGGATCGTCAACGATTCAAATGGCACGTCTCTGAACCGAGTCTAAACCAAAACCTAAAGCCCAAGCTGGTATCCAGGTGCCAGATACCATGATACCATTTATAACTACGGCTACAAAGATCTTTTCTCCAACCAAAAAAAGAATTTATAACTTAATTATATAAAAATTATTAAAGCCAAAGCCAATAAAAAGGAATATTAACAGTTAATTTCTAATATTCATTTTTTCTTATTATATTATTAGGTTATTCATTACCTATTAATATCACACAAGTGAATTAATTATCGTGTACCAAAAAATATTTTTAGTATAAATTTTATCGATAATTTCATTAAAAGTTGATTAATAAACAAACAAAACAGTAATTGAGGCGTGATTTGCAGTAATTGTACTTTAATTTAGAAATAACATGATTTTAAAGCTATACAAATCATGGTTGAATAAATTTGACGTAATGAACACAGTGGAGTCTAAAAAGGTAAATCGAGGTATTTTTAAATAATATTTGTAAAGGTGGCAAATAAGCTTATGGCCCGCCTGATGTATAACCTACTATAGAAGCTTGCTTCACTAGGGGTATCACTCGATCATGGAAAAATCTCTTCACGAGAGGGGTTCGAGAGGAATCTTCCTTTTTAAGGCGCTGATCGCTCAGTGGTTTAGCGACGTCTAATACCGTGACGTAGGTCCGAGTTCAAATCCTACAGTGAGATTGAGTTTTTGGTGAAGGAAAATATCGTGGTGAATCCACCATGGTGATAGGGTACTTTGTAGTACCCGCCTGACTGGCTACCACCCTCATGTTGAAAATCTGTCACCAAGCACGTAAGTGTTCCGACAGCTGCACTTGAGAGCCGTTCCTTTCTAAGTGTGTGCTTACCACCTTCGGCTACATCATCACTTACCATGGTGAGATTGTAGTCAAATACAGGACTATTAAAAAAAGTCACATTTGAGAGTGTCAAAGTGCCAGTACAGCGCCTCAGAGAGTACTACGTAGCTTATTCACCGCACATACACAACAGCATATAAAAATAGTATTTATTCATAAACAAGTCATCAAATCCGAATTGGTTAATGACTTTAATTTTATAACCTTTTAGAATGGATTTGCCGTGAATTTAGGAAATTAAATATATTCTATAATATATTATATTCAGCTCGAGAGGCCTTTTTAGAACCCCAGGTGTGGTGATTTAATGTGGATCAATGCACGTTTTAATTACATTTTCATGGGAATTGTTAAGCTGAATCAACAATAATCATTATTACACGCTTGTAATGATTCGCTGGGTACTTCTCACTTATAGAGTCTCACATGTATAACTATAAATAAAACTGATGCATATTGTTAACTTACCATAATAATACGTAGATTTTTATTATCCTTAGTCTAATTTGTCTTTTTCTATTTCTTAATAAATAAAATGGACTTTAAAGACCAAAATACCTTCAAAGAAGTTACATAGGTAGATAACTCTTAATTGGTACACTTCCTGATAACTAATATAATAATAATAATAGAAACTATTTTAATAGTATTAACATATCATGTACTTTACATTGGTTTCAATAAAATATTTTTTTTTATATTTCAAATTCTTGTTGGAATTCCAAGCACAACCCGTGAAAACGCTATGAGTGTTAAATTATAAAAATGTGAATATTATGTAATACGACTTTTTCTATGAAATCCACGTCCTGAATGTTATTGGTTTTATATCGGAATCCTGTCACTGTTTCCATTGTCACCAAATTTACGAAACACAGTTCTACTAAACAACACTTAAACAGTATTCAATCATATCGGAAACAGTAATTAATAATTGAACTGTTTTACAAAAAACTTGAACAGACTTCAAAGTACACTAAGAAGAAATCAAATCCTGATCTGATGTCAATGGGACCAAACGGCAACTCAAATAAAAAAAAAAAATCCAAATCGGTTAATAAATGACGGAGTTAAGAGGTAAAAAACAATTTAAAAAAAATGCAACTGCTACTTTTTTTGTAGTCGGTTAAATTATCATTAAGTAGGTGATTTTTCTAATAATAAAATAATTTCAAAAAAAGTCAAAAAAAATGAAAGCTTATTAAAATTATAGAAAACTGCAAACGGTACCATCGTCCGTCACTTTTCTTTCATCTCACCGTTCATCCTCATATCGAAGATACATCGATGAGGATCTTACCGAGGTGGTCGTCCACGGAAAGGTTCAATCGAACATTCTTATTGCGGACCATTAGGATAAAGTCCTCATCACGGGTTTCTCTCAGCGCTACGACATGGGGTTCTTCAAAAACGGCACAAAAAGAGCTCTTCATATCCGGCAACACATCGGATATCCCCTGATATTGTAAATGTCCATAGCCGGCATGACCGCTTACCATTAGGTGGACTGTCAGCTTGCTTGTCCGTTGAAATGAATATAAAACCTGAGTTATCTAAAATCGTGTCGTACAATAAATAACATTGGAAACAAGCAACACTGTGCGCATCTCGATAAGTGCTGAGGCCAGCAATGGTTTCTGTTACATTCGCAGACGAAATCTAATTTACTTTTCAAACTTTTACGGTTCGCTCCGTCTAGACTTAATGTCCGAAAACACTCTGTTCTTAACACTGTACGTACGTTTTGGTGTTTCATTTCAATTATGTGGTGACGGGTTTTCGTGGGTATTATGTGTTCTTACCGAATTTTCTTTGTATTGTTATGTGTTTGTATTGTTGGAGATAATAACTACAGCTGTATTGTTGTTCCATTCTGAATATCTAGTCAGCTTTACACACTATATTAAGGATGATAATAATACATAATAACTCTCTTGTTTGTTATTATGTTGAGAAAAGCTGTCGCTGTATATTTATATAATGAAAATAAAAGCCTTCATTTATACAACAACTACTATACATTTGAGAACGGTTTCTACGAAAACGGATGAAATATGTAGTATACGCTAATTTAATTTCGTTACAGCTTTTATTCGGAAAGTTAAGGACTCAACAAAATTGTTTCACTTAAACTAAAGAAATACAGATGTAAATAAGTAAAAACTGTTTTTATACATAAAATATTGCTATAAAACACATGACTAAATAATAATAAATATTGGAACAAGCCACATCGTATTTAATATTCACAGTCATGGTATTCAGAAACATTGTTGCATATAGACCAATGCATTTCCGTAGATCAATATTCAAAGGCTGTCTACACTAGGGTTTTATTATTCCACCTCCTCGATCCACGACACGCCTTCGACACTGCCTCCATCGGCAAGCTGTCAAAATAACCCCTACAGTTTACAATGTTGTACATGTATAAGGTGGCGGAGTCTATAAGTCGCTAGGTATATGAATATTGAAATAAGATAAGATAAAAATTTATTTGAGGCACATAAAACACTATTACAAATTACATTTGAAACGATGACATCTACAATAGTATAAAACTGTGTCGCAGATATCAACGCCCTCCTCCGTTTCACAAACATGAACAGAGTCTAAAACAATAAGAAAATATTTTTTATTCAATTAAAAACCTTCTCATGCACAAAATAAATATTATATTCTCACTTATAGCATTTGCGTGATGTGGCGACAGTGCTGCTAATTCTGTTGTTTACAACAAATTTTAGTCTCACTATATCTCTTTCTAACAAATAACATAAGAAAAGGATGAAAGAAATTTAGTCCTGTCAAATTAGTCCAATGTTTGTTTTCAATATAAATTAAGTCGCCGTATATCGCGGTTACGTCTAAATACCCGTAAATGAAGACGGCAAAGACTAATTTGACAGCCTTACATATGTTCTATCCTTTTTCAATAATGTTCGTAAGAAAGAGATGTGATGTGACTAAAATTAGTTTAGTGCGATTTACAACAGAATCGGCACCATTGTCTTAGGCCCGGTTTCAATAAACAAAAACGAATCGTTTTGCTTACCAATGGTAGGTTTTTTATTGCTAAACTGGGCATATAGATCACTTCGTAAGCTAATTTTACCTGTGATAGCTACTTCCATATGGGAGGGTCTGCTATGCAAAGCTTTGAGGTATTTGCTTCATTATTAGTAGTAAGTCTTAATTTTAATAAATCTTAACCGATACCGGTCGGTAAATTATTGAAACCCCAACAAGCAACACTTGTTCACAAGTATGATGCATATTTTTATACTCTAAATTTAGGATGGACATTCAATATGACCTCTTTTATTCATTAAAACCCCTCAAAATAACCCTCTTATACTGTATACTTCTATGTAACTATACGCAGGAGATAATGGAAATATCGCATTCTTTACGCATATTATTATCTCCACTTGATTCAAAACTTTGTTGTTGTAAAATTTCATATAAAATCGACTTCAGATATCAAGACATCAAAAATTTTATTTGTTTATTTTATTACAAGCATAAAATTCTCTCCATCTTTTGCATAAAAGAACATGTATAGGTTCGTATTTTATATCATAAAGTAAAAAAACTATGTTTTTACGGGTTTTTATGAGGTTTTTTCTAACAAGTACCTAAGTGCAAGTTCTGAACTACAGGTCTTAGAGAAAAACGCTAAAATAAATCATGAGCAGAATTTTAAAGAAAACAAAAATGGCATTAAAAAATGAACAAAAAATGTGTATTTTATAGATATGCATTTTTTTCAAAACTTTTTTCGATTGCTAGAAGTTACCCAAAATATTATTTTATATTTACTTGACCATGTTTTATAAAATCTATCATTCTGCGTAAAGTTTGACGAGGTGGAGCAGATCTCGCAGGGAACTCACTATGTTTAGTTATAAAGAATTAGCTCCTAACATTCTCCTAGCATGCCACTTTTATTTTCTTCTAAATTCAGCTCATGGTTCCTTACAGCATTTTTCTCTCAGTAGTTCAGAATCTGCCCATACTGGCTAGAAAAAAAATCACTCTGTAGTTTTTAAAAAAAGTCAAAAGTCCTCTCAAAATATAATTTTGCAAAACAGCTTTTTACTTGAATCCGTGTTAACCGTCACCTGCACAATTTCATTTCAGAAACTAAGTTTTTCAAGGGGCGATGCATCTGCGACGCTCCATATCGATTTGAGAGGCGAAGCCAGTAAATAGCGAACAGTATGAAAGTGGACTCCTTTGGGACCTTTTGGGGGCTATTCTTGAATCACTGTGACATTATTTATTTATTTACCTTAAAATAAAATAAAGGGGTAGAGTATAATCTAGCTGTCCCCCGCGGTTTCACTCGCGTTACTGGGATAAAAAGTTACATATAGCAATCGGGAAGTAGTAGTTCCGGAGAATACAATCCTACATCCAAACTATCAAACTAACTTTTTTATATAATATAGCAAGTGAAAAACTTAGTGTGTGAAAACCTACATGTTTTTTTTTTTCAATATATTACAACTTTTTTTAATAAATTCTACTACTAATACAAGTTCGCCAAACTGCACAAAACAGTTTGTTGGCGAAAGAGGCGCTCGGGATACACACGCATTTTATCTTTATAATATTATAATAATAGCACAAAAAGAAAGTTTTTTTTTTTATATAAAACAAAAAAAGAATAGAAACTAAAAAATACAAGTATATAATAACATTACTTACTGATTAAAAAGTGTTCGTTTACAAATAATAAGTTTAAAACATCGATCTGTATGGTTTAAAAGTAATATAATTCCTGAAAATGCTTCATACGGTCGTAGTTCTTCGAATCTAAAATAATATTTCTCAGAATTAATAAAATGATTATGAAGTTTTTTAATTGACTACTGAACAAACCTGTATTACTTTTGCAAAGTGACCTTTTGAAATAGATATTTATTCCTAGAATCGTATTAATTGCCATGCATTTCAGATATATCGCGTGATATTGAAATAGTTCGCCAAACAGAGGAAGTTTCGACTAAGCTATCACATGCTCGACGCAACTATTTTGCCAACACTTTAGAAGGCTACAAGGATTTGCAAGCTCTTTTTACGGGTTGGCTAAAATGGTAGTACGATTTATTGGAAAATATATAAAGCTAAGTTTTAGTGATATTGCTTTCATTTTGTTTTGATGAATTAAATTTATTGGCTCAAGATATTAATAAAAGAATGGCCGCTTATTTTCATTATATATTAATTCAAAGGCTAATTTGATAATGACTGTGGTGAAAATTGCATGACTTTTTTTTATAAAATCTCAAAGTTTTGAAACTTTTATGGAATTATTCCACGAAATAAAATCCACGTGAAAAATACAGGATATTAACTTATCATCATGACATACAGTTTGTGACCTAAAAGTTGACAACGTAATCTGCGTTAATTAATTACCATCAGAATAAAAATGGCTGAGCATTTTTTAAATTATGCTTACTAGCTTACTTCCTGCGGTGTTACTCAGGTTACTGAGGGATCTATTAATTTTCCGGTTTTTTTTTTACATCGATACTTTGTGCTAAGTTTTAACCAAAATTTACACATATTCATGTAAATAAATTACCACTCATATGAGTAGGATAACCATGAACTTGCTGAAAATGATAAAGGTACGAATACATGGACATTGGAATGAAAAAAGCCAAATAAGAGCTGAATGGATTTTGCATTCTTACTCAGGAGTCGGTTTCTTGTAATGACACAAACTTCTAAATCGGTTCAAGCATTTCGAAGATAACAATGAAACGGACAAACATACATAAAACCAGAAAACATAACACTCTTTTTTCGGACAGTCATTTAAAAATAGAGAATTAATAATTATGTTCAGTCTTGCTACTCGTATCACTCAAGATAATAGACTAATGCAAGACGAAAAGGTTTGAAATATTTATATTCTCAGCATGGAATAGCGAGAAATACTCCCTGCATTAATCTTAAATATGTATGAACCTCATTGCTTTCAAAGCTAGCAGTCGCAAACTTACGAATTACAAACTATCAGAGTTCATATTCAATATAAATCAGGCACAAATACAAAAACAAATTCCAAATATTTACTTATAGCAAAACAACTCGCTGTTTGAACAATTAATCAAAAAGAAAAACAACGTTGAAAAGGACAAGGGACCTAATATTGCCTCGGTAGTCGACGCGAGCTCGGACATTGTGAGAGTAACTACTGTCGCGGAATACCGATGACCCCCCGCGGGCGCATGCATTATTTATCCACCTAAGCCCGCCCAAATGAATGCACCAGCCAAGAAAAACAACATGCGGAGACGAGATACATGGCTATATTGTGGATGGAATAGGCTTGGGAGTGGAAAGAGGTGGACTGGCGGCGTGGTTATGTATCTGAAGATAAGGCCCCCTAAAAAGGATGCTAAGCCATATTGCTAACGCAAGTCATTTTTTCGAATTTACTGCAGAACTTAAGTAATTCATCAATTCCGAGTATTTTAATGAATTGAATTGTACATAATGAGTAACTATTTTACCAAAAAGTATTGGAATTACGTAGTGTTTGTCGAGAAATCGAAAAAATGAATTCCGTAGCAATATTGCTTTAGCTTCCTTTTTAGCCCTCAAGATTTGAAACATTTAATGAGCTATAAACTCTTAAAGCTGGCTGCGTATTCGGCTGCCAAGCAGGTAGGTTGTCTTTCTGGTGGAATAGTGCCCCTAAACGGCATTTCAGTGTACCTAGTGTTTTAGCAGACGAGATTAAGAGTAGAGTCTACAGCTACGAGCTATGTGGGACACTTTCCAGTCCATAATGGACCAGCTTCTTGGGGCACCTGAGGCATATTTCCAATAGAGAACTGCATGAAGATTTTGGTACCTAGATTGGCCAATTGTCTCATCCAGTTTAGTAACTCGTCCAACATTGTCCCCTACCACCGTGTGTCGACGTGTATCCGAGGCTAAACGACGGAAATAAAAATCCTATAAATATTGAACAACCATATTTTTCTCACTTTGTCGTGTCGGAGCCCGCCGTGTCGTCCGTTTGTCGCCTTCTACGGTGATGTTAGAGTGTTTACACACGCCACTTTGCCGATTTGTGCGTTGATGTTGTCTGTACAGTGCCGTAATCTGTATCGCGATCAAGGAATTTAAAATTATATTAATCTCGGAATTTGAAACATGAGGATGGTTTCTGAGGGTGATTTATTTTAATGAGAATTATTTTTATACATTCATAAACTTATCGGCGCATAAAAGTATGTTAACAAAGTTATTTTTTTCTTAATCATACCATATAAGTATATAAAACAATAGTAAGAGCGGACATATCGTCACAAAAACTCGCCAAAAACCGCTGCGATTTTTTTGTCTGGAAGGACCTCTAAATTTTAGTCTATGCACCGCACACACTGCGGCTTCGATCTCGAATTTTTGGGGCTTCATAGGGGACTGCGTTTATTTTTATAGACGATCATTTTTGGGGGGATCAAGGGAAAATTGCTTGCCTTTGTACATGCAGAGGATTTTCAAAAACGAATGGGACGATATCTTACAATATAGTGTAATCCTCCAAACATTGAGGGCTCTATATTGGCAAATATTTTTATCACCAACACAATCTGTAGATGCGTAAATATCTTTGTTTTAAGCAATGAAAGTAGGTACCTAATCATCAAAAAGTATTCAATGTTTTTATGGATATGAATGAAATACCTTTTAGTCATTCAAGAAATATAATTTTGGACTAATCGTAAATTAAAATACCTCCTAAGAATTTATTATATTTACAATAAAATTCACAAAATACAATTATATAGACAATTTCCTCGAGTCTGCCGCTACTACCGATCCTTATTTTAATAAAGAAAAAATAGTCATCAGTATTCTATCTAAATAATAACAACATAATATTGCATAAGGGCAGACACTGAATATCAGTAATAAATGGTAAATCAGCTAAATTATATTATTCCTGTTTTCTAGCATGGAATAAATTCTCATAATATATGCAATGCAATGTAAATATTATGAATAATTATTTCCTAATAGTGTATCTACCGGTGGTGGTCGTTATTGATAAACTCGTCGCAGATTATAAATTAAAAGATAGATTGTAAACTAGGGTCACTATAAGGAGTGAAGAAATGTGGATACAATATAATATTTTGTATTTCTTTTTACTGTGAATATATAGAGTAAGTAATGATGTGGCCGTTGAAAAAGTCCAGATTTTGCAATTTCAAAAATAAATAATGGTATAAAATACATTTTCTGTTAACCATATGTCAATAATTATATGTATGTATATTGATCTGAATTTATTGACTCGAAAGATTGCGAAATTTATCAAAAAGTAGTATAACCATACTGTATAGGCGTTATGTTTGTTTCCATGCAAAAGGAACCGTAATTAATACAGCGATTCCCTGCTATCTCCTGGTTACCCCACACACTCGCCGGTGGTAATCCAGTAAACATTACGACTTAATCTCGCTTAAATTGCCAGTTATCGCTTCTAGTCCTGTCTGCGAGCGAGGGGGGACCTTATTGGTCCATGGTTCTAATGGAGTTCCTCGCTTACATAGCTAATTGTAACTTTTAGGTCCCGCCCGCCCGTTAGGTGTTTTCAATTAATGCAGATGCGTGCAAATTCAAAATGATATTGTGCATCTATTTTAATTTATTTATCTATGGATAGATAAAATTAATCATCCTTCTATGGAAGGTAAGAAATACACTGTGGTCATTTTAGTTAGGACGGATTTAGTCTTGAGACAGTTTTGTCATAGTTGTAGCTACATATCTGAATTGTCCTAAAATGTCATGTCCAGTCAGATCAGTCAAATACTAGTCATCCAGTCAGATATTAAGTTATCTAAGTATACATCACTGATGCCGTTCTTTTTCTAGAAAATATAAATATTGCAAATAAAAATTACTTTTAGATAATAATCGTCAAAATTACACTGTTACATTAAAACATTTTTCCTGACACGTTTAATGTCGCAAAAGTAGACTTTCATATACCTAGCTGTAAATTATTCAGAGCGTTATCATATCCCGTGAGCGTTCCTCCATCCATTACTGGCATTACTGTAAAAAGCTTTCTTTGAGTTGTCATGTACAATTTGATACCGTATTCAATTTATAAATTAGGTATATGAAATTCATTTTTATAAGATTTTCGTTAGTTTCACCTGTCCGGTATCTGTAATAGAATCTTGCAAGTTCAATTTGACCCACTTCCCAGTGTCCAATTGAGCTGAAATTTGGTATACACTAGATGACATATGGAACAGAGACGTGGTCTTTCACTGCTGGCCGAATAAATAAGCTCAGAGGCACACAGCGCGCTATGGAACGAGCTATGCATTCGTAGGAGAACGAAAACTACCGATATAGCTCGTAGATTTAGTAAGCTGAAGTGGCAATAGGCAGGCCACATCGCTCGAAGAACCGATAGCCGATAGAGAAGGAAGGTTCTCGAGTGGCGACCACGTACTGGAACCAGGTGGACCGATGACCTGGTCAAAATCGCTGGGCAACTCTCTGTACATTTCACGAGTTATCGCTTGAGAGGAAATGACTGACAAATTATACTATCTGGCTCACGGGCTATAATTCCAATTTCAGTTTCAAGACAGAACAAAATAAATACGGAACTCTTTATATACAGTTACAACTTCTAATAGAAACTGTGTAGCGCTATCTATTACCGTTGCCGTGTTGAATTAAATATATTTTTGCGTTTCCTTTTCCGTGCATCGTGTTCTTAGGTCCTTCTTTATGGGAGCCTTCGCGGGTGGCCATTACACTAATTTAAGCTTTCCCGCTATTGGGGAATTCCACTTCTTGTCTGCAGTCGGGATTGCACTCGGAATGTTTGTTTAATTCTATTCCAAATTGTTTGTGTTTTGTTTTACTAAAGATTTTTTTAACTAAAGATCACAATCTCAATCACCATTATCTGATAAAGGTAGCTAATTGCAAGCCAAGGAAAAATCCCTTTAGAGTAGTAGTTATACCGAGCAATCCAATTCCGCAACTAGTCAGTGATTTTGCACTGATTTTGAACAGTAAGGATCAATCACTTTATCTAAATGTTTTGTGACTTATGCCTAGTTTCTATAAACAAAAACGAATCGTTTTGCTTACCAATGTTTTTTTAGTGGCAAACTGGGCATAGGTATATAGATCATTTTCGTAAGCTAATTTTACCTGTGATAGCTACTTCCATATGGGAGGGTTTGCTATGCAAAGCTTTGTGGTCTTTGCTTCATTATTAGTAAAGATAAGAGTCTTAATTTTAACCGATAACGGCCGTAAATTAAAGGAATCGGCCAGTAGTCAATTCAGAGTGCATTGCCGGTGGCGGAAAATTGGCAGAATAGATTTACAAAATGAACGTTATTACACTTCTGCTTGTTCAATGGTTACAAGATAAAAAGATTTTCGTCGCATGTTCATTCACATCCTTTCATCACGTCACCGGCTCGTCAACGTCACGTTACCGATCAGTCAAAAATCGTCACGTAAAAACATAGTTTGTACACAAAGTAAAACAACACACATACAAGTTCGTAAAAGCTGTAGGGTGTCAACGCCACATATCAGTCGCCGCTTGCTTCGGTGACGTGATGTGAAAAAAAAATGGAGACACATTTGTACAGTAGTACCCAACTGATATGGCGCGTCGTGAATCTTCGTTCGCCCATAAAAGAAAGTATGGCCCCGAAGATTAACGAAAGAATGCTTAAAACTTACAATCAACCTTAGATAACTACTATAAGGTTTATAATATACTGCAGCTGTTAGTTCCGTCTCACTCGCAAGTCACGCCCCTCCGCACGGCGCGCGCTAACATGGCGGCAGCTGCCGACCAATAGCGTTTCCCGCGCTTTGAAAATGTATCTTCTACGCAGGTACATCGGTAAGCCATATTAGTTGGGTACTACTGTATTTTCAAATGATAATTATGAATGAAACAAAGAATAAGGGCCATACATGGATAGAAATCCATCACGTAAGGGGATGTCTTTGGTAGTATAGGATTATTTTCATTAAATGCATACTTCTGCCACCGGTCGGGTATTTGGTACGTGGACAGAATCGTAAACTTATCGCAGTATAAAGATAGTGGGACGGGGTGACATATGTGCCGTTTAATTGCAGTATTGAAGTGCAAAAGTTGGACAAATTGTTTGACTTGATGCCTACGACTACCTTCCACCATCGCAACTCTCACCATCGACGGGGAGTCCATCCTCACACATTGAAACCAGAATTGTTTCGAACTGTGCGGGCTAAAAGGAGTTTTCTTCCGCGGACGCTTGGACTGTGGAATGAGCTCCCCGCCGTGGTTTTCCCAATGGAGTACAGCATGGGGTTCTTCAAAAAGGGTGTGAAGAGATTTCTGCAGGGTCGGCAACGCGCTAGTGATACCCCTGGTGTTGCAAGCGTCCATAGGCTACGGTAACCGCTTAAGTAAGGCGGGCCGTATGCCTGTTTGCCAATTAGTGGAATAAAAAAAAAACACACACTTGTCCGCGCCACGAGTATCGACCACACCGGAGAAAACGAAGTCCGAAGAACGAACGACGAATATTCGTCTATTCGTCCGATTCAGCGCGGATAAGTGTGCGAGGTTTCATAAGATTTCATAGAAGTAATTCTAAAATTCGATTCATTCGGCTCTTTCACAAGTGAGCGTTTACCTTTAAAGTAAATTACGGCCCACGAGAAAAAATAACTGGAAAAATCATATGAAATCGGTTAATGTAATTTTTTTCAGTTAATTTTCTCAAAATTTTGTTTGAAAATAGGTTTTCTAAAACATCCGTTTCAATTTTGAATCAAAGACAAACACGTATCTCTGGGACCAGTTAAAAAGATATGTTCAAGTAAACGATCCAAAACTTGAGTTGCTCTATGAGCTGCAATAAGCCATGAAAGAGAAATAGCGATTTCTCAAACTGATATCAAAAAGCTAAACCAAAGAAAACCTAAGGTCCAAAAGAAACCGTTTTCATACAATTAATTAATGCACGAGAAGGTGATACGCACTATTGATACTGTTTTTATTTATTTAACATTACAATTCCTATAAATTTGTTTTCATTTGCAAATTTCGTTCAATAAAACATTATTACCTTAGGAAGAATCTCTCAAAAAATTCCTCGTTTTTCAAAGTTAGGGGTTCCAAACTACAACCTTCCGGAGTCTCGCGAGTGTATTATGAAACAAAATAAAGTAGTGACATGTCTAATAAATTTACGCTTACATTTACAAAACAATTTCAATTCTACACAAAGGATGATTTTGTAGGACACATACGCAAAGAAAATATTGTTGGAATTTCACGACAATATTTCCGGATAAAATTAGGTAGGTTGCTGGCCGGTGACACAACATTGCGGCATGACAAGGGTCAACCTCGTTAAATTTATCCGGTAACAACTTCAGGTACACTGTTAGATTGTTAGTATACTGATGCGTCGTTTTTTAAGCGTAACTGTCCTAATATTGATGAACAGCCCCCCTAAAAAGGAAGCTAAAGCAATATTACTAATGGAATTATTTTTTCGAATTTACAGCAAATTTTATGCAATTCATAATTTCCGAATCTTTTATTGAATTGAATTATCCAAAAAAAAAAATCCGTTTGCAATATTGCTTTACTTCCTTTTTAGCCCCCTGCAGGGCTATTTTAAAACGCTCGGATTCGATATCGGAAACGGATTCAAAAACTACCGAGGCGATATACCGCAATTGCTTTTTTAATTTCTGAATTCGAATATTTTTAATGTTTCTTTACGGAAATATCAATTCGATTCATAGAAAAGTTTTCGGAAATTAAAATAGCAATTGCTGAAATTCGCCTCGAAAATTTCTTAATCCGTTTCCGATATCGAATCCGACGTTTTAAAATAACCCTGCAGATCCCCAAAACATTTGATGCATCTATACATTTCTAGTTTTTGTGTGGAGAATCTTAATAATAATTTAAAGAATTCTGACTATCACTTTGTAATATGGGACCACTTTGCAAAAGTGGTAGTATACAAAAGAATTTTTCAATTTTAAAAGTCGTGTTTTGTCTCTACTATGAATTTATGCCACATAATTGAAGCATAAACAACATTTATATATATCGAGTTATTTTTACTCTAGACCACGTCACGAATTTTACTATGATATTATGAAATCTGATGATAATTTAGAAATCTTATAAATCGTATAGTAATTACATGTTAATAGCGGTACCGCAACCTCATGTACCATTTGTCAGTATGCTACAGCTCTTAGAAGGAGAATGGACAGATTTATGTAATAAGGAAGAAGCGCAGAGGTAAGGAAAATCTACTCTTGAAATAGATGCGAATGTTAGGAGGAAAAATTTGACAATTTGTTTGGGTGAAACATGTTGTTGGATGCTTTTATTTACTGAATAATGGCTCCGTAAATAAAAAAGTAAGAGCAATTATTTGGTTTAGGTATAATATTAGTATGTATGTAATATTTATATAGTATAACCTTATTATTACTAAGTTTGGTCAAACATACTTACGCCAAAGAAGTCGGTGATGGATGTATCTGTGGGGCGATTACGTAACTAAATTTCAATCATTTTCGAATTGAAATCGGTTCAATATAGTTAGTAGTAGGTATTCTGATAACTTTTTTACGTTCTGATAACTGCAAATACAAACAGTGGTACATTAGAAATGGAACCATTTCCGATTTTGTAATATTTCTAACGATTCAAAGGTTATTTCAATCTGAATTTCATTGAAATAATGTTACGCAATCCACGTACTGTACTCTATCTCGACTCAGTATTGCATTGTTATATTTAAAACCATCTGGGTTTTACAAAAACAAGAAACCTAATCTAAAGTTAATGTTTTGTCTTACTTTATCTTCATTCCCAAACATAACAGTAGGAAAAGCTAGTTGAACAGTTCTCATTTCGATTTCATCTTTTCTCCTTTGAGACAGTTCTCTTTGTGACTACTGAAGACATATCAATTTGTTCAGGAACAAAAAGAACAACTTCCATTCTTTATTTTGATTAATTTCTTTATTCTAAGAAAGGCCGTCGTTTCCGACTATTGTTCAAAATATCGTATCAATGTACAACACACAAATACACAACACACATATACACAACACACACACTAACACTAGCGCACAAATACACACTCACAGATTATTTAAGTTTATATTAGATAAGTTTAATTTGATAGCTTAATATTATTAATTATTTAGTTTCTTCTTCAATTCATCATCATCAGCCTATAATGTCCCACTGCTGAGCACAGGCCTCCTTTCACAAATGAAGGTGAAAGGGAATGGGCAATACTCCACCACGCGAGCCCACTGCGGATCGGTGGAGGTAGGCTAGTGGTCAACCTACTGTTGGAATTTTTCAAGCCGCCTAGGAGGCATCCAACTAGCTTAACGACTATCACAATTAAGTGATAACCGGGACCAACGGCTTTACGTGCCTTCCGAAGCACGGAAACGCTCGATTTGAAATACCACTAGGCGGTCACCCATCCAGGTACCGACCACGACAGGCGTAGCTTAACTTTGCCGATCGATTAAGAACGGCTTATCATGCTACACCACGAGCGATTTCAATTATTTCTGTTTTATTTTTTTTCCTCTAGTTTTACCTTTTGGCACTTTTGTATACCTACTATAGATTATGTAAATGTTCCTATGTTGTGGGGAAGACACTGTCTCTTGTAACACAGTTAATACTACCACAAGAGACAGCGCTTCATATTTTAATGTATTTTACTTTTTTGTACACAATAAAGTTTTATTATTATTATTTATTATGTTCGGATTAAAATTACCAAACAAAGTGTACAAAAAATGTTCAGTAAATGCCAATTCTATTTTAAATTACTAATTGTTGACTATTAATTGCATACAATGTGTTTAAGGGTAAGTAATATTCTTTCAACAAAATGAGAAAATGTTTCAAAAAACAAATATATACTAAAACCTGACTGACACTAAGAGGGGATTTCACATTCCCACGGGATCCCGTTAAATAGAATTCATGAGATTCAGGCGAGTCCACTAATTGTATTTACTATCGAATTTACAGCTTAGTTTGTATTGAAGTCACAAAAGAATCCTCTGCCAAGCGAGTTTATAAGCTAAGTGGAAATTAGTCACATTCATTATTAATCGTTATTTATTTAAATATTACTTATTAATTGAAAGAATTAATAATACAAAATTCTTGAAATAAAAATATTATACATACATGTAAATATATATATATATAAATGAACATACATATATAAGTACGAGTAGGTATATTATAAACCTGCCAATTTTCAGAGAGGTAGAGTTTATTCGCTCAAAGAGCAGCTCGACTGGAGAAGATAACAGAACATAACAAAATTTACTATCTCCAACTAACACAAAATCGGATATAAGTTAATTGTGACCCACCATCAATTAATAAAAAAATAAAAAGCGCCAGTAGCATACCATTTATTTTAAATCCCACATTTTGTCATGTCCCTAGCCATGTCATTTCACGTCACAGCTGGAATAATGGAGCGACAGCAAACTCTGGAAAGTCACTCGCTAATTGCGTGTCAGGCCCTTAATAACGATACGGGTTTCCAACTTGTATGACGTTTTCAGTAGAGTTTACAATAATAAGCCCGTATTACAGGCGAATGATAACATTTACTTACCTTGTACCGTCGGGCCTTAACAATGGGGAAGTGATTTATTCTGTTGCTGAAATAATTATGTATCGTAGCCATATTGCTAAATTGTTTAGTAGTTACAATTTTGGTAAGCTTAGATAAGTTACATAATTCTTGACAACTGGGTTGATTGACTAATGTTGTATTTTTTACAGCCCAATGAGCGAGTGATGCGTTGGAACCAAAATCTGGGAGAGAGACGTATTTGTGTGTGGTGGCGAATTTTATACTGTTGCAATGACGTAATTTGTGTGTGAAGTAATGAGCTAAAGACTACTGTAACAAACGTCATCTGCAGTTTGGTTTGAAGGGCCCAGCAGGTGGGTAGTGAAGGACATTTACTATTCAACTAATCGTTCAGCAGCCGATATTGTAACTATCATATAAGCTCTGAGTATTCTCATGATCTTCATTATTCTTGCCAAACAGTTGTCCTTCTTATGAAGCTGATTTTTTGAAAAGAGTAACATGAACAATAGATATCTATGAATGCAAGCAAAACAAAAATATTAACAAACTCAGTCAACCATGATATCTAAATCAATGAACAACCTCTCGAATACATATATCTACACAAAACAAGAAGAGTACATATATCTAGGGCAAATAATCTCTCATTCATACTTGCATTCATAGATTCATCTGACTACGAAAGAAATTAAAAGAAGTATAGCCAATGGCTGGAAACGATACTGGTCACTTAAAGAGGTTATGACATTACTTACGGGTGCGAAACTTGGTCACTTTTAAAACACCACAGGGATATGCTAGAACACTGTCAAAGAGCTATGGAGAGAAGCATGATAGGCATCAAAAAAGAAGACAGAAAAAGGAACACATTTATAAGAGCTCAGACAGGAGTGATGGATGTCCTTACTAGAATAGATCAACTGAAATGGAGATGGACTAGTCATATGTTGCGAAGTACCCAAGAGAAGTGGAGCAAAATCCTCACAGAATGGTACCCTCGAGACGGTAAAAGAAATAGGGGAAGACAACGAAAAAGATGGGAGGATGAACTCAAACTTACCGCAGGTCCCAACTGGAGAAGAGTCGCAAGGGACAGAAGGCAATGGAAATTATTAGAGGAGGCATTTGCCAAGAGGCACACTGAACTCAGAGATATATTATAAAGAAAAAAAAATTGTAACTTTCACATATGAGTTTCAGGATATAGGGCTAATTGAAATTGAAATTGAAATTGAACATTATTACTAAAACAAAATTAAATGTAATAAGTAAAGTACAAACATCTCCATCTCATCCTCGTAACAGCAATTAATCATTTAACTTGCATTGTAACTCAAATAACTGAGTAACTGGTACCGCGTGCACAACAACGCAATTTAATTTCCCACTTCAAACAATTCTATGCAGTCTCTAGACTAGTTACTATTTGTCTCTCGACATCCCTCAATAGCCATTATTCGATTAGACCGACAGAGGAAGTTCGTAGTACAAATAAATCCAACTGCATTATTCGCTTTGGGGCGAGTATTGCAAGAGAATCAGGGTTTAATCCGGAGTAAATTGCTTACCGTCTGCCCTGCCTTGGACGATTATCTACTCGGTCGGTCGTTAGCGCCTCGGACGAATACTTAAGGGATCTTTGTTTACCTTTAAACAAATATCAAGTATTTCGCTATTCATTAAGCTGGTAAGCTATTGCGATTTTCATCGGGGATTAGTAAAGATATATCTTCTATTGACAAACTCTAATTATGGAAATATTGCTTTATTTACAACAAATATTCAAAATACAATACAAATATATACAAAAAGAATCTTGGAGCAGCCTCTACTGCCGACCATCGGCAAGATTCAAAGCCGGCTGGCAGCATAACCTTTTTACATCGGATGGTTTGGATTGATTCGGATGATGTCATAATATCACAGATGTTGCATGCAGATTTGTAGCGGTATAAAAACCTATAAATTCTGTGAAAAAAATATTTGAATCGGTTCAAAAATGACGATGTTACAGCGATTTTAGCGCAAGAATCTCAAAAACGCTACCGAGGATGTAGCGTCCCGCTGTGACATCATAGTACGTTGCCTACCGCACGACTCTAGCTATCAGTCTGTTTGTTACCAGAGGACGGATTAAAATGAAATAAATAAATATCCTAGGACATACCTCACACACGGTCATCTGATTCCGTACTAAGCAGAGCTTGTACTATGGAAACCAGATAACTCATAATAATACATATACTACTTTTTGTTTGTAAATACATACTTAATATACATAATTAAACCCAGACTCAGGACATACAGATGCACATAAATGCATGTCCTGAGTGGGAATCGAACCCACGACCTGCAGCGCGTAAGGTGAATCTTAACCAACTGCGCCAACTGGCCCGTCAAAATATGGCTAGCCTATGGTATGGAGAAGAATATAAGCTATGTCGACGGAGCAAATGATCGTTATCCTATCACTTTATTCATTGAGTGTCTTATTAAATACCCAATTAAGCTCACTCCCTCAGAATGCTTCACTCAACTCGTCGAAATCCCACATTAAAGAAGTTATTCCAAAATCGATAATCTCAAAAGGACCAATATTGGAGACGGTTTTCTTTTTAACTTCCTCCGCATGAAGATTTTCCTTCAGTTCTCCAAGGAGTATTGAAAATTGGATACGCCATTTATGACATGTTGTTAGTAAATTCTACAAAGTTATAAACAAACTAATTCTAAATTTTATAATGGATCATTCTAATCAGGTCAAACCATTCGTCAGAACATGTTCGTTGTACAAGCGGTAAAACACACATAAGGAGGCATAAAGTATCTCCTCAGACTAAGGGGCTCTAATTGTGTATGTAAGTTGTTTTATTCTTGACAATCAAAACATAATCCACTACTTCCGACTTGGATACGAAATATTTTTTTAACGCCTCAACGGCAAAACATGTCGTGATATAATTTGGTACTCAGGTAGATCATAACTTGGAATAGCATATAAGATACTTTCTATCCCGGTAAAACATAAGATTCCTTGGAAATGCGAGTAAAACCGCGGGCGAAGACTAGTTTTTATATACGTGTTCATTAACTTTGCCGGTGTACTATCAAAAGACGTCACTGTAGAAGATGTAAGTATTTTAAGACGGTGATATTTATTCACAAGAAATTGCACTTTCCTAAAAAAGCTTAACATATCCAACCACACCGATTCTATCTCCACAAATCCTTCCACAAAGAGGATTCTCGTTTTGTTTCTTAATTTTACGCCTCCATGAGCACATCCCTACCTACTTAAACGCTCACACAAAGAAGTTACGAATGCCGAGGGATCCGATTGCTCCCAAGTGTCATATTGTATCACTCGCACGTCACATTCGATTACAAAAGGACAAATCCCTGTAATAATACGTTTATCCATGACCTATATTGTCTTTTGGCAACCCTACTTTTGTTACTTTTCTTGTGTCTATTAGCCGTTAGATACTTTTAGTAGAGGATGATATTTTTGTGAAGATATCGTATATTTCCCAAATTACATTTGTAGAGCCAAACTATTATCTATGTTGACAGGTTGGTTGGCGTGGTTTGTAAGTACCTCGCTGTCAACCACAGGTCGTGGTTTCGATTCCCACCTATGACAGACATTTGGGTGCTTAAACATGTCTGATTGTTCTGAGTCTATGTGATATTATAGTACATTATGATACATGTGTGCACAGTTGGTTATTAACACTCCAGGCGGTATCAAGCGATAAGGGAGCCGATAGTGTAATAATCAATGCACACGCGTGTGTTACGACATTTTTCAACACACTTGTGAGGAAAAAAACAGACTTGTATTTTGCTATAAATGTCACTTTACGAGCGAGTGTGTTGAAAACTATATTATGTACTTACTCTAATAGTCAAGGTCTAATACTATGATGATCTTGATTATTGAGTCTAGAAATATTGGCTCCCATGGATTTTATATTCACACCGCAAAGATTTGAATCTGTTCTTATAGCTTCCATCAGCAACTCTAACCGTAGGCATAAGTGCAGTCCCACTGTTCTCTTTTCATTACGTGGCTGCTACTTGATAGCTTTATGCCTACTTATTTATGCTCGAAATTCGTTTATAATTTCTATCGCAAATAAACTAATAATATAACTTGATACTGGCAAAAATAAGCAAGAAAAAGAATTTGGTTGTCATACAACAAAACTAAGAAGAAGATAGACATTTTGGCGCGCAATAGACTAAAAAAGGAGCGAAAGTTTTTGCTTCACGTATTAATATAATTAAACTATACGTCTCAAAAACTTGGAAGTGTACGTGGAAGTGGTCCTATAGTATATTTCAAATAACATGAGTTCGGTTACACATGGTATTTTATTAAATTTCTCAATGGTTAATGTTCATTTCGATATAATAAAGGAATACTATGATAGAGCTAGGTTTCACGAAATATTGTGAATATTATTTCAGAGTAATCAAATGGAATTTCACTAGATATTGGTAAATTAAAAGAAACAAAAAACCCGACTGCGTAAAACATAAATTAACTGAAAAGAGAAAAACAAGCTCTTAAATCTATAGAATTTTGAATATATCTTGAATTTTATAAGGTATTGCAATCGGGGACAACCAATAACCTACGTATGTATTTTTTTTGTAATATTTGTTTATCCCCGACTGCAATACCTTATAAAATTCAAGTTATATTCAAAATTCTATAGATTTAAGAGCTTGTTTTTCTCTTTTCAGTTAATTTATGTTTTACGCAGTCGGGTTTTTTGTTTCTTTTAATTATTTAATTTATTTCAGACTTTTTAGTTTTATACAGAAAGAGTTGTATGTATTAGTAACAAAGAAATGGACATACATACATACATACATACATACATACATACACTCGAAAAACATAACCCTCCTTCCGGGTCAGTCGGGTAAAAACCCTTGACCTTGACGACTCATCCTATGTGAAATAGAGTATAGTCATTAGTGCAACACTATCTGGCAAAGAGCAAAGAAAACAATTTTCAAACTGTCGCTCATTTAATAAGGTGATATTTTTGAAAGATCCTCGTCATCAGCGCCACTTTATGGTAACACCGAACGCTTTTTCAATTGCCAGCGTAATGGATATTAAACGTCGAATCGAGTAAAAAAGTGGAGCGACCCATAAAGTCACTTGCTAAAAGAATTTCCTTTGCACTTTTTAGCCCTATCCTTAGTTATTGGGAGGAAGTATTGCTTTTTAATGTAATTTCCGAAACGGAAGGCTGCGTCGCTGGCTGCCTCCTTCGGGATTCACCTAATGGATTTTGTCCATACTTTTTCACTTAAACGAGTCTATCAGGCATTGCCTTCTATATTATTGTGTTTTGTCTTCAATTGTACATGTTTGATCTTTTTAAGATTTATTTCAATGCCAGAAATAGACATTGGGAAAAAGTTAACCATAACTTGTGAAGAGATAACGATTTTCAAAGTTTTTCAAACAGAAAATAATATAATTTAACTTGCTACACAATTTGTGACCTTAATACTATTTATGATCCGCTCCCCAAGAACAAAACGCAACAAGCGTTCAATTAACGAAAACAAAATATTTCAAGCAACTCCGAACGAAACACAAATTAAATTTTCCATTTCACTCAAAGAGAAGACTTGGAAATAAATAAAAAAAAATCTTACCCTCCTACATTTCATTTTCGAGCTATTCTTATTATTGTGAGGATTTTAAACCGGGACCTAATTTGATCTCGCAATTTTCTTCCCGTCGGCCGCTCGGGGCTCAGTGTCAACGTTTCATTTGGATTACACATTACCAACTTTTCTTTTCGCCTACCTCAAATTTAATTGTATTGTAATAGGGTTCAAATTAACAAGTTTTTTGTTTATTTTTAAATTTGTGGTAGGTCTGGATGCAGTGCAGCGGTCATTCTGTAACAGTCGTTGGGACTTGAATGTCTTCCAAGACTCGTGTCGTCATTATTAAAGGAGAATGAGCATTGTTATGGCTGCTTTTCAACTCTTATTAAAATGGTGGTTTATAATAAAAATGTGTTCTAGTTTTAATTAAATCTTTACCAATTTAAACCATTTCTGATCTTAAACTCATAGAATAAATAAATTACTAACTATACTTAAAGTATATTATAATATAATTTAATAACTTTAATCAGGGACTTGTGGTTATACGAGTACCTTCTGAATACAGTTAAGTATAGAATACAAAGTTTGGTTTTCCTTCCCAGCATATATACAGAGTTTGATATATTTAAAAAAAAACAATGTTTACTTATTTATTATTACTTCACTGATTCGTGTTTTTTTAACGAAATATATCAATCTCCGTAAATTTAGTTTCGTGCATTGTCAGATGTTTTAAAATATTTTTTGTCCTGATGATAATCCTCGTCGCGATATTTTTCTTCTAGCTTCAACCAACTTTAACTACAATTTTCATCGAACATAATATGCTGACTACTTATTTCTCATAACATGTTCAAGCAAAATAAAACTACACTTGAAAAATTATATTCCACGCTGTTTTTATAGTTTAATATTGAAATGAATGAAATGAAATGAAAAAATGAAATGAAATGAAAATGAAATGAAATGAAAAATATTTATTCTTGCGCGCCATTCGACGCAAATAAAACTAACTAGACACAGATAAGTATTAATATTTATACTATTTATAGTTTATAATCACAAACAACACAGAAGTTATTGGCTACTATTTTAGCTACCACGAGAATTACAGGTGGCAACACCACATAAGCCTTCCGCCATCTTTGATAAAGCCAACTTCCAATTTAATGATAAACATACGTAATCTGTGAATAAACAATAGAATAGGTACAATCGTGATGCTTCTGTGATGTGATGTGATGAGTGATACAATTTTATCTAATTAACAAGAAGTACAGTACACATTAAAGTTGAATAATAAGTAACAATATAACAATTTTAAATCTTGTGTAAACAATATAAGTTTTTGCGTCGTATGTGCGCAAAAACAGGAACCTGCTCAGCTTAGCTGGGAAATTAGGACTAGCCTAATGTCTGCAGCGCTGATTTTCAGCAAGAACCCATGAGCGACGCAATTCGCTCCCACCAGTGGAAAAATTGATATCCAGTAAGTACTTATTACATATTAAAACAATCGAAGTATAGGTACAACAACAAAGAGTGATTGAACTTAATAATACTTTAATGCAATAGTTATATTTATTATTTTACTCTTTGCTTTAATGTAAAATGCTAGTGCCTTTTTCCAATACAAAAGAAAAAGAAATGTATATATGTATAGGGCTCGATAAACCGGTAACACGTCATATTTTCGCTGGGTATAGTTAGTATGCCAGAAGTATTGCTAACATTCCACAAAGAAAATATGGTAAGCTGTAAATTTGCCAAGCTATACTTAACAGTATAATAAACATGTTTATAATGTCGATATTAACAATATTTCCAATAGTTAGGAAAATCGCAGACGTGAGAAAAATCAAAGGAATGGTATTAAGACAATCCCTTTGGGGACAGGGAAGATGTGGCCAAGTTTGTTTCTCAATTTTACGCTTTGCCGACTTCAACGAAAAGAATCCGCTTACAAAATGAATATAACCTATTTATTTTTGAAGTTCTGTTTGTATATTTACTTGTACAATAGTTATCTTATAATTTGAAATCCTAGTGATAGTTAATCATTCTAAGGTTAACCGTTCTTGTGCCGCATGCCGCAAGCTCCCAGGGACTTTAATCAAGCCGTCAGCCGTGTGGAAAAGGCTTTTCGCTTCTGAGTCTGCTTGTAGATGATAGTTACAAATCCTCCAAAATATGATGATTATGAATACCTCTACAAATTTATAAGTCTTTAGTTTTTTCGACCACTGTGCGTTCGAATCACGGACCGAATATCTTTTAGTCTCTTTTGAGTCCCCTTTTTCGACGGAAGGTCTTCGAGCATTCGTCGTTTCGGTCCAATATCAAAAGGCATAAAAGGCGATAATTTTATTTTAGTTTTAAAAATATTCAACACCAAAATGTTTAGGTGAATGAAAAAACCTTAGTTGAAAAAAAAAACGAAAAAAGCTAGCTATGTCTCCTTAGCATAGCGAAAATATACTAAATCTATGATAACAATAATTTCAATATAATGAACTCACATAGTTACCATACAAACATACCACTATCAATTTATCACAATATCTATTGAATTACATAGTGATATAAAAATATTCACACGAATCCCCTTATAACGTCTTAGTGTCTTCCTTCAGCCTCCACTGCACTTATTACCATATAGAGTGACATTTACACTGCACTGCCTTTCAAAGGGAAGTCAGCATTGCGGTCTGCCTTTCATACTTATGCAAGCGTATGTATAAAGATTGCTAATCAGGATGCACGAGACATTTTTTAGTATGTATAGATAGGAGCACTAAGAATTTTATTAGATGGAAAAAAATGAGTTTTTTATCTGTGTATTTGGTAAGAAATCTATTTTTTACTGGTTCAAGGGCTGTAAAATAGTTATTTTATGTCTGTAGAGAAAGAAAATCGTAAAAAGCACCATTTTATATCACCCTTCTTACGGGCTAACGATTTATATTTCAAATCAGATACATGTAGATAACGAAATAGAAACTATTCCTGAGTTTAACAGTTCAAACATACAAACTCTGAAAATATTTTTTATAAATTAATAATTAAATTTTTTAACAACCTCAATAATTATGGCATCATCATCATCAGCCTATAATGTCCCACTTATGAGTACAGGCCTCTTTTTCACCAATTAGGGTGAAAGGGAATGACCTTATTTATCTATTCCGTGGGAATGGGCAATACTCAACCACGCGCGCCCACTGCGAATCGGTGGAGGTATGCTAGTGGTCAACCTAATGTTGGAATTTTTCAAGCCGCCTATGAGGCATCCAAGTAGCTTAACGACTATCACGACGAAGTGATAACCGGGACCAACGACTTTACGTGCCTTCCGAAGCACGGAAACGCTCGATTTGAAATACCACTAGGCGGTCACCCATCCAGGTACAGGTACCAGGACCACGACGGAGGTAGCTTAAGTTTGCACGAGCGCTTCTTATAATTATGTAAGTAGTCAAAATAACCAATCATCAATTAATTAATATACAAAACTTTATTAGTGTGGTCTTAAATCAAACAGTAGTACGTGCGAGTGTTTGTAAGTCTGTGTATAATTAGTTATCCGTTTCAGCCTCGAGCCAATCGCTTTATATCGCACTGAACGCAATTAACTTCAGTACACTGTCAGCCCTGCAGTGTTTTAGTTAATGTTCTATCTATAGTTATACTATGGTAGTCTAATTCATCCTCATTTGGTATACTATATCCTATACTATACAGGGTGTTGTTTTGGTCGGCGACAAGCGACCCAGGAGCGGTAGAACAAAATATGTATTCCCCAAAAATGGACTTAATATGTTGAGAAATACCTTATTCAATTTGAAATAAAATTACCGCAAAGTATGGTTACTAGGCACGTGCACAGACTAGAGCTAGGCGCAAGCCGCCATCGCCTCACCCCTTTACTCCCTCGTACTCCCGTTGAGTATTATGTCTACACTTTAGCTTATTACATGATTTTCAAATTTTTTTTTTTTAAATTTTTATTATTATAAAAAAATAAAGTATTTTTTAATATTTTTTTAGCACCAGTATCAGTTGTATTATCGACCCTGAGTCGCTCGTCGCTGACCAAAACAACAACCTGTATATACTTTTAAAAGTAATGTCAATATTTTTAAGTAAGCCTATATAAGGTCCTTTTAAAGTCTTGGCGTATATTTTGAAGGATGAATGTATCATTAGTAATCAAAAAAATATAAGAGAAATAATCCGTAGGAAAAATCTACATTATAAATTAATACTTGGTACTTACATAAAGTTCACTTTTGCTTTTTTTTTTTCTCTTGAACCATCAGACGGATTATTTTTCTAATATTTTTTTTTTGATTACTTATGACCTATACATTCATCCCTCAAAAAATACGCCAAGATTTTAGAAGGACCTTTTACAGGATGTATTTCGCATGGTAACGCAAGCTTCGCGAAAAGGCTACACCTAATGCCACTAATCAAATTGTGGAAGTCATTCACCTCGCTAATGATCGGTTATAGAAATTGACATTTTCGAGCGCGCAATGTATTGTGAACATCGCGATTTAAACGCGCGATAATGTTGTGCCTACGTAGTATGTCGCTGACTGCAGGCGAATATAAGACACCGTTTCTAGTTTTATTTAGTGAAAGTAATGAATTAATAACTTATTTATTTTAAATCTCTTTGGGTTAGGTAAGAATAACGATTCATCATCATCATCATCATCAGCCTATAATGTCCCACTGCTGAGCACAGGCCTCCTTTCACAAATGAAGGTGAAAGGGAAGAATAACGATTATGAACAGTCTAATGTAAAAAAAACTCAAAAAAAATTGGGAAAAACCGACGAAAAATTCCAACATGGGGGAGTCCAGAATCATGTCCTGGACCCATGGTATCCGTTTGTGCGGCGATCAGTGGCGTGCATTCCATATAGGCAAATAAGCAATGCTTACCTCATAAGATTCAATAATATGATATATTGATTCAATTAAACTACATAATCATTTTAAATAAAAATTCTAACCTAACATTCAATACAAAATTTCAAACTTTGCCGCGCAGGCATTCGCGAGTTCGTGTAACAAATTCACGCACACTAAAACGATTTCGGCATATGCATACACGCACACACACTTCTTTAGGATAATACGACGAAAGCATAAATCACGTTTTTACTATGCGTAGCACACTGACATTTGACATTCGCGATTTATGGACCAAAAGTAACCATACCTACTCTGTTGTGACACTAGTAACCCAGCCAAATTAAAAAACTACAGTTTACCAACGTTAGAGCAACTCAAATATAACTTCGCAATTTATTTGTATTGTTTTGTTTATGGTTTGGCTGGCATTGCATAGGGTTACCGTACTTTGACAAAATTTACTATCGATAGATTCAAATCGAAGTGACTGATATCGATTAAAAAAAATATATACAAGGTCGATCCTTAGAAAATCAATATTTATATTTTATTATGATATAAAATATATTTCTTAGTTAATTAGTACCAAAAAAATATTTTTAAAAATGCACTGTTTATTAGGTCACTAATAATAATTACACGAATATCGTTATTCGATTAAACTTACACTGGTGCCGATTCTGTTGTAAATCGCACTAAACTAATTTTAGTCACATCTCATCTATTTCTTACGAACATTATTGAAAAAGGATAGAACATATTTTAAGTTGTCAAATTAATGTTTGCCGTCTTATTTTGCGTGTATTTAGGCGTAACCGCGATAGATGGCGACTAAATTTATATTGAAAACATGCATTGGACTAATTTGACAGGATTAAATTTCTTATATCCTTTTCTTATGTTCTTTGTTAGAAAGAGACATAGCGAGTTTAAAATTAGTTTAGTTGTGAACAACAGAATCAGGGCCACTGTCGAGATTTTTAGAAAAACAACGATTTAGACGCCCTCCCATCGATTTCGGCATTGATGAGAGAGAAAGAGAGTAACTTGTGCTAATTTATTCAAAAAAACTTTAATATTTAACATAATACTGCAAAAAATAATCGATTCGAAAATTCGAAATAGAATATTATGGTCTCGTTAAAATCGATTTCCTATCTTTTAATTTCGTGGCGATCCGATTTAAAAGATCGAATATTGATTAAAAAATCGATCGATTCAACCGAGGCTGGAAACCCTAGTTTGGCTTTTTTTTAATATTTGTTCATGACCATGGACACAAAGTCCTTCAGTCGCATACATTTTATTTATAATATCACTTTCATATAGTCCGCACATTAACTTTTACATAGTCCGCATTATCAATCACCGTTCAGTCGTGTTTTAGTAAAATGGTGGTCACTGTACTAAAACTTTTCACGAACTTTTTGAGACAACTTGTAAAATACGATACACATAATTCATTTCATTTCATTTCATTAGTGCACGTGGATTGATCTTTATTGGATAAATTACCACCGATAATATACAATAAAACTCTCCTAGTACTTGATTGCCTACCTCCTCCGAAAACCAATGCACGCCACTGGCGGCGATGTCCCTTACACGCTGTATATGCTTACTTAAAAATATTGACATAACTTTTAAAAGTGTTAGTCATACAACAAAACTGTATAAATATATAAAATTTTAGAAAAACGTGGTGATATTTCATGACATTTCAGGAACTAGTACAGCGCTCGTACTCAAGGAAGTTATTTCAGCCAACACAAGAATCTTTGTAAATTATATAGCTTAATTTATACAAAATTGTTTATACATGATGTATTTTATAAGCGGCGCACAATTAAAATTTCACAAATATTAATAGCACGGCAATATTTCTTACCCATCAAGCACACGATTTCTCTTATTTTATTAAACTCAAAAGCAAAAGTAGATTTCAATCAATTGTTTACACTCAGGTTAGGTACTTACCGGTAACTAGAGAGGTAAATTTATCAGGAATTAATGTTCGTTAAAGTGGCAAAAATGAAGTCTGTATTTTCTATCCCAAGGGAACATTTCTATCGCATACTTTCCGTGGGATTTGAGTGAAATAGCTACGTGGAAGCTCATAGTCGAATACATATAACGAGTATATAAAAAAATCCTCTGTAAAATCATTGTAAGTAAAATATTTAAAATCGCTGAGTAGCAATTCATATATTTATGAAAACTTTTGCAATATCGTCCATAAATATTTTCTATATTCAATAATCTTGCTGTTAGAGCATCCACTCCACTAACAATGTTAATGTTGCGGGAGGACCTCATTTGTTAAATCGTAAAACGCAGAAACTCAAATGAACTAGACCCACATTTTAATTTCATGTAATACCGCAGTGCTAGAGATTTTATGTGATGGTGAAAGTTACGGTCGCATAGCATAGTTTTATAATGAGAGCGATACCTAACTTCATAACAAAGCTTTTCACCCATCATTTTTTTTTACACCTAAGTCGGCAAATAAGCACACGGCTCGCCTGGTGGTAAGCGGTTACCATAGCTTGCCCTAGATGGGCCCTGTATCATGTTTTTGGGGACCATTTCTACCAGACTGCGGCGACTGATTGATTGACTGATTGCTTATTCACCTTCGGGGCCCCTGTAGCCTGCGGGCCCCGTATCTTTGATATGGCTGATACAGCGGTAGCTACGTCCCTGGCTCACACGAAGGAACACAACACCCTGCGATATTATGTAAGGTGGAGGTACTTCCCCAGTCGAGTTGCTACCTGAGCGAAATAACGCTATGCTCTACCTCTCCTAAACTTGGTTTTACCAGCAATTCCCTCCTTAAGAGCTTTTGCCTACGTTATAAATGTTCTAGTAAATCAGTTCCTCCGTATAATGTTTATAAATTGTACATTTTCGGAATACCCAACAATGACAATTGAATTTTGTCTAAGTAAAGTAGAGATTTCAGACTAATTTTGAAGCTGTCAGATTCTCAACTTGAGGGTGGTAGCTAGGCAATTGGATACTACAAAGTACCCTACCATCGTGCTATGGTTTCCTTCACCAAAAGCTCAAGCTCATTGTAGGGTTCGAATCCAAGACATTCGTCATTCGACTTCACTACCACACCATCTATCATCGCCTTTCAATGATTGAAATCAGACCCAGTTTTTTCAATGTATTTTTCGCGTGTTGAAATAAGTATATCTAGCCTCTTTTTATTTTACAAGCTTTTATTTAACTTGCAATGTATGTATGTATGTTTGTTCGGGTGGAATCTAGCATCTCGAATTTCACCCACTTTCAGTGGTCGGATTGACTTGATATTTAATATACATTAGTATATTGGATGGCAATGCAAGTACAGTCAACAAAATGTACAGTCACTCAAAAAAGCTTGTATTAAAAATGAAATTTTGAATAAAAAACTTATTTGCGTTTCTTTATCAAACGCTCTCGCTACCTCCGTCAACTTGACATCCCCTACTACTGGCAAGCTGCAAGCCAGTACGCAACTTCATAATTACCTATTTCCCATTTCGCCTCGGGCCCGCCGGCTTTACTGTGAGCCTTAATTAACTGCACTATGTTGTAATATTACGTGCACGAATATAACTAAACAAACTATATTTATATACATACCTGCAGTACATTTTAAAGACGGCGAAGCCTTGGAAAATGCACAATAATAAAAACATACAATAATATGTGGTTACAGATTTGGAAGCACTCATAGTGTAGCCGTTCTTAATCGATCGCCAAAGTTAAGGCGGCGATATATGTGAATGGGCTTCATTTGGGCTACATTAAAACCATTTTTCTCCGTAATCTGTATAGAAAAAAAAAATTAAAAATATTAATTATAATTTACATGATACAAAGCATATCCTCTTCTTTTCAGAAAATTAAAAATACGATTTAAAATAAGAGAAAATAAAATGCAAAGTAACCTCTGTTTTCAAATATAAAACCTTTTTTCTCCTAAAATATAAATCATAAGATTTGTTTTTTGCCATTAACGTATTCGAAAATTAATTACCAAGGTCACCTTCAGCTTATTTTTACAAATATTTATTCTAATAATTTCTTACGAATTTTTTTCGTTATCAATACTCAAAATACGCGTGGGCGACCCCTCTGTCGTCCAATAAATCAGTGCGGGACGAGACGCTGTGCTGAACGGACCTATGTCACTTTTCTCCGTGCCGTTCAAAGTCTGTGTCTGTCTTGAAATCAATTTGTTATTTTGTCGATTCTTGGTATTAGGCGGGTTTATTGGTACTCCCGTGCGCGATAAGTTGAGACCTGGCGCGGTGACGTTATGGTGTACAGCGAATGCCATCCATACTATAATAATATAATATTATAATAATAGTTAGGTTTTTTATTAGTAGTATTTTTGATTTTAATTTTAGTGTTATAAAAAAAAATGTTTTGAGCTACAATAAAATTAAAGATGATAATAATTTTATTTATAAATTATTATTATTAATATTATATCCCACCTAACTTAATATAATATTATAAATGTGAAAGTGAATTTGTTTGTTTGTTTGTTTGTTACGCCTTCACGCCACAATTACTCAAGAAATTTGGCATGCAAATAGCCTATGATATGGAAAAGGAGATAGGTTTTTTTTTTGGTTAAACAATGTTTCTATTCTGTGTTATAAATAGCTATCCCACCAAAAACATTTTCATGTAAAATGTTGCCGCCAAGACATATGGCTCATACTGTCAAAAAGTTATCAGATCTCATGTAGAGCCAAGCTTATAACTACATGCACTTACTCTATAAGCCCTAACTTCACAACCTCTACACACCGTAGTCAAAATTTGTGGCTTGGCCGTTTCGCTAGCGTCACATGGGAGTAAGGTGAAAAATGTGTTCACTGTTCATTGCTTTTTTTGTTATTCAATAGTTCTTGTAGTATTGAAACGGCCAAGCCACAAATTTTGACTACAGTGTGTAGAGGTTGTGAAGTTAGGGCTTATAGAGTAAGAAACTTAATATACTTAATAAGTTCACTATTGACATCATGTTCCGAGAATTTTGTTTATCTGGTATAATCCAAACCCAAGTTATGAGGGTTCAAAAAAACGACGAAGCGCTTCGAGAAAAGGTAGGTAGTGCCCTTTCGCTTCGCTTGGCTGTCTTGGCGGGGGGCACTCCCGTGCCCCCAGATTATTTTATTGACATAACCAATATTATATTACCTGGGTGACCGACCTTTGCTCGTTTTTTTTTTTGGTAATTCCAAATAGTATTTCTCACAAAAGAAGGAACTTGAAAAAATAAGGGAAAAAATATTAATCATCTGGAATCGAACCGGAGCCTTTCGGTTTTGGGACCGCCCTATTTACCACCTGAGCTATTGTAAACTTGCAGATTATGGCGAAATTTACCTTCGTATTCTAATCATATTGTAGCAGTTTTTCATTGCCTGAAAGTTCGGATAAAACGACGTTTTCTAAAAATTTGTTTATTTCATAGATAAATAAATTAAACCTAGCTAGATCGATTTATCACCCCCGAAAATGTTTAGTTATGTATACCAAATTCCATAAAAATCGTTAGAGATGTTTCCGAGATTCAGATTATAGGGGCGATAAATTGATCTAGCTAGGATTCATATTCAGAAAACGTCGTTTTATCCGTGTTTGCAGATAATGAAAAACTACTGTAATATCATTAGAATACGTAGGTCAATTTCGCAAACATTTTCAAGCTTATAATAGCTCAGGTGGGAACGGGCGGTCTCGAAACCGGAAGACCGCGGTTCGAGTCCAGATGACAATTTTTTTTTTTATTTTTTTTTTCAATTTCCTTCGTGTGTGAGACAAATTATTATGATTTACCAAAAAAACGAGCAAGACTCGGTCACCCAAGTACTAATACTGCTGATATAATGAAAAACTGCTGTAATATCATTAGAATACGAAGGTCAATTTCGCGAACATTAACAAGCTTATAATAGCTCAGGTGGGAACAGGCGGACTCGAAACCGGAAGACCGCGGTTCGAATCCAGATGACAATATTTTTTTGTTTTTTTTTTTTTATTCAATTTCCTTCGTTTGTGACACAAATTATTATGATTTACCGAAAAAAAAAACGAGCAAGACTCGGTCACCCAAGTACTAATACCTGTAAACGAGGAATTCTTGTATATGTATATATATATAGGATGACTGGTAATTAGTAAACGATACTAAGACACATGATTATACTCATGATAAAAAACAACATTCCCAAGGAAACAAATAGGGATAAACAACAAATTAAATTAAAATGGTAGGGTAAACCAAGGTGTAACTGGCCACTTTCAATAATTGGCCACTATCTACTTTATCTGTATAAATTAAGAGTTATCCTAACAGTACGCCATCCATTATTACTTTTCGGTATTAACTACTCAAGTAGCTTTCATTGAAGTAATTTGTTTCTCCAATATGAACATTAACGCCAAGGATATCGATCAATTTGTGACAATCGGCGTGCATGTTCTGACATGAACGGTAAATCTTTACAAAAATCTTAAGGTAACGCTTGATGTAAAAAAAATATTGTGTGGTAGGTAGCGTGTATGTCATAAATCTATTGTGTTTGATATGTTATACAGATGGTAAGTGATCCATTTTTAAATTTCTATTCTGTCAGCATCTATTGTAAACTTAGATAAGGCTTGTAATTATTTGTCATTTTTGCATATTTTCAATCATTAGCCACCCATTAAAAATATGAACGTGGCTTTATGTGGAGATTTCGAGATGGCATATTTCCGAAACCTATGTTGGGTTAGTCATGCTGGAAGTCTCCACATAAAGCCACGCGAGCTCATTTTTGTTACTTTTTCACTGCTGCTCACATTTGTGTTTTGAATATATTCAGTGTGATTATAAAGTTTCGCCTTTTTTATTTATACCCGTCTGCTACAGAGTTGTATTCCATCACCCCACAGAATTCATATTCCTGAGGATGAATGTTTTTCACGATGAAATTCATTTTTGTGCCATACTCGTTAGAGACTCTACATCTGATGATGATTATGATGATGTAGGTAATTTATTTAAACTTGTTTTCAACCAGTATACATGAAAACGGTTCTAAGTTCCTCGTTCCTTTAGAGTTTCTTGCCGGAGTCTTATCAGTTCAAGTTGTATTTGGAACCGGTGTGGAGCCATTTTCATAAGTGCCTTATCAGGGCCTAAATTGAATAATTTCTTTTTTAATTTGAATTTGAATAGAGTTTACAAACAAACTGTGGTATTTGATTGATTTTCTTTAATGAATTAAGTACAATATTGCTAGAATTTAGCTTATTAACTTTATGAAGTGTTTTGTATTTGTAATCTTAGTTACTTTATTCTATATTTTAATTGTTTTCATGATTATTTTCACATGGCCAATAATTGGCCATGTAAAAATAATTTATGGTGGCTAATTTCAAAATTTTTATGGCCAGTTACTATAAAAACAACTACTTTTTCATTCGATCTAAATATCTCTACATAATTCTGTTTTATTTGATTTTTTACATATCAATATCGATAAACGGATACACGCTTTAACCAAAGAAAATATAAGAATCTAAATTTCTTGACACATTTTGTCATAACAATGATATAAATTGGGTAATGTGCTTAAGTGGCCAGTTACTGGTGAGTTTACCCTACTTATTCAAAATCAAAATCAAAATCAAAAAGTCATTTATTCAGTTTAGGCCCTAGTAAGGCACTTATGAACGTTATGTACATACAGTTGAATTTACCACCGGTTCGGAATACACTTAAACTGAGAAGACTCCGGCAAGAAACTCAGCAAGGTTTTTTTTTTTTTGTGGAAGATCTTTTAATATTCTTATTTTGTTAGACTAAAATTAAATATGATGGGCTCATGTGCCCATTATATTTAGTTGGTATGGTTCTCGCGAGGGACGCGCGTCCTATTATAACAATTGATGTCATTGTTATATTTTTAACCGCGAGCCAAGCGATTAAGTAAATAAAAACTTTGGGAAAGTTGTTTGTTATCATGAGTACAATCATGTGTCTAAGTATCGTTTACTAATTACCAGTCATCCTATATACATATACAAGTATGTGTATATGTAATTATACAAGAATTTCTCGTTTACTGGTATTAGTACTTGGGTGACCGAGCCTTGCTCGTTTTTTTTTTTGGTAAATCATAATAATTTGTATCACAAACGAAGGAAATTGAATAAAAAGGGGAAAAAAATTATAGTCATCTAGACTCGAACCGTGGTCTTCCGGTTTCGGGACCGCCCGTTCCCACCTGAGCTATTATAAGCTAGTTAATATTGGCGAAATTTACCTTCGTATTCTAATTATATTATAGCAGTTTTTCATTACCTGCAAACACGGATAAAACGACGTTTTCTGAATATGAATATGAATGTGGGTTTTATCCTAAAGCCTACAGATATAGAGTTTGCTCATCGCGTACAGGCCAAGCGACCGATCAACGGAAAGCCCCGTGCTATAGTTGCCCGTCTACGCGAGCTGTCTATAAGGGATGGTCTATTATCAGCTTTCAGAAAGAAAAGAGGTTTAACTACTCGAGATCTTGGAATGGACGGTGAGCCCAAGTTTATTTACGTTAATGAACACCTAACGTTAAGAAATAAACAACTGCTGAACAAATCAAAGGTAAAAGCTAAGGAACATAATTATAAATATGTCTGGACAAAAAACTGCCGTATATATCTAAGAAAAAACGAGGGTTCATCGTACATTCTAATCACAAAAGAATCAGATTTAAAAAGGATTGTTTGATAATAATAATTTTAGTACAACTGAATATTATTTCTTTATTAATTTTGTCAATTTCAATGTTATACAATAGGTTTTTAAAGTCGCATCACATTTACAGACACTATATAAACACATTCACTAAACACTCATATACAGTTAATCGTATCTCACTGCCTGAATTGCACATTCATAGACACATTTTTTGTAGAAAAACTGGATCAATCCGCTATAAGGTGTTGATTAATTATCTTAAATTCTGTTCAATCATCACTCCAATCAAACTTTATGAGGTAGACTCCATGGTATACCTCAAATCCATTTTTACTAGTACTGTTCTTTTATGCACTGGTAGCTGTAACAACTTCATCAATGGCTAATAACAAATTAAAACTTTTGTATCAAAACGTTCGAGGCCTCCGAACTAAAACTTTAGATTTCAGTAACAATATTTTAACAATGGAACATGACATTATTTTGGTAACAGAAACTTGGTTAAACGTTGGTATACTAAACTCGGAGTTGACTGACGGCAGATACCAAGTATTTCGTCGTGACCGCGGTTCTAATGGAGGTGGGATAATGATATTATGTTCAGAACGTCTCAGTGTACGCGTACGTCCAGAATGGCAGCGAGATCGGCCCGACGTCGAGTGTCTGTGGATTACGGTAGAGGGGCGGTCGATTAACTCGGCGCAGGACATTCACATCGCATTGGTTTACATGCCGCCGGGCGCGTTACTAGCTCAACGTATACATGAATTCACTGGTTGGATGCGTGATATAGCTGCTTTAGTACCCAACGACTTTTTAATGTTAGCTGGAGATTTTAATCTGCCTCACATATCGTGGGACATGACTGGACCGACACACGCAAAGAAGGGTAGTGTTGAACTACAGAACTCGAGTATTGGCCTTATTAACAATACAAATTTTATAGGGTTAAAGCAATACAATACATTTCGCAATGGCACTGGAAATACTCTTGATTTAATATTTTGTAATTTTCATGTGGATGTCACTCATTCTGAAACTCCTCTTGTCGTAGAAGATAGTCACCACACAACCTTAGACATTGACGCCTCGGAAATATTCATTGTGCCCATACCCAAAGTTATTCGTTTAAAATATTTATTTAGAAAATGTAATTATTCTGACATTAATGCTGAGTTTCAGAGGGTCGATTGGTTGAACCTTCATTCAGGAACGGTCGATGATGCAGCATTAATTTTTTATACAGTTGTGAACGAAACAATACGGAAATATGTGCCGCAAATCACCATCCAAGGTTCTCGCCACTACCCCGTTTGGTATAACAAAGCCCTTATTAATTTAATAAGAGAAAAGGATAAGATTCATAAAAGATGGAAACGTTATAAAAATCCGCTCGATTATGATGCATTTTCACTTCTCAGATCTAGGCAGAAAGTAATGCAAGACGATTGCTATAAGGTTTATATCACCCGGTCTCAGGAAGCGATTAAGTCCAACCCTAAGCAGCTATGGTGTTATATTAACTCTAAACGCAGGTCTGAGACCGGATATCCCAGCTGTATGATTTACGGTGACAGAAAACTGGTAAGTGTAGATGATGTATCTGAGGCTTTTAACAACTATTTCGAGCGTACGTTTGTGGAGCCTTTGAATGAATATCCAACAGCAACATTCTCTAACGTATCTTTTACTCGAGTCATTGACACTACCGTTGTTAGTGAAAGCCTTGTTCTTAAACTACTTCAAACCTTAGATGAAAAGAAAGGTCCTGGTAGCGATGGAGTTCCTCCAGTATTTTTACGTAAATGTGCACATTCACTTTCAAGTCCAATCACTGTGATATTTAACCGCTCAATAAGAGAAGGAACCTTTCCGACTGTATGGAAACAAGCACATATTATACCATTGCATAAAAAAGGGTCCAAATCTAGCGTAGAACATTACAGGCCAATTTCAATCTTGAATGTGTTAAGTAAATTATTTGAAAAGATTATTTACGAATTAATTTACCCTGTAATACATCAAGGCATACCGGAGGAGCAACATGGATTTGTAAAAGGGCGATCGACATCTACAAATTTATCTGTCTTTATTGATGACGTGCTAGGCAGTATGGAGTCGCACTCGCAGGTTGATGTGATCTATACAGATTTTGAAAAGGCATTCGATCGTGTGGATCACGTCATCCTGTTACGCAAGTTATATGAACTCGGAGTTCAGGGTGATCTCTTAAGATGGTTAGAATCCTATATAAGAAATCGAACACAAGCAGTGGTAATAGGAGGTAAGCGCTCAAGCTTTATAAGCGTCCCTTCGGGCGTTCCTCAAGGATCGTTGCTCGGTCCTCTCTTATATACAGCATATTTGTATGATATTGTATCGTGCTTTCGTCATGCTAAGTTCTTGCTATACGCCGACGACAAAAAAATAAATATGAAAATTGGTTCTCTGCACGATTGTGTTAATTTACAGGAAGATTTGGATAGACTCACTGAGTTCTATGTTGCCAACCGAATTGGGATCAATATTGCCAAATGTGCCCATATGACTTTTACTCGTGGGTACAAAACTTTTGAATTTAATTATAGCATCAGTAACAATATTATTGAAAAAACAGACACTGTTAAGGATCTTGGCGTAATTTTAGATAAGAAACTGACGTTTTCGGCACACGTTGAACACATTGTCAACAGGTCATATAAAAATCTGGGTTTCATACTCCGAGTCACCAAACCATTTGATGACGCGACATGTATCAAGATACTATATTTTGCTTACGTGCGTAGCGTTCTTGAGTACTGCAGTTCCATTTGGAACCCTCAATATGTAATTTATGAGCACGGGATTGAACGTATACAAAGAAAGTTTATAAAATTTCTTAATTTCCGGTCACTTTTGGTTTGCGATGATTATGAAGTATCTTGTCAAAATCACAAACTACCAACCCTACGTAATCGACGAATTTTGCGGGATATGCGATTATTACATGACGTTTGTTCCGGCGCGCTCGATTGTTCTGCACTTATCGACAAAATGTTAAGTTTGAGATCACCAGGTAGTCGCACAAGGCATACACAACTTTTTAATGTTCCTACAGCACGTACCAATTATTCTGCTAACAGACTTTCAATGCGCATCCCACGTACCTACAATAAGTTATTTTGTGACATAGACCCCTTTTGTACCACAAAAAAAGTTTTCAGCAATAAAATTAACATCAAACTGCAAAGTGGTTGCAAATAAACCCTTGATTCATTAATTTTCAATTTATTATTCATGATTATTATTGAACATAATTTATTATTGGTAATTTTTTTTTTTTTTTAAATAAAAAAGTAAATAAATTAAATCGACATGTAAACTGTGCTTTATTTATTATTGTGAACAAACAACCTACTATGTCGTGCTCAGGCAGGTACTCGTCACTCAACGCTTCTCACACACACTCACACACACACACCCCCACACACCCACATGATGCGACGACCGTTTACTTTATTAGTTTATTGTTTCTTTTATAGTTTCCTACCCACCAATAATTTTAAGTTACAAAGTAGATATTCATTATTGGCAAATGTATTAGTAATATAAGTTTCTATTTTTTATAATTTTTTGTTAAATGCTGTGTAATATCATGTTAAATAAATAAATAAATAAATAAATAAATAAATGAATCCTAGCTAGATCAATTTATAGCCCCCGGAACCCCCTGCATACAAAACTTTATGAAAATCGTTGGAGCTGTTTACGAGATTCAGATTTATATAGGTATATATAAGTATTTACATATATACAAGAATTGCTCGTTCATAGTATTAGTATTTATATACTCTGAGGTATTACATTATTATTAGATTAGATAATACGATTGTGATAATTAGCAATATTTAGACATTTTGAAATGATTATGTGTAGCTCCGAATGTAATTTGATAAAAAACTGCGATCCAACCAAGTGCAAATAAAAAAATAATACCGACATCTTTACTAAATACCGGCCGTTTGTAAACGAGTGAATTTTGTAATTCGCCTGCAACATACACTCGTACGAGACGCGCTGCGCGTAATTATTGTCGGGGGGTGAGGTGCCCCCGCACCGGTAACGCCCATTCGATCAAGGTCAACGGCGTATATCCAAGCCTTAAGCTACTACTGTCGTGGTCAGTATCTCGATGGGTGACCGCCTAGTGGTATTTCAAATCGAGCGTTTCCGTCCTTCGGAAGGCACGTAAAGCCGTTGGTCCCGGTTATCACTTAATTGTGATAGTCGATAAGCTAGTTGTATTGCTTATTCTCTTTCACCCTCATTTGTGGCCTGTTTTGGAGGCCTGTGCTCAGCAGTGGGACATTATAGGCTGATGATGATAGATTCTTTTGCAGGACCTACACATGAAAATGAAAGCCAAAGAATTCAGATGAGGGCGTCACTTACGAAGTTCAATACTTATAGAAGAGTAGAAATATATAGTTAATATGCGGTAATAGTAATATAATTATCATAAATTATTATTAGGTAATAATCAAGGTAAAACACACAATTATACAGCGCGTCCCTAATTATAATTTTGAATAATATAATTGTATACATTATACATTAGATCACACAATTTGAACTGCACAGTGCATAAGTTCGCATTAATTACGTAGAGTTAAAATTGACTGGAATATGCGAAATACAGTTAGCAATTACAGTAAATATGGCATAATGTTAGGTAATTAACCAGACTAGTTAACTACACGATCTTAATGGCTCTATTTTGCAAATCAATGGTTATATTATATAGTCTTTGTCTTTTAGGCACGAAGAATAATGATGATGAAAAGATGGTGATTAATAATCTATTATATATATTTTTCAGAGAGGTAGAGCGTAGCGTTTGTTCGCTCAAAGAAAAGCTCGACTGGGGAAGTATCTTCACCTTACAGAATACCGCAGCTAAATAACTTTATGTTGTGTTCCTGCGCGTGAGTAAGGTCGCCAGAGCTCATTGGGGAGGGGAGAATGGTCGGTAACGCATGAGCGATGCTTCGTGAATTGCAAGCGTCAATATAGCTACGGAAACCGCTTACCATCAGGCGGGCCGTATGCTTGTTTACCGACTTAGTCGTATAAAAAAACTATCCTGTGGATTTATAAAATTTCTATCTATAAAAGTGAGTTTGTTTGTCTGTTTGTTACGTCACGTAAACGCCACTCTGGTAGCCTATGGTATGAAGACGGGCATATACCACTATTGTTAAAGCTGAAGGGTGTTTTTGTTTGATTCTTTGTTTAAACGCACTAATCTCTGGAACTACCAACCGGATTCGAAAAATTATTTCACTAATAGGAAGCTTAATTATCCCCGAATGTTATAGGCTACTTTTTATCCCGGGAACTCGAGTGAAACCGGGAGGGATAGTTAGTTAAAAATAACCAAGTGGATTACCACTGTTATCATCCCACCAAATCAATTCCAAACTGTTAAAAGTAAAAGTATTATATGTAAATAGGTACAACGTAACGACTTCCAGTACTCGTACCTAGTACGTAATCGTACCAGCACTTACCCAAACTATATATCACGGCCAAAAGTACCTATAAATCTTTGACAACGATAATTCTAGTGGCATGACACCAACAATGTACAACAAGGTCTTATACGTTGCTAACAAGGTCTAAAACTTTAATTTAGGTACACGATATTTGCCAACGGAAACGAAACTCCGACCCGCCCCTGGCTGTCAACTGCAAAGAGCTTTCGTGTAAGGAAATTTAAGGCCGGTCACGCGGACCGACGCGACTACAGTCTAGGGCATACGGCGTGGATGTAGTATAAATGGATATAGAACAAGATTGAGTACTAAGTTGTTTCTAGAAAGGTAACGGAGTTGATGAAGAAGTTTCTATGAGAAAAAATTCTCTCGCTCTCTCTCTCTCTCTCTCTCTCTCGCCATATGAGGCTATGGAGTAGAGTTTCGTTTCCGGGCCCGGGAATCGCGATGTTTTTTATTTGATTTCATGCTTAAAACTCCTGTAAATCTTGATCAAAATTAACGAAAAACTTTTGAAATAAGAAGCTGCGGAATTATTTCATAAAACATGTCCGTCGACCAGCCAGCCTGTCGCTTTAAAAGGGATTATGTTCTACATTACGTACTTTCAGCTGTACCGGTTCGGAATTCTAAAAAACCGGCGAAGTTAGAGACAGTCTCGACTATTTCAACTCTTGTGTTTTTCCCGGTTATCACTTAATTGTGATTGTCGTTAAGCTAGTTGGAGGCCTCCTAGGCGACTCGAAAAACAACACCAGTATATTGACCACTAGCCTACCTCCACCGATTCGGAGTGGGCACGTGTGGCGGAGAGGCCTCATATGGAGTACTGCTGTCACCTATGGGCGGGAGCACCTGGATACCAACTTGGGCCTTTAGACTCGGTTCAGCGACGTGCCATCAGAATTGTTGACGATCCCGAGCTCACAAGCGGTTTAGAGCCCCTCAGTCTGAGGAGAGACTTTGCCTCCTTATGTGTGTTCTACCGCTTGTACAACGGAGAGTGTTCTAAAGAATTGTTCGACTTGTTGCCCACTGCTACCTTCTACCATCGCAACTCTCGCCATCGACGGGGAGTCCATCCTCACACATTGAAACCAGAATTGTTTCGAACTGTGCGGGCTCAAAGGAGCTTTCTTCCGCGGACGCTCAGATTGTGGAATGAGCTCCCCGCCGTGGTTTTCCCAATGGAGTACAGCATGGGGTTCTTCAAAAAGGGCGTGAAGAGATTTCTTCAGGGTCGGCAACGCGCGAGTGATACCACTGGTGTTGCAAGCGTCCATAGGCTACGGTAACTGCTTACCATCAAGCGGGCCGTATGCTTGTTTGCCACCTTAGTGGTATAAAAAAAAAAAACAAAAAAAAGTATCTCCTTTCAGCCTCATTTGTGAGGAGGCCTGTGCTCAGCATTGAGATATTATAGGCTGATGATGATGAGGCATTATTTTAAAACTATTCCAAACAAGCATTAGTAGTTGCTGAAATATACCGCTGTGGCAGACAGACGGACGGAGTCGCACCAAATAAGTTTTATTAACCGACTTAAAAATACTATTTGTCTAATCTTCCTTTTGTTAATCCTGAAGAATCACAAAACCACTTCCATTATAAACCATGAGAGCCTTAATTCAAGGTTTGGACGAACACGCTACGTTCACGTCAAACTGTCTCCGATTTGAGATTCAGGCTTTAAATTAGCGCAGACTAGACTGAAAACAAAGAGGAAACCGACCTTAATTTGTTTAGGTCACGCTATTGTAGCCCAACTTGAGTTGTTACGGTTTTGTGCTGGGATTCAGAACATGATTCAGGGAAATATTTTGCGAATGTTACACAAACTTTGATTTGAAATGATGTCAAGTCAGACAATTTAATGTTACTGTCTCTAGTGTACTCGAAAATATATGTGACTTTATTAAAACTATCAAATCTTTCATTTCTTTTTTCATAAATATATCATACACTATTATTTTAGTAAATATCGCTCGAAGAGCCGATAACCGCTGAGGAAGAAAGGTTCTCGAGTGGCGACCACGTACTGGAGAGCGCCAAGCGGGACGCCCTCCCACCAGATGGACCGACGACCTGGTCAGAGTCGCTGGGCACCGCTGGATGCAAGCGGCCCAAAACCGTTCGAAGTGGAAGTCAATGGGGGAGGCCTATGTTCAGCAGTGGACACCCATCGGCTGATATGATGATGATGATGAAATATTGGTTCTTTTGGAATACATACTATTAGCAAAATAAAAAAGGTACACTATTAACTAAATCAACATTACTATGAAAAAAAAAACCCAAAAAAGTCGTTTGGGCGTATGGGCGCCCCCTTTAATTTTTATTATTTGCTCTTATAGTCAGCTGTCATTACCGTTCATGAGATGCAGCTCACTGACAGACAGACGGACGGACGGACAGTGGAGTCTTAGTAATAGGGTCCCGTTTGGCACCCATAAGGTACGGAACACTAGAAACTACATTGGTTTTGATTAAGGCTTAGGATCACGCCAATCGCCTTGAGCGTCAATGAGCCGCGCAAGAACGCCACGCACCGCCAAAACTATTTCTACTAATTTAGAAAGTACTGTTCACGTAACCCATATTCTTATGGTGAAACTGTAGCACTGCCTTTATTATATTTTTCAATGTAAGAATCAAGTCAATAAGTCATATCAGTTCTGAGAAGAAAGCAAATAGATGTCAAAAGTAAAATATATATTTTTTCATCGAACACAATGTCAATAATCAAAAAACTATCTTAGTGCTTTTGAATAGAATGAAATGTAAAAATATGAATTCAGTACAATCTCAAATATGCCGGAAATTTTGTTTTTACGAGACATTTAGATTGCATATGTTTATAATAGACCGAGATCCAAGGGCCGCCAGACTTCACTTAAAATGTATAGATTTGAGTAGTGTTAGTACGTATTTCAAACGTATACGTAATGTAACTTATCCCGTCAGCTAATTTTGAGGTACCAGGCATGAGAGGTATGTTATGCACATAACATATTTTTCTTAAATCCTGCGAGCTGATTTTTACACATTCAAAACTATTCACTCAAGGAACTATTTCAATACTTTTTGCAAGCAGCCAGACCAATCGTAGCAGTCAAACATCCCCTAAACACAATTAAAATGTCGCTGGATGCAAATAAGACGATAATTGTCATTTTTGATCCATAGAATAAAGGGTGGTCGTCAGATGATAATCAATACAAAAAATAAACCATCTATTGTTTTAAAAAAAAATACTATTAAATTATTAGAAAAACCTAAGGTTGTTGTTGTTTTTTTGTATTGAGTATCTTATCTCAGAAAGTAAGGAAGGTCTGATGGCACTGGGATCTCCTACTATAAAGATAAAGACAGATCCTCCCCAATTTTGAAGTTTAGTCAAAATTATATCGTTAACTAGCTTCTGCTCGCGGCTTCGCTCGCGTGGCCTACAGAAATCAAATGACATATTTTTCTACAACAATAAAACAAAACAAAACAACTTTATCCCGCTTCGAGGGTGGAATTATTAAAAACGCTGAGACACTTATACATTAATTTTCAATTTTCAGCCTAAACACAAAATTTGAAGATCCTAATTTCGAAACTGACGGACTTTCATACAAACTTTCATCCCCTATTTTAACCTCTTAGGGGTGGAATTTCGAAAAACCCTTTCTTAGTGGATACCTACTCTTCACAAAGAATATACTCTCTAAATTTCATGTGTCTAGGACCAGTGGTTTAGGCTGTGCGTTGATATATCAGTCAATCAGTCAGTCAGTCAGTCAGGACTTTGAATTTTATATATATAGATAATCTCAACTATTTTACTAACTACTATCTATGATATACAATATGAAACTCAATGTAGCATTTAATTACGGCAGCATTCATCAAAAGGACTGCAATGGGGTTATGGCCAATTATAAAGTTTCAATTTCATGCACCAGTTTAATTAGAACTACCACTCTCTCCCAATCTACGCTAATGAATACTAACGAAAGAGAATTAATACAATTTTAAGAGTTCTTTGATAACTGGTGGTTTGTTAACTTTCAGTTCGTAGTTTGCTGAAATACTGGTTCAAAACTTTTTTTTATTGAGTTTAGAGACTTGTTTTCCATTCGAACATTCAAATTCATTCATAAAATCGATTTTTAGTCTCACTCAGCTCATTATCGTTCATTTAGGTAAAAAAAAATGGCTCGCCTACTGTAATTGTCTATTAATGGTTGGTCTAAATAAATTTTTCATACATATTATTATGACGGGATGGAATGCAATATGAATTAGTATTTACTCCTTAATACGAATTTAAATACGCAAAATTTACTATGGTTAAAAAACAGCGAAATACACACAAACACACTTTTACACATTAAATACAGATAAGACATATAAAGGCTACTTCCTGAAAAAATCTATTTAGTCCGTCATATACATTATCAAAAAATATTAGGTACGTATTTTTTCTTTTCTCAATTAAACAAAAAAATACGAGGATATAGGTTGTTGAAGATCCACGTGACGTCATGGTGTGGTACACATTTTAGGAACAAGTGACGTGACGAGCTCCCACTCCCGAACTTAGTCGCTCTTTATCTTCGTCAATTGTTAATGATTTAGTAAAGCAAAAAATACGTGTCCAATATTTTTTGATAATCTAACTGACGGACAAATTAGTTTTTTTTTTCCTGGGTAGAAGTCATTTTTTTTCTTTGTCTTGGCTTTGGCTTTGTATAACATATCGGATACTTTTAATATCCGCAAAACAACATCCCTCAAAAACAAGGGTAAAGCCATAGGGCGGAGCTGGTATTAAACTAGCAATAATTTACCGATACCCAATGTAAACATCACTAGTAGTTGTAGTATTTACCTATAAGTAACTTAATTTCATATTGCATCTAACCCTTTTGTACACAATCTCCAAGCTCATTTATCAATGTATGATCATAAACATCAGGCTTATAATTACATTTCGCTTCCCAGGACGTCGACAAAGTAAACAGATTAAATCCACACGTAAATAAGTGTCTTTCAACGTGTTAACAACCTTAATTAGTGTCGTTGCAGGATCTATTTTTCGATAATAACGGTGGATGCTTTGGGTCAATACAAATGATATTAATTTAGTTATTTAATATTCTTTGATAGTGAAAGACGTGTTTTATTTGTTGAAGACGTGATATAGAATAACAAATCTAATAAAAAATCGATATTTAATTGTAGATAAGCTATCTCTCGCAGTTAACATCTCGGGAGTAACCTACGTACAGTAGTACCCAACTGATATGTCGCGTCGTGAATCTTCGTTCGCACAGAAAAGAAAGTATGGCCCCGAAGATTAACGAAAGAATGCTTAAAACTTACAATCAACCTTAGATCACTACTATAAGGTTCATAATACACTAAAGCTGTTAGTTCCGTCTCACTCGCAAGTCACGCCCCTCCGCACGGCGCGCGCTAACATGGCGGCAGCTGCCGACCAATAGCATTTCCTGCGCTTTGAAAATGTATCTTCTGCGCAGGTCAAGGTAAGCCATATCAGTTGGGTACTACTGTAACTCTGCAAGTAGCATGTGAGGAGATTTTTGCATTTCGCATGCTTATTTTGCAACCAAAAAAAATATTTTAAAAAAACTGTGTGGCCGGTGTATCATCTACCCTTCTCATCTTAAAAAACCTTATACCCTCAGAAAAGCGGCCAAACCCACGGGGCTGTTATGTTTATGTTGTGTGACGATTATATAACCACCACTATTTGTATTAAAATGTGTTCAAGGAAACTGCAGTATTAAGTCATCATACAAATAAAATTAGCAAACATGGCGGATAAAACTGGCGCTGTTGAAATACAGTATTTTAATTAAACTTGTGTAAGACGGAACTTCAGAGGAACGTTGCTTAAATTAAGGCTGTGTTCTTACACATATCGTCAGTTAAGCCACATAAAGCTAAGGCACCGCGTTTGAAACAAGATGTCTACAGACTTTGGAAGTAAAGGAAAACCATTTTAATTATAACATTTGAATTACGAGCTTCTTTAAGTTGAATAAGTCTTAACAGGACCTAGCTTCCATCTTGCGGTTTTGATAAAAAAAACATTATATAATACTTTTATCCCGGAAAAAACAAATGATCCTCGTTCTATATAGGTGGAGATTTGTTAATGGCATAGGATCATCTACATATTTACTTTATCGTAGAAATGAAGCTGTAAATCTTCCTAAGAGTAAATAAATAAATATAATTTGTTTTACTTATTGCCACATGAAATAAATTGATAATTTCCAAAACGATATACAATACAGTAGGTACTGTTATTCGTGAAACATATAATAATACACTGTAGGAGGGAAATATTAGTACGAAAAGCCTCGATAAAGGAAACAAGAGACAATAACCAGCCACTTCAGGGTAGCGGAACTTTATTAATATTGTCATTATTAACCCCCGTCAAGTTATTAGACAATACCGGTATTCGTACTTGAGGATTTTGTGTAGGTACTTAAAGTTTATAATAAAGGAAATAATAATTCCGATAAATTGTTTCAAATTTTTGGTAGATTTTGTTAACATACTTACAAAGATTTTCATATAGGCATCGTGCCTCTACCCAGATGGCTAGTTCGCCTTACCAAAGCATGACATTTAAATTCACTCCGCTTGAGGGTCTCCTGAGCAAATCGCTCTCAGTTCGTACTGCACACGGCTGTCACTGCGTCATACTCGCTGTACTGATTTTAAATACAAAATGCCGACTTGCGTATTAAAATACTGTCACAACACTTATAAAACCAAGGAAAAACTAAAAAACTAACCTTCCATGTGTTAGTATTGCGATTTCGTCATTTTTAATTACGTAAACTTATTTTAGAAATATACGTTTGGGAGCGCCAGTTTTTATTTTTTAAATCTTTTCCGGCCATGTTTTATGGAAGGTTGCCACAACATGAAAATTAATTTCCCACATTTTATTAAAAGATGATATCGAGTACCTACTGATTAATTTTGCTCTAATGAGGAGTTTTCTTATGCTCAAAATACCCGTCAAACTGTTGATAATTCGAACCTCACGATTTGACAGGTATTTTGACCATAGAGGTATCATGAGAAAACTCCTCATTAAATATTATCTGCACAACCAGATTTAATAAATAAATTTAATTTTATTGGATATATAGTACAAGAGCTAACACAGATTATAAATATATTTATCATCTATTTTAGACTCAAACCGTCTTATTACGAAAGATGGTTTTAGCCATATTTAAGAGAAAGCCAGCCTAAACCTGGGTAGTTTAAGAAAATTTATATTACGAAAGAAGGTTTAAGGACTTCAACCACTAAGCCTGGCAGCCACGTAGTTTATCTAAGGTGACAGATAGTTGACATGCATATGACAGACTCGTTCGAAGTTATTTTATTGAATTTCTTGGTTTCAATTCTATTTTGTATTAATTTGCTACTGAAATGGACTTCCTCGGCGATATGGATTTTGATAACGGATATTCTGGAGTCGGTGGGAACGTCTTGAGAACCGGCGCGGCAACCAATTCGTTGCATGATTATGGATTTCGGTTCCAATCAATACAAGTTCACTAAACCATTTTTGCTGCTTGAATTGTCGAGCTAGAGAAAGATCGTCTTCCGCAGGACAAGTTGCTTGTGCTTTACGCAGTACGCTGTTGGGCTCCAAAAAGAGGTCAGTTCCCATAGTTGAACCAAAAATCTTAAATGTGAGGTAAATATCATAGTAGTAATATATATAACTAGCTTTTCGCCTGCGGTTTCACCCGCGCTCCCTTCTTTACCCCTTACTTACCCTACCTTACCATACCCTACCCTATAAAAGTATCCCACCAGTTTTCAGCCAAATTGGTTCAGCCGTTCTTGAGTTATAAATAGTGTAACTAACACGACTTTCTTTTATATACTTATAGATTATATATTTTGATTTCAGATACAAGATTATACAGCTGACCTACATGGTGTTTCTCAGCCCAGCATAATTAAAATATTATCCTTGCAATTAATTAGTACATCCTTCCTAAAGAAGAAAGCAACCAAATGCAAGGCTCCTCATAACACTGTCAGTGGAAATAAAAGAATGTGATATTATAATCAAAACAATTTATTATAATAAATTATTTATCTGTATATTTTTAAATTTTCCTTTCATCAATTTATACATTGAGCTATTATTACTACGTATATAGAAAAGCTATCATAAGCAAAGGTGATGTCCCATTTTTTAGAGTCAACTAAAGTTCTCTTTAGCGCTCAAACAATAAATTAGTCGTCTAAGCAGACAGTAAAAACGCGTAGCGCTATCAGAACGCTTTAAGGAGTATACTGTGTAGTACTGTGCTCCTCGACACTCTTTCACCATCCGTGTCCAGCTGCCTTCATCACATAGGTGATCGGGCTATGTGTCCTGCCCACTACCATTTTATTTTATTTACGAGTTCAATAGCGTCACATGAAATCTTAATCATATTAAAATGTTTGATTGCAAATCCGTTCACAATGTGCTGAGCCTCGGCAAGGTACCTTTGCGATTATTGTCTGTGAACTTCTGTGAATGATTGAGAAATTATATTTAATTCCTATTTAGTATTATTGTATTGTATTTTAATACAGGAATAACATATTTAATACCATTTCTTTATTCGCTTTTACGAAGTAAATAAATCATAATCAATGACATAATATTTTTTTATAAATTTTCTTTAAACACCATAGACATCATGGACAGTTTCGTTTTAAGCAAACGTTAGGTATATTTTTATGAAACGAATTATTTTTTTCTGTAATTTTTAATAACGCTCTTTTTATCAAAAATATCTAAATTAAATCAGTATAATGTTTTATTTATCCATCTACCTTATTGATCTAAATTTATGAGGTATATACTTATCTATATTTAAATATTTCGTAATAAAATATGAATTAAACGAAACATTTCCGTTCTCATTATAAAAAAAGGTGTTATACCTGACTTGAGACTAGAGCTAACAATACCAGGTCAATATCTTAGCCTTTGGGTCTAAATTGACTTTATTACAAAAACATTTTTTTCCGTAGTCTAGTGAAACTGCCTGTCATTAGAGGTGTGTAACTCAGCTCTGAGCCAGCTCAATGAATCAGATCACACGGGTTTGAGCCGTTGAGCTACAGCTCAACAACAAAATGACTAGCTCACGGCTCAATCCAACTCCTATTGTATCTGCGACTCCCTCCATAGATTATTCTTGTGATCATATCTACTATTTCGTTCGTATTTTATTATTTCGTTCTAAAACATATAAATAATAATTAATTCAATAAATAAATATGTAACATATATAGATAATATAAAAAAAGACAAATAATTCCAACTCTGAAGTATGAAAAGAGCCGCTCGGCAGAGTCGAACGAATCGCGGCAGCTCAGCCGGCTCAATTCGGTGCGCGGTACGTAGTGAGCGTGTGCGCGCATCGTGGACTATAGGTACAAATTGAGCTGATCTGCGAGCTGAGTCATTGAACCAGCTCACACACCTGAGCCGTGAGCTGTGATGCAGCTCGCGTATTTTTACATTACACACCTCTACCTGTCATAGACAAAATAGTGGACATGAATATGTTTCGTTTCATTCAGAGTTCTTACGAACGTTATAAATAAAAATAAAATATTATTATTTTAGAAATAAAGATATTATTATTACAAGACTATAGCTAGGTATGAGCCGAATAAATTAGTATTAAGTCATTAAATCATCAAACGATAACATAGACTATTCCTGAGATACAGGCGGTATAAACAGAAACACGCAACTATCACTTACCTTTTTTATCTTATGGAGTAATCGTATTAAAATTATCGAGACAGATATAAGTATAAAGTTTGCGTTTTGAAACTCCTATGAAAATCCATATTCTATGACTATATCTTATACTTCTCGATCTAATCAGATACACTATTTCAGACTGACTAAAAATTATTGTCATAATAGAAAGTTCACAAGAATATAGATAATTATAAGCTCGAGGAAATTTTCTATATTATATTTTGAACATATTTGTAGTAAATATGAAACGTAATTAAGAGTAGAAGAACATTTGAGGTACCTAGGCGCCAGCAAGTTGTGATAGGATTTGCAATCAAACATTTTATAACAATACTACCCTCCCCTGTAGTGCTATCCAAACCTACCCTACCCTATCTAAACCATCCAGGGAGTTAATTCTATTGTACGTGTGTATGTCACTGAACTCCTCCTAAACGGCTAGACCGATTTGAATGTTTTTTTTTGAAAGTATTTGGGGGACGCTCTGGATGGTTTAGATTCACAAATCAGCTCGGCAAATGACGCTGAAGTCGGTATCTTATCTCATGAAGGTTATATTATCGACTGCAGCGCCATCTACCGGGCTGATTTGATTTGGTTCCAAAGATCTTGGGGGCTGTGGAAGACGATTTTTTACTAGATCGACAATTCTAGCAGCAATTCGTTGGTGAAATTGTATTGGAGCCGAAGTTCATCAGTATCCAACCAACTTGATTCGTTGCCAGTTTGATTCCATTGATTTTCGGATCATCCGTCGTCAGAATCCATATCGTCAAGCGAATCTAAGCCCATTGTAAAAGCAAATTTATCGAACTGAATCCAGAATAGCTTTTTCGATTACAAAAATCAAGAAAAAAACAACGAAATTACATCAAACGTGTCTGTCATTTCACCATAAACTTTAAAAAAACTAGGGGGGTGCCTGGTTTGACGTTACGCCACCGATATGATGTGGCTTATTCCTTAAACCTCATTTCGTAATATCACATTTATATAAACCATCGCACATAATGAAATTGTTTGACTGGAATGAAGTAACCGAAGGTTAAGTTTTAGATCTGGCTTTGCTATCGCTGGCCTAAAGCCTGGTTTAACGCATTTTTTGTAATAAGACTGAAAATGTTTTTATATTAATTAAATAGAAAATATGTTGCAACCATTATGAATGTACTTAGACAACTAATTTCTTTTATAAAAAATAGTCTTCAAAATTTAATTAAAGTGGACATTTTATAAATTTTTTGGCGTTTCAATTCATTTCAGATAGCCAAATAATTTTAGAGTTCAGTACGGATTTTTATACTTGTCAAAGAGTAATACAAAAGCTACATAATAATGATAACATTAGTATGCATTAGTCGCACATTCGTTTATGTACTGTTGTCTGTTATAGATACATAATTTTATGTTATTTTCAGTTTTCCTAAAGATTCTATACTCGTCGAACCAAACTTATATTTGGTCGGCACTCGGCACATTTTAGTAAAAGAGACAAATATTTGACAATAGTTTTCCCAGAGATGAGATTTAGCGAGATCGATTTTTCGCCCTCAAAAATCCTAATATAATAATACTTATGTATATGTAATATTTAGTTAGTAATAATAAATATCTCCTGACCGAAATTTATAAATTCCCCCATTAAAAGGAAAACATTTTTATCTGCCACCCTATGCAAACTACACAGACTGTCAAATACTGTCAATTCTGGCTTGTTTTATTTCATGTTCCCATAGAGGCGACTATCCTTCTGGACGTTTTAAATTCTTTGCATACTTATTATTATTTACGAATTTTTAAGTTCGATAGAAGCAACTACCAACGTACTAAGGTCTGACAACCTGTTTGACAGGTGTAGATAATTTGGAGTGATAGTACCACTGAGCAAGGAGTCCCGAGTGCCAATACAGAAACGTAAACAATGACAATACTCGTGCACAGTGAATAGGGATGATTCCTGGGAAAAAACAACAACTAATTAATCCGCCAATTAGATTATCAAAAAATATTCTACACGTATTTTTTGCTTTACCAAATCATTAAAAAATTACAAAGATAAAGCGCTTCAAAGTTCGGGGGCTCGTGACGTCAATTTTGAGTAAAAAAATTACCAAAACTTGACGTCAAGCGGAACTTCAATACACAAACAAAAGAAAAATACGTGACTAATATTTTTGATAATGTAAATTACGGACTAAATAGAATTGTTCGGTCATCTAACCTATTATGAAAATCGCATAACTGACGTCAGTCTACTCTATTCCACAGCAGTATGTGTCAACAGTACCTCAGAGTATATAAATACTACGTACAGTACTAAATTATAAGACAATACATATAGGAGTGTAATCTATTGGTAAAGCGGCGCAGCCCACTGACACGCTTAAATATTATAGAATTACATTTGTAGATAATAACTTACAATGAGAGTGTGAATATCGTCAAAAACAATTTTTAAAGATAATTGTTTAAATTCTAAATTCAGATTTGAGTCCATTTTTAGAAGTAAAACAAATAATGACCTCAATAATTTTACCGTCGACTCGAACCTCGGCCATTATTTGAGCGACTTGTCTAGTCAGCATTTTGTAGTACAATTCAGCGAAATAAGTCCCTTTTCACAGAATCGTAAGTCAGGTTCGTTACAGTAAAAAACGGTGTAATATAGAGAGTAGTGGTGAGGAGTATAGGTACTGTAAGGCCTAGCGTGTATTTGGCCTAATAGTAATCTGCCTCCAATATATCGACGGTCCCTAAGTATAAACGGAATGTATATTTTAAAGTATTACTTAATGCATAAAAATGTGAACACTTTTCCAACTTAGCAATGAATAATATAAATGTAAATGAAGGCATGTCCTGCATGTTTGTTTATATGTTTTATTTTCATTTATGGATAAACTCACACTAAACTCAAAATTAGGTACCTACTTAATTTATTAAAAAAATATTTCACCTATGAAAGCTACATTATCAGCAAATAACCAAGGCTATATTATATTTTCAAAATAATTCGGGATCTCTACTTTGTAGTAGAGATCCCTAATTATTCCCTCGCAATAATGTAACCCAAGGTGTAAAAAATACCTATAAAATCCTTACTTCTTTAGTAATATACAGGGTGTCCCGATACTTGAGGCCAAGTGGGTACTGGGCGAAAGAGTAGTCTATACCCGCATGGTAATCAAAAGAAAAACAACTAACAGCGAACATTATTAATTTAGTCAAAAATAATGATAATTGATAGTCATGTTTTAGAAAAAATATAGCGACGAATTTTGACACATCATAGTTTAAAAAAGTACTACCCTAACCCCGGCAAGTAGTTTCAAAAGATGACCCATTTACTCATAATTTCAAAACAGTACAATACTTGAAACATTATTCCATAAAGCGAGAGAACCATAATTTTATAGCGCAGTTTACCTAGATTTTATATTGCTTTTCAGCACACTTTTTCTTGTATGCAGCCCCAGTAAAAGAAATCTAAGGTATTTATTTAGGTACGAAGAATGAGGAGGCCACGAAATTGAGCTAAGGTGCCCGCCATCCACCTTTCGGGATCATCATCATCATCATTAGTTCACACGATTTTACGTGCCTTCCAAAACTAGGAAGATGCTTGAGTTGAAATACCACTGTTTAATTTTGCAGTACAATACAAGCTGTACTTAGTTTGTGATCCTGATAGCCATGTGAAGAATGCCCCAGGATAGTTATTATTCTTCACCGAAAATATCCCAAATATTTATATAGTATAGTACTAAAAAAAGGTTGTAATTCTGAACGAGTAACCCTCAAACATATAACGTAGATCAACAACAACCTGGAACAAAATGGACACACGCATGCATGTTGCAAGTTTCGTACAAATAAATGGCGGCTTACAAGCTGATGTAGCGTTAGTACACACAAATTCATTGCTGGCTCGCTCTGATATATGGTAAGTGAGCGAGACCAGTAGTTTCAGAGTAGGTTTATTTAACTTAATAATGTGATAATTAACACTAACATTACATACCTTTTTTTACATTGAGTAGATAATATTTTGAAACTTAATGACTTCGATATTTTATCATTATTAAAAAAATATCTAATAATAAACTGTATTATTATTTATAATAAAGTTGTTTTCTCCATCATAAAAGTTATTACCTATAGTTAGAGCTATATTCTGATAGTTTTCCTGTATGCTAAATCATACATTAACTGACTGGAAACTTTCAAATATATTATTTCCGGATTTTCATAAAATTGAATTTTCAATAAAACTCGCTACCCATCATTTTATGACCACAGTCGTAATAATCTGAATAAAATTATAACTAAAGGTAAGCCATCGAGAGGAGATAAAATATGTAAACAACCGACCTCTACTAAGTTACATTACGATCAACCTAGAACCTATTGTTCATTATGTCTCGCATTCAATAATGACTTCAGTTGGTCGATGACAGCTGTCGTTGTGGGATTCGTGGTACAGGAAAGCAGTCGGTAAAGTAGATGTCAACATCACAGAGAAAAGGTCAACATAATTTTTTTAAATAAAAAATTTATTTACATTCTTTATCTCGTCTCGTTGGCTTTCCTGTATAATATTAAAATTTTCACCTCAAATAAATAATAGGTACAGAAGACCACTTTTGTGTACACGAATATGCAGCCTACGTCAGTACTATTATGTATCCTGTGGTAATGCTAAAAACTGGTGAGGTTCTGTTTTCAGCCATTTAGTTTCGTGGTATAAAAATATTATTTTTAATGTGGATTTAAATTTTGTATAAATATTTTAATATAATTAATAAATGATATAGTAATAAATTAATTATTAATAAATATTTTTTGTTCAAAAAGTAATCATCGTTTTTACTTTTACCTATGCTTGGTAAAAGTAAAAATGTATTAAGCTGGGTCATTCGCTTTTTACTGCAGTAATAAACCTCATAAAACATGACTAGTGTGAAAGTTAGTGAAATACGATCAATTAAAATATAGTACGTACCGAAGGGCATATTATTTACAATGGATGGGATCTCATGGGAAATCTCTGTACTATACGTTTAAACATATAACAAACAAGGCTAGAAAACTCGAGGATTAAAACCTGCGAACTATTCATATTAGTTATTCACTTTTAGTGCTTTAAAGTGATATGTCTTATCCAAGAGAGCAACTCCGGACACCTAGTAGCTCACCGTATAAGTCTAGATTATATATAGGTATATATATATATATATAAAAACCAATATATTCGAACTTTTGAGTTCATTGGGACACGCAGTAAATTCCTCCCCTTAAAACATTTAACACAACACAATTATTCCGTTTTGCTCCGTTAGGAGTAGATTTTCGAGAAACCCAAAAACACATTTTCTTTTTATATTCTGCCCAAAGTATAAATTAATTAATCGGACCGCGCGTTAGGTTTCTTCCGTACAAACTTTAACACCCCCTTAAACCCATACATACAAACAAAATCCTTGCTTTTCGTTGGAAATTCAACTTTTAAGGGGGTCCCTTTCCAATAACCCCTTCTTAGTGCTTGCCTACATTATTAAAGGAAAACTGTGCAATATTTCACATTCTTACTTCCATTACCCTAGGCTGCGCGCTGATAATTATGTCAGTCAGTCAGTGGTGCCGATTCTGTTGTAAATCGCAATAAACTAATTTTAGTCACATCTCATCTCTTTCTTACGAACATTATTGAAAAAGGATAGAACATATTTTAAGTTGTAAAATTAATCTTTGCCGTCTTATTTTGCGTGTATTTAGGCGTAACCACGATAGATGGCGACTAAATTTATATTGAAAACAAGCATTGGACTAATCTGACAGGACTAAATTTCTTACATCCTTTTCTTATGTTCTTTGTTAGAAAGAGACATAGTGAGATTAAAATTAGTTTAGTTGTGAACAACAGAATCAGGGCCACTATCTCCTTTCATATAAATTAATAATATTTATTTCCTTAAAAGGGTAAAGTCTCATTTAAGGAAATAAATATAATGTTATGACAAAACTACGGAGTTGACTTTTACCATAATATAATTATTCTTTTATATCGTTTTTCTATCCTCGACAATACACCTTATTATATATTAATATACCTTATACAAACATAAACATTTTTTCTTCCATATTATAGAACAAATAGTTAGAAATCTTTTCCGATGTTCAGAGCTTAGTCTACAGGATTCCTCGGGCCGCTGGACAACATAAACATCTCTGAGTTAAGCTTACTAAAGCTCCGCTCATTAAATAAACTGAAAGGAATTAAAAACGCCGCAGACTTCCTAAGCACTAAAACTGCTCTAGTAGTTGACTGCTATTTTCGAAACACTCGAAATAATTCAGTCGTTTCTTTACGGCACACTTCAAATACAAATTACATCTAATTTAATTAAGACAATGAGGTTGTATATAAAGTAAACTGAGATGAGAAGAAAATATGAACATGGTCATATAAAACATACTTTGTGTGACATTTTATGAGCTTAAATTATTTAATTAAGAATATCAGCTGATTCAATTGATTGAATCAATTATGCGAAAGCTAGAAAAGAAGTTAACTGATATTGCTTGATATTAAAACTACTAATAAATTGATAAATCACCTACATAAGTTGTTTATTTTTATGATGTCGTTCCAATAGCTAACATACTATTTCATCCGTCCAGATATTTAGTCCCTTCCGTAGCTTCCACACCGCGATTTCCCCCGCGTTCTCTTGTTAATAAATAGCATGTTTCTATAAAAAACTCATGTCTATCCGTTGCGCAAACGAAAGAAAAACAAACCTAGAAACAAACTTTGGCATTTATAATATTCGTAGGATTATTAATATTTTTCATTAGAAATGAAAACGTGTAAATTTCAAATTTATCGAATGCTTAACAATATCACTATCTAACTTGCGAGGCGTAAATGTTCCATACCTGTTATATTCCAACCGATGTAGAAGGTTCCTTTACTTCACAGTAATGAGCTCTCATGTCGTCTTTGAAACTAAATATTCCGCTAACACAGCATTCAAAGCTAAGAAAATACGGTGAAAAGTTCAATTTGAAACCTACCGCATTTTAACATTTTTGTTTTGAAGCCAGGATAGTGGGTTCGAATTCTACAATGAGTTTTATTAATTGCTTTTGGTGAAAGAAAACATAGTGAGGAAACCATAGCTCGGAGATAGGGTCCTTTTTTTCTTCATATAATAAATATCCTGGGACATTCCTCACACACGGTCATCTGATCCCAAACTAGGCAGAGCTTGTGCTATGGAAACCAGATAACTGATATAATACATATACTTTTTGTTCGTAAATATAATATTAATATACATAATTACACCCAGACTCAGGACATACAGACATGTTCATGCACACAAATGTATGTCCTGTGCGGGAATCGAACCCACGACCTGCGGCGCGATAGGTGGAGTCTTAACCAACTGCGCCAACTAGGAGAGAGGTAGAGCATAGCGTTTATGCGCTCAAAGAGCAGCTCGACTGGGGAAGTACCTCCACCTTACAGAATACCGCAGCCAAATAACTTTATGTTGTGTAAAGTTGTGTTCCTGCGCGTGAGTAAGGTCGCCAGAGCTCATTGGGGAGGGGGGAAAGTTCGGTAACGCGTGAGCGACGCTTCGTGTGTTGCAAGCGTCCATATGGCTACGGTAACCGCTTACCATCAGGTGGGCCGTATGCTTGTTTACCGAATTAGTCGTATAAAAAAAAAAAAAAAAAATAACTAGCCCGTAATTAATAAATGTCAATAGGTTGACAAACAGGAAAACGGTCCACCTGATGGTCAGTGGTCACCGCCGCCTATGGAAATTTTAAATACCAGGGGCATTTCCGATGTGTTGCCGCCCTTGAAAAGCTCTTTTTACGCCCCTTACTTTATAGCACCTGTCTGACTAACACCATCAAATTGTAAATCTGTCACTAACACTTAGCGGTGTGTTGCGATAGTTGGACTTTAGGGGCAGGACTTAGGACATTTTTTTTGGTGCTTTTTATGGGTCGGCCACATAAATATCGGTAGCCACTTCCATCAGGTGGACCGCTTATCTTCAAGTCAGCCATCTAACTAAGGAAATACTCGTATATACGATATGAATAACATTTAATTTGTAATCCACCTTCCTGGCTACCTGTCCCCAGTTGAAAATCAGTCGCTAAGCACCTATGAAGCGCTCGTGGTGTAGCATGATTAGCCGTTCTTAATCGATCGGCAAAGTTAAGCTACCACCATCGTGGTACCTGGATGGGTGACCGCCTAGTGGTATTTCAAATCGAGCGTTTCCGTCCTTCGGAAGGCACGTAAAGCCGTTGGTCCCGGTTATCACTTAATTGTGATAGTCGTTAAGCTAGTTGGATGCCTCCTAGGCGGCTTGAAAAATTCCAACAGTAGGTTGACCACTAGCCTACCTCCACCGATCGGCAGTGGGCACGCGTGGTGGAGTATTGCCCATTCCCTTTCACCCTCATTTGTGAAAGGAGGCATGTGCTCAGCAGTGGGACATTATAAGGCTGATGATGATGAAGCGTCTATTAGTGTGTTCGGGAAGCTTAGAAAAAAATTACCTCACATACCTTTGATTTAAACTTCTTGGGCATTTTGGTTTCTTCATGATGATTTTCGTCACCGAAAAGCTTGGAATACTTATTGCCTATAGGTGTTTAAGACCAATCTAAAAGCAGGTTTTTTATTTCTGAAGTACAGGAATTGTAAAAAATACGTAAAGAAATAATTTCAAACATAAAAATATCTCGCGCTATTTACTAAAGGAATTTATAAACTTCATTTAATTATTCATGCTACGACAAGCCGTGAAGCTCAACTTCTCATCAAATGCGTAATTTCATAAATAAACTAGAATGTCCCAGTTTCGTAGCTCGTGCTACGAAATAGCTACGAGGTGATGTGACGCCTACGACAAGCCTTAAGGCGTTGTTACATCGTTACTAGATTAGTGAGGACGTGGAATCTTGACCCATTTTAAGGCTCGACACGTTGCCACTTGTTAACTCTGACGCTAACGACCTACAAGCTGTTATATCCCTACACGTAAGGTAAATAAACAGACGTGAAACTTAATTTTAACAAGCGTTCTTTCGCTTAGTTTATACAGTAAACATGTTTAAGTTTAGTATGGAATTTATTACGAGTATTACATATTTATAGGGTAGATTGTTAATAATAGCTCATTGTCGTGGCGAAGTTAAGTTCGAACCAACAGTGAGCTTAAGCTTTCGTGTAAGAAAATCAAAGCATAATGCTTTTTAATTTGAAAATCTATTGGAAAGCTATAACTGGTGTGTATACATGAAAGTCAATTTCTTTCCTGGCTTTGTGTGCTTACCACCTTCGGCCACATGAATACTAATCATTAGATATACGCCGAGTATAAGTTTTACCCAGTCATATAAGAACAAGAAGGTTTTACAGAATAACCGAGTACAGTAGTACCCAACTGATATGGCTTACCGATGTACCTGCGCAGAAGATAGATTTTCAAAGCGCGCGAAACCGCTATTGTTCGGCAGCTACCGCCATGTTAGCGCGCGCCTTGCGGAGAGGCGTGACTTGCGAGTGAGACGGTACTAACAGCTGCAGTGTATTATGAACCTTATAGTAGTGATCTAAGGTTGATTGTAAGTTTTAAGCATTCTTTCGTTAATCTTCGGGGCCACTTTCTTTTCTGTGCGAACGAAGATTCACGACGCGCCTTATCAGTTGGGTAATACTGTACCGAGTATTGCTCGGTATTATATTTACCGAACCGAGTACTCTGCCGAGTAACTCGGTTTAGTTGATGCTAGTGTTGGAAAAAAAGTTAAAACTTGCTCGAAACATTCGTCACTTGCGGTCAGCGAGCGAGCGGTACCTAGCTCCTCGCATGCCGATGTTCCTCACGTGCATCACACTTGCCATTTGTTTACATATCACATGCACAGAGTAAATTACGTTGTTACAACATTTATTTTTACTGTTAAATTATAAAGTACTGTCTATTGTGAGTTTATTTGTAACTATTTGAGAGATAAATGGGCGTAAAAAAACATTTATTTGGATTATCAGTTCTTTACGAGTACCTCGGCAGTCTAACCGAGTAAGGGTCATCGCCCACTATGTGGCCGATATAAAGTTGTAAAAAAATTACCGAGTATGCCCAGTACCGAGTAATAAACGAGTACTCGGCCCATCTCTACTAATCATTTTGAGATTGTAGTCAAACACGTACCTACCTGACGCAATTTTAAATACACAATTTTTCGTGCTTATTTATTGAAAAAATGCTCAGTGTATATAGACTGTACAATAGAATTCAAACAAAAGAAAATTATACTTTAGTTTGCATACGTGAGAAAATTATACACTGTAATTATATGCATTTCAAGTTGAAACAACCAACGTTTCCGTTGAAAATGTTGTTTGAAAAATTCAATTTCACAAGTAGAAAGACCGGAAAGGTTTTAATTGCATGATTGTGCCGTACGCGGGAAAACTTATGTACCTCGATAAGTAGTAGTGGGCAAAGTAACAAAAGCAAGTTTCTCAATACCAATTTTATAACAATTTTGTAATAGTAATTTGTTTATCTCTTTTGCAGTTTTCAATAATGTGTTTTCTGTAATTTGTGTGTCCAATAAGTAATATTTTATCTAAAATAATTAATAACTGTTTTACAAAAAAATGAAACCGACTTCAAAGTACACTAAAAAGTAATCAAATCCTGATGATAATGAAACCAAACGGGAAGTGTATCCTTCCAAATAAAAAAACAATTTTCCACGGAGTTATGTAACAAACATAAAAAAAAACAACCTAATTTAGAACCTCCTCCTCCTTTTTTTGAAGTCGGGACCTTCGAAACCATAAAAGCTTATAATCAATATGAGGGTTAAGTTGTGATATAAGATTAATTAAGAAGTAAATAATTGTTAAGCTATTTGAGTTACATAATTTCAAGGTAGTATTCCGAACTGATGATAAAGTCACTTTATATATATCTTTATTAGTAACTTAAGGGGGTGTTACTGTCACAAATGAAGAAACGATTATACGATGTCAAATGCTCTGTCTCTCTTCTTATGAACTAAGCAAACCGGTGAGTAACCCACATCTTTATGCCAAAGTTCGTGATGATCAGTTGAGTAGTATAAGTTAGGATATCAATGTCGTTATTACTACCATATTAATTTAAGTTGCACATCGCATAATTAACGCGTTGCTATAAACTGATAGTAAACTAAGCGTTAACGAGAACGCAAATAATCTAATATCTCCAGACAAAACAAAAACAAACTACCAAATTTAATATTGCCCTTTTTGCATGTTCAGAAAAGCGCTGATTTATTTTTCGAATAATTAGTAGCACAGAGAACTCGTGGAGTTGCTCAGAGTTCATGGTAGGCAGAGCGTGATGCGAGCATGCACTCGCTAAATTCGGAAGCGCAACAATTTTTTAGTTTAGTTTTTACGTAGTTTCGTTGACGCTTTGAATGTTTTTTATTCGAATGTGCCGCGTTGTCAACACAACTAATGTTGGTTATTTATGTTATTTGAAATAAACTTATTATAAGCGCATACCTAAATTGAATTTGGAATGAACCTATTATTTATTTAAACTTTTATCTACGACCTTTTGAATGTCATAAGTTGTCCTGCAGTGGGCGGGCGGGCTTGCAAGCTGTGCCGGGCATCCTTCATGTCATGCCGGCCGCCGCGCTGAATGAAAAATTATATATAGTCTTACGACGACCTGGTGGCCAGCGCTTCAAGCATACAGGATTGTGAATGGGCCACTTAAGAAATGTTGTGTTCGATGCAATTCCGATCGAACACCGTTTTGCTGATCCAACAACAAATAGGTATAGCGAGGCCGCACCAAGTGTGCATTTACCTCAGTGCGTACATTTTGTCATTTTGTGTCGTATTCATTAGCTTCTCCATCTAGCATAATATTAGACGAAATAAACATTATTAAAGTGTTTCCAAAATCTATTATTCAGCAGACATACCACAAAGGTCACGTCCCCTACAAGTAGTGTTTTTTTTGCAGAGAAAGAGATTTGTTTACTCGCAATATGATTCCAACCAATAATATTTTAGGTAATAATAAAATAAAAACTAAAGTAAATACCTATACAATATGTATAGAAAATTTCCTCTAGGCGGAGGCTGATAGTTTTAAGTGTTGGATATAATTAAATCTTTTACATCTTCGATTTTATTTTTACGATATTAACAGTAACGCTGATTTAGAATTCATAATTTTTATTTATTAATAATTGAACTTTGGATTTCTATGAGGCAAAAATAAACAGAGGATCATAGTAATTAAACTCGTAACTAATATCAAACCTTACACACGATAAATATAACATCCCCGAGGCCTTTAACATCGTCTTAACATAGTGCAAAAATAATAGTAAACCAACTTCACACAACGGCACGTTATGTGGCGCTACTCGGAAGTGGGGGGGTAAGCTCGCCGCATTTTATAAAATCTCATACAAAATACATATGGTACATACATAATCATTCAACCATGAAAAACCAAAGAAAATAACGTATGCTCAGCCTTGAACAAATTAATGCATATCAACAATATTTATAATAAAGTGAGCAAAAGTTTTAGAGTTACAATGTACGAAATTATCGTGAATGCAACATTATGAGTAAGTTATAAATATTATGAGAAACAGTAGTTAAATGAACCAAAATTATGATATTTAATAAAAAAAACAATATACCTTCTGTTCGCATTTACCCGCTTACCGGTTTTGGTAACACACTGTCACATTCTCCCAAAGAAGTATTCCGGTCCAAATAACGTGTTCAAATTCAAAGATTCATATGTTACCTTACTATTATTCATTTACTATGCTTTTAACTAGCATCAAATATTAGCGAGGCGTAATTCATAAAGTTCATGCCTTATCACAAATAGTTGGTAATAGGTTCACAATAATTAAACAGAACCAAACGTGTTTGCGCCACGAGTTCGCAGTTTGAATTTGGCAAACTGTGAAATATTTGCCTTAGAATAATTATTACTTATACACCTCAAGAGATAGGGTGTATTATCGTGCAGGAAAATGATTTTAACAGAATGACAAATGCAGGATTTATAAATGATTTTCTGTTATTATTTGTCTAACTCTGTTATTCCAATACCTCGACGCGGCGACGTCGCTTAGAATAAAAATATATTACGTATGAATTAATTAAAGCCGAGATTCTTTCTATCCGTTCCGTAGGTCCTGACTCGGAAAAGTGTGCAAAACTGGGTAAGCACACAAACGCCTACAAGAGAACTGAATCCTTTTTGGCAATTGGAACACACCAGTAGGTTCTTCGTGGTGAATATATACTAATAAGAAAAAAACTAGTAACATTTCCCATTTTATTAGAGAAGATAAGGCTCCAATAGTTGTCCTGCGACTATAAACTTTAAAACCTAAGATAGAATAAAATAATTCGAATTACCCCTCAGTCTGCCAGTACAAGGAAAATCGTTTACCTCTGACCGCCGCCAAACGCAGCTCTGAGGGTCTACTACGAAAAACGATACACGATAGTACGATGGTCGGACTATTAAATATATAATAAGTCAAATATTAACCAATAGAATTGCAGCAAAACTGACGAGACGTAAATTTTATGCAATTCTATTGGCTAAGATTGGACTATCGTGTTTAGTTTTTCGTAGTAGGGCCTCTGCACCGCTGCCGTTCATCTGTACCTACCCTGAGACCACATAGTGCCTCCTAGACAGTGGCCAATGGATTCAAACTTCAATTTTGATACTTTACAGCAGCTATTGGCTAATAGAATAAGGCTATCATCGTATTAATTTTATATATTATGTTTGACGCTTTCATCACACATGAATATAATGTTGAACATTGCAAATGAAAAACTTGACGCTTATGTATTATGCGGGTTTAATCTGGGCACATTATAAGTAATAGTATTTAGTTTAGTAGTAGTAATAGTATTTTATCTTCTGTATATATAAAAGGAAACCGTGACTGACTGATCTATCAACGCATAGCTCAAACCACTGAACGGATTGGGCTGAAATTTGGCATACAGATAGTTGTAATAACGTAGGCATTCGCTAAGAAAGGATTTTTGGAAATTCCACCCCTAAGGGGGTAAAATAGGGGATGAAAGTTTGTATGAAAGTCCGTCAGTTTTGAAGTTAGGATCTTCAAATTTTGTATTTAGGCTGACGATTGAAAATTAATTTATAGGTGTCTCAGCGTTTTTGATAATTCCGACCCCGAAGGGGTGAAAAGGGGGATGAAGTTGTGTATAAAAAGTTCTTAAATGTCACAGTAAACATCACTAAATTTATAATCTGTCTGTATATATAAAAGGAAACCGTGACTGACTGATCTATCAACGCATAGCTCAAACCACTGAACGGATTGGGCTGAAATTTGGCATACAGATAGTTGTAATAACGTAGGCATTCGCTAAGAAAGGATTTTTGGAAATTCCACCCCTAAGGGGGTAAAATAGGGGATGAAAGTTTGTATGAAAGTCCGTCAGTTTTGAAGTTAGGATCTTCAAATTTTGTATTTAGGCTGACGATTGAAAATTAATTTATAGGTGTCTCAGCGTTTTTGATAATTCCGACCCCGAAGGGGTGAAAAGGGGGATGAAGTTGTGTATAAAAAGTTCTTAAATGTCACAGTAAACATCACTAAATTTATAATTATATAGTGAGGGCATCCACTTTAGAAGGATTTTTGGAAATTTCACCCCTAAGGGGGTAAAATAGGGGATGAAAGTTTGTATGAAAGTCTGTCAGTTTTGATGTTAGAATCTTTAAATTATAAGATAAAGATAAATATTCTTTATTTGTACACCACATAGTAAAAGACGAAACATAACAATACAAAACAACAAGAAGTGATACAAAACAGGCGGCCTTATCGCTTAAGCGATTTCTTCCAGACAACCTTTGGGTAACAGGATATATGACAATATGGCAGGTGTAACACATATGAATACACTTAAATATAAATAAATATTAAAAACCCAATACATAAAATAGATACTAGATCCTAATACTTACATAATCAAAGTAATAAACTAATACATACTAATATATATTAAGATAAATAGTCATAACATGAAATAACAGCTCTAGGAAAAAGATAAAAAATAAGTAAATGAAAGAAATGAGGAAGTTTAAAGCGTGAGATAGTATGAAGTAACAAGAGATTTAAAAGAATCTAACGTCTGGGCCCGTCTTATAGGCTGAGGTAGAGCGTTCCAGAGACGTACAGCTTTGATAGTGAAAGATTCGGAATAAGTGTGACTGGGAGTTTGAAGGTTAAGTTCCATGGAACTACGAAGAAGATGATGTTGAGAGGTGTAGTACTCGAAGCGTTCCTTGAGATATAGAGGTGCTTTAGGCTTTTGTGTGTAGACTGACGATTGAAAATTAATTTATAGGTGTCTCAGCGTTATTGATAATTCCACCCCCGAAGGGGTGAAAAGGGGATGAAAATGTGTATGGAAGTCCTTCATTTTCAAATTAAACGTCACTAAGTTTACTACCAACGTATATCGGTATTGTTGGAATTTCAACCCTTAAGGTATTTCAAGTTTCAAAGTTAAATTATTTATTTAAGTTGTATGTGTGCACATCTACATGTATATATAAAATTCGTGGAGATAATCGAGATAATCTGATTTTCATCAAATTTCTAATTGACATCTCTGAGTATGGTTGAAAGAGTGATAATTTTGTTAACTACTCACAGAATACGTACATTGAAATGTATATTTACACCGCGTGTGACTAGCACGAATGCCGTGGTCTTTATATTTTCTATTTGTGGTAACGCTGTGGGATATATAATTAACCCGTTGGTTCTCGCGAGGGACGCGCATCCTATTATAACAGTTGATATCACCTAACCGCGAGCCAAGCGATTAACTATAATTATTACTATACATAATTGTCATTGTATATCTGTTTGTTTACCAAAACAAATAAAAAAAAATTCAAAGTCCTGACTGACTGACTGATATATCAACGCACAGCCTAAACTGCTGGTCCTTGAGTCATGAAATTTGGAGGGTGTATTCTTTGGGAAGAGTAGGTATACACTAGGGAAGGGTTTTTCGAAATTACTCCTCTAAGGAGGTAAAATAGGGGATGAAAGTTTGTATGAAAGTCCGTCAGTTTCGAAGTTAGAATCTTCAAATTTTGTGTTTAGGCTGACGATTGAAAATTAATTTATACGTGTCTCAGCGTTTTAGATAATTCTACCCTCCAATAGATGAAAAGCGGGATGAAGTTAGGTATGGGAACTCACTGACTGATATATCAATGCACAGCCGCTGGTCTTAGAGACATGAAATTTGTTCATGTCATGTGTTCTTTGTGAAGTGTAGGTATCCAATAAGAAAGGGTTTTTCGAAATTCGACCCCTAAGAGGGTGAAAAGGGGTTTGAATTTAGTTTGATCACGTGTGTAAGTTGTTGGTTTGTTATTAAGTATTATACTTTATTGTGTAAATAAAAACAAAATGTTGAAAAAAAAAAATAGCCAATCATATAGCCCCAATTTAAAAAAAAAAAAAATTATCCTATAAATTGAAGGCCGACTTACGAACTGGGGGCTTACTCCCGAAACTGATTCGATTTCGATTTTGTTTTTGATTCGAATTCGTTTCTGATTTGAACTTGATCCAAAATCGTACTCCCGAGCAAATTCAAATTGTAAACAGAGATCGACTTACGTTCGAGTGCTATCAGGGTCGTTAACTGTATCCGGCTCGTTACGTCATCATCAATTGCTATTTGTCTTTGGTTAAATTCTTTTATGCGGTTGAATATTTTTGCTTTTTTGCCATTTTCTTATATAAAATACTATTTGCTATTGTTTTTAATACACATGTTAGGTTAAAAATGAAAATATCATCATATTTCAATAATATTTTTGGTATAAAGAGTGACCATATACAATACGATACGAACAACGTGCGAATGGCGCGGTCGGTGTCAAATTTCAATATGTTGATAGAGAGGCACGATGCCCTATAAAAATCTTTGGTTGATAGCTAACTTCAACTTTGTGCGCCTGCTTCTACAAGTAACAATGTTTTTGTTAGTTTTAATATTTTGATAAACGTGTGTTAATAGGTAAAAGTTTAAATTGAAGTGAATAATAGAATTGATGATTTTAGTGTGAGTTTGTGAATAACGTGTACCTATATAATATTACAGAGTGCATCTAAATAATTATTATAAAATACGCCAAATCATGGGCCAAGGTAAGAGCACCACAGAGAACACTTGAGATAACGTAAACACTTATGCAAACCGAATAGAGGTGTAGTGCATTGCCTAGTTTGTTTATAATATATCACTCCATTATTTGGCCATTTCCTAACTTATTCCTTGTCGTACGTATGTCCATTCGGTTCGCTTGTTCAAAAACATTGAAAAACATCGCAATGCGAGCCATAATAGCGATGAATTTTAAGTAATATAACAATAAATCAAACTCAACAATCTCACTCGAACCAAACAAAGTAACTATTTTGCTATCGTATAATTTGACGTTTAGTTTCGATCCTACGACTCGATACATAACTGTTATCGAGAGTGGAGAGTAAGGATTATTCGATCCCAATTCGATCCTAACGAATATTACGATCGTAGTTAGTTCCAATTAGAGCCACCGCACGATCGTGCGCTCGTGTTGAATTCAAGAGTACGGATAGGCATTAGATTCGAATGAAACTCGATTGATTCAGAACTCGAAGCTGTCGGGAGTAAGCCCCCAGGTAGTAGCTTGAGTAGCTTTGACCTTCATAAGAGCGCCCTATAAGGGCCTTAATTGAATAAATGGCTTTGACTTTGACTTTGATTCTCGGTGTCGATTAACTCTAAAATTGGTACACATACTCTTCAATTAACCCCCTACGCGTCGTTTACACAGCAATTATGAGACACGTGTATCAGTTTTTCCAAAATCATCCCCAAAATTCAAAGTCCTGACTAACTCATTAACTGGCTGATATATAGACATATGCACAGACTAAACTGCTGGTCCTAGAGACATTAAATTTAGGGCGTGTATTCTTTGTGAAGTGTAAGTTTTATCCACTAAGAAAGGATTTTTCGAAATTTTTCCCACAAAAGTGTGAAACGGGGGTTGAAATTTCTTCGAAACTTATCGATTTGTATTCTTTTTTTTAGTTTTATTGTTTGTATCCTTTGGATCGATTTCAAAATCGTAGTAGTAGCTAATCGTAGAAGCAAAATTTAATAGTACCAAAATTTACCTTAATTTTCAACTTTTTTGCCAAATTTCGTGATTCTAGGTCAACGGGAACAGCGATATAGGTTTTCCAAAACCTATAGGGTACCTACTTCCGGTTGACCTGGAATTTTGGTTAAAAGCAAGGTTTTACAGCACAAGTAAAGGGAAAATTCCGAAAAATAAAAAAGTTGAAAATTAAGTACTTACTACTTACTTGGGTACTTACAAGTTTTCGCGAAAATCTAAATTTGCCCATATCTTTTTATCGTGTTGAATCAGGACCTTGATTTTTGTACACCTAATAGGGACTATAGACCTCAGTATCTGGTATAAATTTGAACTTGCTAGGTCCACCCGTACCTGAGAAAATTGGTGGTGACACACGGACAGACAGACAGACGGGCAGAAGAGTGATCCTATAAGGGTTCCTTTTTTACCTTTTGAGGTAACTCCAAAAAGTATATTATGATCAGCGTTGCCAGACGTCCCGATTTTGGCGGGACATCCCGATTTTTTGTCCAAAATTAAATGTCCCGCGCGGGACAGGCTCAGTCCCGCTTTTCGAGTTGGACGTAGAAGTGGGAAATTATAAAGACACCACTGAACGGAAATGGCACCAGCTTTCCCATGACCGCAGTGAAACACTTGACGAGAACCGCGCCAAAGTACGCTAAATGTTACTGTGATATACAAAAATCAAATGCAATCAAATGATACGGCCGTAGGTATATGCGCGCCGCATATTTCGCAAGGGAATCAAAACCTATAGGGTACATCCCGTTGACCTAGAATCATAAAATATGGCAAGAAGTAATTCCATGTACCTAGCATAAGTAAAGGAAGAAATCCTAAAAGGGTTATGTTGTTATATCACAAAAAAAGCCATTAATAATATAAGATTCTTGATTACAACATACCTAATTGAAAAAAAAAGGAAAAATCTTCGAAAATCGATTCCCGTGATGAATGAACTATTTACATACCTACCTAAAGGTTTCTACGGAACCCTCGGTGCGCGGGTCCGACTCGCACTTGGCCGGTTTTTTAGTATGTCCCGCTTTCGGCCATAGAATCCCGCTCAAGAAGTTACAAAATCCCGCTTTGCCCGAAAAATTATCTGGCAACGCTGATTATGATATAAGTGTGACTTCAGTAGTCTCTTTCACGCCGTGCAAAGTGTGTGCGCTTAAGTCAAGAGTATCGTATAGGTACTATTTTATAACACGTGTGTAATAAGTGCGGGTTTTTTACACGCAGTAAAACAGATAATTTTAAAGCTTTTATATAATTTGAACTTTTTTATAAAAAAAAATAAAGCAACTTCAAAGTACACTAAGAAGTAATCAAATCCTGATCTGATGACATTTCGTCTCATGACAATGAGACGAAACGGGAAGTGTACCCTTCCAAACAAAAAAAGAATTTTCCAAATCGGTTAATAAATGACGGAGTAACGAATTAAGAACCTCCTCCTTTTTTGAAGTCGGTTAAAATACGTAATTGGTACTGTAAAAGTATTAAAATGAGTCCAGACTTCATCATTCTATGTTTAGTCACTGAGAAGATACTTTGTCTACCTTCCGTCTCCATCCTCAGTTCAGCTCGCTGTCACCATAATATTGTATTGTCATCGGAATTTGACAGGCGTTTCGTTGTAATCAATATAAATTATTTATTATCCACTTCTGGCTGTCTCCTATTTAGGTATTTTCACACACGCTTCGAGTACTCTCATCCCAGAGATTAGTTTAGTTTTACGGAGAACTTCGTCATTATTGCTTTCTTTAGGATAATGATAGTTTGTATATTCAATTGAGAGGGAGTGAGAGCGCTTATAATGTTTGTTTGAGAAGAAAAATATGTCATTTGTTTCCTGTAGGCCACGCGGGCGAAGCCGCGGGCAGAAGCTATTTTTTTATAATTTAGTTCACAATACTTACAAGTGAATTTTGCATTCCCACTTAAGGCTGCGTAAAAAGCAAAATAACAATCTTAGAATTGAAATTTACCCAAGTAAATAGTATTTAAATGAAAAAATATTTTTATATGGGTATTTTCATCATATACGCGAGGGTTCTGCCTGAGCAAAAACATAATGGAATGAAATTTCCTCGATAGAAAAAAATCACAAAGCTACCTCTAATAATAATGAATTTTCGGTTTTATTCGTTCATGGTGTATCTAATAAAGACAAAAATTCGATAAATAATATCACTAACATATGACCTAGGGCTGCTACTAACGATTTTTTAAAATATTCTATACTTTACGAGTTATTTAGATAAGAAGCGCTTCGTTCATTTTTGTGCCGCGAAACACGCTATCTCCATCTCATCTCCACGCGAAGATTAGACATAAGTTTGTTTCATCTGACATTGCGATATTTTTCTGGCTTGGTACGCACTCTTAACCATAGGCACAACGTAACTAAGCCAAACTAGCGTACCGCGTCATGTTACCAGTCATCTACCAGATATGTGACCGCAATATCCTGTCTGATGCAGATTTGGTACGCAAATTAAACCATACGTGTCTTGTACATAATACGTTGTACAGTACTATGTGCCCATACAATATTGTATAGGCTAGTTATACTGTTTGAGATGGCCGGAAAACTCATCAGGTCTCAGCTCTTTGAGCGGTATGAACAACAGATTTCAACCAACGGATAATTGTCTCTGCGAGCTATTTCTGCAACTATATATCATTCTAGATTCGCGTTCTTTTTTATATATACCACTATTAGTTGAGAAACAAGCATACGGCCCGCCTGATTGTAAGCAGTTACCGCTTGCAACACCAGGGGTATCACTCGCGCGTTGCCGACCCTGAAGAAATCTCTTCACACCCTTTTTAAAGAACCCCATGCTGTATATCATTGGGAAAACCACTGCTGGAAGCTCATTCCACAATCTGAGCGTCCGCGGAAGAAAAGTCCTTTGAGCCCGCACAGTTCGAAAAAAAACAGGTTTCAATGTGTGAGGATGGACTCCCCGTCGATGGCGAGAGTTGCGATAGTAGAAGGTAGCCGTGGGCATCAAGTCGAATAATTCTTTAGAACACTCTCCGTTGTACAAGCGGTAGAACACACATAAGAACGCATATATGCGGTAAGTAACTACTTTGTCATCAAAATTGACCGAGGCCTCTGGAGACACCGGACGGGGAGCTTTTTCTGCCACTGCATTATCTTGGCTATTCAAAAAGAAAAGACTACCAGTATACTGCGAACCTTGTCGTTAATCGGTAGCAGCGGCAGAGGAAATTTTCTATACATAATTATATAGATTGTATTTTATATAAATTTTATCACGATTCGTTTTGCCATGTCCATGTCAAGAGGTAACATATTCACTTTGGCATTTACCTACAAGACGTACTTAGATACAAAAAAAATCTGTTTACAAAGTTGAGTAGGTACTGCCTTACCGTAATTAAATTGATTGTTCTGTAGAGAAGAATTCTTTAACTTTTTTATTTTAAGGAATTTTTATTTTTGGCTTATATAATTGTACATCATCATCATCATCAGCCTATAATGTCCCACTGCTGAACACAGGCCTCCTTTCACAAATGAAGGTGAAAGGGAATGGGCAATACTCCACCACGCATGCCCACTGCGGATCGGTGGAGGTAGGCTAGTGGTCAACCTACTGTTGGAATTTTTCAAGCCGCCTAGGAGGCATCCAACAAACTTAACGACTATCACAATTAAGTAATAACCGGGACCAACGGCTTTACGTGCCTTCCGAAGCACGGAAACGCTCGATTTGAAATACCACTAGGCGGTCACACATCCAGGTACCGACCACGACAGGCGTAGCTTAACTTTGCCGATCGATTAAGAACGGCTAATCATGCTACACTACGAGCGCTTCATATTATAATAGCTTATAATTGTACAGTCAGCGTCAAAAGTAGGTGATCATTATAAGTACCGAGTCAAATGTGATATTTGAACTGTCAATAGAATTTCAAAATTGTTTTTATTCAAACTGGAGGGTTGGCAATGCGGGAATGACGGCTGACTACCACCAATCAACCAAAAGTGAACCAAAATTGAAAGTCTATCGCAAAGCATCGACCAGTATCTTCTGGAAGCTGCTCTTGAGCGTCAGTTCCCTTTAAGACTTTGCTTAAAACCTTTAACAATAAACACTAACACTGACATACTATTTACGTAAAGTGAGCACACATACATTTCCCAAAAGCGCAAGCATCAAACCATCACTTAGCTCAGTTCAGAGTCAAAATTGAATTTCAGCCATTGCGTCGCCGCGTCGCTCCCATGGGCATGACGTCACTACTGTACTCATTACGTAACCCCAAGACACCATAAACTGAGTGCAAATATCCTTAACCGCACAATTTGAATAGCGAATATTTCAATTCTGGAAGCTGTTTGTTACTATTATGCCATAAATAATAAGTCTGGATGGTGTATGTTGTTTGTCCATTAAGACGTATAAAATACTAACATCCGTGGTCCTCACACGCGGAACTCACGTCACCGAGGGATGTAATATTATCCGGAATAAAAAATGCGCTATTCCAGGTCCTATAAAGTAACTAAATAATATAGGTACTTAAGGTACCAAATAGATATACTATGAAAATCCATTCAGTAATTGTGAGAGGTAGAGCATAGCATTTATTCGCTCAAAGAGCAGCTTGACTGGGGAAGTACCTCCACCTTACAGAATACCGCAGCTAAATAACTTTATGTTGTGTAAAGTTGTGTTCCTGCACTTGAGTAAGGTCGCCAGAGCTCATAAGGGAAAGGTCGGTAACGCGTGAGCGATGCTTCTTGTTGCAAGCGTCCATATGGTAACCACTTACCATCAGGTGGGCCGTATGCTTGTTTACCGACTTAGATGTATAAAAAAAAGTAACAAAACATACAATAATTAAATAGTAGGAGTAGAATAGGATAGTAGGAAGTTAGAGGATAAGGATAGGAAGGATAAAACTTTACATGGAATTTGTGTCAGCCAATATTTACAACGTGTAACCGAGAGTGTATGTCGATATAAAGTGCACGAGTTCTTCATACCATAGGCTATCTGCATGCCAAACATGATGATCCATTGAGTAGTTGAGGCGTGAAGGCGTAACAAACAAACAAACTCACATTCGCATTTATAATATTAGTTAGGATTAGGATAGTTTTTTTTTTACAAATAAATACTTACTTACTTACTTACTTACTAGTTAAGATTAGCATGTGATGTGAAATGATGATTCCCTCGTAGTGCTGTAACACGTGAATATAAAAAAGACAGTATTATTTTAGCCAGAAAACAAACCATTTCAAACTTCAAAGTTTACTGCGGAAACCCAAACATACAATTCAATTATTTGGGCGCTTTTGTTACGACTTTACAATTATTTGCTATGTAGAGAATATTGGAAGCTTTAGTTGGCTTTGGCTGGGGGTATCCACCCGACAAAAGTTCAAAGAAGGCAGTAACATATTGTAATAAAAAAACATCACAAAGAGACGTCAAAAATACACCTCAATTACCTTTTCTTTGGCACGCAAAGCGAAATTGTTACGTGCTTATTATGCCTACACTTTATAAAGATGTAAATCCATTAAAAGTGGGAAAATAACATCGTAAAAGTTCCATACAAAAGTCTAAAGAAAGGTAATAAGACAGCTCTCATCTTAGCGCCGCAAAGCCCATTCCAGAAGTTTTTCGCATTCGTTCTACCTCCGTTTTATATTCTTAATGGACTCACCTGCGGCTTCGCGTAATATCTAGAAATTACGACTATTTGCATTCCTTTTATTTATTTTTTTACTTTATTAAAGTATATATACTAATCATTTACAAATATCGCTCACATCAGTAAGTAGGATGATATTTTTTTAGAACGAATTCAAATCTCTCAAGAAACCTTGTCGCATCTTCCAGAAGGTGTGAAGCGAGAGTTGACAACGCGCGGGTGATACCCCTGGTGTTGCAAGTATCGATAGGCCTTGATAACCGCTTGCCACCAGGCGGACCGTACGATTTTTTGCTACGTTATAAGTCATAGTCATATTTGTGTCTGCCTGAACCTTTCATCTGATTTCGATGAAAATGTTGATGAGTTGTGGTGCGTTTGTTGTAACTCCATAACAAATTCTATACATCTGCCCTACGTTGATCTTTACCACTCAAAACTAGTCTTAAAATAACCATTCTAACAAGTTCTTTGTTAAAAATGGAATTTTTAATACAAGCTTTTTTTTGAGCGACTGTATTTGCGATAAAGTACTCATCAAGACGAATCAAACGAGCCCAAACTCGATGGGGTTATGTGGTTTCATTACGGAGTTCCCTTGGCCACTTTCAAGCTCCATCATCAGATCAGCTCCACGTGATCATAATATTGCATTGTCACGTGATTTGCATATTCGTGCAAAATTTCAGCGCAATCGGAAACCGAAAATTGGGTCAAATTTAACTTGCAAAATTCCATTACAGACAACGGGACAGGTGAAACTAAATAAAAGCTTGTAAAAATGATTTCAATCAAAGTTTATTTTACAATTGTCTTGTCAAATCTTCATAACATCTTTCCACCATCACACTTCGTAAACGTTCTTGAAATCTTTCGCCGGCAACTCTAACCAGTAACAAGATATCTTCGCAAACGTATCGCTTATGCTCCAGCTAAAACCATCCCACGAGTATGAGAGAATTTTCATGAGCACTTTGTTGTAACGAGGCACCTAAATAAGACTCCCGACCAGTAATACGAACATGTTCACGAGAGTTACCGGCTTTTAGTTGAGCACAAGTTTTATTGCTGCATGTAAAAACCGTTGGCTTGGTTAGTACAAGATACGATTAGGATTTAAGGCTATGATAGCTCAGTCGTAGTGTCGTCGGATTCCTTGACGAAGGACCCGGGTTCGATTCCTAAAATGAGCTTGAGTGTTCGGTAAAGGAACGTGAGGAAACCATAGCGTTTGATAGGGTACTTCGTTGTACCCATCTGCCTGGCTACCACCCTCATGATGAAAATCTGTCGCCTAGCACCTATCGGAGTGTTCCGCCAGCTACACTTGAGAGCCAGTTCCTTCTAGGCTTTGTGTGAACACCACCTACCATGTACATCATCACTTGAGATTGAAGTCAAACACAGGCCTATAAAGAGTTAAAAAAATGAAAGATAGTTTTTATGTAGATACTTAGACCTGAACTCCATGAGAAGGTGGTGAACTGGAAGAGTAGACCAGCGGTCTAGTACCAAATGTCCCTCGCTAACGAGTCCTCTCTACACCTCTGAAAGCCCTCTCGAAGAGAGTCAGTAGGCTACGCGTGAGTGATGCCCCTGGTCTTGCAAGCATCTATGGGCTAACCGCTTGTTTGCTACCTTGTACTATAAAAAAGCAAAATAACAATGTGAATACATTATCATCAAAAATAACTACAGTTACAATTTTAAAATATTAAAAAGCAGGAAACATGAAACAACTGCCGTTATATTTTTAATTAATTTAATATTAAAGTGTAGCGCAATATAAAAGGAATAAAAAGCTGTTTTCACTACCGCAGTATTATGCTGCCGGGCTTTCCGGGAATATTTATATTTTTAATGCAAAATAAGGTCGGTGTTTTTCCACCGTCTTGGTATCACAAAAAATAATCACAAATAGTGATCTTACAATATTATACCAACAAGTTAAAAACATCAAAATTTAACTGATACCAGCTGGCGTGGTTGGTTAAGAGGAAACGCGGATGGCGTTTGTTCCATACAAACGTAATCCTCAGTTTCCTCTCTGGTTAATGACCCTAGAGCAATGATTATTTTACCATGCAATCTGTAGGTGCCACTGTATGTCCCTCGGTTTTGTTTTTCTCCATAAATTAATTATTATAAAAACTAAAAATCTCCTAAAATCACAAAAACGTACCATTTTTAACTGCCCTTATCAGACGTCCAGAAAACAAATTTGACGAATATAAAAAATAAAAGGAAAACCGACCGACATAGCCAAAGCCCTTCTTATTATTATTCTCAAAAAAAAATTCAAATCGATCCAGTATTGGAGGAGGAAACTGGGGATTACGAAATAGAGATTTCGTCTATTTTAAATAGGTATAATCGATCCAAGCTGCAGTTGTCTCTATCGCCTGTATTGGGGCAGGGTTGAGGGAGGAGAGGGTTGGACAAATACATATACAGTCAAAGAAGTGTCGCGCAGTAGTCGATAATATATTATCGATACCTGCCCTAGTGTTGTTCGTCGATATCGATATAGTATAACGTCTTTGGTAACTTACATGTAAGGTATAGTGTGCCCTAACCAAGATTGTTCTTTTTTTACTTTTGAGTGATGAACGAGTAAAGAACATAAAATGTTATCGTTCAAAGGTTATCATAATATCTAATATTTAGTAACTTTTTTCAACATAAATGGACAAAAATATCTATTTTAAATTGACTTAACAAAATGAGATTATCAAATCGACTCGTATGTGTGTATTATTGGACTGCAATATATTCAAATGATAATCTATTAGGAATTCCAAACAAATATACGAAATTTTATAGGTGTATGTATGTTAGTAAGTATGTATGTTTATCCACGCATTTCTCCGAAACTATTAATCGGATTGTGACTATACTTTTTAGGGTTTCGTACCCGAAGGGTGCCAAACAAGACTCCGCTGTCCGTCCGTTCGTCTGTTTATCAGTGGGCTGTATCTCATGAACGGTAATAGGTAGACAGCTGAAATTTTCAGAGAATATGTATTTCTATGGCCGCCCATAAAACCCCGCCCATACAAGAAACGTCTTTTTTTTTGTCATAGCTAGGATGAGTTATTTAACATTGTACGGAACCCTCCGTGTGTGAGTCTGACTCGCACTTGGCCGGTATATTTATTAAAATCGACTTGGTTTTTTTTTTCTGAAATATTCTTGAATTTGGCCAGTTTTCAGATATTTTCCCTTTGACACAGACACAACCAACACCCATAGCTCGTATCAATAAGCTAGCCCGACCACTAATTATTCCATATCTTGAAAACTACTGAACTGATTTTGATGAAACTTCCTCACAAAATGTCAGACTTCCAAACTAATATACAAAATTTCATAGGTGTATGTTTGTCCACGCATTTCTCTGAAACTATTAATCGGATTGTGACATTTTTTTATTGGTTTACATTTACTTCAACTCAGTGAGAGTTTTATTAAAATCGTTTCAGTTGTTTTCAAGATATGGACTAAGGAATTCGAGCGATGGCTTGGCTTGAGCTTGGTCAAATTCTAGTGCATATAAGAAAAACTAAATCCCACCAAAAACATTTTTATGTAAAATGTTGCCGCCAAGACATATGGCTCGTACTGTCAAAAAGTTATCAGATCTCATGTAGAGCCAAGCTTATAACTCTACATGCACTTACTCTATGAGCCCTAACTTCACAAATTCTACACACCGTAGTCAAAATATGTGGCTTGGCCGTTTCGCTACCGTCAAATGGGAGTAAGGTCAAAAATGTATTCACTGTTCATTACTTTTTTGTTTTTCAATAGTTCTTGTAGTATTGAAACGGCCAAGCCATATATTTTGACTACGGTGTGTAGAGTTTGTGAAGTTAGGGCTCATAGAGTAAGTGCATGTAGAGTTTTAAGCTTGGCTCTACATGAGATCTGATAACTTTTTGACAGTACGAGCCATATGTCTTGGCGGCAACATTTTACATAAAAATGTTTTTGGTGGGATTTCACTTCTTTTTGTAAGTTGCTTATGTTTTTTTTTTGTTTGAAATTTCCAAGTTTTATAATTTTTTTGTTGTTTGTGTACTAATACAAGCTTATATACCAAATTTCAGCTTTCTAGGACTTCAGGAAGTACCCTATGAGTTTTGATGATCATCAGTGAGTCAGTGACGAAATCGGGGTTTTTTAGATATCAATAAAATCTAAAGTATAAGAGTTATATTATTGAAACTTAATATGTTTAATAAGTTTACTATTGACATCATGTCCTGAGAATTTTGTTTATCTGGTATAATCCAATCCCAAGTTTTGAGGGTTCAAAAAAACGACGAACCGCTTCGAGAAAAGGTAGGTAGTGCCCTTTCGCTTCGCTTAGCTGACTTGGCGGGGGGCACTTCCGTGCCCCCAGAAATTACGAAATAAAAAAATTGGTAATTGAAATAAAAAAAGGAATTTAAAAAACTAAATCGACTTCAAAATACACTAAAAAGTATGAAATAACTCTAATCTGACATTGTCTTGATGTCAGCTACGTATAATATTTTTAATTTTAATATATACGACGTGCTCTTTCGCTGACTTCAAGATATTTTCAGTTTATAGTTATTTCATTTTTTTTTGTGTATTATGAAGTAGTTTTTTTTACTAGTGAAAGAGCTTATTTATACGTATAAAACAAGCCCTTGCAATAATATTATAGAATCATATAAAAACGTCGTATCAAGCTAGGCCGTCACACGTATTAGTCCATATCTTGAAAAAAACTGAACCGATTTTGATGAAACTTTTTCACAAAATTTCAAAAATTACGTAATTAAAAAGTGTGGAATAACTCTAATCTGATACTGTCTTGAAGTCAGCGAAATATTTTCAATGGAATACGTCCTCTTTCGCACTGTTCCCTAAGTTGAAGTAAATATATCGCATTAAAAAAAGAATGGTCACAATTTGATAAATAGTTTCAAAGAAATGCGTGGACTGTGGACAAATATATATATCAATAAAATGTTGTATAGGTATTTATTTGGAAGCCCTAATAGATTATCATATGTGAATATAATGCAGTTCCAATAATATTACATACATACGTGTCGTATAGATAATCTATTTTTTTATATCGACTTCAAAATACAAATAACGTATGGTTAGGTATTTGTTCTAATTTCAAAATCCCTAATGGCACTTGGAACAACAGAACTGCAAGCGCTGAAAGGTATATCAACTCGCCAGTCGCCGGCCGAATCACAGAAATATAATATTACAAGTAAATGCGAAGTTGATGCGAAGTGAGGCATCGAGGGGCGGGCGGTCGGTGGGAGCGGTGCGAGTTACGGCACGCACACTTGCACCATGCACAGTCTGTTCACTCACACATTGATATCCGGGCCACAGCGCGACAGCAATAGATTTGTTAAATACCTATCGTTCAAATTTCTTGCAGCCATCGTTTCGTCTTAAGACTGGATAAGATTCCACCTATCGCGCTGCTGATCGTGGGTTCGATTCCCACACAGGACATGCATTTGTGTGCATAAACATGTCTGTATGTCCCGAGTCTGGGTGTAATTATGTATATATTTACAAACAAAAAGTAGTATATGTATTATATCAGTTATCTGGTTTCCATAGTACAAGCCGTGCTTAGTTTGGGATCAGATGACCGTGTGTGAAAAAAAAACTGTCATCATTATAAACTATGTGGGTGTAGACGTAAGTACGTTTCGCATGCTGCTATCCCTAAGATGCGTTTTATAATGCCCTTCATAAGCGCGACAAATAATAGTCCTTCTCTATTTAAGCCTGGTATAATGTGCTAAAGAGGCTACCGTACCTACTCACCATAAATACCTTTGGAATTTAAAAATAAGACTAACTTAATATTTCTCTCCTTCTCTACCATTAATTTTAATGAAATAACTACTAATCCTAAGGATCCATCTAGTTGGACTACTAGATGGACAGACGAAATAACGGCGGTGGCGGGCCAAAGATGGCTGGAGACTGCAGAGAATAGAGAAAAGTGAAAATCCTTGGAGGAGGCTTTTACCCGAAAGGGGTCTATACAACCTTAATACATAAGCAATCAAATCTATGTTTATATAAATTCTTAATATAAAAATCTCAAATGATTGCTGAATTAAGTGTACATAATTTATTTTTAATCTTATTGCATGGAATTAAATAAAGCTTTATTATTATTATTATTATAATCCTAAGGATAACAATGTAACTCGGCAATATTAGTAGAAAATGTATTACACCAGGCTACAAATTCTTATCAACTGATTGCCGAACAAAGGTTTAGCGACGAAGTTGCGCGCTTAGACAAACTTCATCACAATCGTAAAAGACGGACAACAGTCACAATTATACAACTAACTCACTCAGTCCCAACTAGTCCTTTCAACTCCTCCAAAAAGGGAATCATTTAATGAAAGGAACAACAATACTTAATTACATTTCGAATTGAAGAAAGTTTCAAGTTAATTTCAATGCGAGTCGGTCCTTTAAGACGCTTTTATAGTTTTAAACGCTTTTATCCTTGAATGGAATCCCTTCTGTAAATTTAAACGGGTTTCATGACATAACAAACTTCCAAATAGCCTATTTGAAAGTTTTTTTTGCTGTAACCCCTGTAACTAACTTATCAGTTCCTAGATAGCTATTACAGGAGAGTTTTTTTTGTACATAGGCTTAGGCTTGTCTTTTACAATAATCTCACAAGCCCACCAGAGCTCAGATAGGAACATGCTCTCAAGTACAGCTGCTGAAACATACCCTACCTGCTTGGTACTTGAGATTTGTAGCCACCCAAGCCAATATTTCTTTTGTGTAAACATTTTACTCATACATATTAAATACTAGTTGTCCCCCGTGGTTTCACCCGCGTTCCCGAGGGATATCTTTTTTCCTGGGATTAAAAGTAGGTATCGGATATACAGGTTGTTGTTTTGGTCAGCGACGAGCGACTCAGGGTCGATAATACAACTGATACTGGTGCTGAAACATCCTGTATATCTGTGTGCCAAGTTTCATCCAAATCCGTTCAGTATTTTTTGCGTGAAAGAGTAACAAACATGTTCACAAATAACATGCTCACATCCATACAAACTTTCACATTTTTAATATTAGAAGGATGGATGATAGGATTGTTCCTCGCTTTCGGATATGTAAGGCTAGGCTCCATCCAGATTTTCTGTATGGATTATATTTAAAAAATACTCAAGATTATTTGCGTAAATTCATCGTCATCATCAGTATATTCTGCCCAGAATCATCATCAGCCTATAATGTTCCACTGCTGAGCGCAGGCCTCCTTTCACAAATGAGGGTGAAAGGGAATGGGCAATACTCCACCACGCGTATATATGTGTGTTCTACCGCTTGTACAACGGACAGTGTTCTGAAGAATTGTTTAAGATGATGCCCACGGCTACCTTCTACCATCGCAACTCTCGCCATCGACAGGGAGTCCAACCTCACATATTGAAACCAGAATTGTTTCGAACTGTGCGGTCTCAAAGGAGCTTCCTTCCGCGGACGCTCAGATTGTGGAATGAACTCCCCGCCGTGGTTTTCCCAATGGAGTACAGCATGGGGTTCTTCAAAAAGGGTGTTAAAAGATTTCTGCAGGGTCGGCAACGCGCGAGTAACACCCCTGGTGTTGCAAGCGTCCATAGGCTGCGGTAACCGCTTTCCATCAGGCGGGCTGTAAGCTTGTTTGCTACCTAAGTAGTATAAAAAAAAAAACGCGTGCCGACTGCGGATTGGTGGGGCTAGGCTAGTGGCTAGTGCCAGAATGCTCACTGCTAAAATAGATTTACTAAATTACCAGGATGAACAGATTTGACCTGCTTGTACCCAATGCCTGTTCCGGAACACTTTCCGAATGCCATAAATAAATCCAAAAAGAACTAAATATTTAAACTTGTGCCTATTTGTATCGGATAAAATACCCCCATACCACTGGCGCATTCATCATCCCTATCGTAATCGTATGCCGGTAGTAAGGGCTTTATTTTTATTCCGCTAAAATATGGCGGCGCATTTTAAGATATTAAACTTTTTCGCGTAATATATGCTCCCCATCTGAGCCTATTCACTTCGTGGCCATTTGTATTCACAAGGGAGATACACTGAATGCATTTTGTTGTCCGCTACATATATATTGGATACTCAAAGTACATTTCACAGCAAAAATTCGTCACGAGTCCTCGTGTAGCGGACAACAATGGAAATGTATGAATGCGCGACCTTATTAAGGTGCAGTTATGTAGTTATGCAGTTATGTATTTTCTTCATGTGTGTGTGTACGCAGATTATGTTCATAGAATATGTTACTCTCACTATATAAATATGTGTACCTTATCCTTGTGGGTCAATAAATATTTTTTTCTTTCTTTTCTTTCTTTCTTTCTTTCTTTCTTTCTTTCAGTTATTTGGAACATGAAACCAGATTAAACAACACCTACCAACAAACAAGATAAGCTTTTTTATTTAATCGACTTCAAAAAAAGGAAATTATCCATTCGACACGTATGTATGTAATATTATTGGAACTGCAATATATTCACATATGATGATCTATTAGGGCTTCCAAACAAATATACAAAATTTCATAGGCGTATGTATGTATGTATGTATGTACGTATGTATGTTTGTCCAAACATATCTCCGAAGATATTAATCGGATTGTAACCATTATTTTTTTATTGGTTTACATTTCTTCAACTTAGGGAACAGTGCAAGTTTCATCAAAATCGGTTTAGCAGTTTTCAAGATATGGACAAATATGTGTGACGGCCTGGCTTATTGATATGAGCTACGGGTGTGGTGTCAAAGGAAAACATCTCAAAACCTTGGTCAAACTCTAGTGCATTTAAGAAAAACTAAAAATTATGAAATAAAAAGTAATTTAAAAAATTAAATCGACTTCCAAATAGAAAGAGCACGACGTATCCCATTGAAAATATTTCGCTGATTTCAATCAGTGTCAGGTTAGAGTTATTTACGGTCTTACTCATAAAAATCTCTTAAATAACGGATTAAATAGTATATAACTAAATACTATTTAAAATGTTATTCAGTGTTTAACTTTTCTTTACTCATAAACGCATTTTAATCATGATTTAGTTATTGAAGGATTTAAAGAGCAAAAATAATATTATATATGGCGACACCGACGTCAAGACCATAAATTTGACAGTTATGGAGGTTTTAAAAAAAAGAAAAAACAACAATTTGAAAAGTTTTATTATGTGTTTTATGATAATATTATATTGTATATGATCTGAATCTCGGAAACAGCTCCAATGGGTTTCGGGGGGCGATAAATCGATCTAGCTAGGTTTCATTTTTAGAAAACGTCGTTTTATCCGTGTTTTCAGGCAATGAAAAACTGCTTTTTTTTTTAATTAAATGGGCTTGCGTTTGGCCACTGACCCGCCCATAAGGGGCGATGACGAAGCCTAAGATGAAACACGCTTACCCAGAAGAAACCTATTCACTCTGGCCTTGAAAGTACTTAGATTGTAAGCGTCAGGAAACACAGACGCCGGAAGCAAGTTCCACTCCCTTGCTGTCCGCATTATAAATGAGGATGCAAAACGCTGTGTCCGTATATTCGGTATGTCAACAACGTACGGGTGAAAATTTTCCCGGCGTCTTGTGGTTCGGTGTAAAAATGGGGATGATGGAATAAGGTTGAACAATATCATTAGAATACGAATGTAAATTTTGCCACCATTTACAAGGTTATCATAGCCAAATCGGCGGTCCCGAAACCAGAAGACCCTGTTCGAGTCCAGATGATATTTTTTTTTTGCTTTTGAGTTCTTTTGTAGAAAAACTATATGATTTGCCAAAAAAAAAACGAGCAAAGCTCGGTCATCGAGGTACAAGTTTAAGTAATTTATGGTGTTTCTATATAATCTAACATCATATATCTAGCTTATTTTCGGAAATCAATGAAAAATATTTTACAGCAATCAAGCAACAGCTGTTTATTTGGCGGCCATTTTGCTATTTAGCCCATTAAACAAGGGTCGTAGGTTGTTTAATTTGACAGCTCTTTAAATAACGTTTTTAAACAGTGAATAGGGATAAATACCGTTTATGAGTGAAGATTTTTTTAAATAACTGTTTTAAGTATGACTTAACTTTAAATAGCGTTTATGAGTAAGGCCGTTAGTGTATTTGGAAGTCGATTTAATTTTTTTAAATTCCTTTTGTTTATTTTGCGTTGGAATAATACATTTATAATGTAAAAATTACCTACTACAATTTTTAATATTGCTTTGGGCTCTTTGTTTGATTGAATAGCAGACTACCTTCCACCATCGCAACTCTCGCCATCGACGGGGAGTCCATCCTCACACATTGAAACCAAAATGGTATTGAACTGTGCGGTCTCAAAGAAGCTTCCTTTCGCGGACGCTCAGATTGTGGAATGAGCTCCCCACCGTGGTTTTCCCAATGGAGTACAGCATAGGGTTTTTCAAAGGGTATGAAGAAATGTCTACAGGGTCGGCAACGCGCGAGTGATACCCCTGGTGTTGCAAGCGTCCATAGGCTACGGTAACCGGTTACCATCAGGCGGGCCGTATGCTTGTTTGCTAACTAAGTAGTATAAAAAAAGAGTCAATTCACATAGTTCGATATTTTTAACTAATGGTTACGTATGATTCCATAAAGAGCTAATCAGCTAATCAAAAAAAATTATACCTATATATATAAGGTCTTTCTAAAGTTGGCGGATATTTTAGGGATGAATCAATCAAAAAACAATACTTATTAGAAAAATAATCGTACATTGAAAATACTACATTATTTATAAATTAATACTTGGTACCTACATAAAGTTCAATTTTGTTTTTTTTTTCTTGAACCATCAGACGGATTATTTTTCTAATATGTTTTTTTGATTACTAATGACCTTTACATTCATCCCTAAAAATATCTGCCATAAGTTTAGAAAGACCTTATATAGAAGTAAATAAGGAAGGATAATAAGAGAGTATTTATCCAAAATAGGTTAACAAAACACAATCGTTCCCAATTAGGTACAAATAAATGCGAATTCTTAAACAAAATAGCCTCTAAGAGTACCTCTACTCGACTACTGACCTCATTATCGACCATTAAATGCTGCAAATGTAAAGCTGTAGCCGATTCTTCAGGATCCACGGCCCCCATTTCTCGTGCATCCTTAACCGCTAATAACGCGCACGGTCCATTTGCTCAGCGCCGAGTCGACTTACTGCGTCAGAATAACTGCTGCACCTATTCTATGAATCTGCAACTATGCCATTGCGATATTTCGCTATTAGTTTCCAATTCCTTTACAGTGACTTTTTTCAGGTCGTCAATACTTGACTACCAGAGGGTCAGACTCGTAGTGACTAAAACCCTTCGTTTAGAACGAGGCACTAAATGCGTCAGCTGAAAATCAGCGCTGCTGACAGTAGGTAGTCAGTAGCACTATGCTGAGCTGTATGTCCTGTTTGATGGCACAGACTTACTGGTTTCTTTAAACATGTTGTTGTAGTTATAAAACAGTGATGTATTATGGTGCGTCCATGCTACGCGAAGCGAGCACGAGTCGAACCTCGAACGAACAGGATTCATACGTTGTTCGCGTAGCGTAGACGGACTTGCGAGATCCGAACGAGCGTTTGTTTCGCGCTCGACTGCGCTCCGCCCTATTGTCAGTTTTTTCACTAACACAGGGATTCACATCGCGTTCGTTGTAGGCTCGTTGTAACGTCCACACTAAAGATCGCGAGCAACGAACGAATTCTGTTCGTTCGTGGCTCGGCTCGTGCTCACTTCGTGTAGCATGGACGCACAATTAGATCGTTCGTTTGTTTGTCTGACGACTTGCCATAGAAATCGATGATTAGATTTTTTTGCGACTCTATACACCAGAATACGGTGACTGGACTAATGAGTTTTAACCCTTTCAATCACTTCCCCTTCATGAAAAAAAGATCAACCCTTGTAAGCGCACTTCACTGATTAATTACTGACTTGCTGATTCTACTCTGCTTAGTATGGGTCTGCTATAAATAAATGCTTGTAAGAACTTTTATTTATACCTAATGGTTTCCTTTTTTATGTTGAACATAATTTTCTGGGTTAATAGTACTCATACAACTTTCATAAGATGAACCTTTAAAGTGCAGAAAAATACCGTGGTTTTATATATTTTGGTTGAATAGCAACCGTGAAATAATATATATGGTAAGGAAGACGTTGAATTCTACTATAAACTTGAGCTATCGGTGAAGAAAAATATCGGTAGGGTACTTTATAGTACCAGTATGGCTGTCTTCCCCTCCCTGAATACACCGTCAAGTTAAAAATCTATCGCCAAGAACCTACTGGCAGTTCTGTTCTACAGTGCGGCCGCCGACGGCCACCTTTGGCCACATGAAAACTTACCATGGTGAAATCGACGTTAAAACCGACATTTGAGAGAGAGAAAATAACTTTATGTTGTGTAAAGTTGTGTTCCTGTGCGTGAGGTCGCCAGTGCTCATAGGGGAGGGGGGAAAGGTCGGTAACTCGTGAGCGATGCTTCGTGTGTTGCAAGCGTCCATATGGCTACGGTAACCACTTACCATCAGGCGGGCCGTATGCTCGTTTACCGACTTAGTCGTATAAAAAGAAAAACAGTAAGTCAATCAATGTGATCGATACAAATTGGTACGATTCACTCCGCCTTGTTAAACAAACTTCGCCGTACCCTAATATCCTACTTATTAGGGTTAAACCGATGAAGTCATCAATTTGAATGAAACCTGCGCTGAGGGTCCCGTCCCTCCGACTCTCAGGCTAATCAAAGGAGTGCAAAAGCTAATACCGGTGTTTTTCTGTCAAGTTTTGCATAAAGCTTTTCTGTGTAGATTTTTGCTTTGAATCCATTACATGTTATTAAAGAAAGTAGAATTAATGTGGTAGGTCTATTTCAATTAACAATCATGTAAACGATAAATATAACTGACGACTGATATATCAAACTCGCAGGGTTAATAAGACTAGTTGCACACAGGTTCCTTTGTAAACTTGTGCCCCGTGAATTGTGAAGATCGCATAACCGAGTGCGAGTGCCATCAGCAGGGCTATTTTAAAACGTCGGAATCGACATCGGAAACGGATTCAAAAAATTCCGAGGAGAATTTCAGCAATTGCTATTTTAATTTTCGAATACTTTTCGATGAATCGAATTCATATTTCCGTAAAGAAACATCAAAAATATTCGAATTCGGAAATAAAAAAAGCAATTGCGAAATATCGCCTCGGTAGTTTTTGAATCCGTTTCCGATATCGAATCCGAGCGTTTTAAAATAGCCCTGCTATTCATGATCTAAAAATGTTACAATGACAATACTTATAGGGTTATCACACTAGGAAATAAATTTAATTAAAAGTTGAGTATTTATTTTTACTAAGTATAAGTTTTTTTACTATTCAGCATAAACAACAACAATACAAAAATAAATTGCAAAGATATATTTGAGTTGCTGTAATGTTGGTGAACTATTATTTTTTAATATATTTGGGTTATCGAGTAAGCGTACCTATCTTAGATCGGATCTTAATTTGACTTGATATTACCAGATTTGACTTGATTTTACTACTAAGGTAGTAAACAAGCATACGACCCGCCTGATAGTAAGCGGTTACCGTAGCCTATATACGTTTGCAACAACAAAGGTATCAATCACGCGGTGTCGACCCTGCAATAATCTCTTCACACACTTCTTGAAGAATTAGTGTGATATTACTAACAAAAGCCCAATATACCTGCACATCATAATCTAGCTATCGCAATGAAGTACGCCGGTGCTTCAGATAATTCTCATTGACATCTCGAGTAGATCCATGTCGCACGTGTTATGCTTGAACTATGACGACATAGTTGCTTCATGAACAGTAGTTCAACTTTAAACAATCTTCAAAAATATACCTTTGTTTAAATGAAGGCTTAATTAGGCCTCATACCATAACAAACGCTGTTGATCCGTTGGCATGTAAGTCTTATATGAGACAGAAATACATGATACAATTACAGTACGTGAGATGATAATACGTTTACTAGCTGATGTACCTAATATTACTCAATTGTAAAGTCGTGTAGGTGTCCCTTATTACTGTACCTCATCATCTCTTGTATTGTAGATAGTCAGTTCGTCCAAACAATATTTTAAAAAGTTACCTTGCTAAATTTCTTGCCGGTTCTTCTCAGTTGAAGGTCGACTTCTAAACCAGTGGTAACTTCAGTAAATTTGACCTTTATAAGTGCCTTTCTGGGGCAAATGAATCTGCTTCTAAATTGAATGAATAACTTTGCCTTGACTTTGAATTTAAGCTTACAACGGAGTAATATTGCGTACTAGATATAGTATTGTTATCTCACGCACTGTGGGCTGGCCATATATTTAAGCTTTATGTCACACATAAATTGTTTTAGTAGAGAATTCGATTGCAATTACTCAATTCTAGAAGAAATTTATTTGGCTAACATATTAAAGGGATAAGTTTTGATTCAATTAACATGGACTAAACATTTTAGTGACCAATCAACATTAACTTTATTCAACGGTAGTTGTGCTGCTGTAAGACACTTAACAATGGCCACGTCTATCCACTTCGCACTTGTGATTTCCCCAGGGTAACCTTAGTTAATAATTCAAGCCGTCCCATGTCCGAACCTTACCTTAGTTACAGCGAGAATAATTAATTTACAAGTGCTAGAGAAACTTCAGGCTTGTGACCTACTTGAACAAGAATATTTTACGGTGTTTTGATATACTATGATACTGTTTCACATTAATTACGTGTCTCTAGACAGGTGCTAAGTAATTTTACTAAATATTTTGAAGGTTTCAAGGGTGTAATGCATATTTGTTTTCATTAAACAAAACATGAAGCTTTTTATGTTAATACCCTTATGGTACGACCATGCTACGCGAACCGAGCGCGAGCCAAGCCTACGCGCTGCGAATCCCTGTGTTTGTGAATATACTGACAATCGGGCGGAGCGTAGTCGAGCGCGATATAAATGTCCGTTCGAGGCTCGCCAGTCCGTCCACGCTACGCGAACAACGAACAATCCTGTTCGTTCGTGGCTCGGCTCGTGCTCGCTTCGCGTAGCATGGACGCACCATTAGACAGGCTCTGAAATTGACATTAGTAAACGCTGACTAAGATTTTCGATAAGAATTGGCACAGCGCCTCACAGAATAGGTAGACAAAGAACAAATTACGCACATCAAAAAAACACATAAAAAACATGAATACCACATTACGATTAAAAGAAGTCTCCGTTTTCAATTTATGCATTAATAATAAATGATTCAATCATTTTTAGAACGTAAAACAACAGGTGCAACCAAAGCATTCAATTTCAATAAATGTTTAAATCGAACAAAATGGCTTCCAATCTTCAACGACCACCCTTTCGGAAAATATATATTCGTGAATCAATAGAAAGGAATAACATTGAACATGTAGCAAACGTGCCATATGTCATTGGTACCGGTACAGCACTTGGTGGACCCTAAGTTGAGCTCAGGTGCAATATTGTACACTTCTCGATTGCGTACAACGGAGCAACGTAACATGCCACATTTAAATTCAGCCCCATTGGAATATATGCATATAATTTTAAAATCTTCTATAACATATACTGTATTTTCCAATACTCAACGTCAAGTGGGTGCCAGGATAAAGACTAGTCTATACCAGCTCTGGTAAGCAAAATAATAAATCCATGTCACATAAGTGATAAAAGTCATATTTTGAAAGAGTTGAAACCCTAGACAATAAACAATTTGGCAGTGTTTTTTTTATTAATATACAGGGCGAATTTTTATTTCTAGCCAGTGTGGCAACTTCTGAACTACAGCTCTTAGAGAAAAACGCTGAAAGGAACCCCGAGCTGAATTTTGAAGAAAATTAAAATGCGATTACCTAAATAGCCATGCTATCAATCGTAGTCACAAATCAAACAAAGACCATTGTTAATTAAGTTAAAATAATGTAGCATAATTAATTAGTAACATAATTACAACTAATAATTACGATCAGTAAGTAGGTGGGTAAGTATAGTAGAAAAAAAAACTATTTTATCTAAACTCTTTCGCCGCCCCTTTTTTATTTAATGATTAGGGAAATAATATGAATTGGTGAATGGTTGTTAGAGGTTTAGTACAGTAATACCCAATTAATATGGCTTACCGATGTACCTGCGCAGAAGATAAATTTTCAAAGCGCGGGAAACGCTATTGGTCGGCAGCTGCCGCTATGTTAGCGCGCGCCGTGCGGAGGGGCGTGACTTGCAAGTGAGACGGAACTAACAGCTGCAGTGTATTATGAACCTTATAGTAGTGATCGTAAGGTTGATTGTAAGTTTTAAGCATTCTTTCGTTAATCTTCGGGGCCATACTTTCTTTTCTGTGTGAACGAAGATTCACGACGCGCCATATAAGTTGGGTAATACTGTAACGGTGATTTTAGAAGCTGTTGATCTGCTGAACTGTTGCCTCTATTCCAGCTTAAATTTTCTTGTGGAATGTCCTGTAAAGATCAAGTGGCATTCATACTTTTTTAATGACCGACTTCAAAAAAAGGAGGAGGTTCTCAATTCGGTTGTATTTTTTTGTTTGTTTTTAGGTTTGTTATCTCCTAGTTCCGTTATTTATTAACCCATTTAGAAAATTCTTTTTTTATTTGAAAGGGTACACTTCCCGTTTGGTCCCATTGTCATCAGATCAGGATTTGATTACTTCTTAGTGTACTTTGAAGTCGGTTTAAGTTTTTTGTAAAACAGACCAATTATTTAAATTGAACTGTCAAAACCTTCACATCAACCAGTTCAACGACCAGTCATTTTAATTATATTAGGTAATTTCAATCAATGAATAGTATGTTACAGTTCATTGATTATCTCGACAAATATTTTCCTTTCGAATGGGCAGAGGTCATTGTTGTCCACCGTTTATGCGTACATACGGCTATAAGCTGATCTCGTATTGTATGGGATTTCCGTACAATGAAAGGTCAGCTTATACTGGAAATGTATAGCTTGATGTGTAGCCGTGTGTACTATGTGTCGATACCCTACCAATAAATATAGTTAGGTAGCTTTTTTTTTTACGGTTTTTTTTTATGTCGGTTAACAAGCATAGGGCCCGCCTGATGGTAAGCGGTTACCGTAGCCATATGGAGGCTTGCAACACATGAAGCATCGCTCACGTGATACCGACCTTTCCCCTCTCTCCTCTAAGCTCTGGCGACCTTACTCACGCGCAGGAACACAACTTTACACAACATAAAGTTGCTTCGGTATTCTGTAAGGTGGAGGTACTTCCCCAATCGAGCTGCTCTTTGAGCGAATAAACACTATGCTCTACCTCTCTTAAATCTTTTCGGATCATTAAATTAATGACCTGCCTAATATTTTAGTATTCAGTACTAATTGCGAATGTTAATAGTAAAACATTTATCAAATGTTTCATCGAGACACAAAGAAAATAAATATAGAAGAGAGCTCTTCAAAAGAATCTTGGCAACTTCTGTTGTACGAAATGTAATGAAGTTAATTAATTCGATACCTCTATGTAATATGCAAATAAGCTCATTTTATCTTTATTTTACTCAAAGAATTAATAAAAGAATTTTCTTTTATAATTAATTATGTGTATCGATGCATTATTGTAAATATGAAAGTAGCGTAAATTTTGTTTTTACCGTTGGCTACCTTGACAAGAATCCTTCAGCGTATATATCTCGTTCTTTATTATTTAATCAAAAGGAACAAATCTACAGGTTATATCAATACTTAAACAAGATCACAAGTTAATTTCTCGATAACAAACGGCACTGATTGTTATTGTTATATAAAAGGGCCATTAAAGGCCATTAACCCGGTATGTGTACAAAAAACAAGCAGTAAATAACCAGACCACAGCCATGTGTCTTCCACCCCTAGTAAATTTCATTGCGAACGAAACCGGTATTTAGTGCTAAACCCGTGCGGACCCCATTCTTAGATTGATGGACCTCGTTCATCTGTCACTTAATTATGATGATAGTCTCATGACCAAATGGAGTTGTTTATATCAATAAAAGTTGCCGAAACTTTTAAAGCTTTTGCAATGTATACATCTGGTCGCCCAGTGGTCGAAATTGTACCGTAATTCAGTATGTTTTTACACCACTAACTTAACGAAACTGTCAAAGGAATAAAAACCTTTTCGTATATACGTGTAAGATTTATTATTATAATTCTATAAATATAATATATCAGTCCAGAATACGCGCCTATCCCTTGATATGAAATGCCATCCATCTCCAGAAATCAGACAAATATTCATGGCTGCATCTACATATAATCCATATGACAAGAATCCTTCAGCGTATATATCTAAAATGCGTGTTTTCTTCCTATGTCTTCCTTTTCGGCCGTGTAATATTCTCAATATTACGTTTTTTATTACAAATGAGGATCAGTTGGTGCGCATTGAATAAATTCTCGTCGGCCTGCTCCCAAGTCTCTGACGTATAATAAATACGTCTCGCATTCGTGCCTACATTGTATTCATAGGAGGCCAAATCGAATTCCAAATGTTATCGAATCCTGCCTACATAATAATATATAGGTGCCTACCATTTATTTTACTATTTCGTCATAAACTTACGTGGTATAATAAAATAATACTAATATTCTAGATGGCTGTCATAATGTTCATTTATTCTAGGACGTACTGAGACTCACGCGACACATACGCGACGCTTTTTTTTTCGAATACGCCTCGCGAGCGGTGGACGTTCGCATCGCGTCACTTTTCACGAATTTTCTCACTGAAATGTGTAACTTTTTGTGTTTCGAGTCGCATCTTGGTGTGAACAGATCCTTACCTATGTATAAATCTCATCTCGTGTGAACGTTTTGATTGTACGTAGTATTTATATACTCTGAGGTTTTGATGTGTGTAACTCAAACATGACATTTTGTAATTAAAATAAACATAAAAATAAATAACATTACGAGCACGAAATAACTAAAACTAACGTGTCAACAGAAATAATGGTAACTTACCAAATTATTGTCTCCTGTTGTCTTTCCTGCGTCAATCTTAATAGCTCGGAGTAAGTTGTACATGGGGTTAACCCACCACTACCTTTGTATTCTATATTTTAAATATCCACACCTTTATCTCACAGCCGACAGGCGTTTACTATTACACCGGACCTGTCACCGTATGCCGCAGCGTATGTCATCTCACGGTCGTCATGCCCTGCGCCCTTTTCTACAGTAACGAGTGACGACCCTACGATAAAAGTTCCACTCACGTACGCTGACTTTCAGTCGACTTAACGTTTGTTTACCCAATGTTTGTTTCCAGCGGTCTTGTTTATGTTTGACTATGTTATTTGATTAGTGTGACGTCTTAGACGATGTATACAGTGGTTATCTCACTAAAATTATAAATTTGAAACATTTTATGTAACTTCACGCATAAAAACTGGATGCGTTTTTCAAGTGGGCATGGATAGTCCTAAAGTAAGAGAAAATGCTCAAAAGAGTTTCAAAGCTCGAGGCATACATGCCCCCTTGAAAATGTCACCTGTATAATATGAATTCTAGGAATAGCTATGAATAGTGATTAAAACGTTTAAAAAATATTTTATCCCAAATGTAGCTCTTGTAAGTAGTGTGTCAATTAACTTGGACGCGGCTGAATAATTGAACACAACCGTTTTACCAGAGTGGATTGAATTCAGTAATCAATTTAATGTGGTTACGTTCATCTAACATTTAAAAGCTGATTGCATTGTTCTTTTTGTGCGAAAATTGATTAAAAACTATTCAATCGGCTGCGGTAAACAAGTATTAAATAACGTGCTGTTATCTAGTAAAGTGAATGATATTCTATGTATCTATCGTACGTATATATGTAGGTATACAAGCGCGATGTGGACCTGGGGGCCAAGTGTGCTATTTGAACCCAAGCCCCCCTAAAAAGGAAGCTAAAGCAATATTGCAATTCATATTTTCGAATTTACGGCTATCTTATGCAATTCATCAATTCCGAATCTTTTATTGAATTGAATAATATATAATGAGTGACTAGTATACCAAAAAATATTGAAATTACGTAGGATCTGCCGATAATTCGAAAAAATGAATTGCGTTAGCGATATTGCTTTAGCTTCCTTTTTAGGGGGGAAGATCTTCTTAGCGTAGCGAAACTTGACCTAAAAGAGTAATTCTGACTCGATCCCATTCAGACTCCATTGCCAATGAGCCAATGTGCGTTGTCTACTAAAATAAATTCATAAAATTTCTCGACTAGTCTCGACGCTATTGAATCAGTAGACTACCAAAACTGTCAAATCTGTCAATTTTGGCACTACTGATAGTTGACTGGAACGCAATAGTAATATAAGACTTAGGCCCCAGGTATACAAAACTAAAGACTTACTAAAGACAGTGTTCTGAGTACTTCCGAGGCAAATCCTTATCTCGTTACATAATCAACGCAAATGCGAGTGAGTGAGCGCGACGCAAGTGGGTCTAAATAATTATTTACGTGAACTAAAGCAAGTCTATATAATCAAAACATTAAAAGTGGTGATACACTTGTCTGAATAAAAATTAAGAGGCGGTAAACCAAAATCCAACTCTTTTCTCTGTTCTTTATCTTCATCACAATTATAACAATCAAACTTTATAAAAACAACAAATAAACAATAATTCGTACACGTAAAAACTTACCAAATTGAAACCATTCCCAAGCAGGTACATATGCGTAGTGTAAACTCAATTTACCCCAGATCAGAGGCAACAACAGGAACTCGGAGTGAAATATCTCTTACAAAAGTATCAGTTACTTGGGTAACTACATTTTGGTCGGAAAATAAAATTATAGAGTACGTACCTTTTCGCCGAAGGAGAGCGTAACACACTTGGCGTGCGATCCGCATACTAAATGTGAGGAAACACCGACATGAAAGCTTCAGGGTATCGATCTCGTGAAATTTCTACCGCAAACACATCTGCTTGATAATAAAATTGTTCAGACTGTGGCAATTTGAATCCTTAATACTATTTATGTAAGACGTGCAGTATTTTTTAAAATTATCCTTTCATAAACTTTATCATAAATATGTTTGAATATTTATGATAAAGTTTTTTTAATCAACTCCTATCGATCGTCATTTATCTTACGAAATTTTTTCGTTAATTCATTGTTACAACATCAAGCACATCTAGGTCTAGAAATAGTTACCTATGTTCCCATATCTGAATCGACAGTGAAATTAGACCACATTTTTAAATATAAAATTATTTGTAATTTCAACTTTAGGGATCAAAATATAAAACACATTAAAAATCTATACGGAATATTATATACCAGGGAAATTCTTTCCACTAAAATGCAGACGTGAAAACTATGAAAATAAGAGCAAAGTAAAGTCCCGTGTCCGCGATACGTACTGCACCTGAATACAAACGACAAATAAAATTGCTGCGGTCACCACATCCGTGGCTGAGAAGGGATCAACCCTTTCAAAAAACGTGAAATAGAGACGGAGAACGCTCTCCAGAATAATTTAACGACGTTTTTAGAAACAATCAAAAGGATAACATGGTTGAAAGGACATAGGTACGACGAAATTACAAAGCAAAAACGTTTTAAGCCTTACTGTGTCTGATTGAGTGGGATGAGGGTTAAGCGAAAAGAGCAAAGGTAAATCCCTTCTGACCAAACAGCACTTAAGGATGTCCACTTAACGTTGAGAGAAGGAATGAAAGCGGCCTGAGACCCAATAGCTGGGACCGGCCATGGTAAATAGATGAAATTTCTTTTCACTTGACTAGAAGTCGGGTTCTCTTAATAAAATAATAGCACAGTATTATCAGACGGTTTTATTGAAGCTAAGATCTGTAGGAATGGTAATGGTACGAGGTCGGATACGAAATGATATTTTGCTTATTCATACGACCTTGTTACCAAAGGTAGCAATCGAGTGGTATTAAATTTATACACAGCTATAACCTCAACTAGAAAAAGGGAAATAAAAATATTTTTTATTTCTTAGTCCTCTTTCATCATCAAAGAGTTGCTTTGATGTCTGTTTCGAGTATTTACCAGTACGTTTGTGAAGTAGGACTTAGTACCTATGTAGTTCCGAAAATATTTGCTTTGATATATTTTAGGAGAAGCCTCAACAAATAACATTAATTTCTTTAGAACTATTTTAGCATCTAGCATTTAATACTTCATTAGCTCGTAGACATATTATTCTGATGAAAATTGCTAGCGCTGATGATGCGCCTCCATAAATTTCCATTACGAACGATCTTGAGTATTATACATATTTTATGTTACCACTAATATAATAGCCTATAATTAATTTAGAGCCTACATATACCACACATTCTCCATAAATATTTGAGGACCTTGACACGGAATATCTATTATATTCTGTGACCTTGGGGATGAAATTGATTTAATTTTAATTAATAAATTGTCAACTTCAAATCCATTGCAATAAGTGAATGACAGAAATCTTATATAATTACAACGGAAAGGATGAAACTTTGTTCCTATCTTCCTTCAAATAACTTACTTCACCTTTTTCGGGTACACTTTAATTAGGGTCGCCTTCGCCTAACTAAGTTAACCTGAAGTAAGTGAAATTTACAAAGATAAAATACGGCGAAAAAAATATGTTTGCTTTCCGTATCTGCTTATAAATAAGTATTATACATCCATTACTGTACTGACTAAATTAAGACCAAGACTGAGGTATTGAATAAATTTGGTCACCATTGTCTTAAGTAGTTTAAGAAATATATAAATTCAGAAGGAGCGTGTGTGCAATCTCTCTTATTTAATTTTCAAATGTAGCTTCAATACCTTCTTAACTGCTTACATAATTTAGAAGTGCATTGGATAAGTTCAAGACAAACCACTCATTAAGAATAATTAATTACGTGTTGTAACATTCCTCGTAATACATACACACATAAAATACATTTACATAAAATTGTATTTAATTTTATAAATTTTAATAATTATCGTCATACCTGGTAAAAACAATTTCACAAAACGACCAATAGATGGCGCTGCTTATGATAACAATAATTTCTACATCGTGATGTTAAGAGTCTCCGGAGAAACATATGGTCTGGAAAGGAACTCAAAATAGTTAACTCTGGTTTCCCTTCAACACGAATAAATCTTTCGCCTTTTACTAAAGATTTCCGTGGAGGGGAACACTCAAATGAGTCTATGACTTATTTTTGAATGTCCTGCTAACGTGGGACTTATAAATATTAACTATCAATAGTGCATAGGCAGGGCTTCTCGTCCGTCCGCAGCTCATTCAATTTCAAATGCTCATAGGAAAAATCTAGCCAAGGGAATTTTTTTTACCGATTGATTTTTTGTGCTACCTGCGCAGTGACCACCACAAAACTACGATTGATTCTGTAATGTGGCTATCGATAGTGACACAACTAAAATAGACTTTATCCTTTATAATAAGCGGCGAGATTTTTCTCAACTCATAAAAACGAATTGACTAATAACGTAATAACTAACGACTCACTCACTATCACTTTGTATAGGATAGCCAAGCCAGCCATCCACAATAAATTATAACGATACACTACTTAAGCACAAAAGAATGAATAGTTATTTGTTTATGAAATAAATACAAAATAAAAACACACACGGTGAATGGATAGCGAATAAAATAAAGAGCTGATAAAACTTTTAATAAGAACCTGAAACTGTTTAGTGTCACACCACACTGCGTTTTTTTTAATTGGTTCTGGTAATACTGCCACATAGTATAAAGAAGAAAACTTCATGGATACGACGAACAAAGGTCTCGTCACGTCTCAACTTAACCTGCGAGTTGGGTTTGTTTAACGAGCCTCTATTTGCACTGGTTTCCGATCTCGCCTCGCTCCTGTTTTCAACTAAATCTTTTGGGAGTACAACAAACTACTGAGGACTGATAAAAAGCTTCGCTTGTCGAATACCTGCCATTCGAAAAGTAGGTCGGTTCTTGACCAAATTTTCCCGTCCTTCGAATCGAACTTACGGTTCGAGTCCTATTCGAGTGTAAAATTTAGAAGGGGCGGAGTCAATTCGAATGGCCCCACGAATCAAAGCTCTAGTTGACTAGTTTTCCTTCCAAATATGCCGTCTTTGAAATTGCCAGAATAATGTAACGTGGTGATTTACACTCGATTAAAATTCGAATTCGTACTTTTTTCGATCGAGCGATCAATTTCGATCGGGTGAGAGTTGGTTCCAAGATAGACGTACAAAAAAATCGTGTTCATTATATACTTTGCGTGGTCAATTGGTGGCCAAACCCGGGCTCAGTGGCATAGCTTGATCAAAACGAGCCCTGTACATCAACATTTGTTTGGGGCCCTTCTACTTGACTACTGGTAAGCCCAAATGGAGGGTAAAGATTTTTACAAACACATCAGCCGAAACCTATTATATTGTTACATTTACGTGATACATATTGTTTTTTACAACAATAATGTATCACGTAAATGTAAAGCCTATGAAGGTATCGTATCAATACCATAATTCACAACGCAAACCCCGTACCAATGAATGCCAGGATATTACCTTTGACTAATGATATATCCAGACGGAGCTACGAAGCTGTTTACGCGTCGATAAAATAAGCCCCTAACTGTTAGGGGCTTAATCATTTTCCCGTCTTCAGTGTCAGTCGAGACGTCACTGGGACACAACCAAATTCACCAAAATTGTATTGTTTCAAAATGTCGTTTTGTGTGATAAAAGTGTATAAAAACTACATGGGTCGATCTAGACCAACGAAAAAACTCACCTATCATCGGTAAGTAACAATATTTCCTATTAGTTTCTGCAATATAAGCCATTGAAATGTTTCGAAAATAAATATTTTGAGTAAGCGCCATTTTTTACGTGTTGCCTGTGCTGCCAGTTTATGAACTCAAAACTCCCATGGTAATATCAGTCAATAGTCAAATACGAGTATGTAGATACTGATATAAATCAAAAGCGACGGTGGACAAGTCGAATTTTTGAGTGGAAAGTCGAATGTTTTTTTTTTAATACTAATGACGATTATGTCATGTAAGATAAGTAGTCGCTTCAGTAATGAAAAAATCAAAATGGGTATTAATTTAAAATTTTCCTCGAGCTAATTACGAATATCATTTTGAATTTCAAGATGGCGGACCTATTTTTTTTTAATTGACGTGTTTGTCGTTTTCGGTTTTTCCATCATAGTCAGTGATGTATATAACCATGGATGCGGTCACCGGAACATTTTGTAAAATACTTCTTCATACAAGTAAACTGTACAGCCATCTGTTTAAAATCATTTGAACTACGTAGTGCCGCGTTGCATAGGCGTACGATGTAAACTTGTATATGTGCGTACCATGCACATTTTGTTTATTACATTTTTATTTAAGTCGGATATTACTAAATTAAAAAAATAAGGTTATTCGACACGCGTGTATGTAATATTATTGGAATTGCAAAATATTCACAATTTAAAATAGTGTCCGCCATATTGAACTATTTAGTTATTGGTCCGATTGCTCTCAAAATTGATATTTGGGTGACTCTTTTACCAAATAACATGAATCTTTGCTCAAAATTTAAAAAAGTGGCCGCCATTTTGAACTATTTAGTTATTGGTCCGATTGCTCTCAAAATTGATATTTGGGAGACTCTTTTACCAAATAACATGAATCTTTGCTCAAAATTCAAAAAAGTGGCCGCCATATTGAACTATTTAGTTATTGGTCCGATTGCTTTCAAAATTCATATTTGAGAGAGCAATCAGACCAGTAATGAAATAGTTCAGTAGGGCGGCCGCTTTTTTCAATTTTGAGCAAAAAATTATGTTACATGGTCCAGGGTCTCATAAATATAAATTTTGAGAGCAATCGGACCAGTAACTAAATAGTTCAATATGGCGGCAATTTTTTTTCAATTTTGAGTAAAAATTTATGTTATATGGTCCAAGGGCCTCTCAAATATCAATTTTGAGAGCAATCGGACCAATAACTAAATAGTTCAATATGGCGGATACTATTTTAAATTGTGAATATGTTGCAATTCCAATAATATTACATACACGCGTGTCGAATAACCTTTTTTTAATTTTGTAATAACTGACTTAAATAATAAGACTTTTTTTACAGAATACCAATTGATCCAATTTTAAGAAGCCAATGGATAGATATCATTCGGAGAAGCCGTAGCGAAGATCTCTGGACCTAGCCAAAAAAAATGTTTGACTTGATTTAACTCGATTTGCTTGTTTTGACTCAATTTCACTTGATTTCACTCGGTTTGACTGGATTTGCTTGATTTGACTTGGTTTGACTCGGATTAACTCGATTTGACTCGGGTTGACTCAATTTGACTGGATTTGACTCGATTTGACTTATTGACTCGATTTCACTCGGTTTGACTCGATTTGACTGGATTTGACTAGATTTGCTTGATTTGACTTGGTTTGACTCGATTTGACTCGGTTTGACCCTGTTTGACTCGATTGGACTCGGTTTGACTCGATTTGACTTGATTTGACTCGATTTGACTCGATGTGACTTGATTTGACTTAATGGCGATGATAGCTCAGTGGTAGTGACGTCGGATACCGAGATGAAGGTCCCGGGTTCGAATCCTACAATGAGCTTGAGCTTTCGGTGAAGGAAAACATCGTGAGGAAACCATAGCACGGTGGTAGGGTACTTTGTAGTACCCGCCTGGCTGGCTACCACCCTCAAGTTGAAAATCTGTCGCCAAGCACCTTTCGGTGTGTTCCGATAGCTGCACTTGAGAGCCAGTTCCTTCTAGGCTTTGTGTGCTTACCACCTTCGGCCGCATCATCACTTACCATGGTGAGATTGCAGTCAAACACAGGCCTATAAACGGTAAAAAAAAAAAAAAAAATTGACTTGATTTGCTTGATTTGACTTGATTTGAAACGTCAACGCAAATAATTACTGTTCGTTGACAGCAAAGTAAAAATAATAAGTATTAATTTATATCGGCGCCATTAATCTTATTCTTATTATCATGTATTATCCCGATTCCACTTTTATTTTCGGAGTTTAAAAAGATATCGACACCGTAATATATTTTTCCCCATTTTCTTGGATTTTTTTCAAGAACTGGTAACTGGTATAAACGTCACTATGACAAGCAGAATGACGTAACGCGAGGATAAGATGTAGCAAAGTTGGCCACTTTTTAAAAGTCATGTAGTATGGGGATACTCTTTCTAGACATATATATTTTCTAAGGATATTACCTACACTGAGACAAGTAATTTCCTGTCGTACAAAAATGTCCTAGAGGATGCGAATTCAATGGAGTCTAGCATGCTGAAATCCAACTCTATTCAGAAATAGATATGATTATCCGAACAAAATTCTATTTGAAAACTCGTAGGCAGTTTTGGCTTATACATAATAACGGAAATCAGGCTTGAAGCGCGCCCGGGCGCGGCGGAACATCGGCAGACATATGTCGGGGCGTGTTTAGTGCCCGGACGTGGACGTGTCAACGTGTGTCCTACAGATAGGACATCGTGTTTTTAGATGAACATTTTAAAAGAGATGCAAAATTACCGAAACGAATTATGAAGACTTTAAAAATAATAGTATCTGGATTTTATCAATTTCTACATTTGTAAACTAGCTGTCTCTCGCGGAATTAGAACATGTAGGGATTCAGACCACTCTCAAATAAAGGATGCGAGGATCAAATAAAGTGGTAGCTAAGTCAATAGATGTAATAGACCTCGGCAACATATATGTATAGCCGAAAAAGAAAAAAAAATATTTAAAAAATGTAACCTTGCTGACATAGAAATACTTGCCGAGTTTCTTACTTGTACTTCTCAGTTGAAGACCGACTTACGAACTGGTGGTAACTTCAGTAGCTTTGACCTTCATAAGTGCCCTACTAGGGCTTAAATAGAATAAATGGCTTTGACTTTGAAAGAAAAAAGTCGAAAAAACTTCTAATCGCTTATTTCAGGGCTTCACACTTACGGGTATTGTTCGCACTTGTCTGTTATAATTTTTGTGGCGCTGGAAAATTATTTACTTGTTTGTGATTTTATACAGGGAATGTGCTTAAAGCTATATCAGAGCATTAGGTTCATAATATACCCATCCTAGATACATGGTACTAGCTCGCGTTTATATGTAAGTTGTCAAAATTATATTGAAAATAACTACTTATACCATTGAATTAATGACTTATACCTTTTTCATCAATATTTTGAAAGCTCTACACATTAAACTAATCCAATGCAACTCATTAAAAAGTTTAATCCACCTTAATGCGTAGGCAACTTCAAAAATGAAAAAGCAAATAACGTTCCATTTTCAAACGTCAGTCAGCCATTTTAAAACAATATTAAAATACTTTCAAAGCCATTTAATTTTGAAACTAATTAAAGAGCATAGTTAAATAGTTGAAGGGATTTGTTCATTTTATTTCTTGAGTGTTGACCGATAAGGTTTCAAAGTTAAGTGTTTCAGTTAACTGAGCGAATGAATGGTGAGCGATTAGCGAGCGTTCAGTCCGTGCCAGCTACTTTAATCTTCAACACCAGTTTTTGAAATTGGAAAAGAAAAATCTAAATTCAAATACTTTTCTTTATATTTTTGGATGGGAACAATAACTTCTTATTTGCATACTTTTTAAATTAGGAATATGAATAGCATTTATTTAATAGATCCTAATTTCCTGCCAATATTATTTAAAATAGTTCTATGAATTTGTTTCTCAATCACTGCCATTACAGTATTACCCAACTAATAAGGCGCGTCGTGAATCTTCGTTCGCTCAGAAAAGAAAGTATGGCCCGAACATTAACGAAAGAATGCTTAAAACTTACAATCTACCTTAGATCACTACTATAAGGTTCATAATACACTGCAGCTGTTAGTTCCGTCTCACTCGCAAGTCACGCCCCTCTGCACGGCGCGCGCTAACATGGCGGCAGCTGCCGACCAATAGCGTTTCCCGCGCTTTGAAAATGTATCTTCTGCGCAGGTACATCGGTAAGCCATATCAGTTGGGTACTACTGTACCAGCTAAATGGATTTGGATTAGTATAGATACTGAAATATATAAAAAAAACACCCTAGGAAATTCAAATTCAAAATCATTATTCAAATAGACCTTCGCAGGCACTTATGAAAAGTCTGACTCTAATACTGGTTGAATTTGGAAGGTTGCATTTGCTGAGAAGAAACGGCAATAAACTCAGCAATGACTAATTTCAAAACAAGCTGAGATTCATTACACAATACATTCTAATCGCACTGACAACAATTGCGTGCCCCGGCGCGGCGGCAAAACTACAAAGAAGACTTAATCGACATTTAATAAGTAACTAGACCGCTCCCACAAGCAGCACCTGAAAACACCCTTCCTTCGGGATTCTACAGAAAATCTCATTTAATTCATTAAATATTAAATAATTATTCTGGGACATTCTTCACACACGGTTATCTGATCTTAAACTAAGTAGAGTTTGCACTATGGAAACCAGACAACTGATTTACTACATATACTACTTTTTGTCTCTCTTAATATACATAATTACACCTAGACTCGAGACATACAGAAATGATGCACACAAATGCATGTCCTGGATGGGAATCGAACCCTCGACCTGCGGCGTGATACTTGAAATCTTATCCAACCACGCCAACTGACCCGTGAAATATTTGATTACTAGCTGTCCCCCGCGGTTTCACCCGCATTCCCGGGATAAAAACTAGCCTATGTCCTTCTCCATACTATGGGCTATCTGCATGCCAAATTTCATGATAATCCGTTGAGGCGTAAAGGCGTAACAAACAAACAAACTCTCTTTCGCATTTATAATATTAGTTCGGAAGGATTAGGATTTTTACATTTGATTTTAATATGATTATAATTGCAGAACCAAGAATCTACCAAAAACAAATACGCAATAATTCACACGTTGGTATTTCCCCTAATATAACTGGTTAGAATGAACATAAACTCACACATGTGGTCTAATATCGCACTGGCATATGGTATAAACCGTCCTGAAATTCGGCTCGACGCAACCCAACGTAATACACCAGTAATATTTTGTTCATACGTGGTACACGCGGGTACTTATGTAATTATTTCCTAAATATTTAGACGGTCGGTAGAGGTGAACCTTGGGCATAAAACTCCCTAAGTTATAGCCGGCCGGGTCCGTAATGGCAACGCTGTGGCAACCAAGTTGCGCGAATGTATTGCCTCACTGTTTTGTGGTTTTTTTATTAACCCTTCTTGTTTTTACAACGGTTTGAGGGCGGGGTTTAATAATGAAACACAGTAAAATTTGGTGTTAAAAGAGATAGAAGTAAAGAAAAGCTTCGAGCTGATGTGCTTGTATTATATACTGGTTATACTCGCCAGGAATATAATGTTTTGACTAGATAAAGTGTATAGGTACGTTTTAATCCAAGGTATAACACATTTAACACAACCACTTTGTTCACTTGTATAAGGTCCTGTACAATTTAACTAAGCAACTATCTCGTCTATTTCAATTAAATAAGGCATAAGGCAGGATATTTTGGCAGACAACATCCACAGACACATCGTAAAATCATCTCGAACCTCGGACTAAACACTGAGCTCGAAGCTCGTTACTCGGTTATGCATGGTCACACACGGTTGCGGCCACCGGCCCATACCATAATGTGTTTGCTTTAACATGCTGCTGCCGGAATTTCGTCCCGCCCTAACTTCCGACAGTGCTGTTCACAAATTTTGCATTCTGTAACTTTATGTGACGCGCTGTCAAAATGTTACGGTTAGCTTTATTTTGTGTGTTGCTGGCAATTTGGTGATTGTTGGTGTATTATTAAACTGTTACCCAACTGTTTTAGAAATGTTGAACGTTTTATTGCACTGCTTTTTAACCATTAAGTACGTAGATAATTCAACGCGCGAGTGATGCCCCTGGTGTTGCAAGCGTCCATAGGCTACGGTAACTGCTTACCATCAGGCGGGCCGTATGCTTGTTTGCCACCTTAGTGGTATAAAAAAAAAAAAAAAAAAAAAAAAAAAAAATTATATCTAATGACACCTTCGGTATCGGAAATGATATCTTCGGACACGTGTCGCGGCGTGGAGATGTCTCCAAAGAGCGATTGGTGGTGCAGGGTAAAGTAGAGGGCACCAGAGCACGTGGACGATCACCCATGCGATGGACCGACCAAATTAAGGCCGCAATAGGCGGTCCCATCAATAACTGCACCAGAAGGGCAGCAGTTAGGGAAGAATGGCGGCGTGTTGTGAAGCGCGCCACAAATGACACATCATGACGACCACGACCTCTCTGTCAAGAGTGCAACGCATAAGAAGAAGATATAAAATATATTGAATTCATAGACACAAGACTTGATTCATGTATTGACTGTTGATTGAGCTATCATTTTCTAGCCTATAAGAAACGATCCTTCAACTCGTAGGTTCAATTCTAATCCAGGAAAAACAAATGTGTGATAAGTCTGTTATTTAAGTCTAGATGTGATATACATTTAAGTACCTATATATGTTATTTTTATTATTTAGAATTTTAGGTTTGCTCAATTGATAAATTATTGTAGAATTTTATTTCGCAAGATACCTAATGTACACAAAAACACTCAATTTTACATTAGAAGAGTTAGGGACTTAATCAGTTAACCTTATAATAATATAAGTGTTTGTTGAAACCTCTGGTATCCAAGGTAAGAATTAACTTGTGTCATGGATACCAAAGCTCTATTTCAATTACGTTTATTCTATATTTGCAGCATGGGGTTCTTCAAAAAGGGTGTGAAGAGATTTCTGCAGGGTCGGCAACGCGCGCGTTATACATTATCATTTTATTTAATTATCTTGTAATTACTTTTCTTTTTGTTTTATAAATTATTCAATCAATTGTTCATATATATTAATATTATTAGCTTTAGGGGGGAAGACACTGTCGCCTGTAACACAGTTATTATATAACTAGCACAGACGACAGGGCTTCATGTATTACTGTAATATCGTTTTTTTGTGAATAATAAAATTTTTATTATTATTATTATCATACCTCTGGTGTTGCAAGCGGCCATAGGCTACGGTAACCGCTTACCACCAGGCGGGTTTATGCTTGTTTGCCACCTTAGTGGTATAAAAAAAACATTTTAATGTCTAGTATTTTAATGTGAGTTCCGAGGGAACATCTAATTTGCATTCCTTAATTCCGACATCTACCTAACTATATCGTAATATATCAATTCATATAGTACATAATTTAATAAACTAAAAACCCAAGTTGCTTTTCAATTTGATCAGACGTCTTATAAAAGGATGGGCCTTGTGACAAAATAACAGGCACGCCAGCTTTCGTGTCAATTATACTTAATTCAAATTGAAATAAGGGACATTTCGCCTGAATGCTTAATTGGATTAGGTAAGGTTATTGATCTTATAACCGTCAATGTTGAGTTCTAGCTATTTCATGACCATTATACAATTATTTGGAATGGAAATGGCAAAAATAATTCAGGACTAGGTCTTAGACTGCCCTAGAGTATAATAATTGATGATTATGAAAAATTTGTGATGTAAATATCTTTATTCCTTTACTCGGGTAATTACATAGAGGTGAGTAATGGTAATTACTACGACATAATACACTATAAGTGTTTGTAAATCGTACTCATATGTTTGATTTTTCCCTCAATCCCGTGAACTTTAGGAATTCATTGTTAGCCGTTATAAAAACAAGAATTTTTCAGTCGATAATTTCGACCAATTTGTCGGTCTAAAGTCAATGTACAAAAAGCTTTGTATATTCATCGAAAGACACAGCTTTAAATATCACCCATCAAAAAAGTCCACACAAATCTTTAATAATAGATCGATTGAATTACCTAATAAATTTCTCCTTTATGCCCAACCCCGACGATAAAAAATGACCCCTGTACCCAAACCCCATTTTGGACACTACAGCAATTTTTTTCAAAGCCCCACTGCATATTTGAACGTAACATTTTGTACTACAAATTGGATTTTTCAATTTGCATACTTTATTGCTCACAAATAGCCCGAAGAATGGAGGACGTTTATCAAGATCGGGTTTCTAGTGATATCAAAATGTATTTCAAATTTCAATCAGATAAAAAGAATCTATATCTTGTACCTATTATAGATTTTGTCATATGGTTCGATGGTACGTCATTTTGACATAGCTTTTGGGTTGTAAATTCGGGTTAAATCATCGATATATTATCTTCTGTCGTTTTTCTCATTGGTAGACAGAAGTGTCATGTCATACACTTACATGCCGTTAGCATGACATGATTCAAGATTCCAGACGAGCTTCCAGAAATTCAATTCTCTAGAACTAGATGTAGAAATGTACTTACTCAAATACAACTTCGTAAACTTAGACCACGGATTGTAGGTAGATAGATAGAGATACGAGATCCAACCATAGACATGAGTTAAGAAGTTCTTCTAGAGGTGTGGAGATTTTCTCTGGTGATACATCTGGGCCGTAAGTTTGCTTGCTATCAAGTAGAAAAAAAAACGTTTGGTTTTGGTATCCTTTCACTATCGGGAAACAAACAAGCGGACAATTCGCTCGCTTAGATCCCAACAAATAATACTAAAGCAACTTCACTTGGATCCCAAACATCATCCTCTGAGCGCTCTAGTGGAGTGTAAGATAAAACAAAAAGAAATAGGGTTTGTTGTCCCGCTGAGATAGAAAGTACGGAATCCTTTTAAGGGCGCGAGACCCGAAACGACACCGTTTTGTCAAAACCTTTTCCGCTTTCCGCGTAAAGCTTGTAAAATTTTGATGCGTTCGGGAGTTACCACTTTAACCCACTTCTTGAATATTGTATGCATAAGTTACTTACAGGTGTTGTATTAAAAACTTTTTGCGTTGATAAATAATCTAAAATGATAATGGATCGTAGTGATATTAACCACTTAGAAGTCTTAAAGACGGACGTAAGATTATCTTAAAGTGCATCTACGATAGGCGAGCCGAACGCGAGCCGAGCCGATCTGCGCGTTTACACTCAAAGTTATGAACTTGATGCAAACGATCCTTTTATTTCAGTCTCGCATTTTTAAGTAAGAGCACGTCATGAACCCATCAGCCATTTGATCCTTCGACCCTTGATAGGACAAACAAATCACGATTAAAGGGCCCAGTTCACTTTCATCTCATTAATGTCCGACGCATTTAATTAAAATTCACCCTCCGACCTTATCTTCGTAGGGTTTTTCGATCTTGTTATTAGCACATTCCTTACTATTGTAAGTAAGGTTTGTTTCACCCCAACTAAGCAGTAAATTGTAAGAATATAAAGTGGGATGTTTTCATTTGTTAATCGTTTTGTGAATTTTTCATACCCTCGTTTTGATGGAGAGGAGAAATGTAAATGAAGACTGAAAAGAAAATAAGTAAAGATCTTTGTTTTATTAGGGTGGCAAAAAAGGAACCCTTATAGATTCGTCATGTCTGTCTGTCTGTCCGTCCGTATGTCACAGCCACTTTTTCTCGAAACTATAAGAAATATACTGTTGAAACTTGGTAAGTAGATGTATTCTGTGAACCGCATTAAGATTTTCACACAAAAACAGAAAAAAAAACAATAAATTTAGGGGGTTCCCCATATCAAAAATGATATTGAGGTTTCTAATATATTTTTTTTCTAAAATGTTTAGTTTGCGCGAGAGACACTTCCAAAGTGGTAAAATGTGTCCCTCCCCCCTGTAACTTCTAAAATAAGAGAACGATAAAACTAAAAAAATATATATTATGTACATTACCATGCAAACTTCCACCGAATATTGGTTAGAACAAGATCTAGTAAGTAGATTTTTTTTAATACGCCATAAATCGTAAACCGCAATTTACCTTTCATTCAATATTAGGCGTTTTTTTTTTCATCGCAATGTTAATTAATATTACACGGAACCCTCCGTGTACGAGTCGGACTCGCACTTGGCCGGTTTTTTTATTTATGCATTGCATTTTGGGCCTTAATAATATGGCCACATGGCAATTCCTTTTTGCGTATAATTTTTCATCGAACTGATTAAATTGAATATCCAAAAATGTCACTCGTGTCAACATATAACGTATATTATTTAAAAATTGAGGTCAGCATATAATCCACAGTAACATTTTGTGTGATTATGCGGGTCTGAGCAAGATTGATGACTGCGACTACCAGCGGATGGCTGGCCCGACTTAACCCAACTTACCCAACCAAATCCCGCAGATTATGAGGCATAAATAGCAATTCATTGCTGTCCTTCCAACACTACTGACTGTGGCAGTACGGTTAGTATATTATAAACTTTTACCTATATCACAGAAATCTGAAGAAATAAGGTTATATTCACAGATAAACCGGTTTTACCTCGTACCCGAAGAATTTAATGTTTTCTGGGTTAAAAAAGTATCCTAATCCAGCCAGAACATTTTCTATTTATCTGCCATATTTCCTCCAAATCCGTTTTGCCGTTTGTCAACCAAACATCCAAACTTTCAGACCAATATTTTTGTGAGATGAGATAATATATTACAAATCTAAATCTAAGTAGGATGCGAAAACTGCTAATAGGTATTATAAATGCGAATAATTGTGTTTGTGTGTATATGTCAGTTAGATAGATAGATAGATAACTCTTTATTGTACAAAAGTATTTAACAAAGTATAAAAAATTACTGTAAGTACAATAGGCGCTCTTATCGCTAAGAAGCGATCTCTTCCAGACAACCTTAGCTTACCTTTTAAAACTCAGCTCTGTAACGGCTGAATGTATTTCAATGAAATTTGGTACATAGGTAGATAATAGCATAATAATAATAGCTTAAATAGCATAATAAGCATAATAAAAAACAGAATAAGGAAAAAACTGCAAAGATAAGCATCACCATGTCTTAATAGATCGACCAATACGGAAAGTCAATGTTGATACAAATCGATGGCTATTTTCCACTGATTCAAGGTCTAGTTAGGTACGACCACGTACTAGTGACTAACTGTATATGAGTCTATAATACTCGGGGATAATGTAGCTTCCTATTAGTGGAAGATGTTTTCGAATCCGACTGGTAGTCCAGAGATTAACCCGTTTAAACAAACATACAAAAAATCCATGCAAAAAAAAACTCTTCCGCTTTATTATATTAGTATAGATAGAAAACTAGAAATACAGTGCTATTTTACAAATCAGAACAATCAAAAATTTTCAATTATACCTACATCGGCAGTAATATAGATACCCAAATCAAAACAAGTCGGGGAATTTTGGAACTGACATCGGTTTACTTCATATGTATTGTGAGGGTTACTGGGGGGGAAGTAGGGGGAGTGGGATTACAAGGGCCGGCTCTTAAGCCTTACAAACGTAGCTCCAAATCGGTGTTATTTAGCATCGCGCCGTCGCGTCGGCCTAATTAAGGAATACCCTAACTTTTCTTGACATCGCAACTCAAGCATACGTGTGTCGGTTCTACGTAAACATATTGTTTGGACACTCGATAGGCAGAAAAGGATTAGGGGATTCACAGCAACTTTGTTACAAGTTTTCCGCTTTATGTTCGCGTAGATTTATTGAGGATCTTTGAATGTGCCATATTAAATTGTTCCTTTATTATTTAGGTATATCTACCTACATAATTGTGTTTTATGTATTTGTATTATTTATTAAGTAACGTAGGTATTCTCATTGCTGGGATTTCAAAATCAGAATAAAAAAGATACATTCTACATATTTTGAGTTCCGTATTTTAGTGGTATTATAACTCACCAGTGTCCGTCCGTCCTTAGTACTATTAGGTATCATCGATCTATATAACTAGTATCTATTCTGTCATAGAGGTATTTGCCGTTAGTATCTAACGTAGAAACTCGTAATCTATGGTAAAAACTAATGGTACGAGCGTGCCTCGGACCTAGTCTTGCCAGGTCCCGTGTGTCAAATTTCGGAACGTAAGGATAAAATAATCGGGATTTTGGGTTTCAAATCGGGACAGTAGTGAAAGTCTGAATTTGGTGAGAAAAAATGAAAGCTAAAATATTTTTATGTAGTAGCAGCTTAGTTATATTCACTTTTCCTGTCAAAATTATCAAATATAGTAAAGACTCATGAGGTTAGTGAAAAATCGGGACATTTGGCGTCCCGATCAAGGGTAAATCGGGACGTGTCACCAGACCCCTGAAAATCGGGACGTCCCGCGCAAATCGGGACACCTGGCAACACTACTCGGACCTGTCTGTTTGTTACCTTTTCAAGACTATACTTTTAAACCAATTGCAGTGTAAGGCACGCACATAGCTTACGGTATGGTGACTACGGTACTTTTTATCCACGGAACGCAGTCAAAACCGCGGTAAACAGCTGTATCCATATAAGACTGAAACCTTATGAGTGGAAGGAATATTATCAGAATATAGATAGATAACTCTTTATTGTACATCAAAAAACAATTAACAAAAACAAAAGAAAGAATACTACATGTTTAACAGTAGTACCCATGGGTAGTACCCAACTAATATGGCTTACCGATGTACCTGCGCAGAGGATACATTTTCAAAGCGCGGGAAACGCTATTGGTCGGCAGCTGCCGCCATGTTAGCGCGCGCCGTGCGGAGGGGCGTGACTTGCGAGTGAGACGGAACAAACAGCTGCAGTGTATTATGAACCTTATAGTAGTGATCTAAGTTTGATTGTAAGTTTTAAGCATTATTTCGTTAATCTTCGGAGCCATACTTTCTTTTCCGTGCGAACGAAGATTCACGACGCGCCATATCAGTGGGCGGTCTCATCGCTAAGGAGTGATCTCTTCGAGAAGCTTTGGATGGAGAGGAATTACTATACATAATATGGTAAAAGGACCAAAAACAAACAACTTCAAAAAATCAAAAAGCTGAACCTAAAGGAGTTCCTATAAACTTTCGGAGACTACAAGAACTTTCGATTGAACGCGTTGCTAAATTTTTATTAGGGACAGAGTAACAAACTAGCGCCCTTTGTCCAAAACCGATCTCGGAGACCTTACCCGGCCCCGGGGGTACGCTTAACCTATTTTCATTCCGTTCTTTTTAGGATTCCGTAACGACAAATGAAAAACGATAGCAATTCACTATTTTTCATGAGAGTACAAACTAAATAAAATTAATGTCACAAACAGCCATAATACTGTTCTGTAAAATTCTATTCAAAAAGACAATAAAATTATGGACATTTTAATAATAATAATTTATTTTTATAGAATTATGCATATTACATTATATTTAGCAATGCCTGTGTCGTAGATAGCTGCTAACCTTCCGTTATACAATAAAAAGTCAGCCATGAATGACACCAATAAAAAATATTAATAATTAATTAAATAATTGTCTTATAATTAATAACAAATACTTTTATACATTTCATGAAAATTTATAATTTAACAAAATATGTGTATTCGAGAGTGTATGTGTCTGTGAATATCTGTAAGTGTGTAGATATTCAAATACACTCTCACTGCACGAATTTTGTGAGTGTATGTGTATGTACACATACACTCACAAAATTCGTGCATCGTCCTTCTATTGATCTGTCATCTAACTAATATTATAAAGAGGAAAGATTTGATTGTTTGTTTGTTTGTTTGTTTGTTTGTTTGTTTGTTTGTTTGCATTGAATAGGCTCCGAAGCTACTGAACCGATTTGAAAAATTCTTTCACTGTTGGGAAGCTACACTATCCCCGGGTAACATAGGCTATATTATATATTCAAAAAAATTAGGGATCCTTACTAAAACTCCAATAATGTAACCCAAGGTGTAAAAAAATTACCTAAAATATTCTTTACATCGCGTGCGCTGCGAAAACTATTGATGATAGAATAAAATAATGTACTACAACTTTGTAGAACACATCATTATTTACAAAAAGTGTCGCGACAGTATATGTCTAACTATTATAGTTATGCCACAATAAGCGTTCTTTTATTTTAAAAATTTAATTGAAATGCCGCCGCTATAAAAGGCTATTTATTTGTATCTTGGTATTAATCCTTATCAAAATAAATTACTTCATATTCAAGACTGCTTCAATACCTTTGTATACCTTTTTGAATTATTCAATTCGGACATTCCATTCGAAAGATATCACGAGTTTAAAAATGTCAGTATTAGAACACAGTGTTTGAAAAAAGACTCCTCCGAAACGGCTTGACCAATTCTTATGATATTTTGTGTGTATATTCAGTAGGTCTGAGAATATGATGTAAACTATTTTTCATACCCGTAGGGTAGGGTGAGGTAGGGTAGGGTAGGATGGGGTAGGGTGGGGTAAGGTAGGGTAGGGTATGGCAGGGCGGGGCAGGGCAGGGCAGGACAGGGTAGGGCAGGGCAGGGCAGGGCAGGGCAGGGCAGGGCAAGGCAGGGCAGGGTAGGGCAGGTCAGGGCAGGGCAGGGCAGGGCAGGGCAGGGTAGGCTAGGGCAGGGCAGGGTAGGGTAGGGTAGCACCACAGTCGCGGGCAATCAGAACGGGGGCTCTGTGCGCCCAGAAGTGACCCCAAGGAGGACGATGAGTCGATGTGGTCACGACTCATCCGGCGATAGCACAACGAGGGTGCTGGGGGGAGGTGTCAGACTTTCCCCGGGACAAGCTATCAAAGCGCCGCGCTTGGAGGGTTGAGCAGGTACACGTTCAACACGAGAGCCCGCCCCCCTCTCGATAGCGCAGATGGCGACCACCGTGGGGTTTTAGCCGGTAGAATTCCGGCATAACCTGGCCGCTCCTCCCCAGGGCGGTCGGGTATCTTATGAGGATTTGCCCAAGCTAATTAGCACCACAGGTGAGGGTAGTATATATATTATAAGTTAGTTACGACGGGCATTTAATGTAGATAAAGTTTGCTTTTTACAGAAAATCATTATCATTTATAATTTAAAAGATTCGAAATTAGCAAAAAACAGTATTCGCGATACCGTGACCGGGCGGACCGAGGCAGGCGCGGGCGCGCAAATCTATTGACACCTCATTACGACATTGCACCCGTGCGAAGCCGGGGCGGGTCGCTATATATTATAAGTTAGTTACGACGGACATTTAATGTAGATAAAGTTTGCTTTTTACAGAAAATCATTATCATTTATAATTTAAAAGATTCGAAATTAGCAAAAAACAGTATTCGCGATACCGTGACCGGGCGGACCGAGGCAGGCGCGGGCGCGCAAATCTATTGACACCTCATTACGACATTGCACCCGTGCGAAGCCGGGGCGGGTCGCTAGTATGATATAAATAGTAGATGTACATACTAACTTAAATATTCAAATCTACTACTCACTGCGTGATTAGACACTAAGAAATATAATAACTTTCTAAAGTCATAAATTAACAATACGGAATAGTCAATACACAAATCTTACTCACACTTGTCGGCATTTCTTGCTTTTATTTTCCCAAAACGATGCGGCGATAGCAGTGTGGGCGGCCACCGCGGTTTACAATTTACGGCTTGCGCCAATCTCGCCGGTTTCTTTTTAATCTGTTTTGGTATTGACAGTGTTTAACGGTTACCAAATATTTTTGAGCCGTAGTTTTGTAAATAGGGTTACAGTATTACCCAACTGATAAGGCGCGTCGTAAATCTTCGTTCGCACATTAAAGAAAGTATGGCCCCGAAGATTAACGAAAGAATGTTTAAAACTTACAATCAACCTTAAATCACTACTATAAGGTTCATAATTCACTGCAGCTGTTAGATCTGTGTCACTTGAAAGTCACGCCCCTCCGCACGGCACGCGCTAACATGGCGGCAGCTGCCGACCAATAGCGGTTTCCCGCGATTTGAAAATGTACAAAAAGTATCTTCTGCGCAGGTACATCGGTAAGCCATTTTAGTTGGGTACTACAGTAACAGATTTTAGGTACCGGTATTTCATAGGAAACGCCAAAACCTGCTAGAAACCAGAACCGTGTACCTACGCAATTAAAATGTCTCATACAAACTACAAAATTCGATAAATTTTCATGAAAGAGTCATCATCTGCTTTTGGCACTGACTGCTAATAAAAATAATGCTACACTTTTCAGTCGGGTGCGATGGTCCTATCCGATCCGATGGTATAAATTCACACCAATGGTATACGCTGCAATCCACATAGCCAAAGAGAACTCGATAACAAACAGGAAGTCTATGAAAAGATCTTCCCTCTTTGAAAACCTTACCTACCTTCCTGAGCAATGAGGCATTAAATACGATGCACGATGAATGATCCTTCAAAGTATTGTTATAAAATCGCAATTCGCAAATAAGTATAAATTAAAAAATAAATTTGAAGAAAAGCTTTTTAAACACAAGCTTTTATTGCATTGTCAAACTAAACGTGTATGCAAAATTTCAGCTCAATCTGTTGGAGTTGGGGAAAGGTTTTAAAATTCAGTTGCAAGAATCGACCCATAACTTACAAGGCAAGTTAAATATAAGCTTGTAATAAAAAAACATCAAATATATTGGTTTCATGTCATGTAACAACCGCTAGAGTACCTACCTAACGTAGGTAGATACATAAATTAATTATAGGTAAAAATGTACGTCATACAATACCCAAAAAATTTAAAAGGAACCAAGACAGTCAGCGAGACATTTCCATAAATACCAAAACCGCATTATCCCAATACAATTTTTTTCATTATACGAAGCAATTTTCCGTTTCGTCGGAGGAACGCCCGAGTAACTCAATAACAGACGACAAAAGGCATTTGAGTATAAAATTCGCCAATTATACGCAACCCGCTCAGTAGAACGCCAATATTCCAAACGGATCACAATTAAATACCCTCGGAGCCATTTCTTCAAAGTAAGGGGATGATTTTAATTTAAATCTGGCCCTCTGTTAAACACCATCCATATCTGTGCGATCGTTATTAGCACATTCGTTTAGTGAAGCATATTATTCTTGTACAAAGGGGTGGTTGGAAACCACACGATTGGCCCTTTTGCACACTAATCGTATTTAGTTTTGAGAATGTGACGGGAATCAAAAAAGGTACATAGGAAAGTCCTTTATAAGTAGGGATAACTCGTCGTTCTGGCTAGAGGAATGCTCGAGCAACTATTATAGCTATAACAAATTAAATCAAATAAAATGTGAACTTATAGGAACATGTTCGTAATGAGAATCAAGAGTATTTGGGATACGGAGAAACAAGTTGTTGATGTTGAGATTCTTATTTCATACTGTACATATCAATAATGTTATCAAATAAATCTACAGAATATTAAATTACCTATACTAAAAATAAGTGTCCATAGGCTACCTAAGTACCTAGTACAAAAAAAAAGTAAATGATTTAGATATCCTGATATTATGACTTCTTTACTATTGTATATATACTGGGTGTAACGAAAGGGGTATATACATCCGAAAGGGGTGAAGACTATATCAGGTACTCCCTATAAAAAGTTTCAGCTCAAAATTTATCAGCATCCAACTTTATTGAATTAAAATCATAAGTCATAACCAACATTTAGTGTTGCCAGGTGTCCCGATTTGCGCGGGACGTCCCGATTTTCAGGGGTCTGGTTACACGTCCCGATTAACCCTTGATCGGGACGCCAAATGTCCCGACTTTTCACCAATCTCATGAGTCTTTAGTATATTCGATATTTTGACAGGAAAAACAAAAATAAATAAGCTGTTACTTCATTAAAATATTTTTGTTTTCAAATTTTCTCACCAAAGTCAGACTTTCATGAAAATAATTAAATTCAATGATTATGAAAAAAGAAATTTTACAGCTGTCCCGATTTGAAACCCATAATCCCGATTATTTTATCCTTACTTTCCGAAATTTGACACACGGCACCTGGCAACACTACCAACATATCACCAGTCAAGGACTTTTTGGCGGGAACTTGCAGAGTGACGTAGCAGTTTCATTTTTATTTTCATAAATTCGTGTATTTTGAGTTTTATTGCATATTATCGGTGGTATTTTATCCAATAAAGATCAATCTATGTGCACCAATGAAGTGAAATGAAATGAATATGTGTATCGTGACTTTACAAGTTGTCTCAAAAAGTCTGTGACAAGTTTTAGTACAATGACTACCATTTTACTAAAACACTCCGCTAGGAGTAATAGTGTTCTGTGCTAAAACATGACTTGACGGTGACTGATCATGCGGACTATGTGAAAGTGAATGTGCGGTCTATATTTAAAGTGATATAATTAATAAAATGTATGCGACTGAAGGACTTAGTATCCATGGTCATGAAAAAAATTAACAAAAAAAAACACCAGTCAATGAGGATTATATCATTTTGCCAGCGTTGCCATTAGGGTACGCATTAGTACGCATTGCGTACTATTTCGTTAGGTAGCGTTCTCGGGTACTCTCCCACCAATTTGCGTACTATTTTACTGACAAGGCATAAAAAAAATAATCAAAATAATAAAGTTCAATACTTTTAATTTCTATCAACCAAGTTTCAGCATAAAATGAGTACTACATACCCCGGTGTGTTTCTTTTTAAACATCGAGGAACAATTCCTTTAGAGTAGTAATACCGAGCAATCCGATTCCGAAACTAGTCGGTGATTTGTTACTGATTTTGAAGAGTAAAGACCAATCCGAACCGAAAATCTGTGGCGAGGGACCTTGGTGTATGGTTTGACGAAAAGCTAACATTTAGACACCATTATGAACTTACAAAAGCAAAATCATACCGGCTGCTAGGCTTCATTGCGAGGATAACGAAAGACTTTAAGAAGCCACAGAGTTTTCTAACTTTGTACTATAGTCTGGTAAGAAGCGTCCTCGAATATGCGTCGGTAGTATGGTCACCGTCCAAAAAAAGTGTCTCAAAATTTTAGCTTATAGGTATGGCTTTCATCGGAAGGTCGGTAACTATCAGGACAGGTTGGCAAAATTTAAATTGACATCTTTAGAGCAACGGCGTAAACAACATGATCTTATCTATCTCCATAAAATAGTGCATTCGTTGTTGGATTCCTCCCAATTACTGTCCCTTTTGAATATTAATACTAACTGGAGAACACGTAACCCACCAACTTTTACCCTCCAAGTATATAAAAACAACACCTCATTCTATAATCCTATTATCTGTATGTGTCGCCTCTATAATGAAATCACTTGCACTAATAATACTCGTACCTTAGATATATTTGACTCGCGACCTGTTAAATTTAAAAATAATGTATTAAAGCTAACTATGTAAGTTTGAAATTTTCATGATTGTTATCTGTCTGTTTATGTGTTAGTGTCTTGTTAATTTTAGTTTAATTTGTCTTGTTTTCAATATTTGTTTGCATTATATTAGATAATTGTTTACTATGTTAGTCATGTTGTGCCCACATGTTTTTGGGTACATGTCTAGTGCTGTTTTATTATTTTATGTAACCTGCCTTGTATTTGATGTGTACCTAGTTAAATATAAAAAACGGAACTTTAGCTTTTTAAAAAGATTATATTTTACAATAAACGTTTTAACAGCATGGATGCTGGTTACAGAATGAATAAATCTAAAACTAATTAATCGATAGTCCATTAAACAAGCCAGGTGTTCTATCAGTGCAAACTCATCATATTCATTTCTACGTATTGTGATGCGCTTGCACTATCGCGGTGGCAAACCGCGTGGGAGGCTGCATAACTCCTCCCTCCTCAAGTTCGAAATCATCATTCACATTTTCATTATGGGTTTGATGATTTCGATTTCTACATTTCTTCACAATTTTCTTATAATGTATTATCAAACTTAATACTAAAACTATGATTAACATGATATATATGATTAAAGTTCCTACACTAACACTTTTGGTGTTCAGTATATTTTCACTATCTAATACATCACTTTCACTTTTCTTGACTGCATACGATAGGAATTCCAGATTTCTCAAATCCATTTCATCTATGTCAACGGGTCTTTTCTCGCTTAGTTTTATTGGTGTAAGTATTTCTGGTAAATGAATTATAGGTATATTGGGATAATTCATCCTTCCGCCTTTGATGTTGCATCTTTTCAGAACAATATTATTTTCAATTTTGACTTCGCAGTTATCATCCATGGTCAGTACGTAAGTACCCTGGATATTTTGTCTGGTGATTTCATTTTCACAATATCTTGTGAGTAAAATATTAAATTTAGTAAAAATAATCCATCTGTTTGGTTGTATCGACTGTGCTATTACATTCTTCAGTACGACTGGCACTGGATTACATGAGGTGATATTTGCAGAAAACTTCATTAAGGCGGTAATACAGGCATCTTCCGCTTGTGAGGAAATTTCATTTTCGTTGCAGAGGTACTTTTCCTCGTCGATAACTCGGCACGGCTGTGAGAGCAACTGAGTTTTCAACCCTTTCACAAGGACATAAGGTTGGTTTGGAACAATAAGGGTGACTAGGTTATTTAGTGGGTTGAGAATTGGTAAGGGATACAGTTTATAGTAACTGTATGTTTCTTTTCGTACAACAGGGACAATCATTACAAACGTTATTTGTTCGTTCTTAATATAAGCCTTAATCTCTATACTCTGTTCAATATTAATTAAATTTTCAGGTATAACAGGATAAACCAACCTTTCATTTTTCTCTATGTATTTAAGTATGGAAAATAATTCATCATTATCTATTATAGATCTATGTAATACATTAATCTTACTGAAAGCCATGGCTGTTTCAATTTCATCTAATTTGGCAAGTATATTTTGAAAATTATGTATCAGTAAATTATAGACGTAAATTATTTTATTCTTATTCTGTTCTATCTGTGTGTCATTTAAAAGTTTCTGAATTTCGGAAATACTCTTATCTAATTGGATGAAATTGTTTTGGGTGGCACGTGTTACATTAGCATATGTACCCACCATTTCGGCAACCATCGTCATTTTGTAACCTAACGCACTCTGTCGGGATTTTACTATATTAATCATACTATCATATTTAACTGCATCTTCGTTGTCAAGATTTCCGGTGATGGCTTTAATGAGAGATCCTAAAGGATTAATTAAACCTCTCTTTACTCGATTCGGGGGAACTAGTTGATAATATCTTTCAAAAGTAGTATTCATTGTATATTCGGTCTGGGTTTTAATGTCAGTGAGGTCGATAGGTGTTTTAAATTTAGTTCTAAGTGTATTGTATTTCTTAACATTATACTGTAAATCATTTTTAATCAGACTCAAATCTAAGATCTTAAATATATTCCAATTGTCATAGGCTATGTCGGCTTCTCCTTCTTTAATGGGTAAAATTCCAGGATTGTTAGATACTTCCTGCAGTTGGAGGGCCTGGATCGCCTGGACCAGAATGAGTAAGACGAACCTGTGGAGGACGACGAATATCTTTAATATGTGCCTTTGTGTTTCTATTTTTGGTACTAACTGGAACTATGTTCCTAATAATGCTACCGGAAACCTTTGCTTTTTGATATCTCGGTTTGTCTTTAGAACGTCTAATATTAACACCTTTAATGAATACTGTGTCATCTTGTTCAACATTGAATTCCGTTTCGCCACCGTGTTTTTCCTTGATTTTATCTTTGCCTTTAATCATTTTATCAGTAATAAATTTGTATAAATGTTTTGTTCTTTTAACATGATCATTTACTAATTTTTGTGTATAATGTTTATCGAAATCTACTGCAAAAATACTTGACGATTCCGTGTGGCCTAGTACTATTTCGAATGGGGTAAACCCTGTTGTCGAGTGAATAGAATGATTATAGGACATAATAGCATATGACATAACGGTCGCGGCATCGGTAATTTTCTGTTCGTATTTCGCGAGACGATAAATTTCGATTATAGTAGAATGTAACCTTTCTATTAGCCCCATAGAGTTTGGATTATGTGGTGTGCCTATATGGATATCAATTTTATAGAATGTAAGCATCTCTTTTAGGAGAGTGTTATTAAATTCCGTACCCGGATCAGAGCTTATCCTTTGGGGTACACCATAAAAGGAAAAATATTTGATTAGTGCCCTTACTATTTCAGAAGTCGATCTATTTGGGATCTCCAGTGCTTGACCCAGTTTACTGAATGCATCGATTAATGTGAGGTAATATTTTCCTTCTATAGTAAAAACATCTATAAATAGTTCCTGGAAGGGTTTGGTCTGGGTTTGTGTTAACTGTAGTTCAGGTTTGAAAGGCTTGCGGTCGTATTTCATGCGCTTACAGGTTTCGCATGAGTTAATAACGCTAGCTACGGTTTGTTCCATATTAGTCCAATAAAATGTTCTTTTTAGATGTGCTACTGTCTCTTTTATGCCACGGTGACATGTTTTACCTACATGGTATTTAAGAACTGCATCTCGCTGTTCCTTTTCATCTTCCAAAACTATGACTCTAAGAGTGCATTCATAAAATTTAACCGAGTCTTTCCTAAAAAGAGCAATTACCATGGCTGAAAATTGTTTTCTATGAATTTCGTCCTCAAAATAAAAGAAATACTTAATTTTTGGTTTGATGTATGTTTTTAAAAATTCTTTAATCAGATCTGAGTTACCTACTGGTAAATGGACTTCTAAAATTTTCTGTCTATCTCTGGAGAGATCTTTTACACTTAAGTCATTCCTATGCCAAGTAAAGACTAATACTTGGTTGGGTTTTGTGTCAATCGCTTCCTGCAAAATCGGAAACGCATCGGTATCTGTATTTTCTTCTGAATGGACAGTGTCAGTGCTAGAGCCAGGTTTTTCAGATGCGGAGGCGGTGCTACTATTTGTTGAAGGTAAAGAAAAAGGTGAGTGCGGTCTATTTATACCTATTGAGGGAATGCTAACTGTCCTTTCAGAGTCCGAAGATGAAATTATTGCAGGGGGAATTTCTTCACGCGGCTGGTTAATATCGGTACCTAAATTTACTATTTCATCTGTAATTTCCTGTAGATATCTTTGAAGCTTTTGTTCCCTATCATCTATATTTACTTCCATTGATAGGTTATCATCTGTACCTAAAGCATTTAATTTAATTCGTGACAGAGCGTCCGCGTTACAATTTTGTTTTCCCTTTTTATACACTATTTCATAATCATATTCTGCCAAACGTAATTTCCATCTAGTAAGTCTACTATTGGGTTCATTTATAGAATTAATCCAAACCAAAGGTCGATGATCGCAACAAATAATAAATTTCTTTCCATAAAGGTACGGTCTAAAATGTTTGCAAGCCCAAACTATGGCCAAAAGCTCCTTTTCTATGGTGCTATACCTAGTCTCAGCGTCGTTTAGCGTTCGACTGGCATACGCTATCGGCCTGTCACTACCTATCGGTCCCTGTGATAGTACCGCACCAAGGGCATAATTCGAGGCGTCGGTAGTAAGTAAGAATGGTTTAGTAAAGTCCGGGAACTGTAATAATGGGGCATTGGTTAATAACTCTTTACATTTCTCAAAAGCATCTATATAGTCTTGTGTGATGTTGACTTTATTTCTCTTTTTTAAACAGGATGTCATTGGCTGGGTAATTTTGGAGAAATCTTGTATAAATTTTCTGTAGTAACCAATCAATCCGAGAAAGCTTTTAATTTCTGTCTGGGTTTTTGGTAAGGGAAAGTTAAGTATTGCGTCAATTTTGTCATTATTTGGCTGAAGGCCGTCTTTTGAAATAGTATGCCCTAAGTAGAGTACCTCCTTTCTAAGAAATTCACACTTGTCAAGAGTCATTTTTAAGTTAGTTTCCCTGAGTCTATTGAAAATTTTGCGTAGTTTGTGTAAGTGTTGCTCTAAACTTGCGGAATAGACGATAATATCATCGAGATATACCAAGCAATGCATGCCTTGCAACCCCCGAAGGACATTATCCATTGCCCTCTGGAAAGTTGCGGGTGCTGTTTTCAGACCGAATGGCATTCGGGTGAATTCGTAATGTCCTGACTGTGTACAGAAGGCCGTTTTTTCTCTATCCTCTTCAGCTACTTCTATCTGATGATATCCACTTGCCAAGTCAAGAGTCGTAAAGTAACAACTGCGTCCTAGTTTGTCAAATAAGTCGTTTATGTTTGGAAGAGGGTATTTGTCGTCGATTGTTACGTCGTTCAGTCGTCTGTAGTCAATTACCATACGGAATTTACGTTCGCCTGTAGCATCTATTTTCTTAGGCACTAAGTGCACGGGCGCGCTCCACGGGGAATGAGACTCCTGGACTACGTTATCGTTTAGTAATTTATTGACTTGACGTTCGATTTCTTCATTTTCATTTGGTGGGTGTCTATACGGACGTATGAAAATCGGATCTTCGTTTTTAGTCCGTATCTTGTGCTTAACCTGGTTTGTGAAAGATAATGGTATTTGATCGCAATGGAAAATGTCTCTAAATTCAAGGCAAAGTGAACGGATACGCTCTTGTTCTTCAGAGTTTAAATGTTCTAGTCGTAGATTTGATAAATTTTTCCTAAGTAAAGCATCGACTTCAATATTACTGGAATTTGTATCAGGCTCATAAAACTCATTATCAAACTTTGTAACATTCAGTGGTTTCGTAAATTTTATGGTTGCTACTTCGTCTGTAAGATTTTGTATAACAGTCTGTGCAAAAGAATCTATGCAACTAACTATGGCAGTAGGTGTTCGTACACCAGGTATGAATTCAGTAAATGATAAAATCGCATCGCCGTTTTGTATGTCAGTAGGTACCATCACACGAGTTTCAGATCGAGGTGCCAGGTTTATTTTATAAGGTGGTGAGTAAACTATAGGAATTTCTGTGTTTTTCATTCTCAGAATCTGATTTTTCATATCAATCGTGGCCTCCAATTGATAAAGCAAGTCAGAACCTATGAGACCATCGTATTGCGCATCAACATCATATAAATAAAACTTATGACTGAGATCACTTTGAAAAGTTTCGGGCAAAGGTATGTATACGACTTATATTATGTTCGCTACGGCCATGAGTACTAATTACATTGAATAATTCGGTGTGTTTAAATTCAGAATAAAATTCGTCGGCTTTACTAGGACTTATAAAAGACCGAGTACTACCGGTGTCTATCATGAATCGTGAATTAATTTCAGGTATCAAGATGTGCGGTAGTTTAGATAAGGCCTCGCAATTGAGATTAATTATTTCGACTGCTCCTGCTGAGAGGCCTGTTGGCGAAAAAAATCACTATTTTCTGTCGCGTCATTAATAATGTCAGATTCGGGAAAAACGTGCATTTCCGGTAAGTAATGGGTCTCGGGGCTTTCCATTTGATCGTTGACTTGAGGGTTTTCTTGGTAATTTTCATAGTATTCTATATTTTGCGGAAAATATTCAGTCTCATTAGTGTAATATATATCGTTATCATTTAGAGCTAGCATATTCTGCTTAAAAGGGGCTGTACGCATTGAGACATCTGTATCTACTCGTTGGGGCGGATTCTGTTGAGGGATACCAAACCGGAATTGATGGTGAGGTTGTCTTGCAAAGAAACCTGAATTTTTATAATTATTAGGCTGTAACTGATTTTGAAGAGGCGCAGTAGGCCTAAAACCACTTTGATTAGCGATACCAAATTTATGTGCTTGAGTTGTCTGACCTTGCATATTCTGCCTAAAACCTTGTTGGTTGTGTGGTACACCAAACTTGAAACCAGGATTTGGATTAAATCTTTGGGGAATAAAGTTAGGTCTGAACGGCTGATTTTGTTGCAAAAATTGAGGTCTCATAAAACCATTACTTTGAAGGATGCCAAATTTAAACTGTTGGTTTGACATTGGGTTTTGTACAAATGGTTTGGATATCTGATTAGAATTTGGTGTACTTGATTTATTCATTTTGTTTCTAGCATTGTACTGACTTTGGAAATTCTCTTCCTCCATCACAACACTCAGAGCAGATTCCAATGTAGTACAATTTTTCAATCGCACGAATCTAATCAAGTCCTCCGGAAGGTTATACATAAATATATTCATAGCGGTATTATTATATATAATAGATTTGGCTGCCTTAACACCTTCATCTGACAACTGGTTAACTTTCGCGAATAAAGAGCTTCTAACGTTTTGTATCCTGTGACAAAAATCTTGATATGACTCGCCTGATTTTATTTTCATTGTTTCTAATTGAATAGCGATACATTCTTCTGAACGTGGGTCGCCAAAATGTTGGGTCAAAAGATCTTTTAAATCACTCCATGTACTAACATTTTGTCGTTCACTGATTAAAGTAGCCGCTTTGCCGGTAAGTCGGCTCGTTAATGAATGAAACAAATACAACTGTTGTGCAGGTTTCGTCTCATCGTTAAAACTTCTAATAATATATTCACACTTGGAAATATATAAATTTAATAGTTTTTCATCCCCATCAAACTTGGGGATGATTGATAGAAATTCTTTAGGAATTAGTTGTATTTGATTCATTTTTAATAAAATGTATGCTTATCTAGTACCAAGATTAACTATTATTAATCACACAATAAAATAGAAAATACACAGTAAATAAAAATCAACTAAAATTATTGAACCAACGAACAACGTTTGTAGCAAAGTTCTCTATAAACGTAAGACTAGGAAAACAGGGAGTGAAAAGGTTTACTCACCCTCTGCTCGATCCCATGCCGATTCTGGAACACAGCTCTAGTTGACCCGTTTTCACTATTCACTTATTTATTTTATTTAGTTCGAATACCGGATTCACACGTACGATACGCGCGTATGCGACGAGGAGCACAACCGATCGACCGATTTGAGTGTCAAAAAAATTGGCTGCAGCCTCACGCCCGGTATCCTGTCCTCAGCGCCAGTTAAATATAAAAAACGGAACTTTAGCTTTTTAAAAAGATTATATTTTACAATAAACGTTTTAACAGCATGGATGCTGGTTACAGAATGAATAAATCTAAAACTAATTAATCGATAGTCCATTAAACAAGCCAGGTGTTCTATCAGTGCAAACTCATCATATTCATTTCTACGTATTGTGATGCGCTTGCACTATCGCGGTGGCAAACCGCGTGGGAGGCTGCATAACTACCTGTTATGTGAGCCAAATAAATAAAATAAAAAATAAAAATAATCACTGCATGTTGTGTTCATGATTTGACCAATCGGCGCGCATATGTCCTTGAATTAGCCAATCAGAGCGCATTGGCGGTGGTGGGAAATTGGCGGAATAGATTGAACGTCATTGCGCTTCTTTGGGCTAGTTGTTCGATGTTTTCAAAATACGCTTTTATTAGCTTTACTTGTATGTTACATATAGAATTCAAACTTAATTTTCATTGACTTTTAAACTGAAATTTTGCACACTTATCATGGTACCTTCACTACCATATATGGTTTTCAGGGTATGATGATGGAGTCAGAGGGTAGGTACTGAAACCCCATAGCGGAGCAATGTTTCTTAGCCGTGTTTGGGCTTGATGCTGCCTAAATGTAAGCAGTTTTTGTAATTAAGTTTAATATTTGAATAAAAATCGTGTGGCGCTTTTCCTTGAAACCCAATAGAATTTCTTATCATTATTATGAAGAAATGTCGTAAATTACATATTAGACTTCATTATAAAAATTGCTTACATTTAGACCCTTACGGGATAGACAGAGAATATACATAGGTTCAATTTTATTAAAATTTAACACTTTTTAGTGCAGGGCTTTTTAAACATGTTTTTTTTAATTATAATTTATTTTTATTCCATCTTTGTTACTTTTTGTGGTTTCACAGGTTTGGTTTTGCTCTTTCGTGGTACCTTCGGTTTCGGTGCGCAAACGTTAATTACAAAATGCAAATAATGCAATTCATAAACATACTTTATCTGAGCAATAACTTGAATAATATTTTATTGACTGCGTACTCAAAACTTAAGTTACGTACTATTTTTAGGTTCTGTGCGTATCCTATCGTGAAGTCACTCTGGCAACGCTGCATTTTGCGTCCCTTGCTAATATTTTCTCTTCCGCGATCTGTGTAGTCATTTTGTTAACGTTCATAAGTGCCTTAACAGGGTCTAAATCGAATAAATACTTTATGAATTTGTGCGCCTATATAGTACCAAAAAAGTAGATTACTGTAATGGGTATACACTTTCCGTTACACCCAGTATGGGTACTCGGTGGTCTTGATGATTATGCCAACTTGACTTCAGCCTGAGAGACTAGGTACCAATACCTAACTGTAACAATTCACTGAGCACATCCCCTTGCCACTCTTTGTAATGGAGGTCTACACATGCATTTCGAAAGGAATTTTACATGACGTGGTCTTACACTTTTAAATGTTTTATGTTTTTATCATAGATGTGGCCATAAACAAGGAAGTAACTTCTCAAATATTTACGACACCAGCATCCCGACCATATTTATGGTAAATCACCTAAAAGTGCAAAAACCCACAAAGAAAATTCAATTGTAAACACAAACATTTCGCCTTGGAAACATTCTAAAGCACTTTAACGTTATTATCCCAAGACATCAAGTCACATTAAATTCTTTATTCATTTTATTTTTGTACGGGGTCAGGGCCCGCGACCGGAATTCCTGCAATGCCTTTGATCTAAGCCAAACGAGAAAAAAAAACATGGACGAAAATGCACTTCAGCTGTCTTCATAAAGGGGGGAAAATATAATTTATTCACGAGATAATTTTCTCCTCCCTTTTAAGGATAGACGTCGTTTGATGTAGGGTGGCCATGAATGAATGTTTGCATTGAGCCGGGCTTAGGCTTTGCTCGAGAGGACTCTGTCTTGTCCGAAGCTATTTTTCATGTATCCCTACGTGTCTACAAGTTTAGTTGGAACAAAAGCTACTCCGCTGTGCTGAATTCTTAAGTTTCCTCTTTCTCCTGATGCCAGCACTAAAACCGCATGAAAATAGCTTGAATGTTTCAAGTTATTTTAGTAGAAAGCTCTTATTGCTCTATACCTATACCAGAACGACAAGCTGACCTCGCTGTTTCAACGGCGTTCCGGGAATAATACTGTCCTATATTTATCGCCGTGATCAACCAGGCTAGGGACCTACCCCTCTGCTAAACTTCATCAAAATCGGTTGACCTATGAAAAATTATAAACAGACACACGACACGCATTCAAACACGAGTCATGTTTTTTCTGTTCCCGTAGTAAATCTAATAATATATATAAAATGCTTTTGTGGGTACGTAAATACGCAGTTTTCTCAATCACCACCAACCCCAATCAACTTCCCGTTGGAGTGGTAAATACCCCTTGGTCTCCAGGTGGTAGTAAGGGAGTTTGGTCGCGGTGGGTGGAAGGGGGTGGTTGTGGGTGGCGAAAATGTTAAAACATATATTGCTGTCCTTTTCTAACGCATGAGGACTTCTGAAAAGATCTCAAAATTTCAGGAATGGAAAGTTCCAAAATGTGTAAAACGGTTATAATCGATCTGGAATGTACTAGAAAGTTCAACAAATATCTGGAATGATCTAGAAAATTCTAGAGTGAATGCAAACTATTATAATCGATATAGCATGTTTTGAGAAAGTTCTACAAATTTCTGGCTTCATCTAGAAAGTTCCAAAATGTCCAAAACTAATAACAGTTTTATCGAATCGAGTTAGAATGTTCGAGAACGTTCTAGAAATTTCCCGAATGATCTGGAATGTTCCAAAATGAGTGCAATTTATTATGATCGATTTAGAATGATCGAGAAAGTTCTGGAAATTTTCCGATAGATCGGGAAAATTCCAAAATGAGTGCAATTGATTATCTTCGATTTAGAATGTTCGAGAATGTCTAACTAAAAGAACTAAATCGAAATCGAAAATAGAAATCTATAATATCTGTTAAAAATGTATCCTTATATATTTTTATACCACTAAATATGCGATGTATTTTAACCCGAGCAACGCCGGGATTCGATGCTAGTGGTATATATTTTTAAGTACCTACCATAGAATATTGAATTCCTTTCCGCAACAATATTCATAAAATCTAAGTTTCTCTCTAGGTACGAGTACCTATAACCGCATCAAAATCCATGCAGTGGTTTTTGAGTTATAAGCACAATAGCGTACAGACATACAAACAGAGAGACGTTGCGTTTATGTAAGGACGATAGCTGTCCCCGTGGTTTTACCCGCGTTCTCGAGATATCGTATGTTTTCCATGGATAAAAAATAACCTATTTTTAATCCAGAACATATTCCATCTGTGTGCCAAATTTCATCCAAATCCGTTCAGTACTTTTTGCGTGAAAGTGTAACAAACATTTTCACAAACATTTTTATAGTAGGATGATATCATCAGGAACATAGATACCTTACCTACCTAATTCCCTATTTGAATGGTAACATTTTACTTAAAAGCGAAGACCTTTAAGGTGGCCCTCTGTGGCCGGCGCAACTTCAACGCAAGCATAGTCTAAAAGCTTGTTGTTTCATTCAACGTAATGTTTGACTGCGAAAAAAGAGAGACAGCATCAGAGCCGTCGGTTATCAGTCGGTAAATTCCGCTGATCACTCGCGGCCGCTTCGCTAGGTCGTCATTCATGATTTCGCATTCATAAAACTTGTTCCAGGCCTATACTTCTTGTAAAAAAATCTTACAAGTTTGTGAAAAAAAAGTTAGTTATTTAGAATCTCCAATACATTTGCAAGCCTGGTATCTAAATTTTTTCTTTACTTTTATAATTTATAGGTACATTAGATATGGCCAAAGTTCAGGCAAAAACGTTGTTTTTCGGAGGCTTTGACTGAATTTGTTTCACACTTTTTTTTAATTACGTCTAGATACACGGCTAGATATAGTGCACAAGCTTGTGCACAAGATACTAATTTGTTCAAAATATCTAACGAAAAATGTTTAACAACGCCATGATAAGTACAGAGGTTTTGTATGAAAAATATGACGAATTGAGTCCTCTTAAAGTACAAAATCTAAATTAAGACAATTGTTTATTCAAGATTCAAAACAAATTAACGATTCATAGAACAGTGAAAGCCCTCGAAAGAGGAGAATTACGACAATTAACAATTTCCCACAAACAAGGAAACCCTGTTTACCTCAAACTCAAATTATAATTGACTGTAGCACGCACTCGGTGTTGAAGTGACCTCCAGCTCTTCGATAATTAAAGCCTTCAGAAGTTTGGTATTAATCAAGGATGTCTTGTTGCAGTAATGAGAAATTACAGGCTGAATGGGTATTGATTCTCTTGTTGTAAGCTAAATAAACTAGGATATATATTTGAATCAACATCCTTCATATATGTGAAAGAATTTTTCGGATCCGATGACGGGTAGTTCTAGATATTAGCGCATTTTAGCAAACAAAAAAAAAAACAATCAAAATTCGTCCTTATTACATCATTAAAGATAGAATTTTCTAATTTTTACTAGAAGTACCTAGTTCGCTAAATTATTAGGGCTAGTACTATTTTCTACGATTTTGTGTGATAACTTTGCAAACTGTCTAATAAGTCTCATTACATCGATTTACATCCATAATGTGCATCTTCGATCTTTGATATTAGATTCATTTTCGACTGACATCATGTGAAGTGAAGTGTAATTGTTGTCTTATAATCTTGAGTAAATTGGCTGAAACAGCCATGATCGAACGGTAAAGGTTTCTTGTTTAACTAAGGAACACTAAAAAAGACAATCGCTATAAGTAAGTATATTTGAATGAAATACTCTTCATATTCCCAAGAATTATATTTCACTTTGAATTGAGTGAAGCGACCATTTCGTCAGGAAAATTGGGACAACTTTGAAACATTCTTCATTAGGGAATTTCCTTTGCTGACTCGAGCAATTAATGAAAATACATCGTGTCATTCTATTCATAAAGTTGATCATTAAAATAATGAATCTGCGCTCCAGAAATTGTAAAGATTCTTTGCCTATTGAGTGTTCATTCTGTGACCTTAAAAACCGGACAAGTGCGTGTCGGAGTTGTCGGGTTCCGTATCGCCATAATATAGATTTTATTTAGAAGCAAGACTTGTTTTTTTTTACAAAACTATAAAATAATAATAGTTTACCTAATTATTATTTTTTGCACTACTATAGAGCATGCACCATGAAGATTAGATTCCACTAGATTCTGGAAGCTTATCGACAAAATTTGATGCTTCTCAAAATTTGAGGGGTCTCCACTCTCCATACAAGCAATCTTTATGAATGGATTATTTTTGGGTTTCGACGTAATATTGCAATTTTATTGCGTCGCGGTAGTATACAAGGGGCGTCGCGGCGTCGTGAGGCGATCTAAATAGGTTGGCTATCTGTGTCAGCTACTTGAATTTTGGAGCTCAGTTTATCAAGAATATCGTACCATCAGCACTGCAGCATTAAGGGTTTTATTACCGTTTACAACATCATACTTGTGCGAGACAGGTTTCTCTGCAGTTGCAGTAATTAAGAACAAGTATAGATCTTTAGACACAGAGACGAGACTCGCAGTTTCGAAACTTGAGCCTCATTTTGAGAAACTATGCTCAGAAAATCAAGCACATCCTTCTCATTAATACCAAACGAAAAGAGATAAAAAAGGGTGTGCTTGCTTTTTATCATTTTTGTTTGCTTTCATTTTTGTTTTTATGTTTTGTTTTATTTAAATGTCTGGCAAGAAGGCCAGGGCGTCGCAAAAATAGTCACAGTTAAAATAAGTTTGGGAACCCCTGGGCTAAACTATCTGTAAAAACTGTGGCTACAGCTGTTATGGTTTTAAGATGTACCTACTTTGACGAACAGACGGATCACGGCGTAGGCAGTAATAGAGTCCCGTTGACACAAGTAAGGCAGTAATTGAGTAGGTACTTGTTGCATAATAAATGTTGGATACTTTGATTGCCGCATTCATTGAATATATAACGAACATAGAAAATAACAAGGTTTCTCTACAGTACCTACGGAACCCTAAAAACTACCTTTTTGGGTGTCGGATACGCAAAACATCCCACCAAAGTTCACTCAGGGGCGTAGGCGTAAAATTTTCATAACGTTCACGGGATTACCTATATTTTTGGATATTATTGCCTTTTCTGGGCGCTCTCTCATCGTAGGCACGCGTAGGTAGGTAGGTACAGTCGAGGAAATAAATTACTTAGTGAAATTCAAAAACGATTTTCACTTCAACTATTGATTGAAATTATGAAATGTTGGCAGAATCTTTTAACATGTACTATTAAGATTTGAGTAATATTTTAACATTTTAATCTATAGAGTGCGAGAAAATTGCTTTCGAATTATACAAAGTTAGGTAGGTATAATAATTTATTATTTACATGGGCAAATAAAAATCTTTATTTAAGGAGAAATATATAATTATAAGTACATACATTGTTTTATATTAGTCCGCGAATCACATGCATCGGTACACAGATAATTTAGTTTCTAAATATTGCCAAAAATAAAGCATAGATAATTTTCTACATGACTTTTTCTATAAGTCGACTACTATCTATTTGGCACAACATTGTACCCTGATTAATTCTACATTTATGTAATAATCTACACATAATCTACTATATTTGACCAACTCCTATATAAATTACTTTTCGCTCCAAAATATTAGTATATAAAATACACATGTGGCCGTCGATCAATTAATTAGTACGACACTGTAAGTAAATGAAATAAAATATTTATTCATTCAAATAGGTCTTCACAGACAATAATGTACCTATAGGTACCCAGTCAGACTCTAATGCACGTAGATGCAATGATTTTTTGTAATTTGTATTTCAGTAGCTATGCAACAAAAAACGTACTAAATAATAGTTAAATTAATTATTTTATAAAATACATAGATGGAGGGACGTTTTTGTATCTTAAATAAGAATTATATTTCTTTTAAATAACTCTCTTGTACAACTAGTCCATATAATATTTAGGCCAATCTATATTTAGGCTACATTAAAGAACTTCGTTACACTCATATTCCATCTAGTTAACACATACTTGGACCATTTCATATATTATGATATTAACTATAACAATATATACTTAAACTTGATTTACATGCGGAATTATAACAAGTACTTAGGCATTACATTATTAACATCGTTGCGTCATCATAATGCGAATATACTATTCCCGTAATGTAAAAAAAATCTATATCTAGTAAACAATATAGCATTGGAAATTTTCTATAGTTCTATGAAAATTCCGAGAGAGGCGCTGTCCCAATTTCTATAGAAAAATGAAGTTAACGCAAACGCGATTGTAAGCGTTTACTAACGTCAATAAGGTATTTTCAGTGAGCTGTACCTATACTCAAGAAAAAAAACGGTAACTTGCGAGTCGGACTCATACACGAGGGGTTCCGTAAAGTCGTTTCTCCCCTTTAATTTTAATTTTGTTTTTTATTATTTGTTGTTATAGCGGCAATAGAAATAAACATTCTGTGAAAATTTCGACTGTCTACCTATTACGTTTCATGAGATACAGCCTACTGACAGACAGACGGACGGACAGCGCAGGCTTAGTAATAGGGTCCCGTTGGCACCCTTTCGGTACCGAACCCTAAAAAGGAAGAAAAAACTGACTGATAGTGCAGTAAAAGCGCCACAATTAGGCAACGTTTTGAAAACGTGTAACTGAAAGGTAAAACAATAATTGCAGTACATATAAGTTGGCTTAGACCCAATCGTTTCTGAGAAAAACAACATCAAAGTTAACAAAACAGTTTGTCATGTTCGTGGTTTCCTTTGACTGCTCTCTATGCACCTGCATAGCCTTCATTACAGCCTTCTCCTTAGACATCTATTCAATCAATAAGTCTAAATCAATATGTTGTATATTCATTTCATATGTGCCTTCACAGTGCGTATTAATCTATTGGCTACAATAAAAACTATGTAAAGATAAATATAAGGAGTCCATGATATAATTTTATAATAGCATAGTAATAGAAAAAAGTCGCTACGATCTAAGATGGGAGGAGGAACAATATTTTCATCAATCCATAGTTTTAGGATGAAATTCAATCTCATTTTATTCACTTGTACCAATTGTATAACAAACCTATCCTTCACTCATTCACTCATAACATCTATTAACTTCTTCCCTACTTCATAAAAATCTATATATATAAAATTCAAAGTCCTGACTGACTGATATATCAACGCACTGCCTAAACCACTGGTCCTAGAGACATGAAATTTGGAGTGTATATTCTTTGTGAAGAGTAGGTATCCACTAAGAAAGGGTTTTTCAAAATTCCACCCCTAAGGGGGTAAAATAGGGCATGAAAGTTTGTATGAAAGTCCGTCAGTTTCGAAGTTAGGATCTTCAAATTTTTTGTTTAGGCTGAAGATTGAAAATTAATTTATTCGTGTCCCAGCGTTTTTAATAATTCCACCCTCAAAGCGGGATGAAGTTGTTTTGTTTTATTGTTGTAGAAAAATATGATGGCACGCGAGCGAAGCCGCGAGCAAAAGCTAGTATTATAATAATATTACTTACTTTAATTTATTTAATTTTAACAACTAGCTAAGTACTTGAATAAATATAATCCATAGACATTAAGGGAATTGTAGACTAGAAGACTGTGCCTATACGCATATTATAATGAAGCTATTCACGTCTCGACGTCGACTGTCGTGAATCGTTTCTGAGGCTCCCCAGATGGCGCCACTAGCGTGTAAGGTCCTACCGCGGCAGGGCCAATAATTGATAATAATAAACAAATAAATAAAATATTATGTAAGTATGTCTCAGTGTTGCGCAATCCCGTTTTATTCCGAAAAACAGGAGGACATACGTGTCCGAAAGACAAAACTTGCCAAAAACAGCGGTTGGTAGCGATTCGCAGAGGTACTCATGTCTGCCATTATTAATCAGGAATGGAAATCTTCACAATACTCACGAATAATTAGTGAAAACCCGCGATGAAAAGCTGTGAAACAGACGTTACATTTGACATATCTAGACACGTCACTCTACACGAGCGACTTTCGTGACGAATACAAGCGAGATAGCCTCATTGCGTTTGTATGACCACAATCGGTCATCGTCATGATGTTATCAACTACAGGTCATGTGTGTGGTGACCACACGTGGCTTAGAAGGGAGTTTCAGGTGTGAGTGTTGGAACATACCAGAAGATGCATGACGGGTAGGTACATACTCAAAGTCCCCTACCACCGAAGTAACTTACATGCATAGTGCTCTAGATGCAATAGTATTTATATAGTGCATTTGATTTTAAAAGTGCTTTAATCTTCCACATAAACATCTCTAAATATTACATCAAAGAACCTACCTATCTGCTACCATAAGACATTCTGGGAATAGTGTTGAGATAGGCACGTTCCAGCAGGGACTTAAACCGCTTAGAACCAGTGACTGACAATCTGATATTTTGGCAAAATAGCGAGACTCAGAATCCGTAATGGTGGCCCTGCCAGGATGTGCGACACTATTTTGGTCCTAATTTAATACGCAATAAGAGATTCCTATACAAGATTTAAAAAGTTCACCTACTTAAATAGCATTAGCCAAGAAAGTACTATCCAATTGTTACAATAATATTTTGAATTTTGTAACAATTATTATATTCTCTTATGTTTTACGTTCAAAATTCAGAAGGAAATTAGAGGAGACTGTCTGAATGTATAGAGACAATAGATTTTTTTTATGTTGTTTGGAGTTTTATCATAAAAACATTATTAAGTCTATGGTTGTCAACATGTTGTAACAAACACATGCTACAGGCAGTCTCTTCCATTAAATTGACTCTCAGTTTTGACGTCGTATTATAAATAAAATAGACTATAATTCACATGCACTACATTACTATCGACAATAGTGCAATAACATTATTCTCACTAAAACTAGTTTTTACTTTACCCAAAAGATAAATATCTTACGCCAATTTCCTTACACGTTTGTGTAACCATTTATTCTGTCAATTTTTATGTGTACAATTTGACAAATCTAACAATTTTGATGTTCAAGAATGTCAAAGCAAAATTAACTTTATTGCGTCACAATAAGGTATATCTGTTAAATCTATAGTAATTTATAACTATCTTGTGTGCATTAAAAAAAAAAAAAACTAGCTGTCCCCCGCGGATTAACCCGCGTTCCTGAGATAAAAAGTAAGGCCTTCTCCATACTATAGGCTATCTGCAAGCCAAATTTCATGATCCGTAGTACGCGTGAAGGCGTAACAAACAAACTCACTTCCGCATTTATATTAGTTAGGATAATAAATATGGACCTTAATTTAAAGGAATAAGGACTACTTTTCTTTGTATTTATAAACGTCAAAAGGTATTTCTTAGATTTGTTACACTGCTGTACCCCGAGTGTAAAGAATTGACATTGGGTGAGAATTGGGCCCCAGGTACATCGGTAAGCCATATCAGTTGGGTACTACTGTAAGCGTTTACTAACATCAATTCTTTACACTTGGGGTACTGATTTTGATTGCACACAAGATGTAAACTCATAGTGGTAATTCTTGAAGTTCTACATCAAATATTCACTGAATAAAATCTCCCACCCAACGTCATCTCACAAGAAAAACAAAACAAAAGTAAAATAAAAGCTTTACTTAACTAATAATAAACAATAATATAAAAACAGTTTCACTTATAGTGGGTTGCCTTCAAAGGCCGAGGAGGCAGAAGGCAAGCAAGTTGGAGCATCAGTCGTCCACGTCGTCTTCATCACTCATATCTTCCTCGCTGGTGCAGTCGGCTTGTGAACACTGGGAGGTGCAACGTTCACACCAACATACAAACAGGTAGTTTTGGGCCAATTCCTGTTGGATTTAAAGCCATGTGAGTATTATCATTTCAGCATGAGTGTGGAGGGTGCGAGATTAGCATGTTTGCAGGGATAGGAACGGATCTAAAACTGTTGTTACTACGGGAATATGGTCTTAGGAGACAATCCCAAACTTATTGAGTTACTAGCTATCCCCCGCGGTTCCATCGGCGTTAAAAGGATTAAAAGTAGCATATGTCCTTCTCCATACCATAGGCTATCTGCATGCCAAATTTCATGATGATCTGTTGAGTAGTTGAGGCGTGAAGGCGTAACAAACAAACTCACTTTCGCATTTAAAATATTAGTTAGGATTAGGATAGTTAGAATTGCTATCGGCATTTCCAGAGTTTCAAAAAAGAAAGGAGTACGAACTTTTTTGTATGGGAGCTGGCATAGCCACCCGCCGCCATTTTGATTTTTTTTCAATGAGGCGGCGCACGGTGTAAGTGGTATATTTGGGTAGAAGACACTTATACAAACAAAAAATGTTAAGCAATATGGTGACCTAAAGTGTCACGTTTCCGAGATATTTGGAGGTAAAGATCGCCATATGAGAATAACGACAACTTAATACGTGTTTATATGCCTTAGATTGTATTCAAATAATAGTTCCCAGGTTGATTTAACTTTTTATTAGAATATAGCAAAACAAATAGCACGAAAACAATATTCAGAAATTGGTTACCTACTAAACCACATCGCTATATTCGCAATGAAAGACAATGTTGTCAAGTTGCTCGGATCGTAGTGGTTAACTTGTTTTCCAAAAATGACAATACTTGTCTTAAAATATAATGTTACCGAGATTTTGGAATATCGATATATAAATAATATGAGAAGAATGACAATAGTTTAAAGTTGATTAAGTACAATTTATGTTATTGTTTTTAAGCAATGAACTATGGTCAACTAATTATTGCATCACGGTTTAAAAATAAAATAATACACATAATAGAAACAATCCGTGACCTCAAACCTTTAAATAAAAGGATTTTTTTAAACTAATTAGGTAGCAAACAAAAATATATACGGCACGCCTAAGCGGTAAGCGCTTACCGTAGCCTATGGACGCTTGCAACACCAGGGGTATCACTCCGGCGTTGCCGACCTCACCTTTTTTAAGGAACCCCAGGCTCCGTTGGGAAAACCACGGCGGGAGCTCATTCCATAGTCTAAGCGTCCGCGGAAGAAAGCTCCTTTCAGACCGCATATTTCGAAACTATTTTGGTTCCAATGTGTGAGGATGGACTCCCTGTCAATGGCGAGACTTGCGATAGTAGAAGGTAGCCGTGGGCATCAGGTTAAACAATTCTACAGAACACTGTCCGTTGTACAAGCGGTAGAACACACATAAGGAGGCAAAATCTGTCCTCAGATTGAGGGGCCCTAAGTCGCTTGTGAGCTAGGGACCGTCGACAATTCTAATAGCACGTCGCTGAACCGAGTCTAAAGGCCCAAACTGGTATCCAGGAAAGAGCAGTACTCCGGACTTGCGACTTGTAACGTTGCAGCCTTTGCCCCGATGTTAAGTACTGCGTCGCTCTGTTGAGCACTTCCAGTTTTTTGGAAGCTAGCTTAACCTTGTCTTCTAGACGGCCTATTGACGTCGTTAGAAATGTCGATGCCGAGGATCTCGATGCTTTCACTGATGTTCGTGTTCTGAATTGTAGTGTAGTGAATTGTGAAGTCACAGCAAATGGGGTTTTCTTAGCGGTGAACGACTTGTGTCTTAGTGGGGTTGAAATGGACTAGGTTTAGACGACCATAATCGGAGACACTAGTTAGTGTGCTCTCGATATTTTCAATGAGTGTCCTCTGTACAATGAATGCCGTCAATAGACAGCATTTCATTGATATGCAGCAGGAACAGTACAGACCCTTGCGGGACGCCAGCATTTGTCTCTCAGCTCGTTTGCATCTACTGGACAAAAAATTGGCGACCCATTTGCATAGTCCCTCGGGAAACCCATATGCTGGTAACTTCGTTAGAAGACCCCAGTGCCAGACCAGATCGAACGCCTTCGCCACCTTGACTCTCGATGGCGAGTGACCACTCGGCTGGTGACCTTCTAGTGTATACATAGACACATCACATAGAGATACACTAGAAGATCACCAGCCGAGTGGTCACTCGCCATCGAGAGTCAAGGTGCTATGGTGGAAGCCATATTGTCGGTCACTCAACAAATCGTGAGCCTCTAGGTATCTCAAGAGCTGCGTGTTGATCACTCGCTCCATGACATTGGAGAGAATGGGAGGTGATGGCAATAGGCCTGTAATTCATCGGGTCTGATCTATCGCCCTTTTTGGGCATTGTGTGCACGTGAGCAGTCTTTGATGAAGACGGGACTTTCATTTAGGTAGAAGTTTTATTAGGTCGGGTCGGGCCGGCCGTGGGACCGGGTTTTTTTATTTATTTTCAACACACTCGCTCGTAAAATAACATTTATTGCACCGCTTTTAGTATCTTAATGCAGCTTATTATTACCCATTTGTGCTTTTTACTTTACATTACCGCACAGTTTTATGAAGGTATAATCTCGATTATGATAAGTTTGTACCTCCCTCACTGCAAGTGATATGTGTAGACCAAGCATTCTTAATTTAAACGGGTAAAATAGTTTGACAGCTCACCGCTGTCAAAATTGCTTTCGCCTATGGCTCACGCGCTTAATACGCCTCGAGTATTAATAACCAACTTTGCACACATGTATCATATCATAATGTACTATTACGTCGCTATTGCAATTTTGGCGCCCAGGGAGCATTATTTAGCGATCTTTAGTTCCAATTAACTTGGTAACATGAGATTTTAGGACAAGTATTGTCATTTTTGTTTGTATAATAATGACAAGATGGAAAACAAGTCACGATCCGAGCTACTTTGACAACATTGTGGTTCATAGCGAATATTACGATGCTGTTTAGTAGGTAAGTAATTAAAAATATTGTTTTTCGTGCTCCTAGTTTAACTCTCTACTAAAAAATTGATAAATCAACCTGGGAACTATTATTTGAATACAATCGAATGCATATAAACACGTAATAAGTTCATTTTTAATGATAGTCGTAATTCTCATATGGCGATCTTTACCTCCAAATATCTCGGAAACGTGACACTTTAGGCCACCATATTGATTAACATTTTTTGTTTGTATAAGTGTCCTCTACCCATATATACCAGTTACATCGTGCGCCGCGACATTGAAAAAAAACTAAAATGGCGGCGGCTAGCTATGCCACAAAGGTTCTAACCCCTTTTCACATACATTTGTACGGAAGGTGTTTTTCGATTTGTGGCGTTTCTACTAACTTCGCCCCAGCCTTTTGATCCTTCTCGGAGATAGGATCGATTAAACTAATATTTTTTTTCGAAAATCGCCGTTTATTTGCTGACTGTAATTTTTTTTTCGAAATCTGCCGATAGCCTACTCGAATAGTAAGGGATAGTCCCCTAAAACCATATTCGTGTGGCTTCAACCCTTAAGGTAGCTGCCTTCAATGACCCGTCCAGTATACAGTCTACACACTTTAAAAAAATCAGACAGACAGACAGAGAATTGTCTTCTAGACAATCTTGAACTGAATTTCTTTGGGTTGTTAAACCTTCAGCTTCGTTCGAAGTATGGCTTTGTCCGGAAATCAACGTTCCGTCGGACAATACAGAATAACACATCACTAGGAATAAAAAAGCTACATTCTACTCACTTTTTGCCTGGAATGCCTCGACCTTTGCAATGAGCATTCATCCAAATAGCTGATACAGATCTCATCTCCAGGCATGATGGGTTTAACGGCTTTCAGTTGTATCCTATGGTTTCCGTATGGGAATGAAGACTCTGCGTTTGGAGTGCAGTTGTGGTTGCAAGCACTTTGTAACTGGAAGAGACCCGAGCCTTCTGTGTTGAGGAATGTGCCAGATTCTATGGAAAAATAAATAAAAAAATTGATATGATGAAAACTAAAATAATCAGGTTTTCAGGGTTTAAATAATATCCTTCTTTTAATACAGTGTTTTTCAATCGGTGAGTCGCAACCCCTAGGGGGGTCACGAAACCTTAGTCGTGGGGTCGCCGGCAGAAGGAAAAAGGCAAGGTAGACTTCGCGCAAGCGGGCGTCCAACTTACCTCTTACTTAGTTGCAAACCTCTCGCGGCTTCTTGCAGACTAATAAGTAAAGGTATCAAAATAAAGAAAATCATCATCATAGTCTTTTAATTTATAAATTCTTTGTCTGTCTGACAAGGGGGTCGCCAGAACTTTTTTAACCTGTAAGGGGGTCGCGAAATCAATAAGATTGAAAAACAATGGTTTAATATATGTATGATGATAAGTGATAATCCAGGATACAATCTATCTATGTGACATATTTAATCTTAATACCATATTGTTTCCTGATTCATACAATCTAGGGACCTTCAAGGCCAGATTGAATAGGTTCCTTCTGAGTAAGCGTGTTGCAACTTAGGCTTCGTCTTCGTCCCATATGGGCGAGTCAGTGGCCAACGCAAGCACATTTTATAAAAATAAAAAGGCCATCATGGTAAAATTTAGTAACAAACACCCCAATATACACACACACATAACATGATAATAATACAATTGAAATACATTGTCAAAATTCAACATTCAAAATTTCAAGTGTCTACCTTTGTTTTACTGTTCATCAGATACAGTCCACTGACAGACAGACACACAGCGGAGGCTTAGTAATAGGGCTCCATTGGCCCTTTGACTATGGAACTATAAAAATCAATATTTGACCCACCTTCCTCCACATATTGATAAAGTTTATCAATAAATAGATCCAGTTGTGTCCTTTCATCATCAGACATGGTCAACTCAAGGACAGCATTCACCCACATCGCCAGTGGACTTGTGCCGATGCCTTGCCCGTTTGTGCCAACCAGTGCCATCAGGGAACAGAATCCTTCTGGTGTTAAGAACTGGAAAATATAATTTTATGGTTCAGCACACCCCTTTCAGGAGACCATATCAGTAATGGAGTATAGATATACATTTTTATAAGAAACTAGCTTTTCACAAATATTATTCAGAGATAAAAGGGTACGAATATACTTTGACGTCCATCGATTTAAGGGTTGGGAGGGGTGGAATAGGGAGGGGGGTAGGTGTAGAACCCTTACTGTGAAGGAAAAGTGGCGCCCCCCCCCCCTCTTATTTTGATACGATTTTTTTTATTTTGTCGGGAGGGGAGTGGGAGAAGAGTTTTTATAATGAATAAATTTGTATCTAGCGCTCGCCGGCCGCTACCGAAGAACCGCTCGTTACGCTCGCTCGGCTCGCGCACTGTGTTATCAAAGTTCAAACCTAACCTAAAGATGTTTTATTTGTCCTTCATTTTATACTTTACCTACTATTCTCGTATTTCTCTTTACCTACTATATAATACCATAGAAAAACATCTAACCCCCTTACTCATAAAACGTTATTTAACTAATAAGCTGATTAAGTGGTCACCTAAATAACGTCAAATTGTTTGACAATGACAGCAAGGTGACGTTATTTATTTGACCATTTATTCAGTAGATTTAGTTAAATAGCGTTTATGAGTAAGGCCATGTGTAAATAAGTATGAATATTTTTACGTAAGCAATGAAGTTAAAATAAATTTAAAATATACTATAATTTCTTTGTGTTTGTTGATTATATACTCATTGGTTGCTTACATAAAACGAAACATGGCATTGGCGCGTCAAAATGTCGATAGCGGCAAAATATTGCATAGTTTTTCACGATTTTGATTAATATTTTTTTCGTAAACCAGTTATTTCCGCAACTTGAAACTTTGTGTAGAGACTTATAATAAAGTGGCCTTCCTGAAAAAAAATTGAGCTCCTAGATCGCTGGACGTCAAAGTACAACTTGGCCAATGATTTAGAACGGAATCTAATATTTTCCTGGGAAAAAAAGTATAGCACATAATATTCTGTGTTTCATACATCCAAATCACTTTAGTCATGTGTAATTGAGTCACAAACATTCAAACTATCACATTCAACATATTAATGAGTTGAAACAACAGAATTATCCCAACCTCACCTCCTGCACATATTCTCCGTTCACAACATTACTCGTCAATTCCCTCAACGTATTCAACTGGTCTGTGAACTGTTCTCCAAGCAACTTATGCACTAACTCTGCATCTTCATTCACTGTCCGATGACAGAACTGTTTCACTTTAGCTGCAGCTGATGAAGGGTCAGAGCTCTGTTGAATGTGGGCTAGTATACGGACTATTAGCATCACGCTTGTAGTCTCTGGTGGATAGTGCATTTGTCTGAAAAAGTAATGAATTGAATCTTGAAGTTATGGTTCGAAAGGGTTAATTCATAGTTTAACTCTCAAAGATTTTTCTTACATTATGAATCCCCTGAAAGACCATGACCATGTCTTTGACTCATGTCAAAAGTGTTCATAAAGATTGTGATATCTCTATTCCACGCTTAAGATGACTACCAAGTGTAGCGATATCCTAAATCTATGGTCAGAACCATGGACTACGGAGGACATATTCTCGCTAACAAAAAACTGTGTCTATGGAGTCGGCCACCTCTCACGCACACCTTAGTTGGCTATTCCGCGGGAAATTGAGACTCTGTCACCGTTTACACCTAATCAACCGCGCTCAAGTAATGTGTGAATGTGTGCGTGCCGGCTTGCACGTACAGCGTGGTGGCCGACTTGAGTGACACAGTTTTTGACTCATGCACAGGAACACAACATAAAGTTATTTGGCTGCGGTATTCTGTAAGGTGGAGGTACTTCTCCAATCGAGCTGCTCTTTGAGCGAATAAACGCTATGCTCTACCTATCTTAAAATACTTGCTCTATTTAAAAATTAAGCAATACAAATCATACTCACTTCCAAGCTTCCAACAGAATGGTAATAGGATGTTGTGCATCACTTGTATCATAACACAAGATTCTATGATATGTACCAAATGCCCTTTGTTTACACACTTCTGAACAATATAGCGTGCTGCAGTGATCACATGAGGTTATATTCTCAATGTTTGTCTCGAAGCAATCGGAATGTGGTAGGACTATATCTGGCTTGCAGGCAAGACGTCTGACGTTTTGCTCTGGGGTTTCTAATGGCCTGAAATGATAAAATTACAAGATAAGTGGCATTGCAATACTTTGCATGTTAAATGACGGTTTCTGCAGGGCAACAGCATATCTTTTGTTGTCATGGTAATGAACACCATTAATGAATTTCATCCAATGACATGGTATGATGAAGACCATTGATGGGCTGTAATTGGATAATTTAATGCATCAGTGTGTGACTGCACAAAATACAATAAACATAAATGATATCTTCGTACTGGGCTGCATTGGCAACATTGGCATAGATGGCTTAACAGGCTTATTTAGAATTTCACTGACATGAATCCTTGCATATAATCTTTTTGGTCTATAATCATTGCGTCCAAAATGCAGGGATCTGCTTGCTAGCATTCGAAGTGTAATTTTTTTTTTATTGCTACATAAAAAATTCGGTTTAAATCGGTAGTTTAAACTGTACACGTCTTTTTTCCGCCAGTGTGCAGGCGATACTAATAAAATAACAAACGTTTGCATGGATCGCAAATACTTTCTGCAAGCTTCCTTTGATTTGGGTACCAAAAACCGACATAGCTCGGATCGGCGGCATGCGCTTGCAAACCTTTTGCAAGCCAAGCCCTATCTACAAGTTTGAATTGCTTGAAGAGGTTTGACAAACGTGTGGACCCGGAATAAAGATAATTCACAAATCAAAGTATGTAAAACTGATTAGGTTAGGTACCTCATGCAGTGATCACAGGCCAAGTATTGGTATGCTGCGTTCCATGCGAATTGACAAGATACCAGGGGATCCTCCTCCAATATAATATCTCCCTGATCATACATCTTAGTTGCAAACAGTCCTTTACCCTGTAAAATTGTTTACTAACCATTATTTTCAATTCAGTTTTTTTCTAAGTTTGAATCCTTAAAACATCGCCACTAACCTTTTTACTGTTAGAGTTTCGAATTTCAATACCTTCCATTTTAATAAAGTTGATTATCACAGTACCTATTTACAGAGTTTTTTAGAAAACTGTAGGAAATTATGGAAATCAACCGTAATTTTAGGTTATATATCTACATCAGGGCTGCGTTTAAGTCATTTTTTTTTTTTTTTTTGGGATTTTATGGCCTGGTTACTGCGTTTAAGTCAATGAGAAGTTTTCTTCTAGGTATTTAATATTCTTTTCTTTACGTCTCAATAGATGGCGTTATTAACAGTGAAAAAAACTGTCTTGCTGACAGTTCAATAAAAAAAACAATGTAACTTCCATAACTATTTGGCTTTATGCTGGTAACAGACGTTCCAATCGTCGGCCTCCTATTTTTATTGTTACGCAGGATTCAAAATTCAAAATTCAAAATCATTTATTCAAATAGACCTTCGCAGGCACTTATGAAAAGTCTGACTCTAATACTCTAATACCGGTTCGGAAGGTTGCATTTTCTGAGAAGATAGATAGGTGGAAGGATAGGTGGTCAGTCCTGCCGCTGGAACGTGTGTAGCGCGGCAGGACTGACATAATTATTATTAATACCGGTTGGAAGCTTCCGACTTCCTGCCGCGCTACACACGGCCCTGACCATCAGACGTCATACCGTCGGAACGTCTGTTACTAGTATTATGTCACTATCATGTGTTTGTTTTGTTCAAAACTTTTGTGAATTTAGCTTAGATTTTGAAATGATTTGTAAACTATTGAAAATGCGTGTTTGTGCAGTTGTGACTTGTACCAATAAGGGAAGCCTTACATTTCCAACTGATGAATCATTAAGACACATACCACTATAGGTGATACAGGAATGTCCAACGCAAAATTGGATGGTATTTGGGACAATATTCATGCTTATGTCCTAATCATTTTAAGGCTAGCGATTTTTAATTTATGCAGGTAGAATGCGAATTCTTATTATTTTTGAAACAATAAAATAACTTATCGTTTCTACTAGGTACCTACCTAATTTATTACTTAATATGTAAGTACATAACTTACATATTAAGTAATAAATTATTTCTATTAGGTCAAAAATACAGCTTGAAGAAAAATGTAGTACCGTCGATTTTGCCATGGTCTACGCCTTCTATAATACTTCAACCAACCACAAGTTCGTCATTAAATGTGGCTGTAGAATCTCATCTAGAGGATGATGTATATTTTGATCCTGCAGGTGCTCAGAAAAAATATGGAAAATCAGTTCCATAAAACAGTTGTTAAAATTCAAAAATCGTTCATTCAATTCAGGTCCTAATAAGGCACTCACAAACGTTACAAATTGATTCTACCAACGCTTCATAATACACGAACTGAGAAGACTTCCCACAAGAAACTCATACTATCTTTTACAACAAATTTGTACATAAAAAAAATTCAGTTCAAACATTTGACATATCTAATGTATCACTGAACAACAGGTACTTTCAGGTAAAGAGGATAGTTATGCCTATCTACTAGTGAACTACTAAGTACCTAAATAACATTGAGCTATTATAACTATAGAGAAGACGCCACACATCACTACTATGTTCCGTTCAAGTGAGGCCATCCGGCCACACTTGTTGTTATAGAACTATGAACGAAACCCATAAGCGCCGTGAAAAATCTTGGTGTTTGCGAGAAAAATACTCCTAAAAGCATTCTGATAGCGCTACGTGTTTCTACTGTCTACTTAAACGACTAATTATTATTTCACTCTAAAGAGAAATTTAGTTGACTCTAAAAAAATGGGACATAACCTTTGCTTATGATAGCTTCTCTATACGTAGTAATAATTGCTCAATGCTAAATAATTTGCAGAGCCACCCATTGACTATGCTAAAAGGATTTCTATATCAGAAATAAGTTTTGATAATGAGGAAAATTTGCTCACTTTTTCACCACATCTTTCATTGTCTCATTTGAATGTTCACGAGCAGTCTTATATGTAGAGGAAAATCAGGATGAACAAAGTGAAAATATAAACCTAAAAATTAATCAATCTATGAAAACTGATCCATCCCCTGACTGTGGCCTAAGTGCTCCTTTTAGTATACAAAAATATAAACGTTGTAAACATGCAATAAACTTCTTTACTGGCACTTTAGAACAGTTTTATACATTGTTGATATTAAAGACAAAGAATTTTTTGTAGATATAGCTGTTATACTGGATATCTGAAAAAAAAAAAACGATGATATAAACAACTAATCCTCAAGCGTGACTTCCACAACAAAACAAACAACGCATCGGGAAACAAACATCCACTCATACCAGTGATGCCGGCTCTAATTACTAATTTCGGACGAAAAAAGATAGACAGTTACCATAAAGCAACGAAAACTAAGTTTTGCTCCTCTGAAATTTGGTTTCATTTAATCATGTTCATGGTTGACATTAATATCAATCAATACTTCATAAAAGAAATATATTTTTATTTTGTCGATTTGAAATTAAAAAGGATGGAAACCTTCCGTTTTTGGCCTATGTGGCAACACTAATGTTATGTGACAGCATATTTTAATTTGACACTTTTATTTGTAGTGTACAGCGCCACCTAGTTATTTTTCAGCAACTCCTTATATACCTACAAGAAAACTTCTCATTATCCAGCCAGCGTTGCCAGAGTGACTTCACGATAGAATACGCACAGCACCTAAAAATAGTACGAAACTTAACTTTTGAGTACGCAGTGAATAAAAAATTATTTAAGTAATTTCTCAGATAAAGTAGGTTTATTAATTGCATTTTGTATGTGCCGTTTGCACCACGAAATAACAAAAACAAACCAGCGAAACCACAAATAGTAACACATAATGATGAATCATAGGACGAAACATGGAATACAAAAGAAACAAACTGGGGCGCTAGTGCTCATTTTGTGCTGAAACTTGCTTTACAGAAAATAAAATTATTAAACTTTTTTATTTTTAATTTGAAAATTAGTATTTTTTGGCTTAAAAATGAGGAGTTTTCTTAAGATATCTCTATGGTCAAAATATCTGTCAAATTGTGTTACTTAAGGTTCAAATTGGTTCGAAATATCAACAGTTCGACAGGTATTTTGTCCATAGAGGTATCATAAGAAAACTCGTCATAAAATAGTACGCAAATTGGCGGGAGAGTACCTGAGAACGCTACCTAATGAAATAGTACGCAATGCGTACTAATGCGTACCCTAATGGCAACGCTGTATCCAGCATAAAATTTAAACTGACTAAACGTCAAACACCCCGTTCAAGCACACCGCGAGGCGAAAAATTCAACCGACTAAAATTTAAACTGCCCCGTTCAAGGGCGTCGACTGGTATAAGTTTTCGCCGGCTAGGAGGAATTTTAGCGACCATTTTACCTCGCTAAATTTTATCCTGCTGTCAGATTGACAGCTGTTAGTTGTTTTGCATCGGAAAATTGATTTCTTATGTTCTCCATTTTTACTATGTAATAATATCGAGATCACAAGCGAAATCTTAACTTTACGGAGATTACAATACAATTTTGAGTCGAATTGATAGTTATTTACAAGCTGTCAATTGAATTTGACAGACTCTAACTATGACTCCGTTCAGCGAACCCTCGCTAGTAGTATAATTTTTATCCGGCGAAAATTTATCGGCTTACTTAAACGTACCCCAGTTTCCCACAGACTATCATATATAACATGACCAATGTTTTTTTTTTTTTTTGTAAATTTGTTCTTGACCATGGATACTAAGTCCTTCAGTCGCATACATTTTATTTATAATATAACTATAATATAGTCCAAACATTCACTTTCACATAGTCTACATGTTCAGTCACCGTCCAGTCATGTTTTAGTAAAATGGTGGTCATTGTACTAAAACTTTTCACGGACTTTTTGAGACAACTTGTAAAGTCACGATACATATATTCATTTCATTTCACTTCACTGGTGCACATATATTGATCTTTATTGAATAAAATACCACCGATAATATGCAATAAAACTCAAAATACACGAATTTATGAAAATAAAAATGAAAATGCTACGTCACTCTGCAAGTTCCCGCCAAAAAGTCCCCATGACCCATGACCTGACCAGCGTTGCCAGAGTGACTTCACGATAGAATACGCACAGCACCTAAAAATAGTACGAAACTTAACTTTTGAGTACGCAGTGAATAAAAAATTATATCAGTAATTTCTCGGATATAGTAAGTTTATTAATTGCATTTTGTAAGTGCTGTTTGTACACCGAAACCGAAGGAACCACGAAATAACAAAAACAAACCAGCGAAACCACAAACAGTAACACAGAATGATGAATCATAAGACGAAACATGGAATACATGGGGTTCTTCAAAAAGGGCTTGAAGAGATTTCTTCAGGGTCGGCAACGCGCGAGTGATGCCCCTGGTGTTGCAAGCGTCCATAGGCTACGGTAACTGCTTAACATCAGGCGGGCCGTATGCTTGTTTGCCACTTTAGTGGTATAAAAAAAAAAAAATACAAACGAAACAAACACACTGGGGCGCTAGTGCTCATTTTGTGCTGAAACGTGCTTTACAGAAAATAAAATTATTAAACTTTTTTATTTTGATTTTGAAAATTTGAATTTTTTGGCTTGAAAATGAGGAGTTTTCTTAAGATCCTCTATGGTCAAAATACCTGTCAAATTGTATTACTTAAGGTTCAAATTGGTTCGAATTATCAACAGTCATCGAGGAACAATCCCTAGAGTAGTAATACCGTGCAATCCGATTCCGCAACTAGTCAGTGATTTGTCACTGAATTATATCTGCTCATGAGCGCCCTTGTACAGTATCGACCAAAACCTCGATCCGCGCGTACGTATCAAACATATACTTTTTGTCAATATTTCACAATGTCTTGCTGTTCAATTAAGTGGTGTGGGAATAACAGTCGAAATTCTAGTTATAAAACAAACGGAATCACTTTTCATCGGTTAGTAACATACTAGGTATCTTCATACTCTTTTATGTCATACTGGTGACACTGACATAGGTACCTAATTTCAAAAAATTGGTTACACAGTCAATGACGTTGAAGTTAAAAATAAATTATACTCTTGTATTGTGACTTTATATACTTTGTTTCATTACTACTATTATTATCTTCTTAAATAGCCCCTGAAACCATATAGGTAGTAAACAATTTTTTTACCTAAGTAAGTATAACTAAATTAATATAATGTAATATTAAATAATATATATATATATATATAATTATAATATAATTATATTTATAATTTTAAGTAAATTAGTAGATATATATATATATATATCTACTTATAATTAGTAGATATATATATATCTACTAATTTACTTAAAATTTTATTGTACGAACATGATAAATATTTAGACAGATGCCAGTTGTTCCAGACGGTAGCTCTTTCTGGAGTACTTTAATTTCATAGGACTGTTCTTACCGAAGGCTTAACAGTAAAACACGCTTATAGGTACTCTTCAAAGCAAGCAGGAGGTTTACTTTATTCACTATTTACTCACAATATTCTAAGAGATGTTCACTATGTAAGTTCTCGTGAAGGAATGAATCTTAGCTCTTCTCTTTTTTTTTTTTGAACTGACGGATTGACAATTCAATGAATCTTTACACCTTTACGCGGACAATGCGGCGAGCAAGCTCTCAACCGGTGAATCGTAGCGCCAAGGCGCCTTACTTTTATACTACGTGTTAATATTGCTATCCTGCTCTAACATAATATACCTATAATAATCCATTATGTTCGGAAATATTCATGAAAAACAAACGAACTTAATCTAGAACCTTCCTGAACTAGGTTCGAGATCTTTCGATAGGTATACTATGTCTTTCTGAAATATTCGGGATTATTCTCGAACCTTCCACAATGTTCTAGAACAGATTTCGAGAAGGTTCCTGAAAGTTCTATCGATACCAATTACTTTTATAGAACTTTCCACAGTTTTCCAGAACCTTCCAGAATGTTCTATAAAGTTCTATTTAAAATTAACTTGTTTTGTGCAGTTTATACCTATTGTTTACAGAATCTGACTACTATATTTTGTATACCTAACTTACAATGAATATTAAAAACTATAACAATAAAGAACATATTAGGTAAAAAGGTAGATATTGTTTTCGTCGTGAACACCAGTATTGATTTATCACTCCCAAAAATCCGCGCATTCCAATTTTTATCAAAATAGAGCCATTATTGAGAATGATTACATCATACTGCTGAATTCATACCAAAATATACTATGCAAACAATTATTATAAACAAACTTGCTAGTTACGATAACGTAGAAATATTTGTAAAAAACCATGACAAACGACTGATATTAGAATACTCCTACATTTATATTAGTGCAACAAGTATCGATATCGATACAATTTTCACCCTCATCTCTAAATCTTAGTGTGTCCTTGAATGAGCCAATCACAGCGCACTGCCGGTGGTGGGGAATTGGCGGAATAGATTTCAAGCAAAATGTACGTCATTGCGCTTCTATGGGTTAATTGTTCCATGTCAACAGTTCAACAGGTATTTTGATCATAGAGGTATCATAAGAAAACTCGCCATAAAATAGTACGCAAATTCGCGAGAGAGTACCTGAGAACGCTACCTAACGGAATAGTACGCAATGCGTACTAATGCGTACCCTAATGGCAACGCTGGACCTGACACTTGCTTTGCTTGACAGCTAGGTGATAGGCTGGCGATCATAGATAAAAAATTACAAAAAGTCATTCATTCAACAAGTAAAAATTCGTTCGGATATCTTTTGTACAGACTCAGTACAGCTGCCGGCCGCCCGTTATTAGGAATATAATAATATGACACTGAAGACGGAATATTTTATTAAAATGCTTATTATTATCTTAAAATGATTTATTTAGTAATGGTAGAAATTAAAGATCTCCAACCTTGTCCAAAAAAACTAAATTTTTCAATGGTAGGTACGCGCGCGCAGATATTATTTTGACTATTTTTTTAATCATTCTTATTAGGTAGGTAAGGTTACCATACGTCCCGTATTCCCGTATATACGGGACGTATATACGGGAATACGGGACTGTCACCGTATTAGACCATCGTGTGCCCGTATGGCTACACGTTCCGTATATGTCCCATATTTCGACAATTTCGACACTGATTGGGCAAAAAAAAATATTATTTTTAATAAAAAAAATATAAGTTTTTCGAATAAAAACTTTAAATAGGTAATACACAGACATTTAAGTTTTATTTTTATTATTTAATTAATTTGATAGTTATGATACTTACTACGTTTGAGACCAGAAAGCATGGAACAATTAACCTATAGAAGCGCAATGACGTTCATTTTGGTTGAAATAAATTCCGCCAATTTCCCACCGCCGACAATGCACGCTGATTAGTTAAGACAAGGATGCATGCACTCTGATTGGCCAAGTCAAAAACACACGACGCAGCGAGTGGTCCTTACTGTTCAAATCCAGTGACAAATCACTGACTAGTTGTGGAATTATATTGTTCAGTATTACTACTCTATAGGGATATTTCCTCGATGCCAGAAAGTAACTGTTGACCATGTCTGTGCTGTTGACGAAGAAATATGTAGTACGAACCGTACGTACAAACTTAACAGTGTAGTTGAAAAACATGTTCTCCGATATATTCTAACTGCAAATGTTAGTTTGTACGCACATTATTGACAGATTTACCATGTTATTTAAACACCGCAGACTTCTTATAGATTTTCCTGTAATCTATAAGTAAGTGACGGGCCAGTTGGCGCAGTTGGTTAAGATTCACCTTACGCGTCGCAGGTCGTGGTCGATTACCGCACAGGAAATGCATTTGTGTGCATGTCTGTATGTCCTGAGTCTGGGTGTAATTACATAATTACACCCAGACTCATACACATATATTAATGATAATATACATATATTAATGATGTATTTACAAACAAAAAGTAGTATATGTATTTAATCAGTTATCTGGTGTCCATAATACAAGCCATATACTGCTTAGTTTGGAATCAGATGACAGTGTGTGAGGAATGTCCCAGGATATTTATTTATTTATTTTATTTATATTCTGTAATTTTTTCAAAATTTTTGCCTCATTTCGGAGATTCGGGAATGGTCAATTTTCATCTAGTTTCATCTAGCCTAGTATCTAGGATAACTTTAATAATTATTATTTTCAAAATTATAAATAAATTATATTTGTTCCGCCCTTTTATTTGATTTGTCACACAGTACAGATTGCAAAACTTTTTTTAAATTTTCTTGTTTTTCCCCCCATGTTCCAAATTAATTTATTTACGATACATCAATCGGTCCAGCAGATTCGAAGCTAATCGGTTGTGTGTGACGGACGGACAGACAGAAACTCAAGTAATTTTATAAGGGTTCCTTTTTTTCCTTTTTAGGTACGAAACCCTATAAATTCATACTGTGGTGTAGTTGAAACGCTGCATTTGGTCGTTCCGCGAAAGTGTTCCAAGTTATGGCAGCCCTAACTATAGGAGTCACAAGCGCAAAAGCAATGAGGAACAAATTTAAGCTGTCAATAAAACTCAAAAATGCTTTATATTATTGTTTATTATTACCTATGTAATTGATAAAAAATAACATATTATGAGTCAGTACTTTAAACTTTTCCACTTACCTATATTAATGTTTTCGTAACTGATTGATATACGAGCCAGTTACCTACACACTTAAAAATATTGTTAAATATATCATTCTAATAGGCACATGGGATTTCCGCATATTTGTTTTTAAGTTTTAATTGCTTGAATATTTTTATTTAGGTACATATTACGTTATTTACATATGATGAATATGATTATAACATATTGTTTTTTCTTCCGGTTAATTCGGTTAATTTTCTCAATAAACGAGCTGTACTTTTCGTTTATTATTGGAAATAATTTCAAGCCGATTTTAAGCGTAAGGTTCATAATAAAATTTCATAATTTCTCACTAGTATTAACTCATTAACTCATTTAATTTAATGTATTAACTCATTTATAAAAATATTAATTTTTATAAATGAGTTGTAACTTTTGCATTAAAAGCCTCCACTTGAGCTATAGTATCGAACATTGGCAGAGTCTTTGTTTCGGGTGTGAACGTTAATAGAAGTGCTGCTATAGCTGCAGTTGAGGCAAACAGAAGTGATGGTAACGCAGCGAGTTCTGTTGTCTGTAAATAAAGAACAACTGTTAATATTACGCCCTTATAACTGCCTAGATTCGAAGACGTTTTTTTGTCGAGAGAAAAACTATTCATTACGAAAAGATGTCTTACCAATAGTGGTGTAAGTGGTGCAAGCATACTTCCAACTCTGGCTGCTGTATTTCCCCAACCAAATAGTGATCCTCTTACACTTGTAGGGAATAACTCAAGACTGTATGTATATATTCCGGTGAAACAAATCACCACTCCAAGCTTTCCAAGTAGGAATAGTAATATTTTCAACCAGATTATTGCTGCAATATAAAATATACGTTATGGTCAGTTAATGAGATTTTAAAAAAACCAGCACAATTTAAAAATTGAATGTCTGAAACACTTACATTCTGGAGAATAAGTTTGTGCAATCAAAGAAATAGCAGAAAACAAGTAGCCGCACTGCAGGGAATTTCTTCTGCCATATTTGTTGAAGGTGTAATACGCAATCATATCGCCAGGGAAGGATGTTAATGATGCCAATATGAAATTGGTGTATTTATTTCCAGGTAAGAGTACAGAATGGACAACTAAACCGTAGTAAAGGAAACTTGAAGTAAAAAAGCAAAATGAAGTAACAGCCAATCGTGTCATCATCTCTTTTGAACTGAATATAACCTTCATATTTTCTTTTTCTTTTTGATCTTGTACGTTGAACTTGATCCTTAGTTCATTGACATCAATATCATCAATTTCTTTATCAGATACATTTATTTTGTTTAGTTTTGCTACGATTTTTAGTGTAATTTTTGCGTCGACCATTTTTCGACGAAGCATTTGCCATCTGATACTTTCTTTTAGTAAAATTACATAGAATATAAATAGTATCATCGGTGCATAAACAATTATTATTAATGATTTCCAATATTTCAACCCCATCGCAACGAAAGCGAATAATATTTCGCCAACATATATTGCGTAAGAAAATATAATTCCAGCCGTAACTCTTTTAGTTTCCCCACCAACTTCAATCACTGAAAAAAAAAATAGAATTAAGTACAATTAATTAATAGCGAGTACCTAATAATAAATTTCACATACAAAAAAAAAAAAAAAATAACTTACATAATACAACCGCAACTGTATAGAGACCAGAAGAAATTAGAGATTCTAAAAACTCTACGGCAATATACGCATTATAATTCGTCAGGAATATCTTAATGAGGCCGATGCAACCACCAACTGAGCAAATTATTGTAGTCGGCTTCCTTCCAAGTCTACAATAAGGAACAGAGATTAGACTTAATACCGTTTAATTAGTAGTGTGTAGTTAATAATGTAACGCAAGACATAAAAAATCTCCTTACTTGTCCGCTAACCATCCAGTGAACATCATAGAAACAATCATTCCAGCATTGTGAATGCTGCCCACAAGGGTTGCTTTCCAGGACTGGCAGCCAAGGTTCAGCTGAAACAGTTTGAAACCTAATTAAAAGGTGTATTAAGGCGGCCCTCTATGGCCGGCGCAACTTCAACTCGAGCATAGTCTAAAAGCTTGTTGTTTCATCCAACGTAATGTTTGACTGCGAAAAAAGAGAGACAGCATCAGAACCGTCGGTTATCAGTCGGTAAATTCCGCTGATCACTCGCGGCCGCTTCGCTAGGTCGTCATTCATGATTTCGCATATCATAAAACTTGTTCCAAGCGTATACTTCTTGTGAAAAAATCTTACAAGTTTGTGGAAAAAAGGTAATTATTAAAATCTCCAATAAATTTGCAAGCCTGGTATCTAAAAATTTTCTTTACTTTTAAAATGTATGTATTAGATATGGCCAAAGTTCAGGTAAAATTTGAGCAAAAACGCTGTTTTTCGGAGGCTTTTAATGAATTTGTTTCACACTTTTTTCGCCTAGATACACGGCTAGATATAGTGCTCAAGATACTAATTTATTCAAAACATCTAACGAAAAATGTTTTGTATGAAATGAAAAACATGAAAAACAGAGGTTTTGTATGAAAAGTATGGCGAATTGAGTGCTCTTAAAGCTTTATTCCTATTAATTTCAGGTTGATTTATGTCTCATATTGATAGGCTTGTGTTAGTCCACAATTCCACCATGGTAAGTGATGATGTGGTCGAAGCTGTACATAATAAAAGGGTGATAGCCAGCCAAGCGGGTGCTACAAAGTAACTAACCACCGTGTGGTTGCCTCACGGTGGTTTCCAAAAGCTCAAAGGCGATTGGATTCGGACCCAAAACCTTGGCAACAACATTCGACGTCATTATTAATCTTCGAGTAATCATCACATTATTGTTTACGGAACTACTTATTTAAAACATGCAAAAAGCTAAGGTAATTACTAGTATAAGTATTTCTATGATGTATTTTTGAGATGTGAAGGTTCAAAGGTTTGAACCTTCACCTTTTGAACAAAATGTGAACAATTCTAAGATTAAAGCAATGCCAAAAAAAATGCTATTAATCGCATAATTGTTTTATACGAGAATGACAAACTTAATTGTTTAGCTTTAATAAATACTTCTATATGACTTCTATATTTCTTCCCCGGTTTTCTTGAATTATTTCTGTTTGTAGGAGCTTTATTATTAACCATCTAACCAGTATGGAATTGACTAAAATGAGTGTAAAGAATTTGACGTTAGTATATAGGTACGCTTATACTAACGTCAAATGTACCCTATGTGTTAATCCATAACATATTCTATCAGCGTGCCAAATTTCAGACAAATCCGTTCAGTTGTTGAAGCGTGCGTGATTGAGGTACATACATCCAAACTCACAATCATCCAAACTTTCGCATTTATAATATTAGTGAGATGAGATGAGATTAGTGAGATTCTATCAGCGTGCCAAACATCCAAATCCGTTCAGTTATTGAAGCGTGATTGAGGCAACAAACCAAACTTTCGCATTTATAATATTATATTATTTATTTATTTATATTTTATAATATTGTTTATTTACCTCAGCAACTATAGAATTATTGCTCTCATAAATCCATTCATGGCATTCTTCCAGCAAACTGTCGAATGTTGTATTAGTGCAGGTTTGATTAGCTAAATTGTATCTATCGATGTCCACCGTTGGTCGTAAGCATTTTGTATCTGCATTTTGTGGCCACCAAGAGGGAGTATTTACTGTTGGATTCACATTTTCGCACTCTGGTACTCGACATCTGTAGTGAGTACGTAATTGTTAAAATACACACTTCATGGAATGATGTATTTATCTGGGGGCACGGAAGTGCCCCCCGCCAAGACATCCAAGCGAAGCGAATGGGCACTACCTACCTTTTCTCGAAGCGCTTCGTCGTTTTTTTGAACCCTCATGACTTGGGTTTGGATTATACCAGATAAACAAAATTCTCAGAACATGATGTCAATAGTGAATTTATTAAACATATTAAGTTTCAATAACAAAGCTCTTATACTTGAGATTTTATGGATATCTAAAAAACCCCAATTTCGTCACTGACTCACTGATGATCATCAAAACTCATAGGGTACTTCCTGAAGTCCTAGAAAGCTGAAATTTAGTATGTAAGCTTGTATTAGTACACAAACAATATAAAAAATTATAAAACTTGGAAATTTCAATAAAAAAAAAACATAAGCAACTTACAAAAAGAAGTGAAATCCCACCAAAAACATTTTCACTACTACAAGAACTATTGAATAACAAAAAAGTAATGAACAGTGAATACATTTTTCACCTTACTCCCATGTGACGGTAGCGAAACGGCCAAGCCACATATTTTGACTAAGGTGTAGAGTTTGTGAAGTTAGGGCTTGTAGAGTAAGTGCATGTGGAGTTATAAGCTTGGCTGTACATGAGATCTGATCACTTTTTGACAGTACGAGCCAAATGTCTTGGCGGCAACATTTTACATAAAAATGTTATTGGTGGGATGAATTTTTACTAGGTAGCTGATAAAGCGTCTTATCGTAAAGTCATGTTTGCCTTTTTCATTGGGATTTTAAATTTCTTTATTCATTATTTGTTATGCAAAAGACAGTTATGGTATAATTAACCAATCGTGAATAAATTTTGCAAGCTATCTTGGGTAGGTACGTGTATGCGGTTTTTGGGATATGATTTTGGAAACTTAAAAACAATGTTTTCATATATTATTAGCGTTTTAACAAGCTATAGACACGTTAAAGTAATTCCATTTCATTTCATGATTCAAATCAGTGTATAGAAGAATTTGAATTTGAGGAATTCCACAGACTTTAATCATGAAGAACTCTACTTGTCATATAAAAAATAAACGAGAAAAATCACGTAGGTAATAGGCATGATGAAGTGATAAGCTCTATCTTTAAATGCGTGATGTATCGTTTATTTTCTAGTACCTAAAGATTTTTTTTTTCTTTTTATAGGCCTATGTTTGACCGCAATCTCACCATGGTAAGTGATGATGCAGCCGAAGGTGGTAAGCACACAAAGCCTAGAAGGAACTGGCTCTCAAGTGCAGCTGTCGGAACACACCGAAAGGTGCTTGGCGACAGATTTTCATCAGATTAATAAATTCACCTAGTAAAAATAATTATTATGATAATTTCTCTCAGGATGCTGAATTATTAAACTCAAATGGATGTATGAAGGATCAATTGGTTCAATAAATAATTGTAGAACAAGTGGATATAATGTTTCAATAATAATTCCTATACATCGTGTTTTATAAGTTTTTGTTTTTTATAGTGATATGATTTTATATGAATAAAAATATTTATTTTTATTTTTTATATAAATAATAATAAATATCCTGAGACATTCCTCACACACGGTCATCTGATCCCAAACTAAGCAGAGCTTGTACTATGGAAACCAGATAACTGATATAATACATATACTACTTTGTGTTTGTAAATACATACTTAATATACTAAATTACACCCAGACTCAGGACATACAGACATGTTCATGCACACAAATGCATGTCCTGTGTGGGAATCGAACCCACGACCTGCGGCGCGTAAGTTGAACCTTAACCAACTGCGCCAACTGGCCCGTGTATAAATTGCCGTGCCGTGTATAAATGCATACACGCACATTATACGGCATTTATTTTTTAAAGCGCCAGATTTTAATAACTATTTTCTGTTAATCGCTTCACCGAAAAAAATTGAATGTATGATTAAATATCCCGATCCCGATAAAACTGCCGCAAAACAGTAAAAAAAACAGGATTACACTACAGCAGTATAAAAAATAAATGCCATATACACACGACGATTTTGGTGATAATAATTCACATGCACTAGTTTTTTTTAAATTTTTTATTATTTCTAGGAAGTATCTATAACAAGTTACTGGGTTTATACATCTTATATAAAGATACCTAAAAACGTCCTCCAATATTTTTTATTATTATTCATATAATTATTATATTCTCAATTCAATTATGGGCCTGTTCTGACCAACTTAAACGATGGCTACCGTTTTCAGATGATAGGTACTTAATGAAATAAATATTTAAATTTATAATACATATTTATACTTCAGAATACTGATGATTCAATATTGCATAAGAATAACTAATTGAATTAACATTTATTAATTTTATTCATGCATTTATTCCTTATTTTAACTGTTTCTATTGAATTATCGAGAGAAAATATTATTTTTTTATGTACCTAACTAGTTTTCAATATATTAATTCTAGTTTACCAAATTGTCGATTAAATAATAATACATATATATATATATATATTAATTCACTACGCAAATCAATTTACCAAAAAACCCCCAGAAATATAAAAGCTCACCTGTAATTTATATCTTCAGCCACGAAAATATAGTTCATATGCGACATTGACACCACTAAAATAGGTAAACAAATAAAAACATACTGCAATAACTGATATTTGCCAAAATCTTCGAATTTAATAAATTCATCATTTTTGATCACTTCAACAGTTGCAGTCATTTTAAAAAGTAATTAAATCACCAAAAAAAAAAAAAAAACTAAAATATATTCAATAATAATGATTCGTAAAAAGAACGCGTTTATTCGAACGCTATGATTGTACTAATTCGAATCTCTAGTATAGCGCTGTTTGTGCCCGTATGTAATATATTATGCAGTTACCTAAGGTAGACGAACACTAGGAAATATCTAAATAATACTCTGTGATATTTATTATACAGCCTACATTGATACATTTTTATATAGATTTTCCTATAGCTATTATTTCATGTTATGACTATTTATCTTATTATATATTAGTATGTATTAGTTTATTACTTTGGTCATGTAAGTATAAAGATTTAGTATCTTTTTCATTTAGGTTTTTAATATTTATTTATTTAAGTGTTTTCATATATGTTACACTTGCCATATTGTCATATATCCTGTTACCCAAAGGTTGTCTGGAAAGAAATCGCGACCACCTGTTTTGTATCATTTCTTCTTTTATTGTTTTATTATGTTTCGTATGTTACTATGTGGTATACAAATAAAGAATATTTATCTTATCTTATGCAAAGAGAGTAGTTTATTCTTGAACTCTGGCATTTTATTTCCACTAAAAAGTTCTTGAAAAAATTTGCGAGATTACCTAACCATGATTTGAACTACATTGTATAGCGTAGAAAGAACTCTAGCTTTAGACTGAAAAAAAAACAAATATTCGTTCATATAACTAAATTCGGCAGTTAAGTATTTGCTTTAGATTTAGACCTGACTCGACTACTCTCGAGTAGGTATAGTGTATTATCTTTGCACTTTACATGTACCTACTATATAGCATAGAGTTATCTATTCGTCCATGTATATAGGTAGTTCATCCTTATAGAAATATATAATTTTTGCATAATTCGATGATATTTGCCTCGTACCACACAAGTCAAACAGTCCCACATTAGGTAGGTAGGTAGGGTCCATATGGTATCTACATAAAGTACATTTACAACTATGTTATTTGTAAACTTCCTTTATTAGAAACCTTAGCAATATAACTAGTGTTTGCCCGCGTTTCTGTTTTTCAATTATGTACACATTAGCTGACGCTTTAATCAATAAAAAAAACTCAATGTTTTTTAGGAATATGATTGTTAAAAATCCATGAAAAATAAATCATTTGTTTGAACGATTGTTTTATGGAATGAGCTCCCCGCCGTGGTTTTCCCAAAGGAGTACAGCATGGGGTTCTTCAAGAAGGGTGTGAAGAGGTTTCTTCAGGGTCAGCAACGCGCGAGTGATACCCCTGGTGTTGCAAGCGTCCATAGGCTACGGTAACCGCTTACCATCAGGCGGGCCGTATGCTTGTTTGCCACCTTAGTGGTATAAATAATAAATAAAAAAAACGAGATAATTACCTTGTAAATCTTGCTGAACGCAGCGATCTATTTATTTAAAAAATCATGGCCCAGTCACAAAACAAATGAAGTTTATCTAATTATGGATGACTTTGTTGACCATCGTGCGTACTTCACCAAATTAAATTTAGGCACGCACGTACAGTAGGTCCATAACGTATTTATATGGACACACTATTTATTTATAATTTATATGTAGTGTACGTAGTAGTAGTACCTACACTACTTAAAAAAAAACCCTCTGATAACATTTAGATATTTGGGCATATCTGTTACTCCTAACCATACTTTAACATAACTTTAGTTCTCTTGGTACTTTGTGTAACTTCAAGACTATCAAGTTAGGCGAAGATTATAATATCTAGTTATGCCAGAATCAACAAACAAACAGACACATTTTATTATATAATTTATAGAGCTAACGGTTATTATTAGTGCTATTCACACAGACTACGGAGGACATATTCTCGCTAGCAAAAAACTGTGTCTATGGAGTCGGCCACCTCTCACGCACACCTTAGTTGGCTATTCCGCGGGAAATTAGACTCTGTCGCCGTTTACACAGAGTCGATTACTCGCGCTCAACTAATGTGTGAATGTGTGCGTGCCGGCTTGTACGTACAGCATGGTGGCCGACTTGAGTGACACAGTTTTTTGTTAGCGAGAATATATCCGACTTTTTTTGATATCTGTGGCTATTCATTAAACTTTAAATAACAGCATAAGTACCTAATAGTTTGTTTTTTGTATGCTGATGATGTAAGTATCTCGATGTGATGTCGTCGTGTGGAAGGTCAATGTCGGTCTTTTACGAGCAAAGACTCTGTCAGTTTCTGCATAGTTCGCTTTGAGTCCAAAGAGATTTAAAAAAGCTTTTTTATTGGCTTCTTTATTTAAATCCGTAGTTATTAGGTACATATGTACATTCTGTCATCAATCAAGTCAGCATAAACATTATCTTTCCCATGTTTTTTTACATTGTTTGCTTTTTAGTTTCATGTCCGTAGTTACCTATTTTATTTTTAAATTTCTCGTAATTTAAACGACGAAGCGCTTCGCGAAAAGGTAGGTAGTGCCCTTTCGCTTCGCTTGGCTGTCTTGGCGAGGGGCACTTCCGTGCCCCCAGATACCTACGCTTCTTGGAATATCTGAGGCTGAGCTATTTTGTAATTAGTATTTCAAATAGGTACTTATTTCTTAAAAATACATTTACCGATCAAATTAACTGAACTACAATTTAACAAAATGTTATGTAGATTTGGAATCTTGTGCCGTATTCCAAATCTACTACAATATGATAGGTACTTAGGTACAAGTCTTTCCTAAGAAGACGAACTTTTATGTAAAGAATTAAAAGTAAGTCAAAGCCATTTATTCAGCTACTGAAGTTATCACCAGTTCGTAAGTCGGCCTTCAACTGAGAAGAACAGGCAAGAAACTCAGCAAGGTTACCTAATCCTATCCAAATTTTTTTTTTGCGAATCTTTCTAGATTGGCTATTTTTTCCAAAACATTATAGGTACATTTTTTTCTATCATTTTATATTTTTATTATTATCTGAATACTTACGACTAAGTATTTATTGCGATCAAAGGTTCTAAATCCTATTGTGTTTTAAAAATAAAAAATAAATATACTTACAACCTACCTATATTATGTAAGGTGCATTGGGGTAATTCTGATAGAAATTTCTATGAGATGACTAGAGGTCTGTGTTTCTATTATTTGTTTCAATATGTTTATATTTTCTGCCATTATTATTTTACGTTCATTTACTCAAGAAAACGATTTATTATGTATATTTGTTAGAATTTAAAATATGTTATTGGGTTCTCCACATTAAAGTTGTGAAACTAAGAGTTATATATTTTTGGAATAGGAGAAATTACGAACCAACTTGGGGTAATTCCGAAGCTAATCAAAAATTAATATTTTTGTGCTTTGACCGTAGGTTTAAGTTTCTTTTTCAATCGATCATACCCCTGACACAAAATATCATAAATTTTGTTAAAGGTTTCACTTATAAGTATTTCTAGCTACTTCGTATTTCGGAATTACCCCAAAAAGAGACGATGGTTCTCAACATTTCAGACTCATACTTCGGGATATCATATCTATATGGTAAAAGAATTTTTGAAATTGGTCCAGAGTTTATTCGTTACAAACAAACATACAAATCTTTCTTCTTTATAATATTGGTATAGACTAATCCAATCTTAGGCAATTAATACATAATGGGATTTCTGAATGAAAATAAATCATAAAAAATCCAATTTTTATTTTAAATTAAAGAACAATACAGTACTTAAATCGCCTTACCGGCTTTCTAGTAAAAACATTTTAATAAAGATCTACGCACTTTGCATATGTAATAAATCAAAAATAAATTCTGCATAGGCACTTCAATTAAATCAGTCATTCTTAAAAGTATCATATACAGTTAAGAATTAGCAGTATATTCATTTGTAGTCTTATAAATAATAAATCTCAATAAGAAGCATCAGGAACTAAGGTTAATAATAATATATTTTTCATATAATTATGGCACCAACAAACTTAAGAAATATTTGTTACAGAAAAAAAAACAACTATGACTACATAATTAAGAAAGTAACAAAATTTTTGCTTTAAGACATGGACAAAAGCTTAACATAAATGCTCTTAAAACGCAGCATTAAAGTAGTAACTAACAGTATTTTATTAATATAGTTTATAAAAGATAGCTTGATCTCTGCGACGTAACTTCGCGGCATGGTTGCTCTAAACAAAAGTGTGAAAGAACATAAATTACTGAGTACCTAGGTATAGATAAATATGGGTTTAAGGAGTCATCTTAAATAAAGGCTGCCATAACCTGCAATCAGTTTCAAAATGACTTAATTTTAATTAAATTCAAAATAGTTACTTATGTATATCACATTTTATTATTTTTAGTTTCCTTACAATTTGAGAACCAGTGTCCATTACTATGAGAAATTTATTTGGGGTTATTACGAAAGTATATATCTGACAAATATATCGGAATAACCCCTAAGGGGTATTTCCGATAAAATAACTAGAATGATGCTAGGACATTGTGTTCCTCTTAAACAATCGTAAAAAATGATTATCTATTAAAAAAACGTATACAGATTTAAATAACTTACCAGAATTTCGAGAAAACTTTATTGGGGTTATTACGATCCAGCAAAAATTGCGCGAAAAACACTTGTTTTTGAAAATTTGACGCTGCACACGTTCTATCGTCACTAACGACGCACAACAACTGATGTCACAGCCACGATCAAAATGGGGTCTAGAATAATGTTGCCAGTAAAGGAAATATCTCTATGAGTGGTAGATTTACATTATTTTCGGAATATAACCATTTTCGGAAATACCCCAATGCACCTTACTATATTTTAGGTATAAAGACTTGAAAATATTTTGTTTTTATTTTTTTACATGCGAGAAAGTATTTTGTAATTTGTGTTTTAATTAAAGCACAGTATGAATTTTCCCCAGCCAGAATACAACAAACCCGTTTGGAAAAAGTAATTTATTTATATTATGATGACTTGATGACTGCGTAGATTGATTTGAGTGCATTCTAAATGCGTTGGTTTGCCTACTTACTTGCATTTGTGCACACGCACAGTGCACTGTATTTGCACTATTTCAACTTCTGCACGTCGTAATAAGCACACGTAACATGGAATACGTTAGTTGTACGATTGTGTATCCAAACGTAAAGAATTATTTAAACGATAATATTATTTGTCTGTGACAGAAATGTCAGTCATTATGTATTCCATCGATTCCATCCAAATCTAATCTAATCTAATAATATATATAAAATGCTTTTGTGGGTACGTAAATACGTAGTTTTCTCAATCACCACTAACCCCAATCAACTTCCCGTTGGGGTGGTTAATACCCCTTGGTCTCTAGGTGGTAGTAAGGGAGTTTGGTCGCGGTGGGTGGAAGGGGGTGGTTGTGGGTGGCGAAAATGTTAAAACATATATTGCTGTCCTTTTCTAACGCATGAGGACTTCTGAAAAGATCTCAAAATTTCTGGAATGGAAAGTTCCAAAATGTGTTAAACTGTTATAATCGATCTGGAATGTTCTAGAAAGTTCAACAAATATCTGGAATGATGTAGAAAATTCTAAAGTGAATGCAAACTATTATAATCGATATAGAATGTTTGAGAAAGTTCTATAAATTTTCTGGCTTCATCTAGAAAGTTCCAAAATGTCCAAAACTGTTACTATCGAGTTATGATGTTCGAGAACGTTCTAGAAATTTCTCAAATGATCTGGAAAGTTCCAAAATGAGTGCAATTTTTATGATCGATTTAGAATGATCGACAAGGTTCTAGAAATGTTGCGAATGATCTGGAAAGTTCCAAAATGAGTGCAATTGATTATGATCGATTTAGAATGTTCGAGAAAGATCTAGAAATTTCTAGAATTATCTCGAAAGTTCCAAATTGAGTGAAACTGTTATAATTGGTCTGGAATGTTGTTGAAAGTTCTAGAACTATCTGGAATGATCCAGAAAATTCTAGAATGAATGCAAACTATTATAATCGATATAGAATGTTTGAGAAAGTTCTACAAATTTCTGGCTTCATCTAGAAAGTTCCAAAATGTCCAAAACTGTTATTATCGGGTTAGAATATTCAAGAACGTTCTAGAAATTTCCCGAATGATTTGGAAAGTTCCAAAATGAGTGCAATTTATTATGATTTATTTAAAATGTTCAAGAAGGTTCTAGAAATTTCTAGAACGATCTAGAAAGTTCCAAAATGAGTGAAATATTTAGAAAGTTCGAGAAAGTTCTAGAAAATTCTAAAATGAGTACAATAAGCGATTTAAAATGTTCGAGAAAGTTCTAGAAATTTCTAGAATAATCTAGAAAATTCTAAAATGACGCATGAGGACTTCTGAAAAGATCTCAAAATTTCTGATATGGTCTAGATAGTTCCAAAATGTGTAAATATCTGGAATGATCTAGAAAATTCTAGAATGAATTCAAACTATTATAATCGATATAGAATGTTTGAGAAAGTTCTAAAAATTTTCTGACTTCATCTAGAAAGTTCCAAAATGTCTAAAACTGTAATTATCGAGTTAGAATGTTCGAGAACGTTCTAGAACATGTCCCGAATGATCTGGAAAGTTCTAAAATGAGTGCAATTTATTTTGATCGATTTAGAATGATCGAGAAAGTTCTAGAAATTTTCCGAATGATCTGGAAAGTTCCAAAATGAGTGGAATTGATTATGATCGATTTAGAATGTTCTAGAAAGATCCAAAATGAGAGCAATTTATTATAAACGATTTAAAATGTTCGAGAAAGTTCTAAATATTTCTAGAATGATCTAGAATATTCAAAAATGGGTGCAATTTATTATAAGCGATTTAAAATGTTCGAGAAAGTTCTAAATTCTTTTGGATTGATCTGGAAAGTTTAATAATGTGTACGAGTTTTATTATTGATCTAACTAAAACAACCAAATCGAAATCAAAAATCTATTATATCTGTTAAAAAATGTATCCATATATATATTTTATACCACTAAACATGCGATGTATTTTAACCCGAGCAACGCCGGGTTTCGCTGCTAGTTCCATCTAAAATGTACCTATTCATTCAATTTTAAACCAGTCGTTTGTCTGTGAGTCTGTGATATTGACTCAAGAATCTTATTGACTCCGAGCGAGATTGACACGGAGGTATAGATTATAGTTATAGAGTCACAGTGCTACCAGGATGATTATATTTGTTACATTTTTCGTAACTTTTGACCCTCTCACGTAACCATGACACTTTACTCTATGCCATTATGTAGGTAATTTTTGTTTTTATGGAAATTTTCGTAAATTCTGAATATGTTTTATTAATTATATATAAATTTGATACTGTAGTTAGGTTACAATCGTGATAAAATGGAATGAAATGGAACGTAATGGCCCTTTGTTGGTGTTAGTATAGATTTCTATTAGTAGTAGTAAAGTTATTTTTAATTCAGTGTTTTATCTATCAGATATAGATAGGTATGTATATTTTAATGTGTAAATGTCACCTAAATGTACAGTACCCCGAGTGTAAAGAATTGACGTTATTAAACGCTTACTAATGCGTTTGCGTTAACTATAAAAAAATATGTAAGGGAGAAATTAGAGAGGTAGAGCGTAGCGTTTGTTCGTTCAAAGAGCAACTCGACTGGGGAAGTACCTCCATCTTACACCTTACATAAGTACCTAGTAGTAGGTTAGTATTCTGCTAGAGGCGCATAGGGAAGTATCGTAAACGCAAGCGTATTAGTATGCGTTTATTAACGTCAATTCTTTACACTCGGGGTAGGTACTGATCTCAAAGATATTGTTTACTAGGTAACTGGATAGCTAACTCTACTTTTAAGTACACGATTTGACAGGTATTTTGACCATAGAGGATAAGATATATCATAAGAAAACTCATTAACATAAATAGATCGGTAAACTCATTAAATATATCGATGACATAAATTCAAATTATTTATCTGTTGTACATAAATTACGAAAAAGATGATCTCACAACAAAATAATTAGTATCATTAAGTACTCAAATAGTATGGAATGACGTACTAATTCATGATAACGTTAAATATTATATACCTATCCTATCCTATTATACCATAAAAGCGATAGCTCTATGTAAAATAAAAAATAAAAACATTTCTGTTGTAGAGTACCTTTTTTAAATCTGGCCCTGGCAGCCCTGTTAAAAAAAGTGACATTTGGAAATGGCGGTCAACTAGTTCGTCGCGACAATAAACAAAAAATATTGTATGCGTGTTAAATAGTGAAAATGCATATAAAACAGGTAAATATTGTTTTGGAAAATATCTTGAGCACTTTTTTATGCTTCTGCTTTAATTATTACTATGATATTGAGTAAATAAACAATTGTATTTTATGTTACTAGGTGATAATTCAGGGATTCAAGAGTTACCGTGAACAAATTGTCGTGGAACCGTTCGACAAACGCCACAACGTTGTTGTAGGACGTAATGGATCTGGCAAAAGCAACTTTTTCCACGGTAAGCATTATCAAAGGCCTACACTACAAGCCTAGAGTTTTGGCGTCACTACATGGGCATGATATCTACCTAATAATGAAAAGTACTATAAGAGAAGTAGAGCGTAGTAGTGTTTATTCGCTCAGATTGTGGAATGAGCTCCCGGCCGTGGTTTTCCCATTGGAGTACAGCATTGGGTTCTTCAAAATGGGTGTGAAGAGATTAATAATAATATTTATTCATAACAAAAGAAGTGTACAAAAGTGCAGCTAATATGACATATGTAGATATAAATTTACAATAAAAAGGATTCCAGCTAGTAATTATAGTTGCTCGGTTGAGCACCTAATGCCTATACTAGGTAAGCCTGTGACATAGGCATTAGGCCTCTCCCCTCCGCCAGGTGAGTACAAAATGTGCTGGGTAAATAAATGTTGTTTACAATTTAGTTACATTGTAATTGTTTAAAATAACATTGTAATTTTTGGAAATAACATTATAACAGATTTTAGATAAATGTGTATGTGCGTGTGTGTGTTTGAGAGGGTGTATATGTGTGTGTGTGTTGTGTGTGGGTGTGTGGTATGGGGTGATAATTCAATTTTATGTTAAAACTTCTAGTAGACTTTCAGTAGCTTTATAATTTTGTGTAACTAGCCAATCACGAATAGTCCATTTACAGCGGGTCCAGGGTAACGGGTAAAAATTGAGTATTTAATTTAATTTGTTATAAAGGAAAGGTGCTAGAAAACAGTAATATCGCTGTGCAAATCGGGTGCGCAATTTAGGTGTTCTACATACTTTGTCAGTTCTTCTTGTTGTGTTATAGAAGTCAGGATCGAATATTATATTAGAGTGCTGTAGGATAATGATTCTATGAATATATAGTTGGCGTACCGTCATGATTTTCCATTCTTGATATAAGTCATATGTTGGATAAGAAAAGGGCTTACGAGTCATACCTTTCAAAACTGACCTTTGTGCTCTTTCCAGTATGATAAGATTTGTTTTGCAAGCTCCTCCCCACGTGGAGATACAGTAGCTAAGTATCGATTGACAAAGAGCGAAATAAATTGTCTTTAGCAGTGTAGGATTTGCAACTGATTGAAGGTTTTTAAATGTCCAATTTAACTTTCGCGCTCTGCTAGTGAGTAGAGTTAAATGTGGTATCCATGACAACTGTTCATCGAGCTCCACTCCCAAATACCTAACCTGTGTACATCTTTCTATATCTAGACAGCAGCAGAGATTTCTTCAGGGTCGGCAACACGCGAGTGATACCCCTGGTGTTGCAAGCGTCCATAGGCTACGGTAACTGCTTACCATCAGGCGGGCCGTAAGTCGTGCTTGTTTGCCAACTTAGTGGTATAAAAAAAAAAGACCAGCTCGACTGGGGAACTACCTCTACCTTACAGAATACCGCAGCCAAATAACTTGTATGTTGTGTTCCTGCTTGTAAGTAAGGAAGCCAGAGCTCATTGGGAAGGGGGAAGGGTCGATAACGTGTGAGTGATGCCCTGTGTATTCCTGTGGCTATGGTAACTGCGTACCATCAAGTGGGCCATATGCTTGTTCACCGATGGCATGTAAAAAACAAACTTATGAGAAACTTAAACTAACTTTTCAATAATGATCATTGTAAATGACACCTTTCTTGTAAACTACTTCAGAAATCTTAAGTTTAATCAGCTAGCCTCAATTTAAGCGGAACTATATAAATGTAGAATATGTAAGAATGAAGGCTGTTCTGTCGACAAATCATTCTGCGATTTGACAGAATATTCATTTTTGTTAACACTGTAATTATGTCTTGGTAAATAAATAAATAAAAAAAAGCAAGTACGAAATATTCATTACTTTTGAATGTACATCACTTTTTTATGTCGGTTCATAATTATGGTATATTTCAGCCATCCAATTTGTACTGAGTGATGAGTTCTCACACCTCAGACCAGAGCAGCGCCTGGCGTTGCTGCACGAAGGCACCGGTCCAAGAGTAATTTCTGCCTTTGTGGAGATCATCTTTGACAACTCTGATAATAGGATACCTGTGAGTATTATAATGTACTAGCTGCCTGGCGTGACTTCGTTTGCGTGGTGACCTACCCTATACCCTACCCAACCCTATAGGCTACCCTACTGTTAAGTTTTCTTAAATTTTCTTTATTTTACATAAGAACATTTTACAAAGTATTAGGAAACTTAAAAAAAAGGATGGATAAAATCGGTAAAGTCATTCTCAAGTTGTGGCGTGAACAAGGTTAAATGGGGGATTTTTTTATATACAGGTTGAATTTTTATTTCTAGCCAGTGTGGGCAACTTCTGAACTATAGGTCTTAGAGAAAAACGCTGAATGGAACCCCGAGCTGAATTTTGAAGAAAATTTTAATGCCATAAATTTATTTAAAAAAAATTGTATTTTCGAAGATATTGAAAAAATCATCCTGTATATAGATAGATAGATTATTATATCATAATGAAGGTTTAATTTTAGGTGGTCAATTGCAAATTATAGCAGTTTGATTGTCTTTTTTATATAACTAAGATAGCAAAAAAGTATACTCCTCACCTAATGGTATGCGGCTACCGCAGTCAATAGACGCTTACTTGTCTTTTCCGGTCTTCTATTTATGGTTAACCAAAATACTATGCTAAAGTATGTTCAGCTTATTGGTAGTTAGCTAAATGCATTGTAGGATGGCTTTATCAAAATATTGTTATGTTAGCTATCACTTAGACTACTCAATTGAACATACACTTTCATTACAGATTGAGAAAGATGAAATATTCCTGCGTAGAGTCATTGGTTCCAAGAAGGATCAGTTCTTCCTCAACAAGAAAGTGGTACCACGCTCAGAAGTCCTCAATCTTCTGGAAAGTGCTGGACTGTCTAACTCAAATCCATATTACATAGTCAAACAAGGAAAGGTTAGTTCTGTAATTAGAAACCTGCTAACCCCCAAACCAACTACAATCTGTCATGGTAGGGCATGGCTGCTTGACAGTTTGGACACACAGCAAATGTATGGTGACACACCATAATGAACTCTACTCACACATTTTATCATATAAAGCTAAATGTAACCCCTTCAACTATTTTCCCTATCTCTTCCAGATTAACCAAATGGCCATAGCCCCAGATTCGCACAGATTGAAACTCCTACGTGAAGTGGCCGGTACCAGAGTATATGATGAACGCAGAGAGGAATCTGTCACTATACTTAAAGAAACCGTTGGGAAGGTAATCCAATCAAATTCTTTGTTTCTAAATTAATAGAAAAAGGTTAAAATCATTACTTTATGATCGTAGGGTTGATTGCATTTTAGCTAATTTCACGGACTATAGGTTTAAATTTTACTTTATTGTATAGTAACTTTTACCTATTGACCTTACTACCATGTTTTTATGCAACCAAACCTTAGTGAAACAAACATTTTTTAAACAAACAAAGTGATTAATTCACTCAGAAAATATGGTTGAATGTTTATATAAACTACAGATTGTTTGTTATTTTGTTGAAATATGGTAGGTAATAATAAAAAATCTAGCATTAAATGTTTGCCAGCCATTTGATCCCAAACTAATCTGCTAACACAAGGATAGTGTTAAATAATAACTCACTTAATATTTATTATACCGGTCCAGAGACAATCAAAAATAGGTTCTATTTTTGTACATCAAGGTCGAGAAAATCAACGAGTTTCTTCAGACAATTGAGGAGCGTCTCAAGACTTTGGAAGAGGAGAAAGAAGAGTTGAAAGAGTACCAGAAGTGGGACCGCTCAAGACGAGTGCTAGAGTTTATTATACACGACACAGAGCACAGAGAGAATAAGAAGAAATTAGAAGAGGTCAGCGTCTATATCATAGTGGAGAATGAACTTTATCATACTATACAATTAGGTTAAAGTTTAATTAACTAGTAATTTTGCTTTCAGTTGGAAAAATTGCGATCGAACAGCGGTAAAGAGCAGCAACAATACGCCGACTTAGTTCGTTCAGCTCAGGACCACGTCAGAGAAGCTAATAGGTAAATTGGATCTTATTGTCATACGTGAAAGATTATTTTTGTCTGATTTTCACACCTTATTTTAACCCTCCGGACGTTAACCATTGTTTTTGCGAATATTTTTTGTATGAATTGACTTATTTTACTATAGGAAATTGAAAGAAGCTCGGAAAGATGTAGCGGCGGCTCGCGAGGAAAAGGACATACTTTCTACGGAACAACAACAGTTGTTGAGGGAGAAAACAAAACTGGAACTTGGTATTAAAGATCTGTCTGACGATGTAGATGGCGATAATAAATCCAAGGTATAATTAACAATAATATATATTTATTTTCTCCCATTTACAATATTTAAAAAACTTTAAAAAAAAATCGATATTTTTTAGTCCAGTTTCATCCTCACTAATATTATAAATGCGACTGTAAGTTTGCTTTATTGTTTTGCGAAAAATAACAAAATGGCGCCAGATGAGTATGCCAGGCTCCTTATAAATGTTACTAGCTTCCGCCCTGCGGTTTCACCCGCGTTCCCGAGTATCTTGTGTTTTCCCGGGATAAAAAGCCTATAGCCTTCCTCGATAAATGGGCTATCCAACACTGAAAGAATTTTTCAAATCGAACCAGTAGTTCCTGATATTAGCGCTTTCAAACAAACAAACTCTTCAGATTTATAATATTATATAATAATAATATTAGTATAGATTAAAGTAAACAGTTGTTTTAATTATTATTTTCTGTAATATAGTGATTAATAGCTCAATAATAATACTAACATCCTTTCCGACTTGTAGGAGCGTGCTGAAGCAGAATTAGAACGTCTAAAGAAGCAAATATTAGAAAAAGAGCGGGAATTAGAAGAGTTGAAGCCAAAATATGAGGATATGAAAGCACGCGAAGAGGAATGTACGAGAGCTTTAGCGCTCAATCAACAGAAACGTCAGGAATTATACGCGAAGCAAGGCAGAGGGACGCAGTTCACTTCGAAACAAGACAGGGACAAATGGATTGAGAAGGAATTGAAGTATGTATCCTATTTTTATATTATACTAGCTGTCCGGCGCGACTTCGTTCGTGTGGTGCTATCCTACACTACCCTATCTAAACCATCCAGGGATAATATAACCTAGATACCGACTGCAGCGCCATCTGCTGGGCTGATTTGTGAATCTAAACCATCCTGGGCCACACCCAAACGCATACAAAAAATTCATTCAAATCGGTCCAGCCGTTTAGGAGGAATTCAGTGACACACATACAGTAGAATTTTATATATAAAGATTATATTAGAGGAATATGATAGAATCTGACGCTAACCTTGACGATTACACTAGATTACTGTCTTATTTATTCTTCCATTTATTTACTTTCATTATTAATTCCTAACAACCTACAGATCACTGAACAAGCAAATAAAAGACAAGAAGGACCACGAGGCAAAACTAAGAGAAGACTTGCGTCGCGACGCATCCAAACTGACAGAACTCGAGAAGAGAATAGAAGAGACCACTAAAGAGATGGAGAGACAACGAGTGGCTATAGACGAACATAACAAACAGTACTACGAGTGTAAGAAGAGAAAGGATCAGGAGCAAAGCTCTAGAAAGTGAGTATATTTTTGGAAAAATAAGTTTTGCGTATCTATATATCTACTATGTGTGAAAGGCTATATCCATATAAAGTGCACGACTTCGTTGAATGATAACAAACTACCTATACGGCAAAGGTTTTTATAATAATATTAGCAAGTGACGTGAAAAGTTAATGACCCTCGTAGTGCGGTGCTGCTTTCTTGCCTAAACCGCTGAACTGATTGCGAAGAAATTTGGCATGCAGATAGCCTATGGTATGGAGAAGGACATACCTAGGCTCCTTTTTATCCGGGAACGAGGATGAAACCGCGAGGGACAACTGGTTATTCAATATATCAGGCTCGAAGGACCAATAAAATTGAACAGCATGTAGATCATTATTTTCTTTTTGATTTTCTGTCACTAAATCTAGTTTTAAATAATTCACTTTATTCTTCAGTGAACTATGGCGAAAGGAAACCACATTGACACAAAATCTATCATCACTGAAAGAAGACTTGGCTAAAGCCGACCAAGCGTTACGTTCGATGGCAGGCAAGGTAAGGGAATTTTAGCCTTAAAACATGAATTTGATACCTTTTCATTAAGATGTTAAAGTTCGAATTTCTTTACAGCCGATCCTCAACGGTAGGGACAGTGTGCGTAAAGTGCTGGAAACATTCCAGGAGAGAGGACAAGATTGGGCAAAAATAGCGACTCAATATTACGGACCAGTTATTGAGAACTTTACCTGTGACAAAACTATTTATACTGCTGTTGAGGTAATGTATCATATTAATTACTTACACTATCGCTTACCTCAATCACATACACACTTACAATCACTCACACTCTATCTACATACACAATACACTATACACAACACACTCCACATACACAACACACTCCACATACACAACACACTGTACATACACAACATACTCCACATACACAACACACTCCACATACACAACACACTCCACATATACAATACACTCCACATATACAACACACTCCACATATACAACACACTCCAAATACCCACACTCACATACTCACATAGTTCGAAACATTATATTTATTTAAATTATGGACATAATTCACGCTCACGCGAATGCGTTTCACTTGCAAGCAAACATTGTAATAGATTAAAAACTGACAGGGCCCTGATGCCCATATTACAAGTTAAATCTTAATTTGGGTACCAGAGTGCAACAAAACTATAGCATTTAAACATTCACTTGTACTGATAGGGCTTATTAAGGCGGCCCTCTGTGGCCGGCGCAACTTCAACGCAAGCATAGTCTAAAAGCTTGTTGTTTCATCCAACGTAATGTTTGACTGCGAAAAAAGAGAGACAGCATCAGAGCGGTCGGTTATCAGTCGGTAAATTCCGCTGATCACTCGCGGCCGCTTCGCTAGGTCGTCATTCATGATTTCGCATTCATAAAACTTGTTCCAGGAGTATACTTCTTGTGAAAAAATCTTATAAGTTTCTGAAAAAAAAGTTAGTTATTTAGAATCTCCAATACATTTGCAAGCCTGGTATCTAAATGTTTTCTTTACTTTTACAATTTATAGGTACATTAGATATGGCCAAAGTTCAGGCAAAAACGCTGTTTTTCGGAGGCTTTGCCTGAATTTGTTTCACACTTTTTTTAAATTACGCCTAGATACACGGCTAGATATAGTGCACAAGATACTAATTTGTTCAAAACATCTAACGAAAAATGTTTAACAACGCCATAATAAGTACAGAGGTTTTGTATGAAAAGTATGACGAATTGAGTGCTCTTAAATAATCATCTTACAGGTATTTTGGTCAAATAAAAAAAAATAGATAATACATTTCTAAAATATTTCCATGTTTCGGTCGTAGATTTCTTCAACATTGTTAAACACAAAAGAGATCCTTTTCTTGGGACCACCTTAGTAATAACATTTTTATTGATTTTTCCGCCAATACCCCATATTCTGTTATCCAAAAATTTGGCAACATGATATCTTTTCTAGACTCATTATATTACGTAGGCACTCATATTATCTTCTCATTTACATGTAATAGGTAACAGCAGGCAACAGATTGTTCCATCACATAGTGGAATCAGATACGGTGGGTACAAAGATCCTGAAGGAAATGAACCGACAAAGTCTACCCGGGGAGGTGACGTTCATGCCTCTGAACCGTTTGCAAGTACGAGACATGGTCTACCCTAATGATAATGTAAGTATTGGTTCGTTTGTCACTCATTTTAGGAACCAACTACTTTTATTTCAGGGGAACTTTTAACTGAAAAATTCTTGGTGGTTTTAAATTCTTATGGTATTTTTTCTCCTATGTATTGTCTCTTATGGTACTCTACTATCATTTAGTATCAGTTTTACTTTTTTATATTCAATACAGATCTGAAACATTATGAAGCTACAATTATTGTGGCGATGGTAAATACTCCAGAATGTGATACAGTGATGACCTTTTCTAGTTTTTTTAGGGTTCCGGACCTCAAAAGAAAAAAACGGAACACTTATAGGATCACTTTATTGTTCCGTCTGTCTGTCTGTTTGTCAAGACCGTATCAAGCTTAAAATAATATCAAATACTCTAGTCCGCAATCTCTTCGAGCAGTGAAAAAATCAAACGTCTAAGTCAATCCATAAAAGATACGGCCGTTTATGCCGAATATTTTGACGATCGCAAGGGAATCAAAACCCATAGGGTACTTCCCGTTGACCTAGTATTATGAAATATGGCAAGAAGCAAGGTCATGTAGCACGAGTAAAGGAACAAATCCGAAAATCGTAAATTTGTAGTTACATCACATAAAAAAAAATAACATAATCGGAAAAATCTTCCGAGACTCGATTCCCGTGATGAGCGAACTATTTACATACCTCTCTATAGTCTGTACGGAATCCTCGGTGCGCGAGTCCGACTCGCACTTGGCTGGTTTATTTTATTATCTGTATGAATTTAATGCTTTCATTCAACTTTTTGTTAACGTTTGCCATTTGCCATTCAAACAAGAATTTGACCAATATGATCCCAAAATATAACCACCACCAATTATTTACAGAACGCCATAGCCATGGTACAGAAATTAAAGTATGATGGAAAGTACGCGAAAGCAATGAAGTACATATTCGGCAAGACGCTGATTTGCCGAAACTTGGAGTGCGCCACCGAGCTCGGCAAACAGTTCCATCTCGATTGTGTCACTTTGGAGGGAGATCAGGTTATACTTTTGCTATATGGTTATGCTTTTGAGTATTTGATAATACTATCATAATATTTTTCAGTTACCCTTTTTCGTATGTTGAAAAATCTACCTGCGTAATCTATACTAATATTATAAAGAGGAAAGATTTGATTGTTTGTTTGTTTGCATTGAATAGGCTCCAAAACTACCGATTTGAAAAATTCTTTCTCTGTTGGGAAGCTACACTATCCCCGGGTGACATAGGCTATATTACATTTTCAAAAAAAAAATGGGATCTTACTAAAACATTAATAATGTAACCCAAGATGTAAAAAAAATTACCTGAAATATTACCCGTGCGAAGCCGGGACGCGCCGGCTAGTAATCTATAAACTGGATTCAAATTCAATTGCAGAACAGTAAAAACTAAACATTAATAAAAAAAAAATTAAACCCAGGTATCATCGAAAGGATCTCTAACGGGTGGTTATTTCAACCAATCGCGATCTCGTCTAGAAATGCAGAAAACGCGTTCAGAACTAATGGAACAAATCACCACTTTGGAACAAGAACTGAGCACTCTGCGATTGGAACTCAACAAAACTGAGACAAGTATCAATAGCATCGTTTCTGAGATGCAAAGAACTGAAACTAAGCAGGGGAAGGCTAAGTAAGACTTATATTTTTTTCATCTCGTACCCTGAAAGTAGATCATTGTTTATCTAAAAAGTGGAATGAAAATGTAATTTTTCGACCATAGGGTGTAAAAGTAATAAATTAATAATGAAGTACCCATACTGTATATAACTCAGCTGTATTTCATGAACCGGAACACCTATTTCTATTGTATACCGAAGTGTATTTGGTTGTAGGTAGTGTTTAACCCCTTATATTAATTTTCCATAGGGACATATTCGACAAAGTAAAGGCTGACATACGGCTAATGAAAGAAGAACTAGCCTCCATAGAAAGAGGCCGCGGGCCTAAGGAGAGGTCGCTGGCACAATGCCGATCCAACTTAGAGGCCATGCAGGCCACTAAAGAAGGCCTCGAGTCCGAGTTGCATCAGGTATATACCTTTTATTTATTTAATACCATCCATTTACGATTTTTGCATTTGATTTTTGATTTCAACGCGCGAGTGATACCCCTGGTGTTGCAAGCGTCCATAGGCTACGGTAACTGCTTACCATCAGGCGGGCCGTATGCTTGTTTGCCACCTAAGTGGTATAAAAAAAAACAAATCATATTTTGATAATCTGTGCGCGAATTTACCCAATACAACAAAGGTGCTGATTCTGTTGTTTACAACTAAACTAGTCTACATCTCTTTCTAGCAAAGAAAATTAGAAAAGGATGTATGAAAAGTCCAGTAAATTATTCTATTTCTTGTTTTCAACATACATTTTGTCGCCATCAAAATTGGATACGTATTTGCTCGCAAATGAAAACTGCAGACTAATTTGACAGCTTTAAATATGTTCTATCCTTTTTCAATAGTGTTTGTAAGAAAGAGATGCGATGTAACTAAATTAAGTTGTAAACAACGGTATCAATATTGAGATATTGTTTGGGGCTGGGTCTAGTTTTTTCATATCTCAATTATGGATATTTAAAGGTGTATATTTTGGCAGGAACTTATGGAACAACTATCGATGGCAGACCAGGGTAAAGTGGACGAACTGAACGACGCCATTAGAAGACTCACGCAGGAGAATAAGGAAGCGTTCAGTGCTAGGATGAACCTTGAAGCCAATAAGAATAAGCTTGAGAATTTGCTCACAAATAATTTAATAAGGTAAGAAACTCAGCAAGGCATTGTATTTCTTTATTTCAATTTTGGTTTCATAAATACCTATAGGTATGTTTATTCTATAGAAATAGATATATCGTGAACTCAAAAATGCGATAGTAGACGAATTATTGGAGATTTGAATATCAAATTGTTAAGAGGAAATGCTGGTGGCGTTTGTTCCATACAAACGTAATCCTCAGTTTCCTCTCTGGATAATGACACTAGAGCAATGATTATTTTACCATGCAATCTGTAGGTACCACTGTATGTCCCTCGGTTGTGTTTTTCTCCATAAATTAATTATAATAAGAATTAGGAGCCTTCTAAAATCACAAAAACTTGCCATTTTTAACGCCCTTATCAGACGTCCAGTGAACAAATTTGACGAATATAAAAAAACAAAGGAAAACCGACAGACATAGCCAAAGCCCTTCTTATTATGATACTTGCAATTTTTTTTATATCTATCGAATTTTGGAGAAGAAAACCGGGGATTACGAAATAGCGATTTCGTCTAATTTAAATAGGTATAATCGGTCCAAGCTGTAGTTGTCTCTATCGCCCTCGGGCACAGCGCGACAGCAATGGATATGTTAAAAACCTATTTCTCAAATTTCTTGCAGCCATCCTTTCCTCTTAACAGTTTGTCACTTGTCTTTATCGTAACCCAAAATACGATTGAATGAAGATTGACAGAATGTCACGTAATTTTGCTTGCCAGCAACCGGGTGTAATTCGTACAATTGTCACTTACTGATGCCCGGTTTCAATAAACAAAAACGAATCGTTTTGCTTACCAATGGTAGGTTTTTTTATTGCCAAACTGGGCATATAGATCATTTCGTAAGCTAATTTACCTGTGATAGCTACTTCCATATGGGAGGGTCTACTATGCAAAGCTTTGAGGTCTTTGCTTCATTATTAGTAAAGATCTAAGAGTCTTAATTTTAATAAATCTTAACCGATACCGGTCCGTAAATTATTGAAACCGGGCATTAATTTTAATAAATATTAACCGATACCGGTCCGTAAATTATTGAAACCGGGCCTAAGGGGATGCAAGTCCAGATAGAAGCTACTACTACCATACATTTTGTCTTCCACGTAATTTAGGCTTTTTCAAACTGATGTTTGATCTCTCGATTCATCGAAATCAATTCACTACAGATAATTTAATAACTTATTCCGCAGACGTAAAGACGAGTTAGTACAAGCGTTACAAGAGATATCGGTAGAGGATCGCAAACGTCGGCTCGCTAACAGTAAGGCGGATCTAACTGCCGCCGAGAAACGTATCCGACAGATAAATAAGGAGTTAGAGGAGGTCGAGAGGAAAGTACAAGCTGCTGTTAAGAATGAGAAAGCGTTGAAAATTGAATTGGATAAGTGGAGAAATAAGGTGAGACAATTTTTAACTAATAATAATAATCATTTATTCACTCCCACATAAAACAAAGAACATTTTTTTATTTGTAACTAGGCAGGTACATTTAAGTGTGGGAGACAGGAGCTCAAACTAGGTTTGCCTGTGCTATGAGTCTCCTGGTTCCTCCCCTTGGTTATACAGTTAGTTCAATATATAAAAAATGAGAGGAACCGACTTCCTAAAGTATGACGTTTTATACATAGTCAAAGGTTTAACATTTTCAATAATTGTTTCTATGAAGTCGGTTTACACCAAAGAATTAAAAAAAGTATAAAGATAACTATCACTATCTTATCCATAGGTTTTCTTGAGGTATCTAATATCACGATACTTATGAACAATTTGCGAGTGAGAAAGAAACGTATAAACAATTTTGACGTGAGCCAAAAAGAAACGAGTAAGAGCCCATAGCGGCTCGAGTAATTTGGTGTGATTTCAAATTTTAATTAAAATAATTAGGATCATGCAAATGAAACTAGAAAAGTGTAGCTATATTATAAACACTGACTTTTGAGTTGGAAACATCCACACAAACTGTTATTTTTTAATTTTAGTAGACTTACTAGGTAGTCGTTTAACTGTTTGCGACGATATAATAAAAAAACAGAGGATAGATGCTTCCTTTTTTTTTTAAGAATTAATTGTTTCGCCCAAGCATCGTACGAGCCTGCAAAACAATACCGATAGAGCTAATCATAAACTTAAATATGTTTAGAGTAAAATTACTTGTTTGACTAATTTCGACGTTACTCATAAAACGCTAGTTAAAAATACCGATTAACTCGCGTGAATAACGTCACCAATGTCAGACATCATATTGCCAAAGAATGTGACGTTATTTATGTGAAACAATGCCCGTGTTTGACCACTATCTAACCATGGTAAGTCAAGTGGCCGAAGGTGGTAAGCACAAAGCCTAGAAGGAACTGGCTCTCAAGTGCAGCTGTCGCAACACACCGATAGGTGCTTGGTGACAGATTTTCAACTTGAGGGTGGTAGCCTACAAAGTACCCTACCACCGTGCTATGGTTTCCTCACGATGTTTTCCTTCACCGAAAGCTCAACTCATTGTAGGATTCGAACCCGGGATCTTCGTCTCGGTATCCGACGTCACTACCACAGCTATCATCGCTTTAGTATATTATTTAAATAGCCTATGATGAGTAAGGGGGGGGGTCTATCTCTGGTAAATGTTTAATGGTTTCCTCCACAGTAAAATCTATGGCAAATACATACGTAAGTTTTAATAATACTCAGACTTTTGCTATAGGAAAAAGAAGCCCAAGACAAAATGGAAGAAGATGCCAAAGGTCTGGAGAAAATGGCATCGAAAGAAGTATTATTACAGGAGAAGATACAGGAATCTCTGGACAAAATAGCCGCTTTGGGAACTCTTCCCAACGCGCCCGAACTTCATTCCAAATACCAGAAATTGTCTTTGAAACAGGTAAAAAAGTGTTTGATTACAGTGAAATTATTTGAAGATTTTACTCATTTTACACTTTCATTTGGTTCTATAACTCACTGATTTAATCTTTTGTTACATAATGGTGCATAATGGTGGTATATCGCACTAAACTAATTTTAGTCACAACATATCTCTTTCTTACAAACATTATTGAAAAAGGATAGAACATATTTAAAGCTGTCAAATTAGTCTTTGCCGTCTTCATTTGCGGGTTAGACGTAACCGCGATAGATGGCGACTAAATTTATATTGAAAACAAGCATTGGACTAATTTGACAGGACTAAATTTCTTGCATCCTTTTCCTATGCTCTTTGTTAGAAAGAGACATAGTGAGACTAAAATTAGTTAAGTTGTAAACAAGAGAATCAGGGCCAATGTATACCAACTATAAGAAACCTTAATATTTTATTTATTTCTTGGGCTCATAATAAATTTTACAATTACAGCTATTCAAAGAATTGGAAAAAGCCAACCAGCACTTGAAGAAGTACAATCACGTGAACAAGAAAGCCTTGGACCAATTCATCAGTTTCTCAGAACAGAAGGAGAAATTGTACAAACGGAAAGAGGAACTCGATGTTGGGTACGAATACTTAATTTATTTTTTCCTATTATTACACTCTTATTGGAATTAAATTTCACTCTTCGGCTTCTCTCGATCTTGTACATTTCTGTTGATTTCGAAAACATTCGTTGACTGAATATTTCATTGCTATGTCCGTTCTATCATCATCATTTTCAAGGTTCTTCAAGAAATGTGTGAAGAATGTTTTGCAGTTACACGCGCGAGTGTTACCCCTGGCGTTACAAGCTGGTACGGTAACCGCTTACCATCAGGCGGGCCGTATGATTTTATGCCCTTTATTATACAAAAAAGTACGTGGCTTTGGGAAGTGTGCAATAAGCTTCTTAAATAACACCAGAAAAATACCCTTTAAAATTATATTTTGAATGTAAAGAAAACGACAGATTTCCGTTGAAATTAACATACAAAAATTCTGTTCAACAATTTGATCCTCGAATCATCGAATAGGTTACTCTTATTAAGATTGATTATTTTCTATTATTGACTAAAATGTTACTGTATTATCAAAAACATCTACTAAACTCCTACTAAAATTTATCTGATCAAGAATCTTCATATAAACTTCTTGTCTAGCATCAGAAGCGTACATATAGTCTATGTGATTGTAAAACTCAACATAATTATTATCAAAAACATTTGGCAAATGATTTCTTAATATATCCACATCAATGGGGTCGGATAAACAATCATGACTGCTATAAAATATTGATATTGGAACTGTGATTTTACTTAAATCGTAGTCCGGTGCAGTAATATTCTTATATATCTGGTAATTTTTTTCACTGCCATGATCGTATCGACAGAAACGCTCCGATTGAACTAATTGTCCAAAATGCACAAATTGTAAAGTTGAAGAACCGGTCGGCATATGTCCAAATATAACGGGTAACAATTCCTCGTCGATCTTATAACTTTGACCACTGAACATGTAGATAAAGTTATCACATCTTATTGGTAACACACTGCATACTAAAACATTGAATTTATTAAAGAATTCAATACCCGGGGAATACGTATTGAAATTCGATAGTAAATACCCCAAAATAAAGTTGGCAGGTGAAAACATTCTGACCATCGGACTTTTGACGTTTCCCATCCAAGCTTCGGGCGCTAAAGCAAACATCATTTTAACTTTGTTATTGTACTCCGGTTTCAATGACGCCATCACGAAGAATGTCGTAGTGCCTTGCGAATGACCTACGTAGTACAAACTATCTTTACCAGACACTTTTAAAACGTAATCTATCATCGCAGGCAAATCGTAGAAACCGATTTCATCCCAAGTAAATTCCCAGAATCTTGATTCGTTTGGTAGGAGGTTGGTATGTGTTGATGCGTGCTTGTTCCCTCTCGCATTACCCATCCAAACATCGAAGCCTTCGTCCGCTAAAATATACGCTAGTGATTTGTTAACACCTTGGAGAACCCAGGTGTCTGAACTGTCCCAAATACCATGCATTAAAAAAACAACCGAGCTATTTGTGGTCTTGTCTTTGGTTCGTGGTATCCTGTGAATGTTTATATGGTAACCATCTTCGGTAATAACTTTGTGTTCTTCAAAAGGATATCCATATTTTATCACTAATTGACTTATATTCAAATGTGCGTCTTCAGGTATAGTATTTGTTAGATTTCCAAAAATGGTATCGATGAAACTAAACGCCGAAGCGGCGTCGATAATTACCATCAGTAATATAAACCAATAAATATACATTTTAGTTGACTGCTATATGGCCGAGATGCGTGTGAATAAATATTGTAATTGTACTCCAATATATTGAGGTGTCCTATATTGTTAACCCTGTATTTGCAACTATATTATGAATAATTATTTAAAAAAAATACTCTTCGGCAATAACCCCTCATGAAGTAGGCCTAATGTAAAAAATTACTGAGACTACCACATTTTTAATTAAGATTTTCAAAAATTGAATGTCACTTTTATTACAAACCATCAGCCCCTGCATTCGATAAAACAAAATTTATCAACGATCTCACGTGATTGCTTAGTCAACGATAGGGACAGAGCATGACAGCGCGAATCATCGTTGATCCTGTGACAATAACCTTACAGAATCACCCCACGGGTCACTTGATTCTTACACTTGGAAATGTCCTTCTAATTATTACACTCAAACGGGTTAAAATTCACCTTAATGTTATTATTAATGACAGTACCATTTAACTTGACACACATTGTAATGTGTAATGAGTGTGTATTAGTAATTATCTCTGCCTCATTGACAATATTCTAATGTATCGGTTTTCCCGCATGAATTAACTTATTAGCATACATTTTAAACATCTGAGTAATTAAAACATTTTTATCGATCGAAAAATACCTCATAAAAAATTAATAGGGAACATTTAACGCTCACTTTTACACAAAAAAGTAACAAATATATTGTTTATTTATTTTATTTCCAAAAAAACCTTACATGTTTTGCTTATTAATTAGTCGCCAAACTACTATTGCAGTTTGTAGGCGTGCACTCTTTCACAGTTTTGTTGGTTTTGTACGTACATTATTTACTTTATTACTTAACAATCACATGCATTATACCTATATTATTCTACTAAAGAAATAAACATAATATATCATTACTTTCTTAAGCAACTAGACTGCTTCTCTAATAAATTCTCTTTCACTTTTCTTTTTAAAGTTATTTTACATTTAATTTAATTTTCATTTAATAGCATAAATATATGGCGGCTGATTTTCCAATCTCTGGATACAACTTTTACTGTCAGTTTCTGAAAGCCAAATCAAAGTTAATCTATAATAAACTGTGTAATATGTTTGACCGCAATCTCACAATGGTAAGTGATGATGTATCCGAAGGTGGTAAGCACACAAAGCTTAGAAGGAACTGGCTCTCAAGTGCAGCTGTCGGAACACACTGATAGGTGCTTGGCGACAGATTTTCAACTTTATGGTGGTAGCCAGCCAGGTGCCACGGTGCTTTGGTTTCTTCCGAAAGCTCAAGCTCATTGTGGATTTCGAACCTCATCGCCTTAAAAATATAGCGAATCTCTTCAATATTAACTATTAGTTAAGTCTATAAAAAATCTGTTTCATTTTGAAATTAACACCCAGTTACAGTATTACCCAACTGATATGGCGCGTCGTGAATCTTCGTTCGCACAGAAATGAAAGTATGGCCCGAAGATTTACGAAAGAATGCTTAAAACTTACAATCAACCTTAGATCACTACTATAAGGTTCATAATACACTGCAACATGGCGGCAGCTGCCGACCAATAGCGTTTCCCGCGCCTTGAAAACGTATCTTCTGCGCAGGTACATCTGTAAGCCATATTAATTGGGTACTACTGTACCGATTATCACGCAATCGAAAACTTTCATCTTCCCCTTGGGGAACAAAAAACGTGATATTTACGAAAATATTCTTAATTCCAGCGGCGAGAAAATCCGTGAACTTATAGAAACACTCGAGCATAGAAAGCTGGAAGCGATACAGTTCACGTTCAAACAAGTGAGCAAGAACTTCACGGAGGTGTTCAAGAAACTAGTTCCCCACGGGAGGGGCAGTCTCATCATGCGGGTGGCTACTGATGACGGCGGGGTGGATGCTAGTTCTGATGTCAGTTGGTTTCTCTTATTCTCTTTGGATCCTCTTAGGTCAATTCAAACCATATGGGTGAAATGTAGATAATAAGTAAATACTACTCGTTGACAGATTTTCGAAAGCAGGTGATCAAAAGGGCTGTATTGTGATGATAAACCAGCCAAGTGCGAGTCGGACTCGCACCCTCCGTGTGCGAGTCCGTAAAATATTAAATAAATCAAAGTTGCTATGAAAAAAAAAGCCAAAAAAAGACGTTTCTTGTATGGGCGAACCCTTGAATTTTTAATTGTATTTCATTTTTATTATTTGTTGTTATAGCGGCAATAAAAATACATATTCTCTGAAAATGTCAGCTGTCTAGCTATTATCGTCCATGACATACAGCCCACTGACAGACGGACGGACAGCGGAGTCTTAGTAATAGGGTCCCGTTTGATACCCTTCGGGTACGGAACCCTAAAAGGGCTGCCATTTGGCATCACCATAATATATGATAATAAACTATAACGGCGTGTAGAGTTATAAGCTGGGCTCTACATGAGATCATTTACATTTTACATGAAAATGTGTTTGGTGGGATACAGATTTAACAGTTACTACTAGATTTTCGGTGAAGAAAACATTGTGAGAGAAACTCAACAAGCCAGAGAAACGTCAATCCGTACTGAGCCTACGAGGTGGACTATGATTTAATCACCCAACATTTTAGGAGTTTCCTGCTGTGGCAATTTATAAACGAATGCCCTAGCTTGTATAAAAAAAATACTTTGATTTCAGCGCGCAAATGCAGATCAATTCACGGGTGTTGGTATTAAAGTGTCGTTCACCGGTGGAGAAGGTGATATGAGGGAAATGAACCAACTGTCTGGTGGACAGAAGTCACTTGTCGCACTCGCGCTTATCTTCGCCATTCAGAAGTGTGACCCCGCCCCTTTCTACCTGTTCGACGAAATTGATCAGGTTTGTGGCTATTTTAACCTTCATGTCTATAGTGGTAAGGTTTACGTTCGGTTTTTAGTGTTCACTTTTAGTGGCTAGATAACGGGGCTTTACGCCATTTTCTTGTAATCTATCAATTTCAAACTGGTTAAGTATAGCCGTTTTTTGATTAGTATTTTTTTATAACTGCATTATGCAAATAATGCTTCATTGTAAATGGAACATTGAAATATTTTAATATACCTGGGTGACCGAGCTTTGCTCGAAAACTCGGAAAAACGGATTTTCCCAGAGATGAGACTTAGCTAGGTCGATTTATTTCATCGAAATCGTCAGAGCCGTTTTGAGGATCACAAAACATGTATATTGGTCGTTTAACCTATAACTAGTGACCATACGTCCCGCAGCAAGCGTATCGAAAGCTTTTTTCTCTAATCAATAAAACATGGATAAGTGACAAAATTATTGAAAATTTTTATTACCCAGACTAACATCAAGAAATCATGTAATAAGCTCTATTCCTACTGGAAAATAGACCTGATATTTTGAAACTGTTTTTTCATGCCGACAAATACGAAACAAATGCAAAGTGGTTACTAAGTCATGTATATGTAGCTAAACTATAATACTCACTATAATAAAATAATAATACTTATTATTAGTGTTTAAACTACTTAATAGTAGGTAAATTTCATTATTTTTTTAAATACAGAAATAAATTTTATATAACGGTTATATAACGTTAATATAATATGGCATGGTATGGTATGATATGGTATAACTCGCTTTGTTTGAGATCAAAAATTACTGTGTATCACTGTGATACACTGTGATACACAGTAATTTAAGAGTCAAAATCTGTGCACAATGGGGCACAAAAATGGGGCACAAACTTTTGAAACTGTTTCGCGCGGACAGGGAACTCGCATAAGGCTGCATGTCCACCAGAGATGTGTAGCGAGGGATATGTTTAGCTGACAAATAGGATAGCTTCATTTTCACGTTAAAAATCTAATGCCAGCCTAACTAAATCGATCTTGCGACATTATGGTAGGTAAAAAAGTTACACGCTTGGTTTTTATACGGATGGAGGGACTTGCGTTATCTATTTAGATATGCCTGTGCTGTGTATAAAGTATGTCCCAGGATATTAATTTATTTGTATTAACTTTTAGGCCCTCGACGCACAACATCGTAAAGCGATAGCAAACATGATCCACGAGCTATCGACATCGGCTCAGTTCATCACGACTACTTTCAGACCAGAGTTACTGGAACATGCCCACAAGTTCTACGGAGTCAAGTTCAGGAACAAAGTGTCCCACGTGGAGTGTGTCACTCAAGAGGAAGCTAGAGACTTTGTTGAGGATAGTGCTACCCATGCCTAATGTGATAAACTCACAAATGGATACGTTTTTTTATAAATTTAATTTAAATTGTTGATTATTGTAATGAAATTCCATTATAAAATAGTTATGTATGCAACTGTTGTATAATAAGGGGTATTAAAACACGAATGTGGGTTTATATTGTAGTTTTTAATAGTATATACATGATAGTAATAGTATTACATGAGGGTTTTAATACCTAATTATGTACAGTTGCATACAAGACTGTATGTACACCCTTGATCATTTTTGTAAACGACAAAGTAATAATTTTTTCGAATAACCTCTTTAAGTTTTTTTTATTACGGCGCTGTGATAAGTGAAACGCGCCTGCATGAAAATTATATTTAAATACACGACTACTGGGCCTTAGTAGTTTCAATAATTTACGGACCGGTATCGGTAAAGATTTATTAAAATTAAGACTCTTATATCTTTACTACCTCAAAGCTTTGCATAGCAGACCCTCCCATATGGAAGTAGCTAACACAGGTAAAATTAGCTTACGAAATGATCTATATGCCCAGTTTGGCAATAAAAAAACCTACCATTGGTATGCAAAACGATTCTTTTTTGTTCATTGAAACCGGGCATTAATGAACTGATTTAAACGTGTATGGTTTAAGCCTTATGTCATCCCATCCCGGATAAAATGCCAATATGTAAAAAAATATGATCTAACATTTTGAACTTTTCAGTTGTATCAGCAGCCGTGTAATTATAAATTTTTTTTTTGTATAAATTCTCGTTTTTTTCCCGTATTCTAGAATTTTTTGCCGAGATTAAAACAATTGAATTTGGAATATTCGACGATGATATTAAGTTTATTTTCGATTAACACGGTCATTGGGAACATTGTTTAATTCAAAAATTAATTATAATAGACTCTTCTATTTGACATTTCTTAGTTTAAATTTCAATTTAATTTAATAATAAGACCAAAAGAACACAAATAACTTAAGAGTTGAAATTTCACATGTATTGTATAATCCAACAGGATTGGATTATCTTTGTACGTACGCATATAAGTGACCTTTTTTATGAACTTACTTAGTTCAGTTAGTATTTTTCATATGTTGTTGACATCTTGGATATTTAAATATATAATTGTAAGAAAACGAAGATCTAAATCTTTAGAAATACTCTGTTTCAATCTGAATGTTATTAAATTTGTCGACATAATTAAATAAGCTCAATATATTCAAATCAGTCTATGCAAAGAGCGAATTCTACGATAAGACAATTATTTGTTTGGGTAAAAAAAAATATAATTTGTCTAACGATTAATATCTTTGAATAAACTTAATAAACAAGAATAACATGTTTTCATTTAATATTTAAGAAAAAAACTATTTTTCTCATCACTAGTTTCTTTGTTAGCTTTAAGGCCATAAGTGGGGCTTAGAAATAAACGGAACCTTTTTTGGAAATCTAAATATTTTTATTATTTTGTTTACCTAACATAATTTGAGAAGTAAAATTAGTAGGTGAGAGGTGAACTTAATGTACCAGTAGTATCAGATCACAAAGCTTGATTGCATTTAAATATTTTTGACCATTGCCACTCGAAAACGGGCATTTGTTTAACTGATAAAAGAAAAACGCGTATTCACTGAATGAGAAAAAACATTTTGAATTGGATACCCAAATAGAATAACATTGCCTACAGTAGTACCCAACTGATATGGCACGTCGTGAATCTTTTTCGCACAGAAAAGAAAGTATGACCCGAAGATTAACGAAAGAATGCTTAAAACTTACAATCAACATTAGATCACTACTATAAGGTTCATAATACACTGCAGCTGTTAGTTCCGTCTCACTCACAAGTCACGCCCCTCCGCACGGCGCGCGCTAACATGGCGGCAGCTGCCGACCAATAGCGTTTCCCGCGCTTTGAAAATGTATCTGCGCAGGTACATCGGTAAGCCATATTAGTTGGGTACTACTGTAAAGGTCGGTTAACTAAAGCTGGCACGTTCAACACATGTACACGCGCTTGTGTAATGTCTGTGAATAAGCGCGCGGCGTCAGCTCGCACTGCATGCGCATCATGACAACACTGTCCGTCTCTCTCGCGCGCCACCAAGCTTATGAGTATGAAGGAGACAGTTGTTTTGCTTTTGCTCATAAATATAGTGGTATTTTTTTGCATTCGTCAGAATTAACTGACTGATTCAGCAAATGCAACCTTCCGAAGAGTATTAGAGTCAGACTTTTCATAAGTGCCTGCGAAGGTCTATTTGAATAAACGATTTTGAATTTTGATTAGAAGTAATAATGTGATAAAACATCCTGTATCCTGAAATTACTGACTAGTTGCGGAATCGGATTGCTCGGGAGATTTTTGAGATGTTGATATCTAGATTTCTCAATAAGCCAAATTTCAAGACTCTACGTTACTTAGTTTTCGAGGAAAAGTTTAGGTAATAATGCTGAAGGTGAAAAATAACAAACTCATTATAGAAACATTCGTTTATTTACAAACACATTATTTGTTGAGAGAATCACGCGTATTGTCTTTATCGTAAATATTACTATTGCTTTCAAAGCCTTATACTAGGTACATAACCATAGGGAACAATTTACTGCTGGAAATAAAAATAATAAAAAAACAAGTTTTGAGATGTTTCTTTTTTCATGAACACTAAATATATTCTCGAATATAAGTACACAAAAAATACTGATTTACTTATGAAATCAAAGACGTCATCGTGTGATAGAAAGATAGACATGAAAAAAAAGTAAATTTTATGTAAAGTAAAGGAAAGTTCATGAAAATCGGTCTAGCCCTTCTTGAGTTATAACTGGTGTAACTAACACGACTTTGTTTTATACCTAGTTTTGCAAACTAATGCAAAAGTGTTACTTTTCTATATATTATCTCTTTTTGTATTATAGAACTAATATAATTTTGGTGTCAATTAATTAGTCTGATAACCAATTACACTTAAGTTTTTGCTTTCATAAAAATCTGATTCGAAATTACACAACAAATATTATTAGTGATCATATTTTTTAACAATATAGAAAATAATATGAAATACTTATTATTGGCAGATATAAAAACAGTGGCGTCCTGAATAAATATTATTGCTAACACTGGTAATTCTGTGATATTACAGTACATTAATATTGATATGTATAAAGAATAAATAATTACTTTATAGAAGTACCGAGATTTTATTGTTAAAACTCTTATTATTTAAATGAACGGTAACGTAACTGCATTAACATTTATACTATTAAACTTTGTTAAACTCATGAAGTAACGTTGGGTCTTCTACATATTGTAAGTACATTAAACTTTCATAAGTTTAAAAACAACATTTACATAGAGTACAATATAAACAGAGATACTCTATTTCACGAAGTCAATTTGTCGCAACACACGCGAATAGTTTTTAAGTGCTTGGGACCAATCACAACTGGGTTAAACGGACCTCGTGAAATAGAACAACTGTTAAGCCGGCTTTTCACTATGGGATATAATATAAATTACATCTTGAGATATAATATTTTATCGCTCTTCATACATTTTTGTATATCCCAAACTATAAATATTTTTTCGACAAAATGTATGACGAGCTATAAAATATTATATCCCATATTGAAAAGCCAGCTTTAGCATTTTATACCGCTAAAAAGTTATAAAAATCTACATAAGAGACAGACAAACATGTAACGCTTTTTACACATAATTCAAAGGCACACTGTCATATAATACTTGGATACAATGAATTTTTATTATAATAATTTTCATTGAATTTCAAATGATTTTGAACTAGTTGCGCCTGCAATTTAAATCTAGATTTAAACAATTTTTATGTTAACATATGGGAGAGTATCTTTAGTCGAAATATAGATTTAATTTGCTGGCGCAGGCCCTAATATAGATAAAAATAAAGTCATAGCCAATCATAAAAAAGCAATCTGTGCGTGGTGAATCTGTTCTCATAAACTATCAATCGCACTTCTATTGCAGTCAAAGTGTAATATACCGTAATATCTAACTATAAAATTTCATTGCCGTTTTCAATAACCAACAGAAAGTCATACAAAAGTCTTGCCTTGATTCTTAATTATTATTAATTCTGGCAATATGTGTGATACGCGACTGGTTGATATAAACCGCAGCAGGGACTGTCTCAGTTAGTACGCCTATAGCTATTATTTAGATAAATTTTGGTGAATCGGAACTGTTAGGTACTGAAATTTTATATTAGATATTTTACTCAATTATCTATTACAGACTAAAATAATACATTTCCTAACAAATAATATCGAATATTTCAATTCAAAGTTACTGAAAACGGCGGTCAATAAATCAAATAAATTCGCGATAACACATTCACACAAATATTTAAAAACTTTAATAAACCTTTAATACTAAATGCAGACTTATATCAATCTAAAAAGGGAAGATTGTTTATTAAAATACACGCGAAAAATACTATACAATTCGCTATAACCTTCTCAGAGGTACAGCGTATGGGGAGTTCCAGTCCCTCTCGAATACATCTTGTAGTTCTTTTCTGATGTCACTTATGTTCTGGAAGTTTCTAGAATGTTCGTCGTGGTTGAAAACGAAGGCTACGCCCGCTGTGTCTATGAAATAGTCGCCTGACCAATTGGAAGTGCCGATATATGCTGTCCTGTCCGTCACCATGTATTTATTGTGGTTGACGCGAGCGTATGGAATCTTCTTTTGTTCTGGAGTTGACGGGACTATAAAGCGTTTCTGTAAAATTATTGCATAAGTTTATTTCAGATTCTCTGGCATAAAAAAAAACAGTTGCTATTGGTGCATAGCCGAAATTTTTTACGATTATTAGTAAAAAGAGATGGAGAACCAAAATTCGCTAACTGGCAAAAAAACGGTTTTATACGAGACAATGATATGATATAAATATTTTCTACATTCTTCGGCCATATACTCCACATAATGTGACATTTCTTACACTCGGGCTATTTGATCCCAAGGCTGCTGAGCCTTGATATTTAGGTCAAAAATATAATAGTACATTATGATACATGTGTGCAAAGTTGGTAATTACAGACGAGGCGATATTAAGCACACGCGTATCATACGACGTTTTTTAACAGACTAGTGAGGTAAAAAACAGATTTGTATTTTTTAAGTAGATTTTTTGATATTAGACGATGAGAACGTCAACAAACATAGCGCGCAAGTTTTTTTTTTACAGCGATTCGCTGTCACACTGTTTTACCCGTATGGTTTGTCTACGCACATATCAATTGCATTGAAGTACAAACTTAACATAATCGGGATTATACCTATCATAAAACTGTGCGGTAATGTAAAGTAAAAAGCACTCGTGCGTAATAAGCTAGATTATGATACTAAAAACGGTGCAATAAATGTCACTTTACGAGCAAGTGTGTTGAAAAATATAATATTTTTATTTATAATACATACAACTTGTATATCAACCCTTGGATAACTGTGCGAGATGGCGGCGAGTGACCTCAGGTAGTAGTCGTCGGCGGGCTCCGAGTGCTCCCACCAGCTGATCAACATCTTCACGCGCACTTTGTTCTCGAGCGCCGCGCGCCGGATCGCATCGTCGATCTTAGGCCAGTACCTATAATAAATACCTTGTTAAGAGCACTCAAGTCGCCATACTTTTCATACAAAACCTCTGTACTTATTATGGCGTTGTTAAACATTTTTCGTTAGATGTTTTAAACAAATTAGTATCTTGTGCACTATATCTAACCGTGTATCTAGGCGAAAATAGAAAAAACGTGTGAAACAAATTCAGTAAAAGCCTTCAAAAAACAGCGTTTTTGCTCAAATTTTACCTGAACTTTGGCCATATTTAATGTACCTATAAATTTTAAATGTAAAGAAAACATTTAGATACCAGGCTCGCAAATGTATTCGAGATTTTAAATATCTAACTTTTTTTCACAAACTTGTAAGATTTTTTCACAAGAAGTATACGCCTGAAACAAGTTTTTTGATATGCGAAATCATGAATGACGACCTAGCGAAGCGGCCGCGAGTGATCAGCGGAATTTACCGACTGATAACCGACGGCTCTGATCCTGTCTCTCTTTTTTCGCAGTCAAACATTACGTTGGATGAAACAACAAGCTTTTAGACTATGCTTGCGTTGAAGTTGCGCCGGCCACAGAGGGCCGCCTTAAAGGAAACTACTTAATCCGATATAAAAACCAAACGCAATAGTATAAGTACACAACAGCATACATAATAATAGTACTTAGGTAATCAAACACGCTAGACAAATTAAATGCCTAACTGTTATGAAATGTTTTTCATATCCAAATTGTTTTATTGAACTAAATATTACGTCGTTTTTATTATATCTAGTGTTTATCAATTATTGTGATAGAACAAGTCAGACCATGAAATTATTTAATTTCGATGTGTACATTGATAGCCATTTCTTGATAGTATGATTTTCCACACTTTTATTATAAGCAGTTTCTTTTGCTATCAACGCAAATAATTTTAACTTTGTTTCTCCTTATTTCAAGTATCAATATGTGCTGACAGGTATGAGTTAGCACATTTTATACTAGAAGCAAGTGTATACTCACTGTTGGCGCTAATTATTAAAACTATTTCATGCAACAAACAAGTTTTCACTAGCTGCCGATAGATGGCGTTGTAATTTATTATTGTATTCAGCCTAATGTCATTTTACTTTTTAATTATTTTTTTTAATCACATAATTTATACACTTTTGGAGGGAAATACAATTGACTTTTTTTCACATGATCAAGTCGTATTATTTCACATTAAGAAATATTCACACTAAAGAAGATTTACCATAAAATCTATCTGAAGAGCATTAAAAAACAGTAACATCGTTTGGTCCTTCGAGCCGGATAACATCGTTTGGCCTATCGAGCCGTATAACATCGTTTGGTGTCGAGCCATATATCATCAGAACCAGAATTCTACGGGACCGGGACCCACTCCATCGTCTTCGGGACATTACTGAATCAAGCCTTCACCACACACGAAGAAGCTGAAGCAGGCCGAAGAGGATACAACATCAAAAGGAGTGGTCGAGTCTGGGCTATCCATCCATCCTATCCCTCATCCTAATATTCAATTTGCGTTAATATCGTGTTGTAATTCCAGTTGTAATACGCGTGAGTTATCGGATTTCAACTATCGACATTTTGCGGACTTCGACTTCAACAACACTCCACATTACGCGTGAGTACTCTTGTTTTTCATAATCCCCAAAATGAGTGAGTCTAAAATTACAGATTTAGTCAAAAAGAGAGGTGTTATCAAAGGAAGGCTAACATTATTTGAAAAGTACATAAAAAAGTTTAGTTTACCAATAAGCGAACAGCAGTCAGTTGAATTGAATTTACGTTTGGAAACTAGTTCAAATCTGTTAGACAAATATAATGAAATACAAACTTGCATAGAAAATGAAGTAGATGATTCTGAACTTTTAAAACAGCTTGAAGAGAGAGAATCTTTTGAGGATCAGTTTTATAGAGTAGTAGCTTCAGCAAAGGTCATGCTGCAGAAGGATTTTCACAGCAGTTCCATGTGTAATACAAACTCTGATAACAAATTAATTGGCATTAAATTACCCAACATAAAAATACCTACCTTTGACGGCACGTATGATCATTGGTTAGAGTTTAAAAACTCATATATTACTATGATACACGAACGTAATGATTTAAACGCTATTCAAAAATTCCATTATTTAAAATCTTCCTTGATTGGGGTCGCGTTACAAGTCATAAGTGCCCTTGAGTTCACCGCTACCAACTACTCTCACGCATGGGAGCTTCTCGAAAATAGATTCAATAATCATCGTCTGTTGATACACAACCACGTAAAAGCTTTATTTTCAATTCCTTCTTTATATAAGGAATCTGCTTCACAGATAAGAAAGCTAATTGATACGATCCTAAGGAACTTACGTGCGCTCAATACATTAGGTGAGCCAACAGACTCGTGGGATACTTTAGTTATATTTATGGTAGTTTCAAAGCTAGATCAGTCTACCGAAAGAGCGTGGGAACAGTTTAAGAGTTCATTAAAATATAGTTCGCAAAGTGAGTCCAAGTCAGCCCTGAAATTAAATGATTTACTTGATTTTCTAAAGGACAGGGCCGACATGTTAGAGATGATTCAAGTTAGCCATAACAAACATACACACGATACTAGGCATAGCGATTGTAAGAAACAGTCGAGCAATAGCTATAGCCATATGTCCACACGCACTAGTAGCGGTCCCGCGGCGGCCGGCGCCGATGCAGGCTACGCAGGTAAGCGCGCTCGTGTGTGTGCAATGTGTAGTGCTGATCATGCGCTATACTCATGTTCAAGTTTCCTTAACTTACCCGTTCATGATAGGATTAAGTTAATAGACACAAAGAAACTTTGTAGCAATTGCCTACGCATGAGTCACACGGTGACAGAATGCAAGCTCGGACCGTGTAGACTTTGTGGTAGGAAACATAATAGTCTCATTCATATCGAGAGTAGTGAAGACGGTGCATTACAGGTTGCCGGTGCGGTGTCACAATCACAGCCGGTTAACACTAACGTCCCCACTAGCTCTACCATATTTCATGCCACATCCATTAATAATTTTAATTCACAAATAAATAAAGGCGAACGGTCATTATTGCCTGCAGTTTTATTATCCACAGCGTTAGTGGACGTTGCAGACGTTAACAATAAATATCATACCGCACGCGTACTTCTTGACAATGGAAGTCAACATTGTTTCATTACCAAATCTTTATGCCAAAAATTAAACGTACAATTATTACAGTCCGCTTATCACGTTACAGGAGTAGGTAATTCAGTCACACAATCTACCCACCTATGTAAAATACAGTTACAGTCAAAAACGAACAATTATCACACACAAATTGATTGTTTAGTTTTGCCGTTCATTACTAGTAACCAACCACAGTTTGCTATCGATATAAATAACATGGACATTCCGGAAAATATTCAACTCGCGGATCCTACCTTTTGCTCGCCATCGGATATCGATATACTGATAGGCGCGGATAAGTTCTGGGACTTGATAACTCATGGTAAATTTAGGTTGATAAACGGGCCTTATTTACAAAATACACAGTTGGGTTGGATAATTTCTGGACCATTGCATAATAAAACATTACGAAATAATCGGTCTAATCAAGTTCAGTGCAATTACTCACAAACTTTAGATACACAGCTAAAGTTATTCTGGGAACTCGGAAGAAATCCCTTATGTAGGTAATATTCTCAGTGCCGACGAGCGTGCATGTGAGAATATCTTCATTGAGACTACTAAACGCACTGAACAGGGTAGATTTTGCGTGAAAATACCGTTCAAAGAACCAGCTGATGTACTCGGCGATAGCTACAAATCAGCTGAGAAGCGCCTACTTTCACTTGAACGTAAATTTCATAGGTTACCCGAATTTAAACAGAAATATTCGGAATTCATGCGTGAATATAAGAGCTTAGGACACATGAGTCGCACAGATACATATGGGTCTCCTCATTATTTTTTACCGCATCATGGTGTTATTAATGAAAATAGCACCACAACTAAATTACGCACAGTATTTGATGCAAGCGCAGTGACGTCATCAGGCAAATCATTAAACGATATACAATTTATTGGTCCACCACTTCAAAACGACATTTTCTCAATATTATTACGATTTAGGCAACATAAATATGTAGCATGTGCTGACGTCGAGAAAATGTTTCGTCAAATTTTGATACAGCCAGAACAGCGTGACTTACAGTTAGTATTGTGGTGAGAACATCCGTCGGAACCAATAAGTATATATCGCCTTAACACCGTGACGTATGGCACAGCGTCTGCACCGTATCTTAGTATAAGATGTCTTAATCAAATTGCGCTTGAATGTGATGATGAAATCGTTTCCAGGGTGATTAAGGATGACTTTTTTGTAGACGATTTAATCACTGGAAATGATGATTTGTCTATTTTACATGAAACATGCCATAAAATAGCCAATGTTTTACAGTCCTACTGTTTTCCACTGCGCAAGTGGAAATTTAACACAGAGGCTGCCGTTGATAGTTCATCCCAATGATATTATAATAAAAAGAGGAGTTCATCCAAAGAACTTGCATTAGGTGATCACTGCCAAAACAAAACCTTAGGCTTAGGTTGGTTAAACAACAATGATGAATTATACTTTAGTACTAAGATTAGTCAAACAAATCATCCATTCACAAAAAGAGGAATTTTGGTAGCCCCTGCGGTCATAAAGGCAAAAATATTAATTCAAAAATTATGGTTATGCAAAATAGATTGGGACGACCCTATTCCCAATGACATTGCACAACAATGGGAAACCTTCATAAATACATTAAAATATTTACATAGTATAAGGATTCCGCGTTACGTTATGAACGATCACAAGCAATATATCGAATTACATATCATTACAGACGCATCGCAGAGCGCCTACGGGGCGTGCGCTTATATTCGAACCTATTCTGACGACTCACAAGTTACAATCAAATTATTATGTGCGAAAAGTAAAGTCGCGCCCATTAAACCTGTCAGCATTCCGCGTCTTGAACTTTGTGGTGCGTTGATAGGTGCAAGATTATACAGAAAGATAGTTCAGTCACTTCGATTGCAACTAAATAAAATATATTTTTGGACAGACTCTACTATTGTTCTTGGCTGGCTCCGAATGCCGCCTCATACATTAAAAACATTCGTTCAGAATAGGGTTGTAGAAATCAATGAAATCACAAGTAATGCAATATGGTCGCACATAGGGAGCAAAGACAATCCAGCTGACCTAGTCTCGCGCGGTCTCAGTTTAGACGCACTCAGCGACTGCACCCTGTGGTGGAACGGACCACCATTTTTACAAACCTCAAATCGGTCATGCCAAAACGCATCTAGTAATGATAGCATACCATTATCAGACTTGCCAGAACTCAAATCACAGAGTACAAGTATGGCTTGTAATACTCAAAAGTTTTTCGACTTTGAACGATTCTCGTCATTCAATCGTATGTTACGTACCGGTGCCTACATGTTGCGATTTATTAAGAACTTACGCACACAAAAGCAAGATCGTGCAACAGGGCCGTTATCAGTAGACGAATTGAATGCGTCGTCGCATATGTTGACCCGTTTTGTTCAGATGGAATCTTTTCCTAATGAATATCATACTTTAAAACATCGATTACATTTAAAAACATCTTGTGCTAGGTATTTCTAAACTTAATATATTTTTAGATAGCAATGATATTATCAGAGTGGGTGGACGCCTAAGTAATTCACCTGACTTTGCTTACAATAAAAAGCACCCAGTATTGCTAAGTAGTAAACATTATTTTACATGGCTTCTGTTTCAACAGCAACATAAACAGCTACTTCACGCTGGTCCCCAGCTACTTTTATCTACCATACGCGAGAGTTGGTGGCCACTGGGTGGTAGAAATCTGGCACGTAAGGTTGTACACCAATGTGTGAGATGCACACGAATAAAAGGCAAAACGTTAACGCCAATCATGGGAAACTTACCATCTTCACGCATAGAGCCTGGTTTTCCATTCATTCGATGTGGAGTAGACTATGCCGGACCCATGTTCATACTAAGTCGCAAAGGTAGAGGAGCAAAACTTGAAAAATGCTACATTTGCTTATTTGTATGTTTTACAACTCGTGCCATACACTTGGAACTTGTTGGTAGCCTTTCCACACAAGACTACTTACTTGCTCTCAAAAGATTCATCTCTCGTCGAGGTAAACCACATCAAATCTTTTCAGATAATGGTAAAAACTTTGTAGGAGCGATGAAAGAACTTGCCTTATCATTTTCAAACAATTCACAGGAAATTATCGACTTTGCTTCCAATGATAACATTGAATTTCACTTTATACCACCTTACGCACCTCATTTTGGTGGATTATGGGAAGCAGGGGTAAAGTCCTGCAAAAATCACTTAAAACGAGTCATGGGGAACGCTAATTTAACGTACGAGGAATTCAGCACGGTCTTGACGCAAATTGAAGCCGTCCTGAACTCCCGGCCAATATCACCAATGTCAACAGATCCGCATGACCTTCTTCCACTCAGCCCAGCTCACTTCCTGATCGGTCGACCACTCACATCACCAGCTTGTGCCGATCTCACAATGGCACCAAGTAATCGTCTGGCACGCTTCGAGAAGGTGGAGCAAATGAGACAGCTGTTTTGGAAGCGCTGGTCTCGTGAATACATATCCGAGCTCCAGTCCCGAACTAAATGGAAGACGCATAATCAAGACATAGAACCGAATACACTCGTAGTCATAAAGGAGGATCATTTACCACCTTTGAAATGGCGCTTGGGCAGAATTTTGAAGGTATTCGCAGGAAAAGATGACGTCTCAAGAGTAGCGATCATTCAAACAGCTACAGGGCCTGTTCATCGAGCTTTTTCCAAGATCTGCCCACTCCCACTGCAGCCAGCGGTGGATAGCAGCAACACTGACGCCTAAGAAGTGGATTCCCTGTCACACTCCTAAATGAAGCTATTGGAAGTTGGTACTTCCAAGGCGGCCGGCATGTTGGCGCTAATTATTAAAACTATTTCATGCAACAAACGAGTTTTCACTAGCTGCCGATAGATGGCGTTGTAATTTATTATTGTATTCAGCCTAATGTCATTTTACTTTTTAATTATTTTTTTTAATCACATAATTTATACACTTTTGGAGGGAAATACAATTGACTTTTTTTCACATGATCAAGTCGTATTATTTCACATTAAGAAATATTCACACTAAAGAAGATTTACCATAAAATCTATCTGAAGAGCATTAAAAAGCAGTAACACTCACACTAATTTAGGTAGATATATAAAGGCGGCTTCGTAATTCATCACTGAGATGTATACAAATTCTTCTGCCGCCTGTATTATTGATACAATGGCGTCGTCGTCGTGAGTTCGACCGACGGGGTTGAACGGCGGCGGTGAACTCTGTAAAAAATCAAAGTTCATTTTAACTGAAAGAAACCTGAAAGTATATGCTGAAATTATAACAATATCAAGTTTTAATGTTAGTTGACGTTTAAAAACATTTTATTTTTGTTACAATACTTTAAAGGACACCAGTTTCAGAGCTCCTAAATTATTTATTTGAACAGGTAGATGTGGTAAAACTTTTGTAACGTTTGTTTCTAGCCCGAGGGCAGGGTTGCGAACATTTCTCGCTCATCTGGTTATCCCTGACAGTACGTGAGACTGCCTCCAAGTACTTCGCTTATGATGAATATTTTAATTATAATTTTATGAAAATATCTAATAGCCTAGTCTTAAAAACTTTTGGTCCGTTAAAATTTATCCAAGGTGACAGCTTGGACTCTCCATACAATGCGGTTCCATATAAGGCGGGTGTCATGATTTACTGACTGCTTCATGATATTAAGTACTCTACGCGAGTACCCGGAGCAAAACCTAGTACTTAGTTATTATTATAAAATTACGATCCAACCCTAAAAATAAAGAATATAACCTTTTGACATGCAACCCTATTATTTTAATGCCATAAAGTATATATTTGATTGATGCTGCTGTATACATCCAAGAAACTAAAGGTTAATAAGGTATAATATCAAAGGTCGAAATATACATTTGAGTAACGACAGGCTGTAGCGTATGCAAACGACGACGTTTATAAGAATATCAGATTCTTAATGGTGAAGCCATAAAACACTCCGTAACCTTGGCCTAGCTAGCCCATCCCACAAACCTACCAGGCTAGGTAAGAACCTTCATGCGTACACGGAAAATGAATACATCGATCTTATTATGAAATTTCTAGTGAAACAATAACATTAATTTTCATACTTAGTTTGTTGTAAAATCTCTGCCTACCTTTTCGGAAATGAAGAGCGCAAGCACCTCAGAAAGGGTGCAATTTTTTTTTCCGATTAGAATGTAAATATTATGTATGAATCTAAGCTTCTTTTGAAAAGAGTAATTGCTGAGTTTATTGCCGGCTCTTCTCAGCAAATGCAACCTTCCGAACCGGTATTAGAGTCAGACTTTTCATAAGTGCCTGCGAAGGTCTTTTTGAATAAATGATTTTGAATTTTCATGACGTGGGCGAAAATGGTAAGCGTACAATGTATAAAGGCAATATTAGGTGCTTTACAATGTTTTTCTTCACCGAACATTCAAGCTCATTGAAGTATTTGAACCCACGACCTAAATCATAACTACCACTTAGCTATCATCGCCACTTCGGAGGGCTACCGCGTAAGAAAATGGTAATGATCTTCATTGAGCTGGGCTTCATTGAAATCCTATATCTGCCCCCCTAGACAAAGTACTTTTCGTTGCGTTTGCCCGAATAGAAACGCTACAAAATGTATGAGATTGACATATTATTTGCGCAAACGTACTTTGTCTAGGGGTACTGGAGTTGTATAACAATGTGTTCATCGGAGGAGTCAATAGATAGGTTTCTTAACTCGTTTCACATCTACCATAAATATAATAGAATTACAGACACTGAAAGCATAGTTCAATGAAGTTTATTACCATTGACTTACGCGCTGGCCCTGCCGGTAAGGATGATCCCTTAACCGATTCAGAGCGACAAGAAAAAGTCGTTCTTAAATGTACCAAGATTAAGACAAATCTACGTGCAGTAGTTTTGAAAGAATGGTTTGTTAATGGTCTTTAGATTAACACTGGTACATACGAATATATTCTACTATTCAAGTAAATCAACATATAATATCTAAATATATAAAAATTAACGCCACTTTTCGTTGTAATTTTATAACTCAAGAACGGGCTCACCTATCCAAATCAAATGTTTAGGATTTGTTCGGACTATTTAGTAGATGGGTTATGAGAAGTTTGCACAAAATCGGTCGAGCGGTTCTTCATTTATCACATTTTTTGTTACAAATGAATTCAATAAATGGCGGATCATTTTTGGATGGTTTAGATAGAGTAGGGTAGAGCAGGGTAGGGTAGGGTAGCACCACAGGGTAGGGTAGCACCACGCGAACGAAGACGCGCCGGGCTAGTTTGACTATAAATTAATTAAATGATTCAGAGTAAAATTTTGAGAAGTGAAGGACAACGTAAAAAGAAACTAAAACGGTAGAGTATCATTTTACAAAGTGCATTATTTAAGTACTCAGCCGAATTTACTGATCTCGTTTTTCTGCAGAACATTTAATGGTTAGTCTAGTGATAACAACAATGGGTAACAATAAACATAGCAGCCTACATGTTTATGGTAAGTTTCCACTTTCCGTGAAGAAAGCGCGATACTATCGCTAGAAAATATCGAGGACGATACGCTTTGTGACATACTTTGTTGTTCCACATCACATGCACGTGGTAGGCGAGTGCATTGTACTCTTTGCGATGTAAGTGCATTTAAGTACACCATTTTGCAAACATATTATACATTAAAAAGTGAGTGACGGGCACTTTAAAATCTTCTAGAACCATATTTTAAAAAACCTTACAAGGTTCCAACCCTTTGGCTCACTATGGGATGAGCGTCCCATAACTATATATGAAAATAAATTAAATTATTAAAAGAAACAAAAAACCCGACTGCGTAAAACATAAATTAACTGAAAAGAGAAAAACAAGCTCTTAAATCTATAGAATTTTGAATATAACTTGAATTTTATAAGGTATTGCAATCGGGGACAACCAATAACCTAAGTATGTATTTTTTTGTAATATTTGTTTATCCCCGACTGCAATACCTTATAAAAATTCAAGTTATATTCAAAATTCTATAGATTTAAGAGCTTGTTTTTCTCTTTTCAGTTAATTTATGTTTTACGCAGTCGGGTTTTTTGTTTCTTTTAATAATTTAATTTATTTCAGACTTTTTAGTTTTATACAGAATGAAATGTATGTATTAGTAAGTAAATGAGCGGTACGGTAAAGTAACACTAACAACCGTCGCAACTCTGTGTGTTACGTACGGTAAGCGCTCAGTACCTACTGTCCTTGCTCTAAACGTGGTTTTTCGCTGTTTACGTCAAAATGGTAGCATAAAAGTATTACAATATATACATATATGGAATGGTTTATTTACAAGCTTTCATTTGATACCCATATTGTTATAATATCGAAACTTTTATTTTTAATACCCCCCCTATTTTTTTATTCTTAGGCGCTATATAAAAATAATGTACCCTATGACACTCCCCCAGTCAAGACGAATCTAACGACACCTCATATGCTTAAATCCATCAAGCCGTTTAGGCTGCAGAGCGGCACAAAGAAATAGACATACATACATACATACATACATACATACATATATACATACACTCGAAAAACATAACCCTCCTTCCGGGTCAGTCGGGTAAAAATCAGGAACTGCTACCTATTCAGGTTATTAATGAATAAAAGCAGCGTCAATCCCAAAAACAAAAATTTTCAGGTTAGTTTATTAGTCAGAATGAACATTTACAAGTAATATTAATTACCTGTCGTAGAGCGGTAGTTAAAAAGACATTTACACGCAAAAGAAAACAGTTCGTAGCTTAAAGACCAAGTGAAATAACACATTGTAACCTTCTGTAAGCTAAGGCCTTGACCGTAGAAGCCATTAGCTTCATTCTTGTGCTTGTGACACTATTATATTTCCCTTTCTTCTATAAACAGTTTTTGATATTTTCGGTCTAGATTTTTAATAATACACAGTAAGACTCTCCCATACAACGGAAAATCATTTGGAGTAAGGATTACCTAGGTGTAGATATCTAAAACTGATTAAGTAAAAAAGCTAGGAGTGCTCAACAGAGCGAGGCAGTACTTCACATCGGGGCAAAGGCTACAACTTTATAAGTCACAAGTCCGGCCTCATATGGAGTACTGCTGTCACCTATGGGCGGGAGCACCTGGATACCAGCTTGGGCCTTTAGACTCGGTTCAACGACGTGCCATCAGAATTGTTGACGATCCCGTGCTCACAAGCGGTTTAGAGCCCCTTAGTCTAAGGAGAGACTTTGCCTCCTTATGTGTGTTCTACCGCTTGTACAACGGAGAGTGTTCTAAAGAATTGTTCGACTTGTTGCCCACTGCTACCTTCTACCATCGCAACTCTCGCCATCGACGGGGAGTCCATCCTCACATATTGGAACCAGAATTGTTTCGAACTGTGCGGGCCCAAAGGAGCTTTCTTCCGCGGACGCTCAGATTGTGGAATGAGCTCCCTGCCGTGGTTTTCCCAATGGAGTACAGCATGGGGTTCTTCAAAAAGGGCGTGAAGAGATTTCTTCAGGGTCGGCAACGCGCGAGTAATGCCCCTGGTGTTGCAAGCGTCCATAGGCTACGGTAACTGCTTACCATCAGGCAGGCCGTATGCTTGTTTGCCAACTTAGTGGTATAAAAAAAAAAAAAAAAAAAAAGTATATTTTGAGGTTTGTTATTTTTTTATATTTAAACACTGATTCCGGCCCGCGTTCTCGAGGGACCTATTGTTTTCCCGGGATCAATTCTATCTGTGCCAAATTTCATACAAATCGTTTAGCCGCGAGATTAAGCCACAAACATCTAAACATACAAACTTTAGCATTTATAATATTAGTGAAATAAGATAAGTATAAAAGTTGGTGCTATATTAAAATTTATATACAACGTGTCCCAAAATTCAACGATAAACGACGCTTTGATCCGCCAAGTCAAGAACACACGATGTAGTAATTGACCCAAACTGTTCAAAATCAGTGCAAAGGGATTATTCCTCGATTAAATCTACGGACCGCTATTTCAGCACATAATACTTCATGTTTATATGGAGAATAGCAGATAACCATATTATAGTAATAAAAATCCGGCCAAATGCGAGTCGGACTCGCACACGGAGGGTTCCGTACAATATTAACTAACTCAATTTGCTATGTTTTATTTTTATTTTGAGTTGATTGAATGAAAGGTAAATTGCGGTTTACGATTTTTGACACATTAAAAAAAACTACTTACTAGATCTCGTTCAAACCAATTTTCGGTGGAAGTTTGCATGGTAATGTACATCATATATTTTTTTGTTTTATCATTCTCTTATTTTAGAATTTACAGGGGGGGGGGGGACACATTTTACCACTTTGGAAGTGTCTCTCGCGCAAACTATTCAGTTTAGAAAAAAAAAATATTAGAAACCTCAATATCATTTTTGAAGACCTATCCACAGATATCCCAGACGTATGGGTTTGATGAAAAAAAAATTTTTGAATTTCAGTTCTAAGTATGGGGAACCCCCAAAATTTATTGTTTTTTTTTATTTTTGTGTGGAAATCTTAATGCGGTTCACAGAATACATCTACTTACCAAGTTTCAACAGTATAGTTCTTATAGTTTCGGAAAAAGTGTCTGTGACATACGGACGGACGGACAGACAGACAGACAGACATGACGAATCCATAAGGGTTCCGTTTTTTGCCATTTGGCTACGGAACCCTAAAAAGTACGTATTTAATCACATTTATAATTAAGTATTGTGATAGAATGTCAGCACTGCAACCGCATTCGATTAGTCCATAACCAAGAGTTTGAAAGGGTGGTGGTTCTACATGAGTAGGCGGAGAGGTTTAATCATACTTTTCCAAGAAAATTTACCTTCAACGTATGACCTTTGCTAGCTACTAAATACTTTAGGGGTAGGTGTCGCCTGTCATTTGTTATCATTAACGGCTCGAAGGCTGTCACAAATTTTCAGGTATGTTCATTAGTTTGATTAGGATCTATTTAATTTGAATCTGATACACGACTTTTTTGAGGATCATTAGATCATAATTACTGATAATATAGGCTATAATATCAGTTACAGGGACATTCAATGTAGGTATATTTTATTTCAATAATTTGTTTACTCAGTGTCACTACCTACTAGAATCAATGCCTATAATTTTTAATCTAATCCAAAACAATATTATATTAATTTTTGGTATGGAAAAAGTAATTATTAAATGCATATATCTTCCCAATTATTCGGTACTAGCTTACGCCCAGTTTCTTGAACGAGTTTCCGGGTTAAAAGTACCCTGTCTTATCACATAACCTAAAGTTAATATTAATAAGGTAGGAAGAAAGAATAACAATAATTCATTGAGATTGATATGAGTTTTTGAAACAATATATTATCTGAAGCATCTGACTCCCAAACTGTGATTCAGGAGTCAGCGTCTTCTTCCGAAGGAATTCTCGTATGAATTTAGAATTTTGTAGCTCTTGACGTAATTTCACTTTTAAATATTTTTGTAAAATAAATCACTTTTTTTATAGTCATGAGCGTGTAATGACATTGGCACAAACAATTTAACTATTTTCTCATAAATCTAGTTAAAAGCTTTCCAAACATTAGTCATGTTATTGTCTACAAAAATGTTAGTCACACACTACTAACTACATAATAGGGCTCGACGGTACACAAATAAAGGTAAACAGGAAGCGTCTGTCGATACGCTTTCGATAACAAAGAGAACTACGCCTTCCATCGACGCCTGTGAGTCAGCATTCTAGTACCACGAAGGTTACCGAATGAAAATGGCTGTAAAAGCATTAAATGAAATGGCCGGGGGACACCGCCACGGCGCTTTCACGATATTGCCAATTTAAAACCCACCAACGACATTCTGTCTAGTTTTAACGACGCGACATATAAAATGTTATGGGTTTTTTAATAAATGACATTTAGGTTCAGGCGCACTAATTGTAGTACCATTCACCCTAATTATACCTTCGTTACCTTATAATAGAGCTTAAATATTAATGACACTATTATGCTGATCTATGAAAAGCCAAACTACTGCAGAGTTTGTACTATTAATTATTCTGTGGCAGAGTTGGGAAAGCTTAAAGATAACTTTTCAATTCAGTTTGTTTGGGTGATTGAAACGGATTGAAAACTCATGTCTAACTTTCTGATGTGTCTATGAATAATTAAGTCAGTTTAAAGGTAATTTAAATTATAAATTGATGTATAAATATTGAGAGTTTATTTATGAATAAAATGAAATTATTAAGGTGGATAGTTATCTCTCGTTCGGTTTTCTCTTTATAACATAAATTTAATTGACGTAATTTTGTCGACATTTACGTTTTAAATTAATCCGAAAGAAATATTCTTTAAAATGGTTGATCCCACTAAAAATGCACTCAAAACCCATCTTGAAAACCTTTTTTGTCGAAATCCTACTAAAATAATAAATGCGAATGTTTGTGAGTATGGATCTATGTTTGTTACTCTTTTACGCAAAAACTACTGAACGGATTTCGATGAAATTTGGAACACAGATAGAGTATGTTCTGGATTACCACATAGGATACTTTTTATCCCGGGAAAACATACGATCCCTCGGGAATGCGGGTGAAACCGCGCGGGACAGCTAGTAAAATATAAAAGCAGCTGTATAAAAGAGCTGTAAAAGCATGACATAGAGCCTTAAGTAAAAGCCAGTATAAAATAAACATCTTGACACCCCTGAAGGCAAATATGTTCATATTACACAGGCTAATGTACTGCGGATAATAAACGCGCGCTATGAGGTGTTGCCATCGTAGCTGAGTACGTTTACTTGCTTAGTCAAAGTTGTTTTGACTCTTATTATCAGGGACAGATGGGTTAAAATGAATTGTAACTTGATTAACACCGGTCTAGTTTCATCCTAGAAAAATTGACGCAGTCAAGTTTCATTTCTGAAATAAAATTGTTTCAAAGAACCATGTAATAGGTACTACATTAACGAGCAAGTAATATTTAATTCTTCAAAACATTTGTAGTGATTAAACAAGCTAAGTATAAATGTAAATTGTGTAAAATCTTCAAATCTATTACTATGCATTCTCCAAATATTGGGCTCAAAATTCAACATCTATTTTCACAGATTGGACGTGCTAATCTTACAGCGGAGTGGGTTAAGATGACAGGCTGTCCCTAACTTTCGTATTTTATTTACAGAAATAAGGGGAAGTTGGAAGCGTTCAATTAATCTGACAGATAAACTGGGGCACTACTTGCGTTCCTAAAATTATATTTTGGCTAAGAGGAGTAGTGATACGATGATAAATTAGATCAAACGAGCTCATTTAATTAGGTATCTACGCTTTGAAGCGCTCGTGGTGTAGCATGATTAGCCGTTCTTAATCGATCGGCAAAGTTAAGCTACGCTTGTTGTGGTCGGTACCTGGATGGGTGACCGCCTAGTGGTATTTCAAATCAAGCGTTTCCGTGCTTCGGAAGGCACGCAAAGCCGTTGGTCCCGGTTATCACTTCATTCAAAATTCAAAATCATTTATTCAAATAGACCTTCGCAGGCACTTATGAAAAGTCTGACTCTAATACTCTAATACCGGTTCGGAAGGTTGCATTTGCTGAGAAGAGCCGGCAATAAACTCAGCAATTACTCTTTTCAAAACAAGCTTAGATTCATTACATAATATTTACATTCTGATCGCACTGACAACTTAATTGTGGCTAGTTGGATGCCCCCTAGGCGGCTTGAAAAATTCCAACAGTAGGTTGACCACTAGCCTACCTCAGGAATACTGTCACGATATTATATCCCATCTTTATCCCATTTCCCATCTTTATGTAGGTAGAGTTGTCGAGATCTAAGAGACCCGCTTTGACATGACGATGTCTCTGCTCGTAGCACTATATTTGTCTCTTTTCTATACATTGATGTGCTGTCAAAACAGATCTATCAGATCTTGCAGACTTTAGTAGTTAGTATTATTTGGCTTGGTGTTTGTAAAGTCTAAAGGCTTGAAGTTTCGTGAAGGAAAACATCACTAGGTGATTTAAGCAAGGTGGTGGTCACTTTGTCACCCGTTTGAAAAAGCAAGTTCCCATCCTAGCCTATAAAGAAAAGTTTATGAAGTGGTACTTACAGTTATATAAGCGCCGTAGCTGCTCTGTGAATCGGAGATGTTGATGGGATGGTCGATGTTGATATCTGTGTTCAACTCTTTCGGCCATTCGGGCGGCACCACCGCGTCAGGCGTGCCCAAACTCCAGTACACCTGCGTTACACAATATCTTTATAAAAATGCAATAGCGTACACAACATATATACAGGGTGAATTTTTATCATTTTTTTTTTTTCTTTTTCTGCTTCTACTTCACAATACGAACAAAATTATGTATGACAATCTTGGTCTGAAGTTGCTAGAAGTTATCAAAATTGACCTCAAATTTTTTGTCAGAATGCTAAGAGCCAATTCTTTATGGCTAAACATAGTGAGGTCCCTGCGAGATCTGCTACACCTCGTCAAACTTTACGCAGCATAAAACCATGGTCAAGGAAAATATAAAATAATATTTTGGATAACTTCTAGCAACTTGAGAGCAAGATTGTCTTACATAATTTTGTTCATATTGTGACGAAGAAGCAGAATCTCGGAACACACCTATAGGTGCGTGGCAAAAGATTTTCAGCTTGACGGTGGTACCAGCCAGGTGGGTACTACAAAGTACCCTACCACCGTGCTATGGTTTCCTCACGATGTTTTCCTTCACCGAAAGCTCAAGCTCATTGTAGGATTCGAACGAGGACCGTCGTCCCACCGAGCTATCATCGCCTTAAAACAATCAATCGCTAAGTCACTTTCAAGTACTCATGAGACGAAATGTGAAGAGTTGTAATGCAATACATTTCAGTATGTATCACTGAGACGTTAAGAAGTTCAGACGGATCGCTGCCATTAGCAAATTGAAGTCTATGGATAAATGTGCGTGTGTGCAAAGAAATGTTAGGGCTTAGCAGAGATTTTATGCATATGTGTGAGTGAGTGGTGTATATGTATACGGTAGATGAGCAGTTTTTTGTCTTCACCTTTATCCTGGGCCGTGTTCCGTCTGAACTTCTTTTACGTCTGTGGTATGTATTTATTTTACATTTAAAATGTTTTAGAACCATATATTGGTTCCTTAACTACACCGTTATTTATTGATAAGGAACCAGTTTTAATAACATAATATAATACATACAATAATCCTTTGCCATTATTCATGCGCGTATCACAAAATTACGTCGTCACGCTTAAAATCGATGTAATAAACTAAACGCAAAAAATAACCATTAAAAATTCTAAATCCACCATCGCATTAATTCGTGACTCTTTTACCACAAAGTAGTATTTAAAGCGATAATGACGCTCAACTGAATCAATGTCACGAAGTTTGCAAGTTGCGGGCAACTTTGGTTGCGGCCCACCGAGCTCGTGCAACCCCGTGCCAGTTTCTACTTGAGGGAAACTTCCACAATTACTTGGAGTCAACTTTAAACTTGAGAAGCTAAATACATATTTATCTATATATGGTGTAACGGAAAGGGTATATACATCCGAATGGGGTGAAGACTACATCAGGTAGATACTCTCTATAAAAAGTTTCAGCTCAAAATATTTTTTTGAATTCAAGTTTTTTGAATTAAAATCATAACCAACATGCCAATGAGGGTCTTTATCATTTTGCGTCCCTTGCTAATAAAAATTCTTCCGCGATCTGTGCGCCTAGTACCAAAAAAAACCGGCCAAGTGCGAGTCCGACTCGCACACGGAGGGTTCCATGTAATATTAACTAACTTTGCTATGAAAAAAAACACCAAAAATATTGAATGAGAGGTAAATTGCTGTGACATACGGACGGACAGACAGACAGACATGACGAATCTATAAGGGTTCAGTTTTTTGCCATTTGGCTACGAAACCCTAAAAAGTGGATAACTGTAATGTATATACACTTTCCGTAACACTCTGTATAAAGCTTAATACCCAGTGGGCGGCTAAATTAAGCTAGAATATGAGCGAATAATTAAATGTATTTTAACAAAGCTGAATACTAAATATAGCTGCAGGGATTTATAACGTTTACACAAAATATTTTAGTACGAAGCGTGGGGAGTTTTCATAATCTCCAAACCATGGAGCTATAGAATTTTCATATTATCGTAACAAATTTTATAAATGCGAAAATGAGTTTGTTTGTTTGTTTGTTATGCCTTCACGCTTCAACTACTCAACGGATCATCATGAAATTTGGCATGCAGATAGCCTATGGTATGGAGAAGGACAAAGGCTACTTTTTATCCCGGGAACGCGGGTGAAACCGCGGGGGAGAGCTAGTAAAATAATAAATGCGAAAGATTGTGTGAGTAGTACGTTTACTTACAGCTCCGAAACGAAAATGAAAGATAGTAACTACAGCAGGGCTATTTTAAAACGCTCGGATTCGATATCGGAATCGGATTCAAAAACTACCGAGGCTATATTCCGCAAATGCTTTTTTAATTTCCGAATATAAATATTTTTGATGTTTCTTTACGGAAATATCAATTCGATTCATCGAAAAGTTTTCGGAAATTAAAATAGCAATTGCTGAAATTCGCCTCGGAAATTTCTGAATCCGTTTCCGATATCGAATCCGACGTTTTAAAATACCCCTGCAGGTCCTGGAAACGCGGGTGAAACTAAGATTTATTATTTAAAAAAAAACATTTGATGAAGTTACGAACATAGTTCGTAGAGTAAGAAGTTGAAGTGGTTATGGGCAGAGGTCGAACCACAAGCCCTTAAAACAATATTATTATAACCTTATTTGACTTTCGTCTTTCTTTGACATCCGGCGTCAAAACAGGACAAAAGACAAATAAGATTATTTTAACCCTTTGGCACGCAGATGGAAAGTGCGTCCAATAAAAATAAAAATAAACTAAGAAGAGAAAGCAAGAAAAAGAAACTAGCCAAGTGATTAAAATAGTCAGTATAACCAAGTGATTAAAATAGTCTAGCCAAGTGATTAAAATAGTCAGTCTAACCAAGTGATTAAAATAGTAACTAAATTAAAATATTATATCATTGTAAGTCCTTGAAATGCATATTTAATTAAGTTGCATGCATTTACCGTCGCTAAAAATAGCTATCGGCATGACGTCATGTTACAAGGCCCGCCCTTGCGATTGGCAATGGCTCTTGCAATTAATTGTTAACATAATTTCAAATATTCCAACACATTAATGATTCTGCATGTATGACATCAACCACAGATATTTAAAGCACTGTGACAATAACCATATTTCGTGACGTCATTTTATGGTAGCTATTTGTAAAGCTCTAAATTATAACCTATATAGGTAGTTTTGTTATTTAAAACAGGACCTATAGTCAGGTACAAAAGTTTAATTTTTATTATGTTGCTCGATGAAAACAACGTATGAGCATTTATTAATATCCAACAATTCTCATTTAAATGAATAATTATTACAACATTCGTTCTGCAAATTACTTAATCACGCAATAAAGCTTATAAGTAGAATATGCACCAATGGGATGAAGCAGTGTCTTATCTATACATCTAAACTGCTTTGTCCTGAATGACTGACTGACAATCAACGCACAGCCTAAACCGCTGATCGTAAAGACCTGAAACTTGGAGGGTGTGTTCTTTGTATGACTTAGGCATCCGATCGAAATTCTAGAAAAATTAGTGTATAGGTACACTAATTATTTTTCAAATTTTATTGCGCATTAACTTTTTAACCAAAAAATAAACCGTCTTCAAGTCAGATAAGAGTTATTTCATACTTTTTAGTGTACTTTGAAGGCGGTTTATTTTTTAATTTATTTCTGATTTTTTAGTTTCATCTATTAGAAATGTATATGGGACCATTTCGGAATAAACACCTTTCGAACAAAAAAAGAATTTTGCAAATCTGTCTATATATGACGAAGTTATGCCCGAACATACATAAAAAAATAATACAAACATCTGAATTGATAACCTACTCCTTTTTGAAGTCGGTTAAAAAATTCAAAACGTTCGCGGGTGAAACCGCGGGGGTCTGCTAGTGTATTGATAAATTAATTAGTTTAGAATTCTCGAAGCCTTGATAGTGTAAAGGGTCATGGACCTCCATGATTACATTACCACCCTCGTCAATAATAAAGCGTTTACCAATAACGTTGGCGCTTTGACAATCATGGCTTCCTGATTTCCTTCGAGTAAAAATTTCACAAGGATGTTAATAGATATTTAACCTATTTCATAAATCGCAATAAAAAACATAGCAAGGTTTATCTGTTACATGAAAAGCAAGTCTAGATAACTGAGTTAGTTTCAAGAAAAGTTTTTCAGCATGTCAGCAACCTTGAATTTCAAAAAGATGACTTTAAGTATCCACCTGTATTATTAGTAACCAAAAAAAAAACGACGAACCTAACCATGATCAAATATGTAAATATGTATGTATCCCTCAAGCCGCGAGTAAAACCGCCACGAAAGCTAGTAACGACTAAAATATAGCAATTAAATAAAACTTAGGCCAATCAAAAATTCCACATAAAACTATAGTTAATAAGGTATAAAATCCTTTACAAGGTAACAATTTAAAATTGTATTACAATATGAACACGCAACTTTAAACAGAAACAAAGACGGCTAATTAAGCCAGCTCGGCTTTGCTTGCCTCAGATGAATGTTGGGAAGTATTTTGTATACGTGATTTACATTCGTAGTTCATTATAAAGTGGTTCACGAAATGTTATGTAATTATATAAACATGAAACGTTCAGTTACGTAACAAAGATTCTACTGTATATTAGAAATGACAAAATTAATAACATTTTCGCTCGGTAAACTTAAGCGGTGAAGCTTCTTTTTCCCGGAATAAAATCGCACAGAAATTAGGTACCAACGCCAATATGTATGTTCTTTAAACTTGTGCTGAAAATTACTGCGCCCCGGGCGGCACTTTTAGGGAGCGGCAAAATATCACAATAAATAATAATAATCTTATCTCTGCAATACAATTTGTATGAAATTGCATATTTTTTGGTTATATTTCTGAGTAAATCAAAGTTTAAACATGTACTGACTAATAAGCCGGGGTAAATTATGCTTCTTTCTGCAAGACATGAGAAAAAAACGGTCCTCAAATTTGCCGCCCCTAAAATCTGCCGCTCTAGGCTCAAGCCTACTCAGCCTGCTGGTAAATCCGCCACTGGTGTCATTTCATATTTATATCGCACCTACAATAAGGACCGATTAGGTTATATTTAGGATAACTGTTTATTTAGTCTTGAGTTTAAGACCTAAATAAGGGGGCGGCAAAATTTGGTTGCGCCCCGGGGCGGCAGAAAACCACGCTACGTCACTGCGTGTACTTTTATGGATATACACGTTGTATAGTAAATAATAATTATTTCAGAATTTATTCATGCTATTTGCAATAAGATACATAGGGCTGAATACTTACATCGAATATTTTCCCCAGGTCAGTTGCAAGACAGGAACAGTTGTACGCGACTATACCCAGCTCTTTGATCTACAAAATATGCCATATATTAAAGGAGAATATAATTTAATTTATAAGATTTTCAAAAGAAATAAACACTGCATCGACTGACTGACTTAGCCAATCAGAACGCATTGTCGATGATGGGGAATTGGCGGAATAGATTTCAAGCAAAATGAACTTCATTGCGCTTCTTTGGGTTCATTGTTAAATGGCTGCTGCTTACTTGCTTTTGGTCGAATAGGTGTTTTGAACTTATGGTATGTGTTGTTCAGATTTGTTCCTATGTTAAAAGTTGGTGGTATAGAAATGCCAAATACTCCAATATCACCCTGTATAGATCATAAATAACCTTATACATATAGCTGATACCTGAGTGAGTGATCGCCAGTCCATATTGGCACTGCCGATGTAGAAGTGCGTTCTGTCCACGATCCAAAACTTTGTATGCAGCACACCTGACCCCAATAACTTGGAGAAGTTCAGACTTCTCACCTGTTAAAAAATAACAACTTTATCAATATTTTTTAAAGAATACTTTTTTGTGTACTTTTCGGCCAAAGATATAGAGTCTAAGAAAACTGGCATTCAAGAGAAAAAATAATAATATTGTAATATTACCTGTGCAGCTTTCTTCTTCAGTAAATATTCAGTATCTATATTAGGAAATTGTTTTGAGGGCCAATTTTGAGCAATTTTTATACTTATTTTTCTTTTTGACCCGGCAGCGTATAACGCTTGGAAAACTTGCTCACCCTGCAAAAAAAATGTAATTATGGACACTAAAGTATTGTAATTCTTTATGTTACATTCAAATATCGAAAATTTCCACTGAGCGAGAAAATCGTACAGCGGCTTTGTTAGGTTCGTCCAAAAAAAGCCCCTTTTTTAGGCATTCATGGCACAATGGTAACGGTGATGAACCTAACTATCAAACTAATTATTTAATGAGAATAAATAAAACTATAATCAGGTACTTACCTCAATAGAGGAATTATATGGATACAGTTCATTAAATCTAAGAGACCAATATAAAGACGCTATTTCTATTGACGTTTGAGCTTCATCTATCAAATCTAACCACGCATTTTTCGTAGGTAAATGTGTCATGTTTGGAGGGTACATATGACCCTCTGGTATACTTTCCACTAATGATAACCTGAAATAGAAAATAGTCGTTAATCACAGCAGCATTAGGGTGATTTTTGCGTGACACGTAGAGTGTGTAATTAAATTTGATTGATTAACTTGCGAGGCGAGATAACGTCAATGTCAACGGGGTTGTAAATATTTAAATAACACTTAATAGATTTTTTGTAGGTGCCTTCTATTTTGTGTCAGCGTAAAAAAGTAATGATTCGATACAAAATCCGATACACTGAGGCCATTTTAATGACATCGTGAAATTTGAGCTGTATTATAAGTGCATCGACCTTTCAATTAAAATTATGATCACGATTCAAATATGTTTAGGTATCTTGTAAAACTGCATAAGCCATAATTTAACTAATTTATTATAGAAAGATTGCATATCTCATCTTTTAATGGGAATGTTCCTGATCCGATCACGCGTAAACGGCAGAACGGATTTGGATGAAACTTGGCACATAGATACTAATACCAGGGAAATTACTGGGAAAACACAAAGATCCCAATCAATCCCTGGAGAACGGGGGTTAAACCGCAAGGCGGAGTCTAGTTTGTTACTATGTATATGGAAGCGCTCGTGATGTAGCATGATTAGCCGTTATTAATCGATTGGCAAAGTTAAGCTACCTTCGGTACCTGGGATGGGTGACCGCCCAGATGTATTTTTAACTCCAGCGTTTTTTATGCTTCAGAAGGCACGTAAAGCCGTTGGTCCCGACTCCCGGTTATCACTTAATTGTGATAGTTGTTAAGCTACTTGTAGGCTTCCTAAGCGGCTTGAAAACTCCAATAGTAGGTTGACCACTAGCCGACCTCCACCGATCCGCAGTGGGAATGCGTGGTGGAGTATCTGCCCATTCCTTTACCCTCATTTGTGAAAGGAGTCCTGTGCTCAGTAGTGGGACATTGTAGCCTGATGATGAATTATAGACCTGTATTTGACCACGATCTCACCATGGTCGTGATGTGGCCGAAGGTGGTGAGAATATTTAATATATAGAATGTAATGTTTGTACTGACCTACACTCATCTGAGCAATGCATAGTGACGGGTGCAGTAGTGGCGCTAGTGTGCAGCACGTTGGGCTGGTCCAGTAGCGGCACCACCACTACGAGTACTATCAGGACTATCACTATCGACACGGGGATGCACGATGGCCGACACCATATGCTTTTCTTTTTTCTTCTGGTGAAAATAACACATTAGATTATGTTGGTACCTACAGTACGTGGATTACGTAACCTTGTTGCAATCACATTCATTCACAACCTCTTAATCGGTAGAAATATTACAAAATCGTCTGTGGTTTCATTGCTAATGAAGCACTTTTTGCATTTGTAATTATAATAACGTAAAAAGTTATCAAAAAACCGCTATATTGAACCGGTTTCAATTCATGATTGAAACTCATTGCAAGAAAGTTAAATAAATAATAGCCCCGCTGTCCGATTACACAAAGCCAAGTGTCTATATTACCCTTATCATGAGTTTGGGTTGAACTTCATATGTACCCGTAGTCCAAGAGCCAATAAATGGCTTTGACTTCGAGTGTTGGAGACATCAGATGCCTGCGCGAATTTCGTGTTTCAAATATTTCAGTGACCTTGAACTACTGCTCAAGGAAACTATTACGATATAATTCCACTTGACGTCATCCAAATTGTTTTTTTTTTAACCACTAAGTACTTAATTACAATTTTATGGTACTTTAGAAGAGCAATAATATCAGTATTTAATGAGTTCATTACTTCGTCATTGAAATGAACTCAGGCTTCCCAAGGCACACCCAAGAAATTAGACACTGAAGTAAATGTGCCTTTACTATACCTACCAGTCTCAATTGTTAATACTGTGACTAAAGAGGGGTGAGTGATCTCAGAATTTCGTGTTAGGTACCGGTTATGCGATGTCTGTTTACAACTGTCATGCTGTACAACGTGAATCATAAATATGTATAAAGGTTTGTGACGAAAATCATATTATTAAATTTAAATCTTGAACCTACGACATAAGATTTACTTTTTATAAACGGACAAATTATAGCGCGCGATTCTCGTTTAATAATAAATTCCAAAAGGTGTTGTTGATTATTAGGGGCTGGCATATCGGCATTTTTTATTGTAGCCATTGTAGCGAAATTGCAACCAATGGTCAAACCTCAAGCAATCGATAAATTAAAATTTTTAAGTAGTTTATCTGTGCAAAATTTCCTTGAAATTCAAGAAACATGTACTGATTATAGGTACTCATTAGTTCCATATTAACAATCTGCCTTATGTATACAATTTTGTAAAATACTTATGAGTAAGTAAATAAAATAATTGTATATACTCACTTATCATTATAACTATTGCCGTTTTCATCTCGCATCATGAATATTTGCTCCCACTGCTCCAGTTCCTCATCAGACGACGACGCGTTCCCCACACTCCCTGACTCTAGAACAGTCTGTGGACAAATGGATTTTTACATTAAACTTACTGTTTACCCACTTAGGAGTTCAAATTTGCATATTCTATTTTTGACACAAGCTCTGCAGGCTTGTGATGACCAGCCCCCCTAAAAAGGAAGCTAAAGCAATATTGCTAACGCAATTAATTTTTTCGAATTTACGGCAGATCTTATGCAATTCATCAATTCCGAATCTTTTATTGAATTTAATTCTATATAATGAGTGACTAGTATACCAAAAAATATTGAAATTACGTAGGATCTGCTGAGAATTCGAAAAAATGAATTGCGTTAGCAATATTGCTTTAGCTTCCTTTTTAGCCCCCCAGGCAGCGATAACCAATGGAACAAACAAATTCACTTCTATATTTAATTGTATATTTTTTTACAAAACATTTATACCAATAATAATGGAGCCATCAGAAGGCTCTTGGTAGTCAGAAGCCATCTCACTACCATCAGTTTATTATGGCCATCACCCACTTTGGTGCTAATTTTTACAAGAGAGGTAGTGCGTAACATTTTTTCGCTCAAAGAGCAGCTCGACTGGGGAAGTACATCTACCTTACAGAGTAACCAAATAACTTTATGTTGTGTTTGTATGTGAGTCAGAGATGATTTGGAAGGGGTCGGTAACGCGTGAGCGAGTCTCCGTGTGTTGCAAGCGTCCATATGGCTACGATAACCGCTTACCATCAGGAAGACAGTACGATTGTTTAGCGACTTCGTAGTATTAAAAAATACTAATGTAATATTTTGTACAAAATCCCATATAATTTTCATGTCGGTCCCATATCTTTATTTATTTTCGCTTTAGGGTCAGTACACACCGACACGCGACGCGACGCGGCAAGCTTAGATATCAATGGAAAATTGAACTTTATTTACTACATAAAAAGGTGCACATTTCAGTGAGAGAATTCGTGAAGTGACCCGCGCACCGCGAGGCGTATCCGAATTCTCTCCCTGAAAAGTGTACCTTTTTGTTTACCAAATAAAATTCTAATGTTATTTTGAAAATATAAATACAATGTAATAAATGTATCATCATATTATTTGCAACCAAGGGCGGATCCAGCCTTCAGGTCAGGGGGGGGTCACACACTTATATCCAGCTTGGATGGGTTTCAAAATACACAATTACTATAGCTGTTACCCGCAGATATACACACGAAAATAGAGTACATTTGTAAGAATTTTCATAATCGGTCCATTATAGTTCTAGTTATTACGTCCTACAGAAAAGAGGGGTCCGCAGCGCGAAAAATTCATACTTAAAACCGTCAGTCACATTTTCAAATTGTCAAATTTATAGCAAAATAATGACAGATTTTGAATTCGAATCCGTGATGGGGGGCACATCCCTGGAGTGTTGAGGTAAAAAAAAAATAGCAAAAAAAACCTCTGGTTGCCTAGACGGCCGAGGCCCGGGGGGGGGGGGGGGTCATGACCCCCCTCTGGATCCGCCCTTGTTTGCAACCACATGTGTTAACATGGTATAAATTAAATAATGTACAGAAGAAGCCTTTATTTATTCTTCTGTAAAAATAGCACACACCACAGACTAGGGAGAGATGCTACGCCTGTACAGACTATGTACAGTGAGGAACTATTCAAAATCAAACCAGAATATTCTCTAAGCATTTTAATTAAAATTACTGAGATTAATTACAAATGAACCCTAAATATTACAAAAAGACCATGATTGATGAGGAAGGCCCTCATCTGCAAAAATACCATTACATATTACAATACTGCCCCAATGATTTGTCAACTGATGAGTAAACTCTCGATGAGTGAAGCGCTTGTGGTGTAGCAAGATTAGCCATTCTTAATCGATTGGTAAAGTTAAGCTACCACCGTCATGGTCGGTACTTGGATGGGTGAATGCCTAGTGGTATTTAAAATCGAGCGTTTCCTGTTAATTGTGATAGTCGTTAAGCTAGTTGGATGCATCCTAGGCGGCTTGAAAAATTCCATCAGTAGGTTGACCACTAGCCTACCTCCATCAATTCCTAGTGGGCACACATGGTGGAGTATTGCCCATTCCCTTTCACCCTCATTTGTGAAAGGAGGCCTGTGCTCAGCAGTCGGACATTATAAGTTGATGATGATGCGTAAACTCACCATCAGAAGACTGCCCGTGATTGAGGTTTTAACACAGTGACTGGTGTATAGAATGTGCATACTATTATGAAAAATTAATACCAGAAACTGATATTCAAGTGATTAATATATCTATCTATCTTATCTACATTCCTCGTAAGTATTGCTCAACAATCAGATAATGGTAGATTATAGACATGATATACATTGTATAAATATTATTTCACGGGTTATTGATATATTTTATTGTGGCCAGTCTAAATGCATCAAAGTGGCATAAAAATGCATTGAAAATGATGTGTCATCACCTTTTGTGTTGTTAAAGTGCTATTTATTATTCTATGTTGTAATACCATTTTTATACCAGCTTTTTAATTTTAGTTATTAGCATCGAATTAGTATTATACCTACTATAATGGTGTTATAATTTTCAATAAATTAAATAAATAAATTTGCAATAGAAATATAATAATTAAAACTTCTGTATAAAACTTTCTGGTAATGTTTAACATTATGAAGTGGCCAAAAAGTACACAGGTACCTTTAATTCCAGGTTTAAAGGTACATTAAAAATATAAATATAAGTTATATTTTAAAATAATAATTTAAAACAGATAATTAATTGAACTTATTGGTTTATAAAATTACCTACAATAAAGATGTACTTTATAAATCTAATAAATATAATTAATTGAAAATATTCAGTTATGAGAAATTAATATTTATGTAACTTTTCACAATAAAAAGTGAATATAAACTAACCTTTATGTTTTCAACTAAATATTTTCTTAAAGACATAAGGAATCCCATTGTGTAATATTTTTTAAACTTAGGTATGAAAATAAAAGTTTATTAAGCAAGTTCTTTGTTCAGATTAAACAAAAGCTATGAATGAACATATAATTCCTTTGTCCGTTCCCTTCATGATTTGAAACTTGCCGATATATTACTCAGTGTTCACAACCTGAAGCCAGGCAGCTATCGTACCAGGGCCGTAAAATTATCGTATATGCTCGTATATGGATCAAAATTATCGTATCCATCAGGAAAATGGCTAAAATACTTTAAAAAATCATATAAAACGTGACAATAATATGTTGCAAATACTTAATAGTTTAAATCTGGTAAACTTGTTTTTTAAATGGAAAAAAAAATAGTTCGCGCCAAAATCTCGAATTTATAAAGATGTAAATAATGTTAAAGGATAGAGACACATGAAAACAAGCATATTTTTTAAAAGTTTAACTGAATAGATTTTATATTTGCGAGAACAGAATACACAAATATTAATGAAACTTAATATTTTATATACAAATTCGAAACGACAATAACTGCCAATACTCCACCACATCGAATGACGATATTTCATCAGAATGGAAATTATCGTACAATCTGCGTACGATAGTCGTGTACCATCGTACATCGTACGTAGTTATGAAATTATCGTACATGTACGATAATTATCGTACGGTTGCGAACACTGATATTACTATACTCTTTGTTTGAAACTGTGATTTAATTAAAATGCACAGTGCTACTGTGCACTGGATAGAGGTGTGTAACTCAGCTCTGAATCAGCTCAATGAATCAGCTCAAATGGGTTTGAGCCGTTGAGCTAAAGCTCAACAACAAAATTACTAGCTCACGGCCAGCGTTGCCAGAGTGACTTCACGGTAGGATACACACAGCTCCTAATAATAGTACGAAACATAACTTTTGAGTACGCAGTGATTAAAAATAATATCCAAGTAATTTCTCAGATAAGGTAAGTTTATTCATTGCATTTTGTAAGTGCCGTTTGCGCACCGAAACCGAAGGTACAACGAAAGAAAAAAACCAGTAAAATATAGGTCTATTATTTTACTCTTTGCAGCGAAACCACAAGCAATAATACAGAATGATGGACTTTTTGGCAGGAACTTGCAGAGTGGCGTTGCGATTTCGTTTTTATTCTCATAAATTCGTGAATTTTGAGTTTTATTGCATATTATCGGTGGTATTTTATCCAATAAAGATCAATCCATGTGCACCAGTGGAGTGAAATAAAATGAATATGTGTATCGTAACTTTTCATGTTGTCTCTAAATGTCCGTGAAAAGTTTTAGTACAATGACCACCACTATAGTAAATAATGACTTTTATGGACGGTGACTGACTGAGGAATATAAGTCCCAATTTGGATTTGGTTGCCAAACTTAAAAATAAGATAAATAATAAAACGTACTATCGCTACTCATTTTATGCTGAATTTTGCTTGACAGAAATTAAAATTATTTACCTTTTTATGTTGATTTAAAAAAATTGTAATTTTTTGGCTTTACAATAAAATAGTACGCAAATTGGCAGGAGAGTACCCGAGAACGCTACCTAACGAAATAGTACGCAATGCGTACTAATGCGTACCCTAATGGCAACGCTGCTCACGGCTCAATCGGGGTCATATTGAATCTGTGATTCCCTCCACAGATTAGTCTTGTGATTCTGATCTACGAATTATTACTTCTTCTAAAACATTTAAATAATAATGTATAAATCTAATTCAATAAATAAATATGAAATATTTAACATAAATAGATAATATAAAATTACTTTAATGATTCCAACTCTAAAGTATGAAAAGAGTCGCGGCAGGTCAGTCGGCTCAATTCGACGTGCGGCTCGCAATGACCGGGCACGCATATCGTGAACTATAGAGGTAGGTACAAATTGAGCTGATCTGCGAGCTGATTCATTGAACCGGCTCACACACTTGAGCCGTGAGCTATTATGCAGCTCGAGTATTTTGGATGAGTTACACACCTCTAGCACTGGACCACTGGATTGACGGAACGGCAGTGTTGCCAGATGTAAAACATTAAAATGCGGTAGCGGCACTTAAAAAACGCGGATTTTCAACAAATAAAGCGGAAATTCTTGTTTTAGCAATTACATCGATATTGCTCTCTCAATTTTATGTTAGGTATTATGATCTTTTTTTTATTTTATTGCTTATTAATGTGTTTTTATATTCGGTCTGATCGACGTTTTTTTTTTCTTAATACATTTCTATTTACAACAAACTATGTACAAATTAAAATCTATATAATAGAAAATTTCCTCAAGTCTGCCGTTAATTCCGATTAACGGCAAGGTTCCCAGAAGGCTGGCAGCGTTTCCTCTTTTGGATAGCCAAGCTGATGCGTTAGCGGAAAAAGATATCCGCCCACTGAACTCCGGAGGCTCGATCAATTGTTTTAATTGTTTATTCGTACAAGGACTAGGAACATATTATAGAGTAAAAACACAGCTTTAATAAATTATGTTTTTGTCTTCGAAGATCTAGTTCGTCTCCAGATTCTCCGACCTTCGCTTTTGAGAAGTTGTCAAATTGTAACTTAATCTGAAAAATGCGGGAACACAAGCACAAATACAAGAAAGGACCGATCCGGTTTGGTATAGTTTTTTTTTTTGGTTTATTTATCCCTTTCGGGAAAGGCAAAGAGATCGAAGCCTTGTCGTTTCCAGTTGCAGAAGGGTGTTCACCACTGTAATGGAGGATGTATTCAAGCTTTAGGACTGGAAGGGATATTGCATTAACGTCAATGGAACACATCACTCACCTTCGATTTGCCGACGATATAGTCATAATGGCGGAATCGGTGGAAGCTTTGACATTATGCAATGACCTCAACAGAGTTGCTCAACAGGTAGGCCTCAAAATAAATATGGACTAGACAAAAATTATGTCTAATGTTAATATTCCGCCAATGCTGGTGATTGTTGGGAGCACTGTTCTTGAAGTTGTAGACGAGTATGTTTACCTAGGACAAATTGTTCAACTAGGTAGGTCTAACTTCGACAAAGAGGTCAATAGAAGAATCCAACTCGGCTGGGCAGCGTTCGGGAAGCTACGGCATATTTTCACATCCAGAATACTTCAAAGACTGAAGACAAAGGTCTTCAATCAGTACGTGTTACCAGTGATTACATACGGGACAGAGACGTAGTCTTTTACTGCTGGCCATATAAATAAGCTCAGAGTCACTCAGCGAGCTATAGAACGAGCTATGCTCGGAATTTCTCTACGTGACAGGGTCCGAAATGAGAACATTCGTAGGAGAACGAAAACTACGGACGTAGCTCGTAGAGTTAGTAAGCTGAAGTGGCAATGGGCGGGCCGCATCGCTCGAAGAGCCGATAACTGCTGGGGAAGAAAGGTTCTCGAGTGGCGACCAAGTACTGGAAAGCGCCGAGTGGGACGACCTCTCACCAGGTGGACCGACGACCTGGTCAGAGTCACTGGGCGCCGCTGGATGCAAGCGGCCCAAAACCGTTCCAAGTGGAACTTTGTACTTTGATATTTTCAATAGTGTGCTATGAAAATATAAAGGGTTGTTCTATCAGATTCGAAAGAAGCGGCACAGCGTAGGTTAAAAGCGGAAGGCGGTCCATTGTCAGAGAGAGGCGGTGTAAAAAGCGGAAAAGCGGTATATCTGGGAACACTGCGGAAAACGAGATGACAGACAATGGTGCCGATTCTGTTGTAAATAGCACAAAACTAATTTTAGTCACATATCATCTCTTTCTTACGAACATTATTGAAAAAGGATAGAACATATTTTAAGTTGTCAAATTAATCTTTGCCGTCTTATTTTGCGTGTATTTAGGAGTAACCGTGATAGATGGCGACTAAATTTATATTGAAAACAAGCATTGGACTAATTTGACAGGACTAAATTTCTTACATCCTTTTCTTATGTTCTTTGTTAGAAAGAGACATAGTGACATTAAAATTAGTTTAGTTGTGAACAACAGAATCAGGGTTTATAATATTCGCCAAAAGGCAGGCGAAGGTTAAGCCATACAGCCTCGTCTTATTTGGGTTTTCTCGAGTTATATTATTTATAGTCACAAAATAAATAACTTCATACAGTCCACACTGTTAGTCACTATAAAAGTCTTGTCTCGGTACAATGGAGACAACATGAAAAGTCAAGATACACATTAATTCATTTCATTTCACTTCACTGGTGCACATGGATTGATCTTTATTGGATAAAATACCACCGATAATACGCAATAACACCCAAAATACACGAATTTATAAAAAATAAAAACGAAAATGCAACGTCACTCTGCAGGTTCCCACCAAAAAGTCCAAGATATGACAGACATTTGAGACAGTTGACATTTGAAACTTGACAGCTGCATGGTTTGACAGGTAACCAAAAACAAAATATTGTCGAAAACTTTTCGTTTTATCAGAATCGATTACCTACATACATAAAAATATAGATTTTAAAATCTCCACACCTTCAATAAGTACATTTATATGTTACACGCAGGGGTAGGCGTGTAACTCCACGTTTACACTGATATCATCTACTTTTTTTAAATTTCACTTTTACAGCCAACTTCCGGAAAAAATGGGGAAAACGCTAGGTATATTGTTCACATTGAATTATTTATATTCCATGATTTTATTAGGTAAAACACAACACTAACCATTAATATTGATGTTTCTATTTGAATACAACAAACCAATAATTAAACTAAGCAAAACACTGAGAGAAAGTTTTAAAATGCAATCACGTATGCAACACGTAATAAACTGCATTTTAGCAAATCCTGACGTTCCTTTAGTAGCCGTGCAGGCGCATTAGTAGCAAAAATATTACTGCAAAGTAGATGACGTCGGCAACAACCGCATTGTGCATGTGCATTTAAAATACTGGGTTAGTACAAACCGTAAAACTATTCAGGGCACAAGATTCTAACAACTATTATTCTGATACTACATTGATAAAACGTGTAATATTTTTAAAATTAATTATTTTAGCGTGGTTAAAAAAAACTACTTGTAGTTTTAGTGATATTTGTAATAAATCTATGTTTTTAGGACAGAGTGACTTGTGTAATTTTAGGTACCTACATAGGGAGGTACGACCCTCGCTTGATGCGACCCCTCTTCCCGCGAGGTGCTTCATATATGCCTATAGGGGCAGTATATTTAAAAAAAAAAAAAATTGTGTTTTACCTAAATTTTAATGTAAAACAAAAAACAACACTGACCTACTAAACACTTGGTAGGTCAGAGATATGTACCTAAATATCACTGTGATAGGTATTTAGGTAACTTAAAACCTCCACACCTTCAGTAAGTACACTTATATGAAACTACCCCTGCGTGTAACTCTACGTTTACACTGATATCATACACTTTTTTACTAAATATAGGCATTCAGATAGAAATCTGAACTGGCACAACACTGTCTGTCGTGCGAACACGTCAACTTCCTAAATCACACTGTTAAAATAAAATTACTATATTAGACCATGATACACAAAAAAGCTAACGCATTTAATTTTAACGAGATTGCAGAAAATAAAGCCTATAACTAAGTATAATAACAAGTAAATTTAAGTACCTCGTTAATAAATGTTAAATCAATACGTGGGGGGAACCATAAATTAAATAAAAAAGGACTGTCTTTAATCAGATTGAAAGCTTTTTGGTTGGATTGATAAAATTGTGAGTTTATGTAGGTATATTAAAGAAATAATAGGTTCACCTACGCTCGTATGTACAAATAGCCTTTCAATCATTGTAACCTTCAAATTCAAAAATAAAGAAATAAGAAAGAAACCTATTCTATCTCCATAAATGTAATGCTTACATTTCAAGTCCTTTGCATTACATAACCATATTGCATTATTTGCAACCATGAATACATTCATTTCTTTCAAGATATGGAGCAATTTTCATACACAACTCGTCGAGTTTTAATTTCATCCAAGTTAATTATCTTTACCTAATTTAAAAAAAAGTTCGTTTAAATTCAGTTTTTTTTTATTATTTCAGAAAAACTAGGTAGCTAGGTAGTCTTGTGTACCTATAGGTACCTACTTAAACTTTCCTCTATGAAAAATGGTGCGTTTTTTATAGTTGGACGGACAAGGAAAATTTTTCTATCCATAAAATACCTACTGTCAAGCTATAAAGCGTTTAGTGTCCATAAAAATCTTCAATTACTTTCACGTTCGATTGAAATTTCAAATCTCACCCGCCACACTCGTTATACGAGCTTATAGCACAGAATAAAAATAAGTACCTACCTAGTCCATTCATTTTTTGGCGGGAACTTGCCGAGTGACGTTGCGTTTTCATTTTTATTTTCATAAATTCGTGTATTTTGAGTTTTATTGCATATTATCGGTGGTATTTTATCCAATTAAGATCAATCCATGTGCACCAGTGAAGTGAAATGAAATGAATTATGTGTATCTATGGTATATGAACCCGATACATTTACATTTATCAAGTAGGATCAAGTGATAGAAATTCGAATTGTTTTGGCGGAGGCCAACGAACTTACTTATGTATATGTAACTAGCGGTTGGTATCCGTCCTTCATTAAATATGTCATGCCCAGTATGATCGCAGACCTCGCCATGAATAATAAATTGTCTCGGTGCTCACGGATGAAGTCGTAAATTCGTTTCTTTACCTTTCTTGAAAGAAATTCTCATTTTATCAGTAGTATGCTCATAAATACACGTTTGCATATAAATATTAAATGTTGGCAGACCCTATATAGACGTCTGTCTCTCCATCTATGTATCTATTTTCGAGAGGTAGGGCATAACGGGTTATCTCGTTCAAAATTCGGAGTAGCCCGACTGGGGAAGTACCTCCGCCTTACAGAAGATCGCAGCCAAATAACACCACTTTTATGTGGTGTTGTGTTCCTGCGGTGAGTAAGGTCGCCAGAGCTCCATGAGGAGGCGCTGTGCTGGCAGTGTGTGGGGACCAGCGGTGTGGTACCGACGTAGGGCTGTGCAGGCACAGCGTGTTGTTGCGGTAGTTAGGGAGACCCGGTGAAACGGCTGCCCGCTGGCCGCCCGCAGGTTGTAGGGGTCCCGAACCCAGGGATCACATAATCTCCGCCCTGGGAGGCTGACCCACCGCCTCGCGCATAATCCTTGGTGCAGTTGGTCGTGCCGGAGGAGGAGACCGGAGTGGACCCGGCCGACTGTATCAGGGGGGGACCGGGGGCCCTTCCAGCTGCCGCACCAACAAACTGTATCACCTGAGCAGCATTCTGTCAGAGTGACACTGTGCTTTGTCCCTTCCGCTGCCAGCATAGTGCCTCCTCTCAAAACTCTCTTCAAATCCTTTTATAAATGGCCAGACGAAATAAAAGAAAACGTTCACCAGCGGCTTCCCCGTCCATATTATCTATGGACTTTTGCAATATCAGGGGTCTTCATTCGAACATCAATGCAGTCCACCAACATCTAGAGACTGCACAGCCGACTCTGCTATTTCTCACGGAGACGCAAATATCCTGCCCTGATGATACATCGTATCTACACTACCCCGGGTACAAGCTGGAGCACAACTTTGTGCGCCGTGCCGGGGTGTGTATGTACGTCAGGGAGGATATTTGCTGTCGCCGTCTCCATGGCCTGGAAGACCGGGACCTGTCGATTTTGTGGGCGCGCGTAGATCACGGTGGCTACACCAAAGTTTACGTGTGCCTTTACAGGTCCCATAGTGGTGACGTGGACACAAAACGGTTATTTGAGCACCTGCAATTGACGACTGACAAAGTAATGGAGCAGTACCCCTCCGCGGAGTTAGTGATACTAGGAGACTTCAACGCTCACCACGTTGAGTGGCTTAGTTCTCGGTCCACTGACTTCGCGGGGAGGACTGCTCACGACTTTGCCCTGGCCTATGGCTTCTCACAACTGGTTGTTTCTCCTACGAGAATCCCAGATATTGAGAGCCATACTAGCTCCTTACTGGACCTTCTGTTGACTACGCGACCGGACAACTATACAGTGACAGTGGATGCGCCACTCGGCTCATCGGACCACTGTCTCGTCCGGACGCAAGTGCCATGCGCCCGACCTGATTCGCCCCGGCCTCCCGGAAGGCGACGTGTATGGCACTACAAGTCAGCAGATTGGGATGGATTGCGAGATTTCTACGCATCGTACCCGTGGAGACAGCTTTGCTTCGCATCAGATGATCCTGACACCTGTGCAGCTGCCGTCGCTGAGGCGATACTGGCGGGAATGGAATGTTATATCCCAAACCCGTTAGTGGCTGCAGGGGTGAAGAAACGACCGTGGTTTAATCGGCCCTGCGAAGATGCTAGACAAAATAAGCAGACTTTGTATGAGGCTTGGACCACGGCCCGAACTAGTGAGGATCCTAACATCTCTGATGCGAAACGCAAATTTAACGCTGCCTCGAGGTTCAGTAAGCGAATGATTGCCAGGGCTAAGTTCGATTTCGTCGGCAGGTTTGGTGAGAGGCTGACTAGCCTTCCATCTGGAAGTCGCGCTTTCTGGTCTCTTGCTAAAGCTGCTGAAGGAAACTTTTGCCAGTCGTCCTTGCCACCACTGCGTAAGCCGGACGGAAACTTGGCCCATAGTGCAAAGGAGAAAGCTGATCTTTTGGGCTCTCTCTTTGCCTCGAACTCGACTTTGGATGACGGGGGCGCCACACCGCCTACCATCCCGCGGTGTGACATCTCCATGCCGGAGATCAGCATTACCCAACGGGAAGTCCGGCGGGAATTGCTTTCTCTGGACGTCCATAAGTCGAGTGGGCCAGACGGTATACCGGCAGTGGTGTTGAAGCGGTGTGCTCCTGAATTGTGTCCTGTACTGACGCGTCTTTTCGCGCTTTCCTTCACCAAAATGAAAGTCCCGTCTTCGTGGAAGACTGCCCACGTGCACCCAGTGCCCAAAAAGGGCGATAGATCGGACCCGACGAATTACAGGCCTATCGCCATCACGTCCCTTCTCTCCAAAGTCATGGAGCGAGTGATCAACACGCAACTCCTGAGATACCTAGAGGATCACGATTTGTTGAGCGACCGACAATATGGCTTCCGCCACAGTCGCTCGGCTGGTGACCTTCTAGTGTATCTCACACAGCGTTGGTCTCTCGCCATCGAGAGTCAAGGTGAGGCATTGGCAGTGAGCTTAGATGTGGCAAAGGCGTTCGATCAGGTCTGGCACCGGGGTCTCCTAGCGAAGTTACCAGCATACGGGCTTCCCGAGGGACTATGCAAATGGGTCGCCAGCTTTCTGTCCAACAGATGCATAAGAGCCGTCGTTGACGGCAGTTGCTCCGATAGCATGGACATAAATGCCGGCGTCCCGCAAGGCTCTGTGCTGTCCCCAACACTGTTCTTACTGCATATCAATGATATGCTGTCTATTGACGGTATTCATTGTTATGCAGACGACAGTACAGGGGACGCTCATTACACGGGCCGTGCTAATATCCCTCGTTCCGAGGTGGAGGAAAGCCGCGAAAGGCTGTTGTCTGAAATCGAGAGTACACTTTCTAGTGTCTCCGATTGGGGTCGACTAAACCTAGTCCATTTCAACCCCACTAAGACACAAGCCTGCGCGTTCACCGCTAAGAAAACCCCATTTGCTGTAGCTCCACAATTCCAGAACACGTCCTTGAACATCAGTAAAAGCATTGGGATCCTTGGCGTCGACATTTCTAGCGATGTTTTGTTCCGTAGTCACTTAGAAGACAAGGTTAAGCTGGCATCCAAAAAGCTTGGAGTGCTCAACAAAGCGAAGCAGTACTTCACGTCGGGCCAAAGACTGCAACTTTATAAGTCGCAAGTCCGGCCTCATATGGAGTACTGCTGTCATCTGTGGGCGGGGGCACCTGGATACCAGCTTGGGCCTTTAGACTCGGTTCAGCGACGTGCTGCTAGAATTGTTAACGATCCTGAGCTCACAAGCGGTCTAGAGCCCCTCAGTCTGAGGAGAGACTTTGCCTCCTTATGTGTATTCTACCGCTTGTATAATGGACAGTGTTCTGAAGAATTGTTTAAGATGATGCCCACGGCTACATTCTACCATCGCAACTCTCGCCATCGACAGGGAGTCCATCCCCACATATTGGAACCAAAATTGTTTCGAACTGTGCGGTCTCAAAGGAGCTTCCTTCCGCGGACGCTCAGATTGTGGAATGAGCTCCCTGCCGTGGTTTTCCCAATGGAGTACAGCATGGGGTTCTTCAAAAAGGGTGTGAAGAGATTTCTGCAGGGTCGGCAACGCGCGAGTAACACCCCTGGTGACGCAAGCGTCCATAGGCTGCGGTGACCGCTTACCATCAGGCGGGCCGTATGCTTGTTTGCTACCTAAGTAGTATAAAAAAAAAAAAAAAAAAAAAAAAGACGGTAAGAAATCAAGTATTGGTCATAGAATTACCTAAAATACTCTAAAACATTTATCTTTAATATTTAATTCCCCTAATCCATTAGATAAGTGAGCCGCGACCGTTGTCAGTGTTGCTATTTGGCAGATTCTAATTCTCATCCAATGTAACAGAAAATGGGTTTAGGCCACTCCAATTTCGCTCTAATCCAACTCCCAACTGACTGACATGAATTCCGTTACACGATCATATAAAATGTGTATTAAATTGCTCTATGATTGCTACTACAAGATGTATACCTAACTTTGTCACTTTTGTCGGAACTGAGACGGTATAAGCGTTTGTGGTTAGAGTTTGTTTTTTGTTTGTTTTTGTGTGTGTGTATGTATGTCTGTTACCATTCTCCTCGAACATTACTGGGCCGATTTCAATGCGATGCAATAAATAGCTATCTGTATGTGTGTTTTATAGCTGTAAGCCACCAGGGAGCGCTGCAACAGCCAGGATATTCAGCGCTTGAGAGCTTATCAGAAACAATTCATCCGATCATCGAAACCTTGCTGAGTTTCTTGCCGGAGTCTTCTCAGTTTAAGTGTATCCGAACCGGTGGTAAATTCAACTGTATTTACCAATGTAACGTTCATAAGTGCCTTACTAGGGCCTAAACTGAATAAATGACTTTTTGATTTTGATCCCGATACGTTTTTTTTTTCATTATATAGGTGTCATTTCAGAGCCGGTTTCTAGACATGGTGTAAAGCTCTAGATTACCAGGGCGCGCTGCAGCAGGCAGGGTGGTTGGTGCTGGAGAGCTTCCAGGAAACGATTCAACCGATTGATGATTAATGAATGTGTCGCATTTGCTCGTCTAAAGCAACAAAACTAATCTCTAAAAAAAAAAAACAATTTTTAATGCAAGCTTTTCTTGTGTGACTGTACTTGCGACAAAGTACTCATCAAGACGAATCCAACGAGCCCAAACTCGATGGGGTTATGTGGTTTTATTACGGAGTTCCTATGGCCACCTTCCAGCTCCATCATCAGATCAGGTCCACGTCATCATAATATTGCATTGTCACGCGATTCGCTCCAAAGGACCTTCCCTTCCTTTGTTCGTTTTAGTACAACGTGCGAATTTAAAAGTTTGTAAGTACTACAATTTCAGTTAGGTATCGAATTAATTAAAGCAACTTTATTTGAACAGCGTAAGATTGTTATTGGTAGACTTAACGAAGTTTAAGATGAGTGATTCGTTTTCGGCAACAGATGATAAAGGCCAGTGACTTGCAGAGGGTAAAGGCGTATTAATGTGTTTCCAAGTTACTATGAAAATTGAAAATCGTGTTGTAAAGTTCATTGGAATACCTACCTTATAAGTAACTAGCTGTCCGCCGCGGTTTCACCCGCATTCCCGGGATAAAAAGTAACCTATCCTTCTCCATACCATAGGCTATCTGCATGTCAAATTTCATCGCGCTCGGCATGCGCTCGGCTCAGCGACTTGGTCGTGTAAGTCACAGATTACAGAATAAAAGGCAGATGGAGCGCATGGAACATGAAAGTGAAGCCAAAAAAGCAAATACAAATTCAAAATCAGATACCTGGTATTCGTTTTCCAATTTGTATTTGCTTTGTTTAACCACAGTTTATTAATAAAGAAGTGTTTTTTGTTAAATAAAGTTTGTTAAACAAAGCAAATACACATTCAAAAGCGAATACCAGGTATGTGTTTTTCAATTTGTATTTGCTTTTTTGGCTTCACTCCCGTGTTCCGCGCGCTCCATCTCCTTATTCTGTAATCTGTGGTGTAAGTGTAACAAACGAACAAACCTATAAACAGAGTTACTTTCGCATTTATAATAGTTTAGTAATTATATACTCTGAGGTATGGATATGGATAAGTATACTTGAAAATGGAAATGTTAACTAGAACGAATGCAGTTTTTTTGGGCTCCGTACATCGATATATTATCTTCTGTCGCTCCGTACGTCAAATTGAAATAAAGGAACCCTTATAGGATCACTATCGTGTGTCTGTCTGTCTGTATGTCGGTCTGTCCGTCTGTCACAACCAATTTGCTCCGAATCTACTGGAGGATTAAGTTGAATTTTGGTACACATAATTCTGTGACCCAAACGGACATGTAACGTAAGTAAATTAATATACTTATTAATAAGTAAGGGGTCAAATGAGAAAAAAAAACAATTCGTTGGTTCTCGCGAGGGACGCGTCTCCTATTATAACAATTGATGCCATTGTTATTTTTTTAACCGCGAGCCAAGGTATGTGTTATATAGCAAATGAAACGGCTTTTTGTGAGTTTCAAATATTTTATCCCTAAATTTATCTTTAAAATAGGCGAGGGTGGGGTGAAACCGCGGAGCGGAGGACTAGTTTTATAATAAAATTCGTTCATTAGCTAACCTAGTAGGTAAACAAAGAAGGTATTGACCTATCTAAAGTTAAATAGCCATCCCCGCGGCGTTATTCGGGCCAATATTGTCTCACCTAAACGTGGTTTATTTTGAAGCAACAAACTCCGATGTTTTCCTTTGTAACAAACTATGTCTAAGAGGGCAAATGGATCGCTTAATAGTGAGGGGTCATCAACTTTGCGTGCGAGCAACTTGGTAAATAAACATTTCACTACTAATGTCTTTCTATCGATTGGCCAATCTTTTCAATTCACTCTATGACCTTTACGGAAACAATAATTATATTAGACTCTACGAACATTTCAGGCTAGTATTGTTTTCTGCAACGTTATAACAAAGTAAGATTTCTATAGAAAAAATTGTCATAAAAGTTCAATGTTGAAAAGCAAATAATGAAATATGACCTGAAAAAGATGATAAGAACATTGATATAAAAGGAAAGGCTGAGTTACGACCTACGACGGTGCTATCAGCATTTTCAGATTCAAAGGCAACCATTGTTATGAAATTCAGAAAGTTCAGACATTGTTTAGTTAGAGGATTCTCGAGAACAGTCAGACATTTGCTCAAATTTTTATTAGTTGCTCGTACTTCCAGACGGTATCTTGAGTTCGCTAAAGAATTCTGGTAAATTTTCTAGAGCTATGCATAACTACGGGTGCGGCTATCGAGGTCACATGCAAAATTTGAATACGAAGAAACCTAGGTTCCGATCACTATGGCAACGAGTGTACTAACAAAATTAGGCAAATACTCGAGTGCCCAACTATGACCAACTATGTGGACACGCTAAAGTGACCTTGGTAAAGGTAAACCCCATGGTTGTAACTTTTGAACGTAGGTGTTAAATAAATTGTAGAACTAATATATGTTTACATTACCTACAACAAAATAACAACTTGAAGGTTGGAGGTTGGTAACGATTATTAATTGCTTTACGGCTTCATATTTATTAATAGTTTCTCGAGTTGTTTTTTAAGTCTAGCAGAGTCTTGCATAACGATAAGGAAACCCTTTTTCTAATGGTTTACACATGGACATCCCATGAATTAGTCAGTGCAAGTACTTCAGTGATAAAATAATTAAACATCTGTGGCGACAATTTGGGTGTCATTGAGTGCCGGGTGAGAGGGGGCCTCTAACAAATATAATCAAGGGCCCTTGGATCAGGCTATCTTATCTTATAGTCCAGGTGCAGATCCAGCTGACACATTAAAGAAGTTGAGATTTGCAAACCTTTACATTCAATTGCAAAAATCTATTATTCCAGCACGTTATTCTATTCGCTGCGTCGACGAATTCAATGTATTACGTTCCGTTTATTTCCATTACTTTATCTGATGCTCTTGGTCGGGCAGCGAAAGCGAATTTAGTGCAAAACGCCCTTGCAAATAGTAACGGGGCCGCTTGACGCGCTGGTATTGGCTATAGGCTGAACAGTCGGTCGATTGTGGTCAGCTGGCTGCGGTTGGCTGACTGTCCTCCCCCATCTGAGAGCGTGTCGCTCCTATATATCACGCACTCCTCGGTTTATCCATGGTTATTCCGATACAACTATTCAGGTACGTAGTGATAATCATCATCATCATCAGGTGCGTGATAGACAGAATCATGCAACAATTTTCTTGTAAACATTCTTCCTTTCCTATAAACTGTATACCTATAACCATGAATATAGTTCAAGAATGTTTCAAAAGTACTTACAGGCAGAAACAATAAGTTAGAATAAAGTTGTTAGCAATAATAGTTTGTTCAAAGTTCGTGTTGACGGCATCGTGTCTACACATTGATATTTGTCGATACAAAAGTTCATTGTATGTTCAGGCTTCTGTGACGAGGTGCTGTTAATACATGTAAAATTCAGGGGGTATGAATCTTTACATATCCTAAGTTCATAATATAGATTTAGTAACCCTCTTCAAGTCATTAATATGTCAGAAGAGATTGCTTCGTAGTGATAAGACCGATTTAACCTAGTTTCTTGTTTTTTAACTGCTTTTTGGTGTTTATCAATGTCAAAGGTGAAATTAGGAGGTCAACAACATTTTGAGTTCTTTATTGTCTCACATCAATCAACTACAACATTAGTAGCGTTAGAACAACAAAAATTTAAAAGAAAAACACCATAATACTTGTCTTCTTTGAAAATGATTATCCTTTTATTCAAAAAGATAAAATAAATATCTTGGCATATAAGATATCCCAGAATTAAAAAATGAAAAAAAAAACAAGCCCCCTCGGGGGCGGAAGCTAATTCTCATATAGAATGCTCAACAACATTCAGATCATACTTTTCAAGTATCAAAATTATAAATACTCCGTATAATTAAAAAGCTTAGACTAGTCTGAAATTAAAATTTTATCTGCCATACGTCGTACTGGCAATATCTAGAATCGTATAGCAATGACTGTCAAACCGGCAATAAACCGGCAAAATAACACGGTTATCAGCCGGGTAGTTTATTACCAACTGAAACGTGTAGGAAAACCTAATGTCGCATATAAAATTCTTCTAACCACAAATTGGTTTCATGGTACTAAAACTAGACATTACTGTACCGTTGAATTTATCAGTTATCTTCCATGGTCCAATATTTAAGCTATTTTTATTTTACCTGTAGTATAAGTAATAGACCGGTATTTGACCACAATCTCACCATGGTTAGTGATAGGTGGTAAGCACACAAAGCCTAGAAAGGAACTGGCTCTCAAGATCAGCTTTTGAAAAGCACCGGTAAATGCTTGGCGACAGATTTTCAATTTGAAAACCAGTCTGGTACTACCACAGAGCAAGGAATTCCGCGCGCCTATATCTATATACAGACAAACAGAATGACAATACTCGTGCTACGTGAATTGTGAAAACGCATAACCGATTGCGAGCGGCCGTCAGTCTAATATCGACTCTATACAACAGCACTATGTGTCAACATTACTAAATAATAAAAATATACGTATGTTGTTATCTGTTGATTAAACGGTGACGCCCACTGACACGCTTGAATTGTATGGAATCTGTAGAGCAAGGCGTCTCTATAGGAGGGGCGAGTTATTATTTCAGTGCTCTGTGGGTACCCTACCACCGTGCGAAGGACCATGAGCCACTAGCACGTTGGACTGTGTACCCTAACTGCCTACCACCAAAGTTGAAATTCTATCGTAAAAAAAATACCATTGAGTTGTGTAAGTTACACTAGAACCTTCCAGAGCCTTCCAGACACGTTGGCAATCCGTCCGGTATTTCTAATATCTAGAATTCTAGATTGACCGTCTGACACTTTCTTAGGCATCTTATGTTAAGAAATAAATTGGTTATATAATTTTAAAGTAAAAAGGGAAGTGAAGCATTTTCATCATCCTTATAATCATAATCCTCCGTTTAATGTATCGCAGTAGGGTATAACAATTGCTTATACTTAAAACCAACAATATAAACGTATTTAACTTGGTCTGAGTTTCAAACTGATAAAGAATTCTCTTGAAAGCACGTCCCGCCCTTTGAGTCCTGAGCAAAATTAAATGAATAGATAAGTACCTACTTTAAGGCTTCTAAAATTTAAAAGCATGTTTCACTCATCGCACAGAACGTAGGTAAATGTTTCACTCATCGTACAGAACGTAGGTTAAATCCTTATAAACGCGCAAGTTTGTATTTATGTATGTTTGTTACTCTTTCACGCAAAAACTACTGAACGGATTTGGATGAAATATGGCACACAGATAGAATATATTCTTGATTAACACATAGGATACTTATTATCCCGGGAAAACATACGATCCCTCGGGAATGCGGTCATAACCGCGCGGGACAGCTGGTAGAAAATATTTTTATTTTAACGAGAAATTGACACGCAGTTAGTTAGTGTGCATAATCGAATTCTCAAATCCAATTTTCAATACTTACTTACCAATCGTTTGTGCTTTCAAAAAGTCATTATCGCTGGTCTACGCACAATACGTTAGTCAATAAATTAATGAAAAGATAAGTTTAATTTACCTCTCCAAATTGTTATCAGTTCATTGACGGAGGGAAAGAGATAAAATGCTTCATTGTTCTCGCTCACTTTGTTCTTAGAGGGTCTACGTGATCCGTAGCACAACTGTAGCAGCACGGTTACATATATTTACTAAGTTGAGGACTGTCAGAAGTTAGCTAATCGTTCTATAGCGTGTTCTAATGCCCTAAATGTTAAAACAAGGATCGAGCAGTCAATTTAAGTTTCGATAAATATTGTTATTTTCAGGTTCGAATTTATTATGAACTATAAAATATTATGCCACGCGATCTGGCATCCATTTATCGATAAACATAAATATAAAAATATTCACCATTTTTTGGCGTTAATAGCAACCCTCCAAACCTTGCGTTAAAGTCTTACCTACTATTAATAAAAATATCATTTAGATCCAATTTTTCAATCGCTAGTTAAACTTCGGATGGTCTATTCTCTTCCTCTTAGGCCTAATTTTACCAATTTCAGATAGCACTTAAACGAGGTATAATAGTACAATATGATACATGTGTGCAAAGTTGGTTATTAACACTCCAGGCGGTATTAAGCGATAAGTGAGCCGAGAGTGCACACGCGTGTCATACGCGTGTCATACGACGTTTTTCAACACACTTGCGAGGAAAAAAAACAGACTTGTATTTTGCAATAAACTTTACGAGCGAGTGTGTTGAAAATAACAGTATAGTTGAATAAACTAAACAATACGCTTAGAAAAGCCCTACACTAAACAGTCCTAACCTCCTACTCCATCATCAGAGCCTGAAAACTATCCTAACCTGTCTCCTAGGCGGCCTGAAAAATTCCAACAGTAGGTTGACCACTAGTCGACCTCCACCGATCCGCAGTGGGCACGCGTGGTGGAATTGCCCATTCCCTTTCACCCTCATTTGTGAAAGGAGACGTATGCCCAGTAGTGGGACATTATAGGTTGATGATGATAAAGTGAAGCTAATAAAAGCGTGTTAATAAATATGGCTGTATGTGACATAATTTGTATAGAGATAGATAATCTATCACTGTTAACTTGTCATAGGACAAAATTTATTCGACGTTTGTAAAAATGGACCTTAGGCTCATTAGTCACATAGTCAGATTGTCCAAAAAATATATAAAAAATGTAACCTTGCTGAGTTTCTTGCCGGATTCTTCTCAGTTGAAGGCCGAGTTCCGAACCGGTGGTAACTTCAGTGACCTTCTGGAGCCTAAATTGAATAAATGGCTTTGACTTTGACTTTGATTAGGAAGTTACATAACCGAACGTAGGTACGTCATTTTAACCCAGCTTTTGACGCAATTGAATTTACGGAATGTCCCAGGATATTTATATTACAAGCTTTTATTTAGTTTCACCTGTCCCGTTGTCTGTAATGGAATTCAGCAAGTTAATTTTGACCCACTTTCCGGTTTCCGATTGAACTGAAATTTTGCACGAATATGCAAATCGCGTGACAATGCAATATTATGATGACGATGCTATTATTATGCTGATCTGATGATGGAGCTGGAAGGTAGCCATAGACACTCCGTAATAAAACCACATAACGCCATCGAGTTTGGGCACGATTGATTCGTCTTGATGAGTACTTTGTCGCATGTACAATCAACAAAAAGTACAGTCACTCAAAAAAAGCTTGTATTAAACATTAATTTTTTAACAAAGAACATGTTTATTTAATTAGATTAACATGAATGGATTAACCCAGGTTGCCGCAGGTAGGTTTTACTGTATGGATGATAAGCTCTCCGACTTATACAAAGATTGTTCTAATTTCAAAAGGCATAATATAGTTTAACCGACCATTGCATGTTCTTGCTAGAATTAAATGAACAACAAAACGGTATTATCGATCATTTCATATGACGAAACAATCGAAAACCGAAATATATTCAAATTAAGAACAAACAAACTCAAATTCATAGTTTCTTGACTCGAGCAATGATAATTTAGAAGTCGTAGGCAGAAGTAAGATCAAAACAAAACTTATAGGCACAATAACTTATGTTAGGTCATTGGCCGCGTGTTTTTCACAAAGCTAGCGCTTTCATTTGCCATGTGTAACAAATGATAGGTTATCTATCTTCATATTCGTGGAATATTTTGTCCGGTCAACGAAACGTGTTTTTGGAATTAGGTGACTGCTCTAGGTTTTTGGTTAGAACTGTATTACAAACATGTTTTATTTTATTTTATTTATTAATTCCTTCTGAAACACATACTTATTAGATTAGGCAGTAGGTGTATTATAATAAATAATAAAATACCACTTTCAGTTACAGTTTTGCGCACTTCATCATGGTAAGATAGTGTAAAAACACAGCTTATTTATACAAAAAAAAAGTCACAATGTGAAAAAAGCCTCAAAACCTCATTTTCCAAAGTGTGTACTTAGTTTTATAAACGAACACAAGACTTTACCCATTTTGTGTATAACCTTTTCATAAACCCCGAGGCAGATGAAACTCCACTTGTTAAATAAACATACTACGCAGAGCTGTATACGATATTTTTCTCTGAAAAATGTTACGCTCCAATGTTTCAAGGCCGTAATAAGGGGAACGATGACAGATCGAGCACAAATATTGATGCTCTCTCAAATAATGCAAATGTGTCGAGAACATAAAAGAATTCATAATCGCTTTTTAACTAAATCAGTGTAATAGTGTGCCCCGTCCCACTCTTTCGATCACCAAATGTCACCTGTCAGATAAAGACTTCGGAATTTTAGCTAATCAACGTTTGATAACTTCATTATGAATAAGGGGGTATGTGTTAAAAGTATGCCATAAGTTACCTATTATATTTTTCATTTTCAGTGTTTTTAGGGACTTTTATATAAGTCAAAGCCATTTATTCAATTTAGGCCCCAGAAGGGCACTTATGAAGGTCATATTTAATGAAGTTACCACCGGTTCGGAACTCGGCCTTCAACTGAGAAGAATCCGGCAAGAAACTCGGCAAAGTTAAATTTTTTAACTATTATTTGGACAATCTGACTATGTTTGGTTTTTTCCAAATAATTAACAATAAAAAAGAAAACATATACCTATAAGTATATGTCAGTTCCATCATAACCTAAGAAAATGTAATGGTAAATTCAGTAGATCGTATTAGTCCTTTCCTGAATATGGCTTTGACTTTCATATTAGAATTATTCTCATCAATTATTTTACTGTAATTTATAATGTTCCTTAATTTATTTAACATTCATCTGACCGTGAATAAAACATTTTCATCCATTACATATTATTAATATTTAAGAGGACTCAATTCGTCATACTTTTCATACAAAACCCCTGTACTTATTATGGCGTTGTTAAACATTTTTCGTTAGATATTTTGAACAAATTAGTATCTTGTGTACTATATGTAGCCTTGTATCTTGGCGTAATTTAAAAAAAGTGTGAAACAAATTCAGTCAAAGCCTCCGAAAAACAGCGTTTTTGCCTGAACTTTGGCCATATCTAATGTACCTATAAATTGTAAAAGTAAAGAAAACATTAAGATACCAGGCTTGCAAATGTATTGGAGATTCTAAATAACTAACTTTTTTTTCACAAACTTGTAAGATTTTTTCTCAAGAAGTATACTCCTGGAACAAGTTTTATGAATGCGAAATCATGAATGACGACCTAGCGAAGCAGCCGCGAGTGATCAGCGGAATTTACCGACTGATAACCGACGGCTCTGATGCTATCTCTCTTTATTCGCAGTCAAACATTACGTTGGATGAAACAACAAGCTTTTAGACTATGCTCGCGTTGAAGTTGCGCCAGCCACAGAGGGCCGCCTTAAAACAATTATTGAACTATCTGTCACCAATCAAATCCAAGTCGGTCATAAATGTTACACTGCTCTACATACACGCTACGAGTTACGCTACGGAGTACTAAAAGCTACGGGCTACGTCGATCTACGACTTAGATACCATACCGTACCGCCCTACAACACGGAAAATCCAAGTACCGGTATAGTATGCAAATTAGCATTCGAACTCAAGGAATTAAAGAGAAGCCTTGAACAACGTGTTTCTTTTTTGCTAATTATGATAGGCGTGAGGCAAAGACTAGAAGGTATCTGGCTCTCAACTTCAAATGGAACAACCCGGTTCTTGGGGATAGATTTTCAACATGAGGGTGGCAATCAGCCAGCCAGACACTACACCGTTAGTTTCTTCACGTAGGAGGTTTTCCTTCACCAAAAGCAACCACGACAAGATAGCTCAGTGGTAGTGATAGTGACGGCGAATGTCGAGACGAAGGATTTGTATCAAATCTTGCAATGAGCTTCGTTTTCGGTGAAGGAAAACATCTGTCGCCAAGCACCTATCGGTGTGTTCCGACAGCTGCATTTAAGAGCTAGTTCATCCTAGGCCACATCATCACTGACCATTTGATTGTGGTCAAAAACATGCACCAAACAGGTAAAATAAAAACACGGAGGTATTGTTGCTTGCTTTGAGTTCTTCCAACATAAATAAAGTACAATACCTCAACACACGTACAATTCAATCGACGATTCAATCGGCCCGTTGACTGATATCAAAAGGCATCGCGTGATAACATACTATACTATACCGTGCACGTCACGAGCTTCTCACATGAAAGCCACAGGTATACAACAACATATTGGAAACTGTTGACAACATTTACGTGATTGTTACGAATGGAAAGTAACTGTGTTTGGAATGGCATAGCTTGCCGTAGACGGGCTCTGTATAAAAATTTGTTCTACCTGACTGCTTGAATTATATAGGTATTCGACGTAATGTTTTTTTAATAAAAGTTTGTCGGCAAAGAAATGGCAAAAACGCATGTACTGAACATATTGATTATTTATGTGAATGAATCGATGTATTATGATCTTATATGATAAGATATGTTTTTTCCGGGAAGTTTAGCGTACGGCCTAAGAGTTTGTGTGAGATTGTGGATAATATTTTACATGTTTTCGGGGCCCGTTATAGCCCGAGGGCCCCGTATCTTTGATACGGCGCGGTTGCTACGCCCCTGTTGGTTCTTTTTTTGGAACGGAATGATTGATAGTAATAAAAAGAAGTTTTGATTTGTCTGATAATCTTTTTGTAATGCGATGAAAGTTTGGTGTTGTTGTGCGGGGGCTAGGGAAAGATTGTGATATAAAAAAAGGCGTTGCAAAGCATGGTGAATATTTTAACTACAGGGTGAAATGGAAATCATTCGACAAAATTTTATAGGACACTCATAATAAAGATGTATAAAAAATAAAATACCGCTCCTTTTGTCGGTGCGCGGTATGGGTTACCGTGGTACGGGATTAGAGGCATAAATAAATAAATTGCGGCTTGGAACATATTTAAACATAAGGTTTATGGAATTATTAATATGATATGTTATTAAACCAGTGTATAAAGCTTTATTTTATTCTTTTAGAACGGCTAAAGAGATTTTTTTTTATGTTTCTGATTTTGTTTAAAACCTCACAAAATTAATATGTATCGGTAATAGGACCCTCCCTTTTTGTCATATGTTTTAGATTTCACCCTTTAGTATACATAAATTACCTATAATATTATTATAGGTAATTTACTGTTGGAATTCTCGTTGGAAATTTTTCATATTGCTAAAGTCATGCGAAACGATCGTTTATAATCTAATTGTTTTTCTAAATGTGATATAATGTATAAAAATAGACATCAGCAACTAAACTCACAACCATATAATCCATAGATCCGCTAAAACTGCAGAATCGAAGCCATAAATATAGGTAATAAATAATTTTATTACCAGTCATAAAGATGACCAACTCAACACAAAACAAATACTTACAGGAAGTGCGTTAACTATATTAACGATCATGTTGACAAAAGATACTAAGGTCGGTCCCTATTTGAGAACGGCAATCAGCTGAAGTCAAGTTTGAGTTGAGATTTAAACAATTGAATTTGGATCCTGAGACTTCGCAATAATGTTTATTTTTGATTCACACAATCTATATAGGGTGACTGGTAATAATTAGTATACTTAGACACATGATTGTACTTATGATAACAAACAACTTTCCCAAAGAAACATTTTTTTTTATTTACTTAGCACGTGAGCCCATAATATTTAGTACCTAACAAGAATAATAGTAATAATAATAATAATGATATTTATTTCTCCCACAATAAGTTTACAGTAAAATCAATTAAAGAAATAGTAATAATGATAAATACTTAAATTGCGGGAGACTGGTGCCTAAGCTAGGCAGAGCCTGTATTTCAGGACACCCGGTCTCTACCCCACGGTTAACGTAACATAAAATTTTCATACAATATTAGTAACAGCAAATAATACAAGTTAAAATATATAGAATTAAATTTAAACAATAAACGAAAACCTCAAATAAAAATAAAAATAAATAACTGTGCATGTAGATGTGTATGTGTGTGGGGGGGGTGAGTGTGTGTGTGTGAATAAGAATACACCATCAGCTTTTATTTAATTTAGTTATTTATCCCTATTTGTTTCTTTGGGAAAGTTGTTTGTTATCATGAGTACAATCATGTGTCTAATCGGGGGGCACGGCAGTGCCCCCGCCGAGTCGAGCGCGAAGCAGACACTGCCGTACCATCCTTTACTGGAACCATTTCGCCGCATTTTCAGGCCCCTATTTGAGAACCTCTGGATAAGACCCGAACGCAGAAATTTTCGTCATCCAGTAAGCTATAATCACATACTTAAAATCCAAAATTTCAAGTCTGTAGGTCATTTAGTTCCGAAGTTAAGCGAAAGCAAAGTTTCACATTTATGACACTCACTGACTCACTCACTCACTCACTCATGATCATCAAAATAGAACTAGTACTTCCCATAAACTCAGAGAGCTGAAATTTGGTACAGAGTTAGGGTTTAATGACCACATAAAGGGAAAACTATAAAAACTAGGATAATCGAAGATCTGGAGTACCTGGTGACCCTGATTAGAAAACACAACAGCCCAACCAAACTATTAGAGATATCGACATATCGCCTTTACAAAAAATATTCAACTTGGTGGGCCGCTTCATTTTCTACAAAAAGAAGTGAAATCCCATCAAAAACATTCTGTAAAAAACTAGCCAAGTCTCGATGGAGCTGCTTGTTTATCTCTAAAAAGTAATGAAATCTAGAAAAAGTCGTGCCAAGTCTAAGGTTCCTTACTGCGATTTCTTTATTATTATAGTTAATGTTGTGTGACTTGGCCAGACTTGGACTTGTGAGTTTTTTACAGAATGTTTTTGATGGGATTATCGTTTACTAATTACCAGTCACCCTATATAAATCTATATATATTCTTCTATGATAAAGTTTCATGTCGTATCGGGAAGTGTGTGTAAGAAAGCTGCAACCAATACACCTCGATGAGCAATGAGCGCAAGGTCGCACGCGTCTTCAATAATTCAATAGATGCAATACAATTGGATTGCATTGCACAGAAATGAAAGACGTGATCAAGATTTCTATACTAAAAAATCTATACTATAATAATAAAGCTGAAGTTTTGTGTTTTTGTTGTTGGTTTTGAATCCCTGGAACTTTCGTTTATTTTTATCCCGGGAACGCGGGGGAAGCTGCGAGGAACAGCAAGTTTTTAAAGACGCCAAAATAAAATCTTTTAGCTCTAGCCATATTTCCACAGGTAGAGTTGAATATAATAAAGCGACTGTACCAGAGTACAGTCTAAATGCCTAGAAACGAAGTACGCACGAAGTAGTTTGAACGACTAAAATACATATAATGAATGCAAATTTCTCGTTTTTTATCAATACTTTTACCGAGAAAATATGATAAGGAAACCATATCGACATTTTGTCTGACTGTAAATCAACTAGTGTACGATATATCTGTGAATGCAGCTATATAGAAACTGGTCACGCTTCGCGCAAGGTAACATTGAAATGAAATAAAATTGTATTTGCATGAGCAAGGTACATAAAATGGATCTTAAAATTATAATATAAGTAACTCTGCATATGCAAAAAAAAATATCTGTAAAGAAAACCCAAAGAATTAATATTACTTACTAACTATAATTAATTAAAATAAACCAATAATAATACAACATGTCCTATTCAAAATAATAAATTAAATGTCACATTGTTAACGCTATCACTCTATGTATTTTAACTCTATGACTCCGCAGCTTTCCACATTACACTTCAAGCTATGCTACAAGTTTGCTACGGACGCACTACGTGCTACGAGCATGCTACGGACTCACTACGTGCTACGAGCATGCTACGGGCTAAAGGAGCTATCATATCAAATAATCTGAGCATTGAAAATTCTCTATAATCAAAGCCATTTATTTAGTTTAGGACCAAGGAATGCTTGTGATGGTCAACATTGCTGGAAAATAGTCATATTGTCAAATGTTTAACAATAAAATTAACACATAAACAACATAAGCTATATAAAAATACTGTCGCAAATCTATATTTAGTTATCGATGTCGGACCTTCAACCATATCAATTCGCCTTCTGTCAACCGGCAATTATGCACCCGACATTGGAGCTTAAAAATAAAACAGTATAATACTGTCATCGCAATACGTTTCGGCCTTCAGTAAATAATAATTTCATTATTTTATTGCACGGTTACTTAAATAGGTTTTAAATTATTGGTGTTTTTTCTTTCCCTATGTAATGTTACGGTAAAGATTTTATTTTATGCGTATTTCAGTTCCTTTGTATAATTTTTTAGTGTGTACCTATTTTCGCTACGGCTACTTACGGATCTTCGTAGCACCTGCTACGGATATTCTTAGGACCTACTACGGATATTCGTAGCACCTTCTACGACTCACTTATTGTAAGCTTAGTATAAAATTATGTCATTCAACGTAGATTAGATATTAGAAAGATAAAGAATTAATTTGGTAGTTATATATATATTAAATACAGTAGTATACAATACAGTCTAATTTATATGTATACAATTTTCCTCGAGCCTGGCGTTGCTGTCGGTCATAAGCAAGATTTATAATTTATGATTTTTAAAATGTATAGGTACTTGTTCAAAAAATGACATGAAATATTTTCACTACTACCCGGATAATGCAAAAATGTACATAACATTTTAATGTCACATTCTTTTTTACTGCATGAACCATAGATTTTGTTGATTTGAATCTTAAAATTATAAAGAAAAGGGCTTCATACGAAATTACTAACAAGAAAAGAAAATTCCAGACAGAGCTCAGTTTCAGTGAATTAATTATGCAGCTTGTCTGACTGAGAGATACAGTCACAATACAGACTGAAGGCACGTTCGCTTAAGCAAAGATGCGGGTAGCCAGACTTTTTTTACTATGATAAGTGCGAGACCTCATTTGTGCAGCGTGGATCCAGTGTAGACTGTGAGGCTATTACGTAACTCTGTTGCAACCAGTTTCAATGTAAACGTTCGTTGTCCGTCCGTCTGTCTGTCAGTGAGCTGTATCTCATGAACCGTAATAGGTTGACAGTTGAAATTTTCACAGAATATGTAATAAAAAAGAAATAAAATTATAAGGTCCCCATATTATAATCGTCTTTACAGAGCCATTCTGTACGAGTCCGACTCGCAATTGGCCAGTTTTTAAGTTCTTTTAACTGCTTCATTGGAACCATTTTCGACATTGTAATATTTCTATGAATCAAGGGGTTGTTTCAAATTGAAACTGATTACATCAAAGTTACTTAATCCACGTACTGATGAATAACTTCAAGGGTAGTACTTATAAAAAGTCTTTTGTATGTAGAAGGCTGGCGGCAGTTCCACTGTGATAAATAGAGGGGACTCGGTTGCATGTCACATTACCCCTTAGGGACTTTGTGTTAGTTATAAAATAGTTGTATACTTTTTTAATTACGTAAACACGTGGTTACTTTATTGCTTATTTTCATGTTGTTTGAGAAGGTTTATTATTAAAGTGTTCTTTTCAAAAGTTGTTAAAAGTTAATTGCTTTTAGGAATGCCTTCATGCTATTCCTAAAAGTTTGGTTCTGCCACAAGGTACATACAAGGTGAAACATTTTATTATGTTACAATTATGATAGTTCTTAGTTCTTTGTTTTTTCAAGAAAGCTGTCTCAAATGTGCGTTATTACATTGTGATTCTATTTCATCCACTTCTAATTTGTTACTTATGGCTCGATCGTGTTAAAATATAGAATTTATGGCTTTCAAATATCGACGTAACCAACAAATCGAGATCACGTTGCTTGTATAAAACGCGACAAATTACGTTACCACAGTTTGTCGATTGTAAACGCAAAATAAATTGAGTTTCCATTGAAAACATTTTCCTATCATAATGGTTGACAGCTCGGTGTAAACCGAAAAGCAATTTTCATAGAAACGAGGTTAATCGTTTTGATCGCTCAGGATCGGACACGCAAAGGAATAATGCAATTAATTTAATATAATCTGTATGTATTGAAAATAAAGGAAAGCAAGGTATGGACACTCGAAACTGACAATATATGGTCGTATCATTTAGTGAAATATATTAGAAAATGCAAAATGTTTGTGCAGTACACCTAATGGTGCGTCCATGCTACGCGAAGCGAGCACGAGCCGAGCCTCGAACGAACAGGATTCTTTCGTTGCTCGCAATTTCAAGCGTGAAGCCTTCAATTAGTCTACAACGGGCGCGATGCGAATCCCAGTGTTCGTGAAGAAACTGAAAATCGGGCGGAACGCAGTCGAGCACGCTACGAATGCTCGTTCGAGGCTCGCAAGCCCGTCCACGCTACGCGAATCGTGCTCACAGCTCGTTCGTGGCTCGGGTCGTGCTCGGTTCGCCAAGCATGGACGCACCATAACATTGAATTCAATATGAGCATAAACATATATTCCTAACAGGGAGACCGTAATCTTGTTCAAAATTAAATCTAGACAATAATCTTGTTTTATAACCCCATACAATACACCATTCGTATAATACACATAGGTATACATTTTCAGGTGTACAGGTATCAGATAAACCTTTCGAAGGGTTCTCCGCAATATCGAAATGGTTTTGTATCGGGTGAAACACTTTTGACAATGTCAACAGTGCACTGATCCCAATTCTAAAACACAGCAGGTGTTCACTGGGTTCTATAACCGCTTAAATTCGTAATTCTTTTAGCATAATAAATCAGATTCGTAGAACCATTTTAATAAATGACATTTTCCATTAGTTTGCAAACAAAGCGTGAAAAATAAACTTCATATGCACAGACATTACAGTTACATTTTAAATAATATGCTTTTTTTTCACAAAGCAATAGAGTATTGTTTATTTCGCATAATGCAGCAAATTCTATATCCCGGTTTGCTGTGGTAACAGAACCATTTTTGTTCCAATATAGGCTATATTGGAATAACAAAGGTCGCGATGGTAAAAGCAACTGTGTTGCCCAATATGGCCGAAAACTAGGCCAGGGGTGTGATATTAGAATTGTATGATAATTTTCCTTTACTTATATAGTTGCACCAATGTAATAAAGTGAGAATGTTATGCGTATGTGCTATGTGCAGCAAATTTCCTAAATATATTTAAATGCTTTAAAAGTTCATACTTTTAAGTCACTTCTGTATGTTGTCTATTTATTTTCCAATTTTATGTTAGCGTAGATACAAATTATGGTACCTTTCATATTATACACGCAATATAAAAAATGAGGAATCTTAATATATAAAATGATAAACTGATTGTTGATATATCAACGCACAGCCCAAACCGCTGGATCTAGAGATTTGAAATTTTGCACAAAGATACCTTATATAGTGGAGGCATCCACTAAGAAAGGATTTTTGGAAATTCCACCCCTAAGAGGGTAAAATAGGGGATGACAGTTTGTATGCAAGTCCGTCAGTTTTGAAGTTAGGATCTTCAAATTCTGTGTTTAGGCTGACGATTGAAAATTAATGTATAGTTATCTCAGCGTCTGTTATTATTCCACCACCGAAGGGAGGAAAAGGAGTATAAAGTTGTGTATGCAAGTCCTTCAATTTCAAAGTAAACTTCACTAAATGTATTATTATACGGTGTAGGCATCCACTAAGGAAGGATTTTTGGAAACTCCACCCCTAACAGGGTAAAATAAGGGATGAAAGTTTGTATGCAAGTCCGTCAGTTTTGAAGTTAGGATCTTCAAATTTTGTGTTTAGGCTGACGATTGAAAATTAATGTAAGTTATCTCAGCGTTTGTGATTATTCCACCACCGAAGGGAGGAAAAGGGGGATGAAGTTGTGTATGCAAGTCCTTCAATTTCAAAGTAAACTACACTAAATTTAATATTATACAGTGTAGGTATTCAGCAAGGAAGGATTTTTGGAAATTCCACTCCTAGGGGGGTAAAATAGGGGATGAAAGTTTGTATGAAAGTTCGTCAGTTTTGAAGTAAGGATCTTCAAATTTTGTATTTAGGCTAACGATTGAAAATTAATTTATACATGTTTCAGCTTATTTGACCATTCCACCCCCGACAGGGTGAAAAGGTATGGGATGTATGTAAGTCATTCAGTTTCAAAGTAAACGTCACTTAATATATTATTACACAGTGTAGGCAACCACTAAGGATTTTTGGATATTCCATCCTTAATGGGGTAAAATAGGGGATGCAAGTTTATATGAAAGTCGATCAGTTTCGAAGTTAGGACCTTCAAATTTTGTGTTTAGGTTGACGATTGAAAATTAATTTATATGTGCCTCAACGTTTTTGATAATTCCCATCCCGAAAGGGTAAAAAGGGGGATGAATTTGTGTATGGAAGTACACTAAATTTATTATTTAAGCTTATGGTTATAAACTAACGCAACGAATATCGGTGTTGTTGGAATTTGAACCCTTAAGGAGTGAAAAGGGGGATTAAATTTAGTATATGAAGTTCTTTATTTTCGGAGTGAAAATTTCAAAATTTATTATTTCGGCTTATGGTATTGGCGTATTGAAATGACTCGCCGAAACAACATCAGGAAAAAGAGAGGAATCGGTATTAAAACAAAGATCCGGTTAATACGAGCATTGGTATTCCTCATTTTCATGTATGGAGTGGAAGCGTGGACTATACTGGCCCGAGAAAGAAAAAGGATTGATGCATTCGAGATGTGGTGCTGGAGACGGATGTTGGAAATACCTTGGACCGCTAAACGCAACAATTCATGAATCCTATCGCAGCTCCAAATTAAAACACCACCATATGCCACCGACGTATTTTTTCGTATTTCGGCCACATGGTGCGCAAAGATTCATAAGTGCCTGAACTGAATAAATGACTTTTTGATTTTGATTTTGAAAGGCGATAAAAGTTTGGAAATCTGATCATAATGGAACACGGAAGGAAAACGACTACGTGGTCGTTCACCAACAAGATGGTCCGATCAAGTAAAAGACTCATCGTCCTCCAAGTTTTACAGAAACCAGAAGACAGAAACCATGCATGGAGGCAGATCATTCGCTCTATAAGCAAACCCGATGTTGACCACGATCCTCAGACATGAGGGAAAGAGAGATAATGCCTCCAAAATTGTGCTGTAGAATTAGACTACAAGTAACAGCTCTCCGCCGCAATGTTATTCAGGCCAAAATATTTACTGGTTCTGCCAGAGGAGAAACAGTCTTCTTGCCGCGTATACCATTGATCCCAAATCACCTTCCGTTTGAATTTAAAAGATAACAGTTCCTAATTAAGGTTTGTAGTCACAGGGAAAAACTCTGAAATTAGCTAGAGTTGATTTGCGGCAGGACTGTTTCAGTTTTATGTGGCATCGCATATGAGCTCTTAATCTACCTGAACTTTTGTCAATATCACACGTAGTGGCGGACAATAGCCATAAACAAAGCTCTATATTGTTACAATGATTCATATCTAGAAAAAAGAAATAATCTACGCGGACGAAGTCGCGGGCTATAAAGCTAGTAATAATATAAAATACTTAGTAAGGTATCTTCAGTTATTTATAAAATGAAAATAATATTATAGAGCGAGTTTAGAATAGCGCACGTTTTGCAAAATTACTTTGGAACTCTGTGTTCAGGTTGGCAAACATTAACAAAGGTTTTTATAGCATTCAGCTAAATACGTTGTCAGATTGAACGAAAGGTTAAAGGGCTTTGTAGAATATATTAGACACTTAGCATAATGAAAATAACAGAGTACATTACAAGGCCACCAGAATAACCTTACGTCTTTAAAACAAAACTGCTTACCTAACTAACTACTAAAAGTTGGTTGATTTTGACCACAATTTTGGTGTAAGCGATGACGTGACCGAAAGTGGTAAGCTAAAGGGGAACAGACTGTGAAATGCTGTTGCCCGAATAGACAATTTTTTACCGACTGATACGAATTAATACCACCCCACCATCGCTACTCACGATATTTTTCTTCGCCGAAATCTGAAACTAATTCTAAAATTCGAACCCGCAATCATCAATGCGATTGTTGACTTCACTACCATATAAGCAATGATTTATCTACAAAGTGCAGTTGCTACAATAGACAGCTTAGGTCCATTTTTTGCAACTGACACCAACTACTACCACCCTACCATCCCTCACTCACTCACGATATTTTACTACACCGAAAGCAGAAACGAATTCTAAGATACGAACCTGCTACCATAAATAAAACATTAATGTACGAAAACACAAAAGTTATGATCGTTAACTCAAGATATTAAGGTAGGTAATCTACTGCCAAACGCCTCATGAGTAAATCACAAAATTACTTCTAACTGTGACGTCTTTTGAGAGAGATAGAGTAGAAGTATAGCGTTTATTCGCTCAAAGAGCAGCTCGACTGGGGATCGAAGTACCTCCACCTTACAGAATACCGCTGCCAAATAACTTTATGGTGTTCCTGCGCGTGGGCAAGGTCGCCAGAGCTCATTGGGAGGAGGGAAAGGTCAGTAACGCGTGTGTGATGACTCATGATGACACGGTGGCTGAAATTCGCAGAAGTGCCGTGAGATATTTAGAGCAGTCATAGAAATTTTTGATCATTCTGTACGCTTTGGCCAGAAACTGTTATGTACATTATGAAGATTAATAAATAAATAAATAAATGATTTGCAAGCGTCCATGTGGCTACGGTATCTGCTTACCATCAGGCGGGCAGTATGCTAGTTTACCGAATTCATCGTATAAAAAATAGGCATTTGAAAGTAATAAATTAAAACGCAAGAAATATTCGTAAAAAAAAACGTTTTTAAGATGGCCCCCCATCTTTTAAAAAATATAACTTAATACATAAAGGTGCATCCACACCGCAGTTGACTTTTTTGGAGCAACAGTGGCGCAACACTGTGCAATACGGTATTATTAGGTAAGTTACAAAATTTTACCGCGTTGCACAATGTTGCACCACAAAAAATAACTAACGGTGTGATGCACCATTACAAAATCAATAATATTGAGGTTTCAGTTTTGAGGATTCTTATAGGATGTGAATTACATTTAAATTTAGAAATACGACAACAACAGAGCAACAATTTTAAATCGCTATTTGTCCTCAGCAAATGCAATCTTGTATCGTATTAGAGTCATATTCATTAGTACCTGCGATGGTCTATTCAAATAAAATAATTTTGAATCCAAAGTCTATGGTCCTTATGTTTCTTTATGAAAAAGATCAAGTGAAAATATACATGCAAAAAAAAAACTATTAGAACGCAGTGTAGCTTACTTTACGCCCTTTATAAGTCAAGAATAAGTTAATAATGACTTCAACTAAGCTTTTCCAATGTAGAATTAAGTCGTAACCCGATTAGTCTGACTCGCGCACTGAGGGTACCGACCTTCCTTAGACGTAAGTATATTTCATTTAAATAAACTACGACTCCTAAAAGAACAAAAAAACCTGTTTTGGAATGTGCGAATGAAGCTAGCCCTGCTCCTATAGCATCAGTGGTTACTGAAATATACGTGAAAGCCGGATAGACGGACGGTAGTTCCTTTTTACCTTTTTGGTTGGGAACCCTAAAAAGTGCTTTGCCAAGTCATGGATATAAATTCCGCCCACTATAGTGTAGTGCAAGCCTTAATTAATTAGTGACCGAAAAAGTATTTAAAAGGCAAACTACATAACAAGCTAGGGTATGATAAAATCAAACTGAGAAATAACACAATCCGCAATGACGTAATTAAATTAATTGATCAATTCCCTTTTTGGTTCGGAACCCTAAAAATGTCATGGATATAGATCCCGCCCACTATAGTGTTGTAGAAGCCTTAATTAACTAGTGACCGAAAAAGTATTTAAAAGGCAACCTACGTCACAAGCTAAGCTACATTACATCGAGGAAAAATCCCTTTAGAGTAGTAATACTGAACAATCAAATACCGATACTAGTCAGTGATTCGTCACGGACCAATCACTGCATCGTGTGTTTTTGCCTTGGCCAATCAGATTGGATGCGTCCTTGATTTTGCCAATCAGAACGCTTTGTCGGCGGTGGGAAATTGGCGGAATATATTTCAACCAAAATGAACGTCATTGCGCTTCTTTGGGTTAATTGTTCGATGACTACATAATAAAATGAAACTGGGAAATAACACAGTACAGTAGTACCCAATTAATATGGCTTACCGGTGTACCTGTGCAGAAGATACATTTTCTGCCGTCATATTAGCGCGCGGCGTGCGGAGGGGCGTGACTTGCGAGTGAGACGGAACTAACAGCTGCAGTGTATAATGAACCTTATAGTAGTGATCTATGGTTGATTGTAAGTTTTAAGCATTCTTTCGTTAATCTTCGGGGCCATACTTTCTTTTCTGTGCGAACGAAGATTCACGACGCGCCATATAAGTTGGGTAATACTGTACTGGCATAAATGACGTAAGAGAATTGATCAATCCATAAAACTTTCATATTTCTAGTTATGTAACAAAATAATGTAACACGAATAGAGCTAGTTTACCGCATTTATATTTTCATGTTTATCACAAAGTGCATCGCTGTTATACATTGCATGTTTACGGATTGATATTCGCGAGAAACAATAAGCTATTTTTAACTAAGTCTCATGAAAATGATTATACTAGATTTAGGAATGCAACGTTTGTAAGTTTGATATTCTGTTTCGTAATGGGTGAACGGATTTTCATGTTTGGTATATAATTACTTTGGGATCTTCAAATAGAACATGTCCTAGTGGAATATATGTCCTTACCATGGGCGTACCCAACTTCTGGATCAGGGGGGGCACATCAGTTTTTCCCACTCCCCCACCCTCTCCCCCTCCACACTCCTACTTCCACTCACACACATTACACATACACACTTACACACCCACATCTACACCAACACACAACACTTCAATTGTTACCTTTTACTCGTTTTTAATTCATTATTTCCCTTTTTATTAGTTTATAACTATTTATAATTCATGCAAGTAAAATATTTAAGAAAGTTAAGAACGTAAATGGATACGACTAGCATTAAGAAAAACATGTCCTTGGGGATTTGGCGCTGTATTCAGGCTTTTGCCTAGCTCGACAGCAGATGCTAAGCTTTTAAATTGTATAACCTAGTCTAAGATATTACCACTTAGATATCGTGTATAAGTTTCTTATGCCTATAAACTATTATTATTATTATATACAATGCCTAATAAGTAATTGGCTCTCAAGTACAACAGTCGGAACACACAGGTGGTGACTTGGTGAAAGATTTTCCAAGCCAAGCAGAACTAAAAAGTTATTTTATCACTGGGCTACGGTTTCCTATAAGCTATCAAACAAGCAAAAATATTCCATAATATTATAAAATTGCCTCTCCCATTTATGTTACCAAAATAAATATCCATACCATTTCCAAGAAAACATGAGCACTGAATTAAAATATATAAATCTGACGTCCACAAATGGCTGTTTAATAGCTTCTTGTTAGTTGTTTACTGCTGCTGTAAGCTGCAGACAAGCAATTTGCAGTAAAATGCAGTATTAACTAAATACTTAGTATTGGATTGAATGTATTCGAAGAATCGGTTGGTTTGCATGTTCAAACGTAATTGGTTAGCTTTCGGTCACTTACTGGGGAACTAAGGAATTTACAGTGCAGACTTGCAAGCTTTGACTTATATATTATTAGCGTACTTGCAACTAATTCGACACACGTCTAGACAAATGCAGTTACGACAAAATATCGCAAATTCTCCTTCGGGCTTGCAATTTAAAATTACATTATAATAAGAAAATTATACAATACTAAAATGTTACCACAAAATATTTATATCCCACCAAAAACATTTTTATGTAAAATGTTGCCGCCAAGACATATGGCCCGTATTGTCAAAAAGTTATCAGATCTCATGTAGAGCCAAGCTTATAACTCTACATGCACTTACTCTACAACCCCTAAACTTCACAAACTCTACACACCTTAGTCAAAATATGTGGCTTGGCCGTTTCGCTACCGTCACATGGGAGTAAGGTGAAAAATGTATTCACTGTTCATTACTTTTTTGTTATTCAATAGTTCTTGTAGTATTGAAACGGCCAAGCCACATATTTTGACTACGGGGTGTAGAGTTTGTGAAGTTTAGGGGTTGTAGAGTAAGTGCATGTAGAGTTATAAGCTTGGCTCTACATGAGATCTGATAACTTTTTGACAATACGAGCCATATGTCTTGGCGGCAACATTTTACATAAAAATGTTTTTGGTGGGATTTCACTTCTTTTTGTAAGTTGCTTATGTTTTTTTTTTGTTTGAAATTTCCAAGTTTTATATTTTTTTTGTTGTTTGTGTACTAATACAAGCTTACATACCAAATTTCAGCTTTCTAGGACTTCAGGAAGTACCCTATGAGTTTTGATGATCATCAGTGAGTCAGTGACGAAATCGGGGTTTTTTAGATATCAATAAAATCTAAAGTATAAGAGCTATGTTATTGAAAGTTAATATGTTTAATAAGTTTACTATTGACATCATGTCCTGAGAATTTTGTTTATCTGGTGTAATCCAAACCCAAGTTATGAGGGTTCAAAAAAACGACGAAGCGCTTCGAGAAAAGGTAGGTAGTGCCCTTTCGCTTCGCTTGGCTGTCTTGGCGGGGGGCACTTCCGTGCCCCCAGATTGATAGTATTAATGTAAAATATTACACATTTTATAATGCACTATCTTATTAAGTTTTTTGTTAGTTTTGACGATTCGTAATTACTAATACAAAAAGATAATCAGGCGATATATGCCGCGGGGTGTGCGAAAATGGGGTGTAAAGAGCCCATAAAATCAAATTTGGTTTTTTCACAACGAAAATCAATTTGTAACTATGGTTGTAATGTTTGAGTTTAATCCCCAAGTCGTAGGAAAAAATAAGTACATGAATTTTACGAGTTTCGTTCACGGTAGGCAAGTTGACTTGCTGCTACGAAAAGCCGTAGCACTCGTAGCACACCAAACCCGGGGCGAAATTTCCGATTTTCGCAGTAGATTTTCAAAAAACAATCTTTTATACACAGAGAATATAAAGTATTCTCTTTTCCGTGCTTATACGTTAAATATATACAAAATGCAGTTTATCTCAATACAGTTATATAAAATAGGTAAAAGGTGGGTAGAAAACAAAAAAAAACTAGATATTGCCGTTAAAACAAACAACTACTGAAACCATGAATCATGACATACAAGTTTTTGTCCATTTCAGTTCACATAATCCATCAACCGTTAATGGGTGTTCACTTTTCTGACAATTAGACGAAACCTCTGCCATTGTTTCAGCTTTTAGGTCGACACTATACAAATTCAGAGCTTTCAACAATACCTACATTTGAGTGGTTTTGAAGAGTGATGTTTATAACTTGCCTCGTCTGTAAACCGGATTTATTCATCATTTGCTGCTCGATCCGATGCGATATGTACTTTCCGTCTATCTCTATAATGTACTATTTCCCTTGTCTAATAAATATCCTGGGACATTCCTCACACGATCATCTGATCCCAAATTAAGCAAGCTTGTGCTATGGAAACCAGATAACTGATATACTACTTTTAATTTTTAATTTGTAACCATACTTAATATACATAATTACACCAAGACTTCAGAATAAGCAGACATTTGCACACAAATGCATATCCTGGATGGGAATCGACCCCACGACCTGCAGCGTGATAGGTGGAATCTCAACCAACCATGCCAACTGGCCAGTCTAAAATATAAATAACTAGCTGTCTCGCGCGGTTTCACCCGCGTTCCCGTACTAAAATGTCTATAATACTCGGGGATAATGTAGCTTCCTTTTAGTGAAAGAATTTTTCGAATCCGACTGGTAGTTCCAGAGATTAGCCCGTTTAAACAAACAAACAAAAAGTAAATAGATAAATGATTTGTATTTTTTTTGTAGGTTGACTCCCTTTAACATTTATTATATCTTGAAATAGAAAAGATGCGAGTTTTTGAGAACCGAGTCAAATCTGGTAGCTATCTATAAAATAATCTATGTAACTGATGCATTAAGGGTGTATCCACACGCTATATTGTAATTTGCCAGTTTACCGACCTCAAGACCGCACCGTAATAGTAGTGCGATTATTACCTAATTTATTTCGCGAGTAAGCACCTTGCTATACATCTACCCTACACCGTAAAAGTGGCTTCCCCTAAAACCAGCTAAATAACAATTTTGTTAATACGTGAATAATTGGAACAAGGTCGGCCAGGCCTGACGGTGTCTGCTGCGGCCGCGATGTCTTCCTATACGTGTAAAATCGATATAGAGCCAACGATCGCATTGCCGCACGCCACGATAAAAAATATCATAAACAGAGTAGTATAAGGTAAATTGTAACAACCCTACCTCAAATCGAATCAGCTTGCAAAACTTTCCCTCGGTTCACGAATAATGCACTCCACTGGCCGCGTATTATTTTTGCACTTATCGGATATCGTTTATTGCCAATGAACAATGAATGTGGACTGCACAGCACATGCTCTGTGCGCCTATGCATCTTTTAGAATAAAGGCAAGGACGTAAGTTATAAAAGTTTTGTTAGCACCTGCTGCGCCGCTGCCTTCGATAACTTTACTTTTATTTAATTTAACTTTTTAATGTCTATTTAAATAATTGTAGGTAGGTCATCTAAAATTATTTTTAATCATGAATAAATAAAGATTAAGCTAGACACTTTGATTTAATTAAATGTTAAACAAAAAAATATAACATTTTTTACAGCTTAACCCTACAACTCAACAAAAATGAATACAGACGAAACTTTGTGTTAAAAACTTTTTTAATACAAAGGAAAATCAACTTACCGATAATCCGGGGTTGCACCCCGACGTGATGGAATTCTTCCTGAACTTGGGGACGCAGATCTGCATAGAACTCTTCCCTTTAGGTGGCCCGGCGCAACCGTACTCGTCACTGCGATTGTTCCTTGTCAAGTTTATATTGTTCGTGTTGTTTACTTTTACCAATATATTACAAGTCTGCGACGCGATTTGAAAAAGACCCTCCTCTAAGTTTCGCTTATTATTGTACTGTCTGTTAAAGTGTAAATAGTCCCACCAGGAAGGCATTTTATTTTATGAAACGCGAGTACTAAGTTGGTGCGCCGTGTTACAAATGGCGTTGGCGAATATAGCGTGCGTCCCTTGTGCGACGCTGTCTAGCAGTGCAAGCTTTTATGTAAGACTCGATGTGGACTTGCGCGTTAAAAGTTTAGTTTTTGACAATGTAATGTTGGAGACGAAAGTCGAATTGTATAGGAAATTAAATTGAAAATATTATGAGGTTACCTTAGATCAGGTTTCTTTGCCTTTTTGTAGTAACGGATAACTAGCAATATTTAAAAAAATGGGCAGTTCCCTTCTATACTCAATTTTAGATACCATTAAAAAACCCCAGGTGCTCTTTTTAGGTAAAAAAAAACTTTTTATTACAGGCATAGCGTACTAAGTTTCTGCGGTGTTTTAAAAGAAAGATGAGTAAAGTATGACGAAAAATCTGATCAGGGCTCTCGATTTCCGGAAAAAGGTAATTTATAACTTGAGAACGGTTACAGATAAAACTTTTGTAGGTAGTATTATACTATTAAAAGTAGGAAATTTTGTCAGCTTTCAAATAGGTTAAAAAAATCTCCGAGAATGGACGTAGGTAAATATATTTTAAATCGATCAAATGCAGTATGTACTCCCTCACTACCTCTCAGGTACTCATGCCACGGAACGGACCCCAGGTTTGGAAACCGTGCCTTAGATGAATAAGTAAGTAAGTTAGGTGTTAAAAAACTAATGTTTAATTTTTCGAGGGCCGACTTATACCGTCATTAGCCCAAGTAAAAATTAGGTATGTACGACTAACGGAACAATGTTATAGGTACCTACCTACGTATCATTGAATACAAGTATATGTATCCGTCATGGATTAAACGTGTATGTACTTTTTTCCTCGACCGTACGTTCCGCAGGTGGAATTAATAATTAATATGAGTTTTATTGACTTCAGCGATACACTTTAGTACAATAAATGTACTCTACCGAACACGCAATGTACAAAAACGTTGACAGTGAACGATATTAATCAAACAATGCATATACCTACTCAGGTAGTATGTACGTATGTAATATTTTAGGGCAGGTAAGTACTTCAAGCATTTTAAGTTTAAATTGATTTAAAACTAGCAGTGCCCCGCGTTAAAATGTTATAGTATGGCCTATTAACTTCAATAAACAGGCTATCTAAAGCAAAAATATAGAGTTTGTTAGTTCCTGACAATAGCGGGTTCAAACGTATAAACTTTTCAATATTATACTATGTATTAGCTTAGACGATTTCAAATCGATGTTTATAATTTACAACCTTTCCGCCCACGGTTTCACGCGCGACCGCGCAGGCTACGCTACGCGAACCGAGCACGCGCGGAGGACGAATTGTAGACGGACTTTGGATTTAACAAATAAAACTCCGCTTTATAGTAGATAGTATCTTTGATTGACTTTCATTGAAGTTCATCCAATTCATGTAGGTATGTGCAGTCGATTACAATGAGATATATCCATTTAATGTTACATAATTTTGTAACATTAAATTAATATATCTCAGTGTAGTCAACTGTACCAAATAAGCATCCGTAAACTAAAAAATAATTAGAAAGAAAGAAAAAAAAATTACTTAAGTGTAAGCAATTATTTTTACTTACACTTTGGCAGGAAAGTTAGTTAACAACACTGTTTATTTATGAAACTACCACATGCCTGTCCAAATACACTTTTAAGTATTCCCGTCTGTTTGCTCGCCAAGGTGGAGCGCTAAAATATTAAATGTACGTGCGTGTAGGACTGCCTCATATACGAGCAATAAATAATAACTAATGTATCGAAAGACTTATTTTATTGTTACGATCTTAAGCTCAACAGAGTTATACAAAATTGAAATATAAAAGAGAATATTTTGACAGGTTTATTTCGTACAGTAGTACCCAATTAATATGGCTTACCGATGTACCTGCGCAGAAGATACATTTTCAAAGCGCGCGAAACGCTATTGGTCGCAGCTGCCGCCATGTTAGCGCGCGCCGTGCGGAGGGGCGTGACTTGCGAGTGAGAAGGAACTAACAGCTGCAGTATATTATGAACCTTATAGTAGTGATCTAAGGTTGATTGTAAGTTTGAAGCATTCTTTCGTTAATCTTCAGGGCCATAGTTTCTTTTCTGTGCGAACGAAGATTCACGACGCGCCTTATAAGTTGGGTAATACTGTAAAGCAGCAAAACCGTGACGTAAAATACCAATTTGCAATGTGGTATATTACTAGCTGTCCTCCGCCTTTTACCTTGCGTTATTGGGATGAAAGTAGCCTATAGAACTCGGGGATAATGTAGCTCCCTATTGGTGAAAGAATTTTCAGAATCTAATCAAAGTTCCATATAATACCTCCAATATTCATAGTTCATACTAAATTTTTACTTCTTTATAATATTATTAGTATAGATTAGATACTACTTTGTAGTCAGTGAAAGAGTTGCAATGTCCATACAAAATAAATGATACCATGGAATTTTTTTGCTGACTCTTCAGTCAAATAAGAGTTCAAAACATACACACTTACTTGATTAAAATGTATGAATAGTTTTATTTTTTTTCAAAATTCGAAATTGGATTCATTGTAAAAGTTGTTCATAATTGATGAGTATTTGCACGCCTTAAAGGATTACAGACTACAGTTAATCCTGTATATGCCAATGTGTTGTTGATTTGTCCATCTTTCACACAGCAACAAATCAACAAGATTTTTTTGTGTCAAGTTTATGGCCAGAGAGTGACATAGGCTACTTCACCATTGGAACCGTGAGGCAGAAGCTATTACAATATAAAGAAACATTTAGTATCTTTTATTACTGTGTTTATTTAACTTGTTCTTAAAATACTTTTATCACACTTAAGCCAATCTATGTAAATTATTACATTATTAAGAGCTGTTTGTTTAATGGCCGGTTAAGCAGATTCTTGCTGTTTTAATTACAACAGATTTAGTATAGACTTATCAGACAAACATCTTATCTGAGGTATATCTAGTGATTTAAAAATCAGACCTTAAACAAATTGGGCTTTACGATTCAAGGCTCACATCTTTCATATCAATATCATCAGATATAGACTCGGTATCATCTGGCTCATCTAGCAAAGCCTGCAACTGATGTATTGACGTGACCAACACATGGAAATGCTTTTTCCTCAAAGCTAAACGACTTTCCAACTGCTGCTTCGTAGATTCCAAACCGGATAATTCAGCTTTCAAAGTGCTGAGACGTTCCAATGTATCTTTTCTATCTGGCTGCTCACTTATCACTTTAGCTAGTACATCATACTCGATACGGTTCTTACGTACAGTCTTTGCTTGTGCTAAATCAGCTTTGCTTTTCTCAATATTGCCTTTGGCTACCTCTATGCCAGTTTCAAGAATCTGTGATAATGCTTCATAGCTCTTTAATTCTGCTGCCATCATTTCTGAACCAAGTTGAGATTTAGTAACAGCAAATTCACATTGAGCCAACTGGGCTAGCATGCGGTCATGAGTTGCTTTACTGAAAAGATAAAAGAGTGATAATGATCATAGACATATAAAAAAAATAAGACTGAGTGTCACCTAATAAACGAGTGAAACATACAACGAATGCCAGCTTTCTTGTAAATACATTGCCTCATGCACACTTATACACCATAGAAAGCCGACTGGTTGTCATTCAGCATTGATAAATTGACAATAAGGTTCAGTATCACTTGTGCCTGCTTGGGCCAGTACTGATTTTTCACACACATATGTAGGAAATTTTCGGCTCCACAAACACCATCTTAATTTTTTAATACATCTATGATAATGATCTAACTTCCCAGTTGAAATTTATATTATTACTAGCTGTCCCCTGATATTATAATACTTTTAAATACCGGTAAGTACCTACTATTCTCTCAAGAATAAAAAATACGTTTAAAAACTAACCTCTCTTCTGATTTTTCATCGGTACTATTACACCATTTTATCAACGTTTTTAGCAGCACATTAAGACGTCTATCATCGCCAGTGCCGTCTCCGTCTATCAGGAGTCGTCTGCGGATCACATCTTCTGTGAAAATAAAGAATAATATATTGAAAATTTCTCTTAGGTCGAAGAGTAATGCAATCGAACCTCAACTTCAAACTTCACTATGCAATATTGAGACTTACCATCTGCCATTATTATAAATAGTTGGTTATACTTGGGTCGTATCGTAATATAAAGCGATTTATGAAATAAATCTAGTTTTACTCATTTGTTTACAAAAACAAACAAAACCACACACACATGAACTAGTGATGTGACTCGAGCAGAGAAGCACAGACTCGTGAGTATAAATGTTCTATGAGCACAGACTAGGTAGAGATACTACGGGCTGCCAGTCGATATTTTTAAATTATTCGGCCATGTTTCTGAAATTATACGAAATTGAATGTCCGAAGTTGAAGGTTGACTTATGAACTGGTGGTACCTAACTTCAGTAGCTTTGACCTTTATAAGTGCCCCCTACTAGGGCCTAACTAAATTGAATAAATGACTTTGACAAAACCCAGACCAAAAATGATTATTTATCATGTGATGTACGTAGACTTTTTTAGTGCGCATTAATTCACTTTGGCGTTCGGTTTGCTTACAATTCGTATTTCTGTCTGTCAAGCTCTCAAGTGGGTTAGTTTATTTTTGCACATTCGAAATCAATATGAACTCAGATAATAGAATGTAGGTTTTCCGTATCCACTTATACATGAGGGTAGGATACAAAGAGGATATAATCAATCAGCATTGAGATATATACATTAAGTCGTTGTCAATCAGTCACCTAATTATACAGTTTGTGTATCCAATTAAACAATCTGGCAGCGCTGCGCTGGACTCAATACTATTTTTATTTTGCCAGTGACTGAAGCGAGTTACAACAGGAAAAACATGAATACGAGTAAAAAAAAGTGACTCAAGTCCTCTTTTATTAACCGACTTCAAAAAATGGAGGAGGTTCTCAATTAGAATGTATTTTTTTTATGTTTGTTACCTCATAACTCCGTCATTTATTAACCGATTTGGAAAATTATTTTTTTATTTGAAAGGGTACACTTCCCGTTTGGTCCCATTGTCATCAGATCTGGATTTGATTACTTCTTAGTGTACTTTGAAGTCGGTTTAAGTTTTTTGTAAAACAGTCCAATTATTCACCCACGCCTCTCATGACTCGGTGAAACAAATAGACATGTTGTGTTGGTGCTCGAACTACAGTGTACATAACTGCATCGTTATTCATTGTATATAGTATTTATAACCTATTAATCGTCTAACTTGATAATAATAATTTACTAGTTTTGTTACATCCCTAAATTAATTCATCCGTTCAGTAACAAAAATATAAAAATGGTTAAAAAAAAATACGTGTACATGTGTGCTTATTATGTGCGAGGACTTCTTGCTTTTAAAAGATAAACTATTGATTGATAAATAAATAAGTAATATGTATTAACTTAATTAATAAAATACCCAATATAATTTAAAAGTTCCATGTTTTGGAAAGAAGATGTTCGTGTTTCTGAACATAACATATGTCAGTCAGTCAATAGTTGAATTGTTGTTTTGCTATCCAACTCGTTAAGATTTTGAGGATTATGGCTGTTTTTCGTTATTATTTCTATTTTCTATCGAATAATATGCTTCTCGAGTTCACATTCATTTAGATATAACGTGAATAACGACATAAGACATGGAGGAAGCAAGTTTCAGTGATAAAGTTGAAGCATATTTCTCAGAGCTTGGGCGATGGCTAGTATCATTATTTTAATATTACGAAGATTTAATGCAGAATAATGGATTGTAAAATGTATATATTTGTGCTTGCAGGAAGGTATGGCGAGGTATAATTTTGGGTCAAGTCCTCTCCCTCCTATTGAGCGGTAAATGCATATTGACAACATTGCTGCAGAGCGCGACATGGCAGTTCCCCATCACTGCTCAACTTATAGTCCCGTATTTAGCCCTTTTTGTATTGTTCACTCCGACCCTGCTCTGTAATGGAGTCAAGAATCTTTCCAGGTAAGTTCAATTTCATAAAGTTGCCACAATAGCCAATTTATTGGTTTTGTCTACCAATAATCAATGAAATCTTAACAATTATAGCAATAAGGTAACAAATCCAATTTCCAGAAGGTGGTGGGTGATCATAATTGCATGTTCAATGGACGTTGAAGCAAGCTGGCTGCTCGTTATGTCACAACGTTACACGTCAGTGCTGAGCTGACAACTGCTAGCCTGCAGCGGTGTAGGTGCTGCCCTCGTAGGTGGGGCTTGGAGGGGACAGAGGCTTGGGGTTGCTCATGTGGCTGGAGCAACACTAGGATTGATGGCCGTTGTATGTGTTGTGTGGGCTGATGTAGAGGGAGCACCCACTGATGGTATGTTCTCTTGATATTATGATTTCGTAAGTAATCTTTCCAGATCAGATTTTTGTGTACTCTTTGGCTTAAAAAGGAAAGCTGTAATCTCAAATTATAGTTACTAAAGACAATAATAAGGAAGAGTATGAAGTATAATGGATATATATCCCTTTTCCAAATAAAAAAGATCTTATGGAAATAGTTCCAAATTGTGTTTAAAAAATCATCTTATTGCTTTACAATTAGGTCCATCTATTATATTAATAGTTTATTGTCTGATGATTTATTCCAGGTAAAAACCAACTAGTTGGTGACATGCTATGCCTTGGAGGATCTCTACTCTTTGCAATGGTGACTGTACTCCAAGAGATGATGCTCAAAACCCAATCATGTTCAAATTACTTGGCTATACTTGGCCTGATTGGCAGCATAGTCTCCTGTACTCAAACATTCTTCCTAGAATTCAGTGAACTGATGACCTTCAATTGGTATGACTTGGACACAATAGTCCAGTTCAGCAGTTACTGCTCAGTGCAGACAATATTCCAAATACTGCAGTGTTTCATGCTGAGAGATGCTGGTTCAATTATACTGCACCTGTCGTTCTTGTCTGCTGACTACTATACTCTTATTGCTGGGATGTATATATTTCAGTTTAAGGTGAGATTTAATTTAAAATTATCAAAGAAGACATAGTTAGCCTGAGATACATTAAATCTCATTTTACCATGTTTAGATGTTTGTGACTTATTTGCCTATAGACAGCTGACGTGTGACGTCACGTTATTGTACACTTTTTACTCTAAAGTGACATCACAAGCCCCCACTCCCGAACTTTGACACACTTTATATTGTAATTTTTTTATGATTTGGTAAAGCAAAAAATACGTGTTCAATATTTTTTGATAATCTAACCGACGGACTAATTAGAATTATAATTTTTTGACCAAGGAATCATCCGTATTGTATTTGCAGTTCCACGCGCTATACTTCCTATCGTACTTCCTGGCGATGGTGGGCGTGTTCCTGTTCAGCGCGCGGCGCACGTCGCCGCCGCCGGCCGCGCCGCCGCCCGCGCCCGACTCGCTGCCGCAACTTGTCCACGATTCGGTAC